>OY982960.1:25893626-27100813 GCA_963890685.1 Plagodis pulveraria | reverse complement strand
TGCTGCCGGAACACACTTTTAGATGCTTGTCGACAGAATTTTTACTTTAGGGTGGTGGCTAGCGAAGCGAGCATTCGCAAAATGCCGTTCTATCATAAATCATGAATATACATATGTGAATAAAACGATATCTCGACACAAAAACGTATTGAAATCAAAATTGATCGAGTTAATGGCACTAAAAGACACTTGTGCATCGGCAAAATGTCGGCCATTTTGCGTAATCTTCATAATTGGTTACTTAGCGGCCGATCGCTCCCGGATATAATACCTTTTCCGGACCGTCCCGTTATCCGGGCGAACGGTGTCTGGCGAATTACCGGGACAATGGATGGTTAAACCCGGTTAGCGACGGGTTAAGTAAGGTGTAATGTTTTGTTAATATTTGTAGTGGCTTTTTGTGTGGCACAGGTTACAACATGAGCCGAATCTTATGATATAAACATATGTATTTCGTCTAAGCTACGTTATTATATTAAGTATGACGGGAATTTCATTAATCATCAGATTATGACCAGAAACTTTGTCCAAATAAGAATACACAAAATCCTAATAATACTTGGTTTATATCGCCTGTATTTTGTGCTGTAGTCTAGTGTACAAGTAGTTACTCCAGCAGACATTTAGAGTAATTGAACCTAAGGAAGTAAAAAAGTATATAGTGTTTGTTTTTATTTCTGATAGGTTAGCCTTAGACTACTATCTCACCCGATGGAAAGTGATGATTTGGTCGAAGATGTTGTTCAGGCTAACCTAATTATACTGGCTCTCAAGTACAGCTGCGTAATATACGTATATGTATATATCCGTGATACACCGTTAGGTGCTTGGCGACAGAGTTTCTACTAGAGGGTGGTAGCAAGCCAGGCATTCGCAAAATTACCTTCCTATGTAGACGTAAAGAAGTATATTCTAACAGATAAGTTTACGTAATTGCTAACTGAACTAAACGGCAAACTACCAAAAGATACACTGCACTTAGCGAACCGAATGGATTTGCATCTTGCATATGCCGTATTCCAATCTAAGATCTAATTAATAATACCTAAAATACAGTCATTTTCATCCTGATATTTTTTTAATTTATTTAGATACACAAAACAAATTACAGTAAATTTCTCATTAACAATAAGACAATACAGAAAAATAAAAAAAAATATACAGAAAAATAAAGTGAAATCCGAGACGAAATAAAAGAAAGTACCAATCCGCAAATCATTAAATTGATAACATTAGATTAGATCAAAGTCTTAACAGCGATAAAAAAGGGGAGGTACGCTTCCCACAGTGTTTCACCTATCAGCGAACAAACGAGTTTAACTACGTTGAATCAAACCAAACTATGAAACCGATGAAGCCCTTTGCCAACCTTCCTGTGAACGATGTGTCGTGTTAAGCCTCTTAATGCAATTTTCTCAAGGTGGTAAGCCTCTAACGTCATTCTGCCAAAGTGGCGTTACCGAGCCAATTACGAAGATTACGGAGCTATGGCCTTTTTGCCGCATCTGAGTTGATTATAGATTTAATTGAGTAGCAGACCTGGTAGTTATCTGTGCGTCGCTATATATATATACTTGACCACAACTTACTAAACAAGACCTTGTTTCGGTAATGGTACCTACTGATTGATCTGATATATGTATTAGTTTGTTCGTCTTCGTGTATTGCCGCATTCTTGAAGTAATATACTGCTTTGGGAACTTGTGGCCAAACATGACTGTCATGATTCATGATAATTGTAAGGAATTTTGAAATAAATATCCGTATTCCCAATAAAAACGGACCAAGAGTATTTAATTATAATTTGCACGTAAATCACAAGAATTTGCCATGAATTGATGTAGCGATAAAAAAACAGGCAACAGCACAAGATTTCTTAGTGCTGAATACTCATATTTTGTCAGTACGCGTCATGATAAAATATCATGACGAACTCTGAATTACCCTTAACAGTAATGACAAAAAGTCGTGAAGGGAATCATAAAAATTTAGGAATTAATTTCAGTAATTAAATGATAAATTATTGTAAAATTCACGAAAATAAGAATACATTTCATAACAACCTAACGGGAATGTTTTGATATATTTTCGTTATTATCATAGCAGTTTTAAAGAGCTTTCACGTATATTATCGTGGACCAATAACTTTTAATGCGTATTTTCCTGGTGATTCTGCTGCACTAGACTGCCGAGTGTTGCCGATTGCTGCCGATGTCAATATATTTAGTATAATGTTAGCTATTAATATCTTTCGGATCCATCGGATTATTTCGTTAGCGCGATGCAGGATTTCATACATTCGGAAGCATTTTGTATAGGAAAGAGCGTAAATAGCAATAGCGCCATCTAGGAAGTGAAAAAGGAACTGCAAGTTTGAACTTTTTGACATTAATATGGCTGAACAGATCTGGATTATATTACAAGGAGTGAAACTATTCACTCCTTGTAATATAATCCAGATCTATCATCATTACGCACACAAGTGCATTTTGATAGATATATCTTTTAATAAAATTAGTTAATTTAATTTAGAATTACTCAATACGACAAAGGAGACAAATATCTGATGATGACTCTTTAGTTGAAAAATTTTGATCAACAGGCTAGAGCTAGAATGGGCAGAATGGAACTTGAGCTAACATAAAAGGCATTCGCGTAATGCGCTGCAACTTCTAGGAACATCGTGTCGGTCACGAAATTCGAACATGACATGACAATCTTTTATTTTTTCCCAACAAATAATTATTGCAATAATTATTTAGAACGTTACATCATTGTAAATTATTGGTAAAAACCCATTACTACTTCTGATTAAATACAATTTTATTTCCGTAGATAATTATGTTGTTTTGTCATGCTCTGTCTTGATATTTTATTTTCGGTTACGCACTGATTCATGACTAATTGTTGTGCAAAATTTTGCTTACGACAAATTTGCAATTCGTTATGAAATTCCTCTTAAAAAGAAGGTATATCGTAATAACTTAGCATTTAGTTACTTTATTTTTATATGAAAGGCTGTCACGACTTTTGGTTGTTATCTGAATTAAAACTTGTAGTGACGAAACCTGAAGTATATCTGCCTTCATGCTATTTCATCATACTCTTGATATTTTTACAGGCATCAGCATTATTAATTATTCTGCACGTCAATAAGTAATGAAGGACGGAAGTCATTTTTCTCAGTGTGGGTTTGTGACCCTCTTAGATTGCTTGGGGGTTTTTTGACTCACAAATTTTCAGTAATTTTTGCATGGTGGAAGGGCATTTTGCAATTGCCCGCCTGGCTAGCGACCACCCTCCAGTAGAAAATATGTCGCCAAGCACCTAACGGTGTGTTCCGGCAGCAGTTCTTGAGTGCCAGTGAAATTACAGGCACATGAGACTTAACAAATATGTTTCAAGGTGACGGGCGCATCTCGTGACTTGTGATGAAATGCATCTGTTATTGGCAGTCTTTTTTTCGTCTTTTTAGTCTTTTATTATTTAGTCCGCTTAACATCAGGTGGGCCTCGAGCTTGTTCCGTCACAATAAAATAAAAAAGTAACTAAGACCGACCCTGTAACTGCGCCTGGTGTATGGCAATACGCTTGTTCTAACATGGAACCTAAATATTTCTTGCAAAACGTTTAGATGCCGGGTTGGCAATCCCTTCGAGGAATATTAGTGGCGATATCTATATGCTTTAATTAGAAGTTTTTATTATGTATGTGTTGATTCCATGGGGCTTCGGACTAAAATTCAAAAAATTCTGCACCTTCGTATTTTCCTGTGTGGATAAAGGGAAACAATACAAGAAGGCAGCCTCCCAGACGCCTGACAAGCGTGGTGATTATGGCGAACCCTAGGGGGGTTAGTTATGGCTGTCGATTCGTTTCGTTTATTATACGTGCATTAACTTTGACAAATTACCTGTCGCTAATATTCCTTATTTTTAGCTATAAACTTACTGACTTGTAACAAAAAACTGGCCAAGTGCCAGTCAGGCTTTCCTCTGGAATCCGCATATCAACAGCCCTTAAAAGTGAATAAAAATAATTGGCGGTATAGATCACATTTTTAAAACCACAAATCGGCGTCTTGATCCTGCGTGTGGTCCATATGCTTCTAGAGTAATTGTACTCATAAATTCAACGAATTTTATTATAAAGACTAAAATATCATTATTATTTTCACATTTAGAGATAAAACAAACAATTAAATTAAAACTTGCAAATCACAAGCATTCATAAGGTCTTGAGGACATGCGTGCAAAATTTCAGCGAGTATTATCTTGTTAACTGTCCTTTAAAAATGGGGCGATACCAAAAACAAATAATACTTCGGCCAACAGAGGATTTTTTCAAATGTGGGATGTAACTGTGGGGCATAAAAAGATCACATCGTTTGCATGGTGGTTGGGAATTTTGCGAATGCCCGCCTGGCTAACTACCACCGTCAAGTAGAAAGGCTGTCGCCGAGCACCTAACGGTGTGTTCCGGCTACTGTCCTTGAAAGCCAGTAATTCTAGGTTAGCCTGAACAACATTTTCGACCACATCATCACTTACCACCAGGTGAGATAGGTGTCTACGGCTAACCTATCAGGCATAAAAAAAAGAAGAACACTTGGTCTTTCAAATATGACGAAATTACAACGAGTGCACTTGCACTCATTGCGATTTCCATACAAACGTTTCCTTATACACTCCGCTGAGTGTATAAGGAAAGTGCATTACTTTAATTTCCAAGAAATAAAACAGGGATATTGTAAGTAATATCTCTTTGAATTGAAATTCTCGTGAGTTTCACACATATTTAAATATTATAAATTAAACCGGCAAAAAATACTCACGTTGAGGATCGAATACGTCTCGCGGGTTTCCAGCATATCAGATGCTCATCATCAGGGCGAGTGCGCAGCTGCGTCTGCGAGCTCCCGGCGGGCACTGCGGGCACAAATATATGTCAAACTTTTCGAACGGTGTGTTCCGGCAGTAGTCCTTGAGAGCCAGTGAAATTACAGGCACATGAGATTTAACAACTATGTCTCAAGGTGACAGGCGCAGTGCAATTCGTGACTTGTGACCAAATGCATCTTATAGGCAGAGGTTAGTCCGCTTAACATCAGGTGGGCCTCGAGCTTGTTCCGTCACAATTACATATAAAAAAAAAATGGCAGTTTATTTGTTTTTAGCTATGTTCATTTGTTCTTGGAAGCACGCAACATAATAATCGCATTTTGTTTATCGGCAGTATCCTTGTTGATAAAATGCTCTTTCCTTGTTGTCCAATATATCTTTGCATCCGGTAATATATTGCGGACCTTTTCATCGGGATATTCGAGTTAATTACCTTTTTTACCTCTGCCTACTTCTTGTTCTTTCCTGATTAACTGCTAATGGAGGCTCCTACGATAAAGGGATTAGTGTAATCTGCGGTAGGGATTTGTTGTCCAGCAATTTTTAACCAACTTCCAAAAAGGGTGGAGGTTTTTAATTGGCCGCGTATTTTTGTTATGTATGAACACGCATAAATTTTACAGAAAGGACCGCTTTTGATAATTTTTTTTTGGAAATGTACCTCCTTGTTGGGCCCATACAAATTTCATCAAATTTCATCAAATTTGGTGGAGTAGATTATAAGCTATAGTCAATTAACTGAAAAATATGATTGCTGTTGTCGACGATGAACACTATTTTAAGAAGAAAATAAAATGGAACCGACATCTAACACTGAAAAGTTTCTAACTTGTTTCTAAATCCTAAACAGGTCTTTTCACGCACGAATAAACATCAAAATATTTATATTTTGACTAACCTCGACGTTTCGATCAAGTTGCATTGACCGTGGTCACGAGTAGACTGAAGAAGCCTGTTATCGTCTTGAGGAGCGGCGGGAGCGATTTAAATCTACCCCCGTTCGGTTTTCGTGTATGTCTTTATCACTGTAACCTCGACATTTAGAAACATGAGCTTAGTTCACGAAAGTTTAAAGAAAAGTATGAAATAACTTGTAGAAGACATGCTAATGTGAGGTCGGTGTTTTGAATCAGCATACTCGTAGTAACAACTACCACAAATTCTTTTAATAGTTTTTATAGTTGGAAATCGGTAACATAAATGTGAAAAACAATTTTTTAACTCTCTTGTATGAGGAAGGCATGTCCTGTACCTTAGAATCTGAATTAAAAACTCTGGGACCCTTGTACCTATTAACATTTACCGCACTGTTACTGTAATTATATTTATCAGAAAAACAATACCTTGTCAGACCCGGCAGTCTTTGAATTTCATCCACTCAGACTGAATTTCACCCTTCTCTAATATTTACTGTACAATAAAACTTGGCTGTAGTGTGTACTAATGTTATTACAATAATGTACCATCGGAGTGATCCATCTCGTGATACGTAGGTAGACACACACTCCATGTTGGAACAACTTATTCTAATCCTGTTTCGGCTCTTTGCAAGTATCTCTAGATTAATTGTAGCTATGAATGGTTTTCTGTGTCAAAACGTATATAATTTTGTTCTTCAAAACGATTACATACTATTAAATTTAGTACTTAGTCGTATTCGCTTCCCGAAATGACTTTTTTTTTAAAGTTATTATGATGAACCAAGCTCGAGGCACACCTGATGTTAAGCGGACTAACATCTGCCTATAACAGATGCATTTCATCACAAGTCATGAATTACACTGCGCCCGTCACCTTGAGATATAGTTGTTAGTGAACACAGCAATGAGATACTAGACCAGTTGTGTTACTAGGATTAATTCTGCAATCTTGTGTGATTGGGGATCGTCTTAATATACAATACAATACAATACAATACAAAACACTTTATTGTACACCAATATAAAAAATACATTAAACAAGAAATTCTTAAAACTAAAGTACAAAGGGCGGACTTATCGCTTAAAGCGATCTCTTCCAGTCAACCTTTGGATGGAGATCGTTTAAGGAGTCAGAGAGGTTGGCGAACACAATAAATTAATTATACATATCTACTTACATAAATCTAATGCTTACTTTCAAAAGAATACTAATTAGGTAATATTATAAGTACAATATAATAAACTACATAAACATACCATATACTACTATATACAATACATAAACATACTACATACTATTAAACCAATTACTTATACTACTTAATACTAAATACTACATACTGGTACACATAATGGATACAGACTAAAATTTCAATGAGATGGCAAAGTGGATAAATAATGATCTTTAATTTGACTTTTGAATACAGCAATAGACTGAGCTTGCCTTATATTAACCGGAAGTTTATTCCAAAGTCGGGCAGCCTGAACGGTAAACGAGCTGCCATAAAAGTCACTTCGATGGCTCGGCAAACTCAGCGTAAGATTTTCAGATGATCTGAGGTCACACGAGTGGGAGCAATGCAGGAACTTAAAACGTTCCTTCAAATAGAGTGGGGTAAAGGGATTAAATAAAATGTTGTAAAGAAGAGACAGTATGTGAGTATCCCGGCGAAGACGAATAGGCAGCCACTTGAGTCTTGTACGAAATTGAGATATATGATCATATTTTCGAAGACCGAAAATAAATCTTATACAGTAATTCTGGAGACGCTCAAGCTTATTTAGCTGTTCCTCCGTAAGATCGAGGTAGCAGGCATCGGCATAATCAAGAATGGGCAAAAGTAGAGATTGTGCAAGCGTAACTTTTGTGGCAGTAGGAAGAAAATTACGTAGCCTTCGAAGAGAGCTACCGGATGCAAAGATTTTACGGCTTATAGATGCTATGTGAGGTTTCCATGAGAGATTATTGTCAAGTATAACCCCAAGATTTTTAACTTCCTGACTGTATGGAACGACAATCCCTTCAAACACAATTTGCGGAAGTGTCGATAAATCCACCTTCGGTAGCATTCTGGAACTTCCTATTATAATTGCCTGTGTCTTTGTGGGGTTGACTTTTAGGCCAAAACACTTACTCCAAGCAGCTATACGACATAAATCACTGTTAGTGTTATGAATGGCTTCGGCCAGCTTGTCAACTGGAGCCTGTGCATAAATTTGGAGATCGTCTGCATAGAGGTGATAAGAAGAATTTAAAGAATTAGAAATGGAGTTGATAAATATAGCAAATAGAAGAGGAGATAGCACACCGCCTTGAGGAACACCAGCAATCGCGTTACACCACGAGGAGTAAGAATCGTCAATGCGAACTCGTTGCCGGCGTCCATACAGATAACTGTGAAACCAGTCAGTCACCGAAGGAGATATGTTAATAGAGCTGAGCGTCGCTAAAAGGATGTCATAGTCAACGTTATTGAATGCATTACTAAAATCTAGAAGTATAAGGATTGTAATCTGATTAGTTTCCATACCTAGTCTTATATCATCTGTGATTTTAACGAGGGTCGTTACAGTGCTATGACCAGGGCGGAAACCAGACTGCAAGTTATTCATAAGGTTGTGTTTAGAAAGATAATTACTTAATTGATTATGGACCAATCGCTCAATGACTTTGGACAAGAAAGGTAAAATAGAAATAGGCCGATA
Source organism: Plagodis pulveraria (assembly GCA_963890685.1). Lineage (NCBI taxonomy): Eukaryota > Metazoa > Arthropoda > Insecta > Lepidoptera > Geometridae > Plagodis > Plagodis pulveraria. The sequence continues at coordinate 27,092,286 of OY982960.1, read as the reverse complement.
TTCAGAAAATGAGACTGGATTAGATTTTTTGGGCAAAGGAATTATTTGTGCTTCTTTCCAGGATGCAGGAAAAACACCATTAGTGATGGAGAAATTAATAATGTGATGAATTATATGCAGAATTTCATTTAAAATTAGTACAATCATCTTGCGGCTGATGTTGTCGCAACCCATTGCATTAGACTGAATTGAAGAGATGGCTTTACTAACATCACTAGCGGTGAACTGACTAAAAAGAAAAGCAGAGTAATCTGGAGTTGGATGACTAGAAAGAAAATTTAATGTGGTGTTTTTATCAATAAGGTCCATGCTACTAGAAGATGAAAAATGTGTATTGAGAGAATCAATATCCAGATCATTTGGTATTGTATCTTGGCGTGACTTTCCAACTCCCAACGATTTCAGAAATTTCCATACTTTCGCTGGATCATCGTTTTCTACTGATGCGTGGATATGGCGGCGAAATGCATCCCTACACACTCTATTGCAGCGATTCCTTATGCCTGTATATATTTTTTTATTGGAATCAGATGGATTCCGTTTCAGTTTGGATTTGGCTACAACCTTTTTGTGTATAATAGTTTTAATGTCATTAGTTAGCCATGGAGCCGGTACATACTTCATCTTTACCGCTTTTACAGGTGCATGTGTGTCGTACAATTGTGTTAGCAAGCAATTAAATATATTAACTTTATCATCGATAGTTGTGGCATTCTTCACTTGAGCCCAATCAAGATCCCGTGCATCATTACGAAGTTTATCCAGGTCTATGCCACTAAAGTTACGTTGCAGAAGAATTTTTGGTTTAGGTTTTGGAGGACGAATTTTATAACTGAGATAAATTAGGTCGTGGTAAGAAAACGCATCGGCATCGCATTGGCCATGCTTAGCAACATGCTGCAAAGAAGATACAATCATGAGGTCGAGAAGAGAGGGAGTGCAATTAGGAAAATTATGAGTGGCGTTAAGGGGGAGAATATGCATATTGTTCGCGTTGACGATGGATTTTAGAGCTAAGGTCCTAGAATCGTTTTTTAGAAGACAAGTATTAAAGTCACCCATAATTATGGTGTGACTGTATAAAGGAGAAAAATTTTCTAAAACACTTTCAAAGGACGAAAAGTAATTTACTTGGGAAGAATGGCTGTAATAGATTCCAAGAAGAATCTTGGTATGAGCAAGCACAACTTCAATCAGCAGATGTTCGCCAGCATTCGATGGTGGCGGTTGTGCAGACATGCTAAGAATGGAGTAGGGAATATGAGACCGAAGGTAGATCGCTACACCCCCACCACGGCTCTCTGCGCGATCATTGCGTATTAAGTGAAAACCTGGGAGCGAGTACTGAACAGTTGGGAGACATGGTCTTAACCAAGACTCGGAGACAAGAATAGCGTGCGTATTTATATCGTTGAAAGATGCCTGCATATCAATAAAATGAGCCGGAATACTTTGGGCATTAATGTGCACAATATTAAAGTTTTTAGGCACATCTAAAAAGGTATTCACTAAAGTTTCATTTAATGAAGGAATACTACTAAAACTTTGGGTACTACTACATGAGTCATCATCGGAACTTAATGAAAAATATTCATCACTTTCACCATCTTCATCAACAGTCGACATTTAACAACTAAATAAGAATATGTAGTATATGTAGAAAATAAAATAAATAATTATATACAATAGACATATAACATAAATATACAATAAGTATAACTAAACTAATTAATACCTATACTCAACCCGCCAAAACACTTTTTTGAAAATAAAGTATTCAATACACAGAAAAATAGTTAAGAACAAGAAGAAAATTTTACTGAGCAAATAATATTTAAAAGAATGACACAAAATGTTTTTTATTATACATCTGAGTACGTAGGACTTGCTCAGTGCTTCTGAGAAAACAAAATACAGCAATATTACAAGATAATATTCTCTTTGTAACCTTCCCGAGAGATTTTATGTCAAAGACTAATTAGCAAAAATAAAAGTGAGGAACCATGAACGCACCCACAACACCATAGACATTTACTTTGAGACAGTGACATGACACATTTGACAGTTTACAATTTATAACGTCATCTACTCTGTGTCAATTCTGAGTTTCAAAACAAAAATAAACAAGTGGGTACATCATATATTGTACATACTCGAAAACTTTGTAATATTTATGTACCTGAATAACTTCAGAAAAGTTACAAAAAAAACGTACCTTAACTACTTTTTTGTTCTACGTGCGCTTGCGGCTTGTTTATTCGATGCTCTAGCGTCCTTCGCAGCGCATACGGCCGAGGTTTGGGCCGGCTCCGGTTTACTGACATCAGACTTCGATACGGGCGGAGCTGCAATGTTTTGTAGCTCCTTGACGCTGCTGATGCGATACCGCTTACCGTCGGGCCCAAGGATGTGGACGAAGCCGTTTCTGGTCCAACATTTTGTTACGCCAAAACGCTGCCTTGCCGACATGAAAGTTTCGTGTCTGGGCTTCGTTAAAAACTCTGACAGAGTGATACCCGTACTCTTTAAGTTAACTTTAGCAAACCAAAGTTTGTCGCGGAGAGTTAACTCGCGTAATTTAAGCAGAATAGGCCGGGGCTTATCAACACTCACATTACGTCCCATCCTGTGACATCGGCTAATGCAAGTCACTGCAAACTCTGTCAATTTTAGTTTGCCAGACAAAGTTTTCACAACCACAGAAGCAGTGTCTTCATTCTTTTGCTCTGGGACTCCATGTACTAGCAAAATCTTGCTGCGGCTGCGCATTTCTCTGTGGTCAGCATCACTGGATAAAATTTTGATTTGTGATTGGAGAGCCTGGAGTGCTTTAATGGCAAATGACTTGAATGACTGGAAATCAGCACTGAGTGTTTCAATGTTGGAACTAGGAGAAGAAGACTTCAGTTCACTCTCAAATGCGGTCATCCTCGTGTTGAAAGCTTCCACAACATCATAAAAAGATTGTGATACAGGATCCATTGTTGAAGTTTGACAAAAAAGCACCAGTGATGAATTTCTTCAAATTGTTTGGATTGCAGTGTTTTAATAGGAAACTATGTCAGGCAGGTAAAGTAAAGTAGCTAATACATACTTTTATGCATTGATAATGTCTAATAACTTATTAAAATATTAAAAAACTAAATAAATACGTAAGACAAACACAAAGGCGTGTGCTTACGCCTACCCCCCAAATTTAATAATAATATATATAATTGACATGGTATCATACAGTAGTATGAGCTTTTGGTTAGACAGCTAAGAGCTGCAGCTTTATGTTATTTTATGGTAGAGGCACACGCTAGCGCTGGGAGGGATCGGTTCAACATGTATTCTGTTTTCATCCTGTAATATTATACTTGTCATTTTACAGTACTCTTATAGCATTATATTTTTCACGCAATACTTCCTTCTTCGGCTTCCTCTACGGAGAATTTATCCGTCGAGTTATGTCTTTCATCTTTTCCGTCACTGGTACTATTTTGAAATGATCTCTTACATATACTCGATCGTAATCTCGTACATTCTAGCTACACTACACATTCATCCTAACCCACCAATTGGCGGAACCTGTTCTGCCGAAGGTTTAATTGTTGCAATTGCGTGTTCACTGGCTGAAGCCTGTTCTGCCCAAGGTTTAATTGTTGCAATTGCATGTTCACTGGCTGAAGCCTGTTCTGCATAAGGTTTAATTGTTGCAATTGCATGTTCACTGGCTGAAGCCTGTTCTGCCCAATGTTTAATTGTTGCAATCGCATCTTTTATTTCCCAAAATGATGCTCCACGCATCACGCTATCTGATGATGTCTTTGATGATTTTATAAATTTTACCCTCATGACATTACTTGTATCATAATAATAAAAAAGACTTCGACATTCTCCTGCAGAATTAATATAATTTTCTGCGACGAAACACCTCGTTTACCACTTAAGTCAGTTTGATCGCTAGGATCAGAGATGAAAGCTATCGAAGCTCCTCGAATCCTTTTTCAGGAAAATAATGCTTCTACCAATATTTGTCCAGACGTAGTGTAAACAGGCCGCAATCTCTTCAATTTCCATAATGGAAGCAAATGTAAATAAAAACATCCACGGACAACACCAGTAAATATATTTAAGTGCACTTTCAATTATTATACAACGGCACTCGGGCAAAGATGGTAATGTTTTTTTATTGTTTACTGTTTGAAATGTGAATTTTTACCCTCATTGTTTTTATTTTTTTATATTATTGTGACGGAACAATCTCGAGGCCCACCTGATGTTAAGCGGATTAACTTCTGCCTATATCATAATATATCTATAACAGAAGCATTTCATCATAAGTCACGAATTGCACTGCGCCCGTCACTTTGAGACATAGTTGTTAAGTCTCATGTGCCTGTAATTTCACTGGCTCTCAAGGACAGCTGCCGGAACACACCGTTAGGTGCTTGGCGACAGATTTTCTACTTTAGGGTGGTCGCTAGCCTATTATGGAAAACCCCCCCACTTTGGGGTGGAGACTGTGTTCAGCAGTAGACAATCCAGCTGATACAATAAATATAATTCTTTTTATAATTTATTTTCTTCTCGTAGCTTTAGAATAGATCAGTTTTTCTTGAAGTAACCTAAATTACATAAAACAAAACTTTAAAGTGTTACAAGACATATTTGTTTGAATTGAATTAAACCATTTTAAATTATTAAATCATTCGATTATTTTCAATGTATTCTTTAAAATCTATTTATTAATACAGTGTACAACTATAAAATATCTTGTGTGTTTTGTTTTAAATGAAGAAACATTTTTAAATTTAACTCAATTTGAGTTTTAATGTAAATATCGTCACCATGTCGATCTCTCGCACAATAATCAATCGAAATTCAGAGTAACAATTTTAGAAATAATTTATACGTACAACGGCTTAGCATTATTTTTTTTCTTTTAACTGCCTAATCCCATATATTTAACTTCGTAGCTAAATATATGTCTCAAATGTTATTTTCACAAGCTTTTTAAACTAATGTATAATAATGTTTAATGACGTTAAAGTCATTTAAGACGTTAAGTCCAAGACCTTCTTAGATAAAAAAATATCATTAATACATTCACTATAAACATTATATTCAGTACTTCTAGATTAGCCTGAACAACATCTTCGAACACATCATCACTTACCATCAGGTGAGATAGTGGTCAAAGGCTAAAATATCAGGCCCAAAAAAAAAAAAAGTATACTCTATGTTATAAGGGGCGTATAAAATATTCAAAATTAAATAAATAATAACTTTATTTCATTCATCTCCCTAATTTCCTTCGCAGTAAATAAAAATGTTTTTCCAACAAATTGGCTTGAAAGCCTCATCGTGAAGTGAATTGCTACGCCGCCGTGGCCGTTATTCTTCGACGTGAGTAGCGAACATAACGAGCTCGTAGCACCCGACCATCGTAGCACGTGCTACAATATTATTTCGTTACATTGAAGCGGTATCAATGGACTGGTCAAATTAATTTTATAACTTATAAAAGTTAATTATATTGAAGTAGTTGAATAATAGATTTGAAATGTTATTTCTTTATTTAAGCGCTACATATCGAAAACGAATTGAAACAATTGGATCGAATTCGTCTTCGCTGATCTTTAGCGGTAGATTAGCAGTAATAGGATCGGCCTCTATAAGTATTTGTGATAGCCGAGCAGATTATAAATAATACCTACCACACAATTCTACTGATTACTTTCTCTTTATACCCAGCAATAAACTTTTACTAGTCTATGGTTGGAGCCCAGGTCTATATTGCACATACAAACACTTAAGTAGTACGGTAGTAATTTATATGATTATATTATCTGGCAGCGTGCCATGTGGGCGAACGAAAACACGGAAAAGCAAAGCAATTCTTGAGAAAATATTAAGTATTCATTGCACCCCGCAGGTTCACACGCGGCTTACGTAGGTCTATCCTAAGCAACAATTTATTTTTTCGGGAAATGAAGCCTTCTACGGTCACTTATAAGCTTTCACATTTATATTATTAGCGCTATTGTGTGACTACCTTTATTATTATTTCTTTGCGTTTAAAAGCGCTAAATGTTTGAAACCGTAGAGCAGTGTAGAGAGCTCTACAAAGAAATGTGCTATGCGAGTATTGTATAAAACGTTTTCATAGATTTCGAACTTTCCTGCCGTATTAATAAAATAATTATACGTGTGCAAGACGACATCAATATTTACGTTAAAGCATAACATTAGATTGCTTATATTGAAACATTGGACCTTTGTTCATATAGCTAGAATAGAACAGCTCATTGTTTAGCACAACATAAATATTTATTGTAGGGCTTAGAATTACTTTGTTTGTTATTGGAACTTTAGATTTTTATTTATGTTATAACTTTGTTTAGACAGGTGTTCAGTAGACGAAATATTTACTTTAATGCAATAAGTATTGCTTTGTTATATTAGACCCTTGTTATGTTAGAAATTTGTTTATGTCGGTACGACAGAAATGGATTCAAGTAGCTCTGATTAGTCGTACGTGATTAGTAAGCAAATAAGAATAAAGGTTTATTGTAGCCAAGTTTGGTATATAAGTAGGAAGTTTTGTGCAGAGAGCATGTAGTACCGAATCACCCTCCTAAGGGATAACAACTATAAGAAGAAAAAGGAAATAAAAAGGAAGCAAATACTGAAAGGAAGCTTTTATTCAGGAAGAACAACTCCAACCCTCCAATCCAGCGATAGTGTATATGTGCCAGTACCCATCCAGTGGATACCTACCGAGCTTACAAACGGTGTGTTCACATAGGTACTGCACATTTAATGGTCATTCGAGCGGGATCTTCGAGGGTTAATTGAAGAAAGAAGAAATTTGTGCTGGTTGCCATTATGCCAATTACACGCTCAGTTGGAAAAGGGCGTAACCCGTCGACGGAAACAAAGCCGTCCTCCTCAGCGGAGACGACCGCCACTACGGAAACTTCTACAACCGACGAAACTTCCGGGGCAACAGTATCATCCGCGACGGTAACAGAGACAACTGTGGCAACTAGCGCCTCCGTGGCGAAGTCAACCGCGACGGAGGCAACAGCAAAGACGATGAAGCAAGTAATGAGGCCCAGAGGGGGTTCGGATACTGAAACATCACATACAGACGCTCCTCAAACATGCGTCCCGCCTACTACTCGGCAGGTTGCACCGCCAACAGAACGAGGAGCAATACAGAAGAAAGCTTGTCTGCTAGAAGCCAGCAAGCTAACAGAAACAAACAGACGTACGGGCTCCGTCAAGTCAAAGACAAAAGCCTACAAGATAGCGAAAGCCAAAGAAGAGCTTGCGCGCCTACAGGTTGAGCTAGCCCTAGCTCGACTCGCCGCAATAGAAGCGGATTCAGATGATGAAGACGACGTCTCCGCATACTCGAAGATGGAAGCTGACATTCGTGTGAACACCTGGCTGAACAACCAGCCGGAACCAACGATGTTAGCAATCACCAATGAACTACACCAGCCTCCCTTAGAAGAAAGAAGATTACAAGATAGAAAATTGGAAGAACCAATCATTACAGAAGACAGAAGATTGAAGCCTTCAATCAAGTTAGAAAATGAAAGATTGGAGAAACCAATCACTACAGAAGAAAGAAGATCTGAGCAACAGCAAGTAACAGCCAGTACCCACGCCCAGCCAGATCTCTCACAACTGGCTACGGCAATCACACTCGCTGTCAAAGCCGCACAACAACCGAAACTCATCGAACTACCAATATTCAATGGTTTGCATCAAGACTGGCTACACTTCCGCGCTGCATACTATGAAACAGAGAAGATGTTTACAAAGATTGAAAACATCAACCGCCTGAGAAGAAACCTGAAAGGAAGAGCAAAGGAAGCTGTTGATGGTCTACTTATCACCAACGCCGAACCATCTGATATAGTAAAAACTCTGGAAACAAGATTCGGGAGACCAGAATCAATTGCCATGATGGAGATAGACACACTTCGAGCGCTGCCGCGCCTAACAGAGTCACCAAGAGATATCTGCATATTCTCAAGTAAAGTGACAAATGCCGTGTCTACTCTTCGAGCATTGAACTGCATCTACTACTTGTACAATCCAGAAGTCGCTAAAGCCATGGTAGAGAAGCTTACTCCGACGCTGAGATTCAGATACTTTGACTTTGCTGCAACAATGCCAAAGGAAGAACCAGAACTTCTGAAATTTGATAAGTTCTTGAAGAGAGAAGCTGATTTGTGCGGACCTTATGCACAACCCGAACAAGTGGGCTCACAAACACAGCCTACTCAACAGAGACGTCAACAAAAAGTCAACACAGTTACAGAGAAGCAATCAACAACAAGATGTCCTGTATGTGAAGAGACAGGACACACTGCAACAGATTGTGAGAAGTTCAAGAAAGCGGATGAAAATGAAAGATGGGACATTGCGAAGAATCGACGTCTATGCTTTAGATGTCTTCGCTTCAGAAACAAGACCCACAGCTGTCAACAGAAAACCTGCGGTATCAACAGCTGCAAATATTATCACTACAGGATGCTGCATTACACAAAGAAAACAGAAAAGCCAGAAAACAGCAATGAACAGAACAAAGGGTCAACAGAAGCCATCAACTCAGCTTGGACTTCAATAAGAAAACAGTCCTACTTGAAGATCATTCCAGTCACGGTATCAGGACCAGCAGGTTCAGTTAACACATTTGCACTGCTGGATGATGGGTCAACAGTAACTCTTATCGATGACGACGTAGCCAACGACATTGGTGCTACAGGACCTATCGATCCACTACGTATAGAAGCGATCAATGAAATGAAGACGGCTGAGGTGAAGTCACGAAGAGTTAATATCACAGTCAAGGGTATCAACAATCACAAAGAAAGAATTCAAGCGAGAACAGTAAAGAATCTTCATGTATCAACGCAAGAAGTTTCAAAGGAACGAATTGAAGAATGCAAACATCTACGAGACATAAGCAACATCATCACATATAAAAATGCAAAGCCTAGAATACTCATCGGCCAAGACAACTGGCATCTGCTCTTAACAGCGAAAGTCAAACGAGGAAGTAAAAACCAACCAGTGGCATCACTCACGCCACTGGGATGGGTATTGCACGGTAGCCATACTCGCACTCTCGGAAGAAGCATAGACTTCGTCACTCATGTCACAGAAGAGCCAGTTGAACAGAACTTAGAAGATCTGATAAAACAGTACTTCGCAATGGACTTACTTTGCATCAACCCTAAGAAACCGAAGACAGATCCAGAACAGCAAGCTCTACGTATCTTACAGAAAAATACAGTCCACACAGAAAAAGGAAGATACGAAACTGCTCTGTTATGGAAAAAAGAAGATGTGACCCTTCCTGACAATTATGAAAACTCTTTAAAGCGACTCTTCAGCATCGAAAAGAAACTCGATCGTGACCCACAGCTAAAAGAAAAGTACACCGAACAAATGGAAGCTCTGGTCACTAAAGGTTACGCCGAGCCAGCACCGAAGAAAAAGACAGCAAACAGAACATGGTATCTACCACACTTTGGCGTGATTAACCCAATGAAACCAGAAAAACTGCGAGTAGTCCACGACGCAGCCGCCAAAACAAAGGGAGTAGCCCTCAACGACTTACTCCTCAAGGGCCCGGACCTACTACAGTCACTACCAGGGGTTATCATGCGTTTTAAACAGCATATGATCGCAGTGACAGCAGACATAAAAGAAATGTTCATGCAAGTCAAGCTGAGAGAAGAAGACAGAGACGCTCTTCGGTACCTATGGCGCAAAGACCGACGAGATGACCAACCTCCAGAAGAGTACAGAATGACTTCACTGATATTCGGGGCATCAAGTTCTCCATCAACAGCAATTTACGTCAAAGACTTGAATGCCAAGAAGCACGAAGAAAGCAATCCTGAAGCCACAACAGCAATCATACAGAAACACTACGTTGATGATTATCTGGACAGCTTTAGTAGCCTTGAAGACGCAATACGCATCACAACAGAAGTTCGAAACATCCATAAGAAAGCCTGCTTTGCACTTAAACAGTGGAAGTCAAACACACCACGACTCCTTGAAGCCATCGGGGAAATAGAAACTGAAGAGGACATAGAACTCTACAAAACAGAAGAAACAACAGAGAGAGTACTGGGTCTGATATGGAAGCCAACCAGTGACGAGTTCACCTTCAATCTTAACTTAGCGAGAATCCCACCAGCACTGATCGAAGGCAAGAAGCCAACTAAGAGAGAAGCATTGAAATTAGTGATGTCACTTTTTGACCCACTTGGCTTTGCTTCGCCGGTTACAATCAGAGCGAAGCAAATTCTGCAAGACGTTTGGCGTCGTGGAACAGCTTGGGACGACGAGATTGATGATGACCTCGCAGAACATTGGCTAAGCTGGCTCATTCAGCTACGAAACCTAGGCAACGTGACTTTACCGAGATGTTACCTACACTACAGCAATGCCACTTCAGTCCAGCTACACATATTTACGGACGCCAGCGTAGCAGCCTACTCAGCGGTCTTGTTTTGGAGAACAGTAACTCCGAACGGTGACGTCAATGTTTCACTCATCCTGGCAAAGGCAAAGGTGGCTCCATTGAAACTCACCTCTATACCAAGACTGGAACTGCAAGCCGCCGTCATGGGTTCACGCCTCGCTGAAACCGTCATTGAAGAACACGAGAGAAAACCAGACTCCAAGACATTCTGGACAGATAGCAAAACTGTACTCACCTGGATAAAGACAGGGTCACGCTCTTACAAACCTTACGTGGCTCATCGTCTTGCTGCAATAGAAGAGAGTTCTACAGTCAACGAATGGCGATGGGTACCAACAAAGTTGAATGTGGCCGATGACGCAACGAGAGATGTGCCATCATCCTTCAACACACAGCATCGATGGTACAAAGGACCAGAGTTCCTCTATGAAGATGAAAACTCCTGGCCAACAGAAGCGTCCACATCAACGTCGACAGAACCGACAGGCGAGGAAAGAATACATCATGTAGTTATAGAAAGAATACAGAAGCTCTCTGAAGCACTGCCAGAAGTCTCCCGATTCTCTAATTGGGAGAGACTGCGCTACACGACAGCAAGAGTTCTCCAATTCATTCAACTCTGCAAGGCCACCAAACAAACGGTATGTTATAAAAGAAACAAGAAGAACTCACAGAAAGATCCAAATTGGAAAAGACAGACAAACAAAACAGTAATAGTACAGCGCCAGGAACAGAAAACAAAAAAAGAAGAAAAGAAGTATCTTCCCGTCACAGCGGAACTCTTAAGAAAGGCGGAAGAACTTCTCATGCGCTCATCACAGGAAGATAGCTTCTCGCAAGAAATAGAAGACATAAAAAAACAGAAGGCTGTTAACAAAGAAAGTCGACTTCATCAATTAAGCATCGAATACATTAACGGAATTCTGAAATTGAGAAGTCGCATCGAGGCCACACAGCAGGTTCCAGAATACTTGAAAAGACCGATGGTGGTGGATGGAAATCATCCTACCGTTAAGCTCTGGATACAGAACATCCACCGCCAGCTACACCACGCCGGCGTCGAAGCAACAGTTAACGAGTGTCGTCAACAGTATTGGATTTTGCGCGTGCGCCCCATAACTCGCACGATTCTTCGTCAATGTCTACACTGCAGGATGAAGACACAAGTACCACCACATCCGAGAACAGGAGATCTACCATCATGCCGCCTAGCTCATCACCAGCGCCCGTTTACGTTCACCGGAGTAGACTATTTTGGCCCACTGACGGTCACTGTAGGACGCTCCAATCAGAAAAGATACGTCGCTATATTCACTTGCATGACTACGAGAGCAATACATCTGGAAGTAGCCATGTAGTACCAGTTCAGCAATTATGGCTCTGCGACGAATGATGGCAAGAAGAGGCTCTCCAACAGAGATTTGGTCAGACAATGGTACTAATTTGAAATCAGCGGACAAAGAACTGCGACAGGCGATCGACGAAGCAACTGCAGAAGAAGCAGCGAAAAGGAATATCTCGTGGCGCTTCATTCCTCCGGGGGCGCCATTCATGGGTGGTGCCTGGGAGAGAATGGTACGCTCAGTGAAGACAGCTCTAACAGCAACCCTGCATGAGCGTCATCCAACAGAAGAAGTCCTCACAACTCTACTGGCAGAAGTGGAGTATACAGTAAACAGCCGACCACTCACTCACGTATCGGTCAGTGCAGAAGACCCAGAAGCCCTCACCCCCAATCATTTCTTGCTGGGGGGACCAGGACGAGTGCCAACGCCGGGAAGCTTTCATGAACAAGACACAGTCACCAAATCCAGCTGGCGGGCTACACAAAGACTGGCAGATACATTCTGGACCAGATGGATTCGGGAATATCTCCCCGAGCTTCAAAACCGGCGGGAGCCCCACGGACGAGGTTCTACAGTTGAAATTGGGGACTTAGTACAACTTGTTGACCCCAATCTCCCTCGAAACGTGTGGGTCCGAGGCAAAGTCATCGCAACGTATCCTGGGCCAGACAGCGTCGTGCGCACCGTTGACATCAAGACCAAGGGAGGAGTGCTACGGAGGCCGGTGAGAAAACTGGTTATCCTACCGATTGAGGACAAAATCGTCACAGCACCGGTAGAAGATGTGACAGCGTCACACGGCGGGAGAAATGTGCAAGACGACATCAATATTTACGTTAAAGCATAACATTAGATTGCTTATATTGAAACATTGGACCTTTGTTCATATAGCTAGAATAGAACAGCTCATTGTTTAGCACAACATAAATATTTATTGTAGGGCTTAGAATTACTTTGTTTGTTATTGGAACTTTAGATTTTTATTTATGTTATAACTTTGTTTAGACAGGTGTTCAGTAGACGAAATATTTACTTTAATGCAATAAGTATTGCTTTGTTATATTAGACCCTTGTTATGTTAGAAATTTGTTTATGTCGGTACGACAGAAATGGATTCAAGTAGCTCTGATTAGTCGTACGTGATTAGTAAGCAAATAAGAATAAAGGTTTATTGTAGCCAAGTTTGGTATATAAGTAGGAAGTTTTGTGCAGAGAGCATGTAGTACCGAACCACACTCCTAAGGGATAACATCTATAAGAAAAAGGAAATAAAAAGGAAGCAAATACTGAAAGGAAGCTTTTATTCAGGAAGAACAACTCCAACCCTCCAATCCAGCGATAGTGTATATGTGCCAGTACCCATCCAGTGGATACCTACCGAGCTTACAAACGGTGTGTTCACATAGGTACTGCACAATACGTTTATAAGCTACTAGCGCCCCGCCCCGGCTTCGCCCGGGTATTTTACAAGTAAATAAAAATGAAAAAATTAAAAATATTGTATAGCCTATGTTTATCTATATTTTTAAATACTAATTGTGAAAGAATTTTTCAAATCGGTCCAGTTGTGTTTAAGTTTATTCGTTACTTATAAAATACAAATATATCCTTATTATAGTATTAGTGTAGATAAATACTCAATCAGGTCCTCGTCACCATAACAAATGATGTTGGATGGTGGTGGGGCTGGAGATTGGAGGTGGTAAGACCCATTATGACAAATAAAATGCGTTTTGGTCGACAGGTTAGTAGTATTTCATGGATTCTTTTATCCACCTCTCTTCCAGATATATCATGAAACCTGTATGATGTCACAATATTATTGTATTGTGATCATATCGTCACTGTGTAGTCTATGGTGATTGCCAAGTTTCTAGATGATATATCAATTTCAAGTCACAACTCTCAATTTTTACTGCGTAGAATACAGCGCACACTTTTGGTAACTTATGGTTTCATATCTACTAATAAACGCGTCGCTTTGCATCGCGCTGCTTTCGATTGCCCTATAGGACACGTACATTCTTATCTGAAATCTTCATGTTCAGGGCCAAATCCGGTTCGGATTAATAAACTCGATTCGATTTCCTTTCGATTTTAGGTATTCTGGAAAATAGTCGGGACAAAGGGTCGAGATCGATATTCTCACACTAGCGCATAGTGTCGTTTGATGTCTTATCTGTTTACAGGATACGTATCCTACGTATGTATACACAGTTGATAGCAGAGGGTTATTTGAAAGGACCTTTTTCGAAACGTTTATATAAGTTTGTAAAAGAAAGCTGATCTTTCTGAGATAACAAAAGCTTGGAATTTGTACTCGTATCATGCTGTTTAACTAAGTTTGCTAGAAATTGTTTTTGGAAGAAGTCTTCCTACTACTCTTTATATTTTTTTTCCTTTAATGTATATAAAACAATTGTGTCCTTCACCGAGCTTGTCGAACACTGTCCAAAATTAAATTCAAATCGGTTTTATGATAGTAAGTAGTAAACAGAAACAAAAACCAAATAGCTCATCTGCAGCCATATTCAGTGCTATTGTTAACTATTATATATTGGAAAAGGTAAGCTAGGGACTATTCATCTCACCTGTTGATTGTAAGTTACGAGGTTAAGTCAGGCATGTCTAGGATGGCAATAAAAAAAATGGAATGTAAAATTTGCATTCAAGAAACAATTGCGGGACAGATTTTACACATTAAGGTACAGAATCTAACCATTCCGCTCACGAAGGCACGCTCCTCTGTATTTCATGAGTTGCAACTACTACTTACTAAATTACTCATTTAGTCAGTAGTAGCATTTACTCCCACACTAAGACGTAGTTTACAAACGAGGCCTACCCGTACAAATAAGCGCAAATCACCTTTGTGAGCGAACCGTACTGCAGTAGCTATTATGAAATTGTGAAAAAACTAATGATGGTAAACTAACGAAATTTTCCAATGGGCACTATTTATTGTTAGGGCAAGTGAAGCGAGCCCTATCACTATCCCACAACTTGAACATTTTGTGGCCCCTATTACTGAAAAACTATCACGCCTATAGATTTGTGACTTAACATAGTAATTTAATTTCACATCTAAGCGTGTTATCGGTCAAAAAATAATATAACCATTAAAAAAATTAACATTAATAATTTTGTATTCATTGGATAGAATGTTATTGTAACACTAACGCTATCTGTTAGAAAACTAATGAGCTATCATCGCTGCAACAGAACTAAGTTCAATACTTAAATACATCGTAGTTTATGTACTGAATACTAGGTGATACCACTAGAATCAGGTTATAAAAACGCGAGTCCTCACAAAGCTCAGCTTTTTGCTAGAGTAATAAGAAAACCGTAGACAAAAACTACCTTCATTACAAACAAAAATGTCTAATACCAAGAATACCTTGAACTCCGAAAGTAGGCTTCAAAGCATTTTTTTTTATATACACGTAAATATCTACGGTATTCATTTAGAAGTTTTAAGCTTGCACAATGGTATAGACTGCCGCACTGGCGCGAGGGTCCATTGTTGCTCTCCTGCCGCGGTCTTCAGCTACACCGCATGGCAGTAGGACACTGAGAATCTCGCCTAGCTAGATACCGCCGCCATGTAGAAAATTTGTCGCCAAGCCCTTCAGTATCCTTAATAATCAGTATTTCCTGATCGTCTGTTAACACCGCCAACCACAACCGAAAATTTATAGACTAACATTATAGTCACAGGTCACAGTATATAAGCAATAAGTAATAAAACTACTCTGATATGATATAAAATGTCAGGGTAAATAATATAAATCCATATATGTATTATGTTCAATTGATTCTTTTGAGCAATTTACTACAAAGCAGGGGTTTAGTTGACAGTAAATATTTATAGTGTTTCTTGAAAGGCGGGGAGCGCCGTTTTTATGTCGAGAGCGACTATCAGGGCATAAAATGGAGATTTAGAGGGATTTTCCGATGTCTCTTTTTATGGTATTGTAACATTGTGTTACCAAAGAACCAGGGTCAGTAAAGCTAAAGGAAGCACTACAAGAATTTTTTATCGCCCTTTGTAATAATATTAGTATGCTATTTATTTTTAAACAGGTTCTGTCTATGGGTCCGCTTAGTGTTTGATTTTACTGTGTTCTATTGATGAATTTGTAATACATCGAGGTTTAAGGTCCTATGTGCTATTCCTGGATCCAAATATATAATTATACTCGAACTAAAGATAATATCATCATTAACAGCCTTATCATCCACCGTTGAACAAATCCCTCTCCCATAAAGAGCGGTCTGCCACAATCCCCACGCTGATAAGCCTCTTGGGAATCGCAGTGTAAGATTGTAGTTCTTTTGAGAAGGCACTGCTGCCTACCTTCTGGCATTTTTGCCTTCTTCGCCTCACACTACTACCACAGGGACATGGGGGGGGGAGGGATAGGCGAAAGAAATTATACATAGTTACAATTATAAGTGCCCTCCTTTATATCGGCGAAGACGTTAGCAGAGGAACTACCACTAGTCTTGCTCACATATAAAGGTGCGATCCTATTGCAATTTAGTTTAGGAAGGGTTCTAGACTTCGGACTCTTACTGTAAATTTATTTGACAGAAAATCTCAATTACTGTCGGTAACCGTGGATTGACCTTGAGATTCCAAAGAGGCTCAATACACCAATTTACCGACGAGACAGTCATATAAGCTCAGATATTTTACTATCATCACGCAGCAGGTCCATGGTTTGAATCCCGCCGCGGGCTTGAGCTCCACCGCATGGTGGAAGGGCATTTTGGGAATGCCCGCCTGGCTAGCGACCACCCTCAAGTAGAAAATCTGTCGTCAAGCACCTAACGGTGTGTTTCAGTAGCTGCCCTTGAGAGCCCGTACTTCTAGGTTTAGCCTGTTACCACCTTCGACCACATCATCACTTACCATAAGGTGTATTGTGGTCAAAGGCTTAGCAATAAATAATAAATAAAATATCTTTTCAGGCAAAATTTAATACATGATTTCTACTTCTTCATTTCATGTAAATAATTTCAGTAAAATCGTTTCAGTCGTCTTGAAAGTGAGTTGTAACTAGTACTCACAAATTCAAAACGAAAACTTAGAAATAACTATTACAGGCAAATAGGACTTAACTATGTCTCAAGGTGACGGGCGCAGTCCAATTCGTGACTTGTGACGAAATGCATCTGTTATAGGCAGAGTAACCTATGCCTCTGTCCGCTTAACATCAGGTGGGCCTCTTGCTTGTTCCGTCACAATAACATAAAAAAAAGATAAAAAGTAAACCCTGAAACCATGGCTTGAAATTCATAAAAATGTATAATTCTAGTAAGTCGAGTATTTAGTTGTAAAACTTATGAGTGACGTTTTTGTAAGTAAAGTTCCCAAAGGTTTTCTTAATTCTTCGAAGTCTTTTGAAGACAAACTTTCGTAACTATATTTTGTACCTCGATTTTATTCGTAGAGCCAATTCAAATACTAATTTAAAAAATAATGGAGCGATTAAATTTTCATTATAATTTTCAATTTGCTTCTGTTTATAAACTTTTCACGAAAGCATTTCGGAGAGGATTTTGCTGAAAGAAAGAGCGTGGTTCTGTGTTTCTTATTTTTGACACAGAATACGTTCTACGTATCGATACTGCATACTACATATATAGATATTCGCCGTCATATGGGTATCGGTCGGGCATGTGATGAGGACTATGTTGATAAATGAAGTTCTATCTTTCAGCTGAAGCCCTCGTGACTGAAATACTTTTTTTTATATTTCAACCCCCATATTTTCGCCGTTTTAGAAAGTTTCCCAAAACTGAGTCGACCAAAAAATCCATATAATTATCGAACTTGCCGACAAAATTTCAAGAGCTTCGTCATGCAGAGAATGCAATTGGTTCGTCATGCAGAGAAGAACAACCGGAAATCCGGAATCCTGCAGCTGCTCGCTCGTACTAATGTCGCAGACCCAGCCCGTCCATTAGATGGACAGTCCAGTGTCCATCACGCAGTTCGCATATAATTATTTTTTCTGGTAACGTTAAGTAAGTTTTATTTTTTTTATGCACCGATTTTTTTCACTATTTTACGTAGCATATATGTATAAGAGTAAGTACGCATCCGAGGTCCTCTTTGAATTGTCGTTTCGGATTTTAGAGTGGTATATGTTAAATATGGACCAAAATCTAACTGCACCATTAAAGCGTATATATGTATAATATATCTTCGGTATCGATACTCTTTGCCAATACTAAGTATTGGTATATCAAACCGTAAAGTTAAACATTATTCATGCCATAAACTGCGCAGGTGTGACAATGACCTAAAAACGTTTCCTTTCGACCTATTTGTTAGTTATTTTGCCATCACATATTATTGTAAAATCAACCTTAAACTTGCATGAATTCGGTATATTTTTCTGTGGTAGTACGTAATTGTATTTGAAACTGTTGCGTTGATTGTTCTGTTTGAACCCTAATAATATACATGCAAAATTGTGTACTTAGATGTATTCTGTACGTCTATGAATTACGTTTTATCTCCGTAAGGGTTGAATTGATTTTGACATCATATAAAACCTATTTTTTATTTATAGGTTTTATATGATGTCAAAATAAATTCAACCCTTACGGAGATAAAACGTAATTCATAATAATATTCATAATAATAATCGTAATTCCAGGTAGAAATACGGTTTTAAGTATTACGAAAATTAGGTTGATTACATTATGATTAATCCATACTAAAAACCGGTAACGGCTAGAAATGGTTTCTTGTGTGCCAATATTCAGCAGATAATTCGAAATAAGTATATTTGTAATGATTTCGTTACCTAGATACATGACATTTAAGTAAAGTGAACGTTGTGTAAGGTCCATCTAAAAGTGATAAAGCAAATGATTTTAGAATCCGAATTCCTCAGTCGGCACTTCATTAAATTGATTCCGCGGCGACAATCTCGTTTTTCTTGCTAAGAAGATCTTTTTGCGACCAGAAGTAAAAAATGACAAAAGGCAAAAGGCACTAAATCTGGTAAAATAACATTTGCAGTACGCACGTACACGTTCCTACTGTAATGCACGTAAGACAGTCATTTTAGTAGAATATTATTATGTCGCACCTGGTAACACTGGAGGTCGGGGAGAAAATGAACGCCATTTGACAAAATGTTAGATTAAAATGGGAGCTCGAATACATTTTCGCGTGTGTTTTGCCTTCATCAGAAGTTAATGAGGGCCGTTAGAGCTAAGCGAGGGAATGGAAGTGCATTACCTAATTTGAATTTTATTTAGGTTACAGAAGTGAGCACGTCCCTGTATTTAGGTAGAGTATACTGGTAACATTGTTATCAAAAGTTTGTACAATTATTAACGAGAATGTGGGATATTAGAAGCAATTAATTATATTTAAAATAATTATTTTTCCATGGGTTATTGAAATCAAATGTTATAAATGAGAACAAAATAAAAAATACTTATATGTTATTGTAATACATTCAGGCGTAACTTTGCAGAAATTTATTAATAACAAATATTAAAAGAAAGTGTAAAATTAATATTTTAGAATAACATTTAAAAAAATACTTAAGTACTAATCTTGTGATAATTCCGCCTGATTTTCCTGCAAACCTGACGTTAATTGTTTTTCTGCAATATTAATATAAGAGGAAGTTAATATCATAATAAAAAAAATTATATTATTAATATGTGATTTTTTTACTTCAAAAAACTTTTTGAAATATCTTTAACATTAATAAATGTATGATTTTGTTAACTTCAAACAAATAGTTCGCGTCATTTTTGTATATTTTTTTATTGCTGATAGATAAGCCTTTCACCATAATCTCACCTGATGGTAAGTGATGATGTGGTCGAAGGTGTTAACAGGCTTAACCTAGAATTACTGGCTCTCAAGGACAGCTGGAACTACCGTTAGATGCTTGGCGACATTTTTTTACTTGTGGGTGGTTGCTAGCCAGCCATTTACAAAATACCCTTACACCATGCGGTAAAGCTCAAGCCCGCGGCGGGACTGAAACCATGTACCGGCAGTCCACAGACAATGCCATTGAGCCATCAATGCTTCAAATCTGCTTTCTGTATCGGCAGCGGACGCGGCAACGCAACCAGGGGGTATAGACCGAAATTGAAAGATCTATCACCGCGAACTCGCGACGCTAAGATTTTGCGGTCGAAAATATAGCACTCGCTGCTTGAAGAGCACTTGCTTTTAAGATACCCAAATTACAAAAAGGTTACATAGTCGATGAATTCCATTTCTTAGCGGTACCAATGAAGAAAATAGAATAAAAGTGGTTCATAAAGACATGTTAAATTTGTATGTGGCGTGTCGCATGCCGTACTTCAAAAGTTTCAGCCCTAAACTCATCACATATTTCAGTAAAACACTGTATATAAATGAAATCTGCTCAGGAAACTGTTCGCTTAACGCGGTAGTCGAGTGTAGCAGTTGTTCGCGAGAACTCTGCTAGCGAACTTTTTAGTTTCCTCGCAATTTTCAACCGCTTTTTATTATAGGAAAGTTGGTGCAGTTGGTTGATAACAAGCTGTGATAAGTTTTACTCTTTTTATATAATTTGTCTTCATTAATATCTGAAGTACCGTAATTGTTCTGAGTAGATATTACACTTTCATATCTACACTAATATTATAAAGAGGAAAGATTATTGTGTTTATTCTCGATCGTGCGCTCGTAGAGTCAATACCTCCTGAGGATGCTTCGTGTAGAATCGAAACGCGTCGAAAATTCTTCCGGTTTGGCTGCGTGGCGTTTGTGACGTCACGTCGGCTTAACAGGAAAATTAGGCGGAATTGTCACTAGATATATTTTGTATATTTTAAGTGTTTTATTAAAATATTAATTTGATGTTTTAATAAAATATTTAAAAAATAATTGGTATTATTAAATATGGATTTCCGCAATGTAACGCCTGAATCTATTTATTAAAGAGGAAAGATTTGTATTTTTGTATGCAACCAATAAACTAAAAAATTACTGGACCATTTTGGATGAAACTTGGTATGGAAATAGTTTGAGACCCGGCGAAGGACATAGGATAGTTTTTATCCAACTGCTCAAGAAGAGGTTAATGGTTTTGCGCGATATCCGACATACGCGCCGGCGGGGCTGTGGCCGGAAAGCTAGTATTTTATACATTTCTTTTTTATGCTATTGTGATTGAACAAGCACGAGGTCCACCTGTGGTTAAGTGGGGTAACTAAAGCCTATAATCAGAGCTGGGGATTAGTCAACAGCATTTTGCTGAGCTCAGGCCTTTTCTGGCAGCACTGCATATTACAGCACCGCTGCTGTTAATTCATAATGTTATGTAAAGATATTTTAACCAACCTTTGTTTATGATGTTATTTATTGTATGCAGTTTTTTTTTTATTCTGCTTGATAGTTTAGCCTTTGACCACTATCTCACCTGATGGTAAGTGATGATGTGGTCGAAATTGTTGTTCAGGCTAACTTATAATTGCTGACTTTTAAGGACAGCTGCCGGAATACACTGTTAGATACTTAGCGACTGCTTTTCTTGGCGAGAGATTGAGGGTGGTAGCTAACCTGGTAGGCATTTGCTCAATGCCCTACCACAATGCTATAACGTCTGCCATCCTAAGACAACAACCGGGACTGACGGGTTAAGAAGCTTAAGATCTGAAGCACGGAAGCGCTCAATAGTATTGTCACTAGCGCTCACCCATTCATGTCATGACCGCGGCGGACTGCCGTTGCTTAACTTAGATCGGTTAAGCAAACTTCGCTACGAGCGCTTCATATCATTCATTTTGCTTCATTTTATATACTCCCCAGGGTGTGGATAAAAACATTCTCACCTTTGAATTTTTTACTACTCTCAGAGCTTGTGCGCGCCGGTGAATATCAACGGTGGATAAATCCTTTCTCTCTATTAGTATCGCTATACATTACAATATACAGTAAAACTACCTAGCATTTCGTTGTCTTAGGTTTTCGCGATTATTACACATAGTCATTAAACAACTTTAAACGTTTTTAATCGCGTATAATTATTTTTGTCCCGACATTTCAAACACTTCGCATGATCACGTCGTCGTCGTCGTCGTCGTGGTCACGTGATAAATATGCGCGATTTAAACCGTTTAAAGTTGTTTAATTACTATATAATACTCTAGAATTTATCAATATTCTCACATTTTTTGGCTCATTGATCTAGTCCTTGTCCGCTATATAACTTATTAGTAAGTGCTAAACGTGTTATACAAGATTTACTTATAATGCAAATTATAATACGCACCGGACATTATATGATTCAATTAGTAATTATATACCCACCTCCAACTAAACAAGGACAACTTCTCTCTTTCTTATATCAGACGTAGACTATTTTATCCACGTTCTGTGTCATATTTTTACAACGGAGACATATTTCCACGGAAGTGGTCAAAAAGATATAGTTTTACTTGCCTCTGCACATAGCTTTATGTCTCGAATGTGGATATAATCAGGTGATAAAATTAGGAGATACTACATTTTTTACCTCCAGTCCGTGCTATAAATGCATATGTAAAAATATTTACCAATTCCTCATGAAAAATTTTCCTGGTTTCCTTAACGTAAAACTTCTTTTGTTTCAGGTAAGCTTGGATTTATCAAACAGAGTGCAGCTGCTTACAATATATATAGTATACGAATCTAAGGTACATTATGCAGTAAAGCTTTGCAAGTTGTTCAGAATGGATTGTCGAGCTAATCGCTCGCAGAACTTGGATGAGTAACGGCTGGCATTTTCTTGTGCCAAGGAACGAACATGTCACCGCTAGTTGCTGTTTTAGTTTACGACTATGATCCTATAATCTGTGAAAGTATGTGTTAAGTGTAGGTATTTATAAAAAAACAATAACAGTTTTGCATTGAAAAGATTTTTCTTCAACTTTTCCATAGTATGAAATGTGAAGAATAAATCGCCCGCTTGATGCCCCCCCAATGAAGCATCATGCCTGTCGTTTACAGTGATAGATTATAGATTAGATCACTAGCTGAATGGCAATCGTTAGTTTATCTAAAATATTGATGTAATATACAAACCCAGGAAACATGTACATACCTATCTAAGCAGTGGTGTTAAAAACTGTTAAATGGCAATATCTTGCTATTACTTTTAGTGATATTTCAAAAGCATGCTAATTTACATGCTATTTTATTAGCATGCTTTTTCCTACCAATACAGGCGGGTCCACAACACAGTTACCGTCTACTCTGGCTATTGTCTTAACTTGCTTATCTTATTTTGCATGGTGGAAAGGCATTTTGTGAATGGGCATTCATGGGCCTGGCTAGCGACCACCCTCAAGTAGACAATCTGTAGCCAAGCAACTAAAGTGTGTTCTTAAAAAAAAAATCTTCAAATAAATTACAGGCACATGAGACTTAAGAACTATGTCTCAAGGTGACGGGCGCAGTGCAATTCGAGACTTGTGATGAAATGCATCTGTTATAGTGGGCCTCGAGCTTGTTACGTCACAATAAAATAAAACATAAAATAAAATAAAAATATATATCTATGAATAGCAGTCTGCTTTTAGGTGCTATAAATTAACCACTTCTAACCCTGTCTAAGGACTGAAATCGTGTAAAACTAGAATATTACGTACAAACTGTTAATAATGAAAATAAAAATATTGAAGTAAAGAAAAATGAATGAACTTTATTTCATGCCCCCAGGCTTAGCACTGTCTATAATTGATCAAATGTATTTACACTATTACAGGTGTATTTAAACTACTGTATTTTATCTAGCTAGGAATGTCATATAGTAAACATCATCAAACTGCACTAAGTGAGGACTTCACAGGTAAGTAAAAAAGGTTTACTCACGGATATTACTCGACCTGTCTGCGGAAGGGGCGGGTTTATTTCCGATCACAGTTTTTAGCTTGTTATATAAAAGCTTACAAAGCACTGTCTATTATTTGCAAAGTTTTAAACAAACATCAAAACTATAGCCTTATCATTGGTATATGCAAGTCCATTGATTATAATGTACATGCAAATCCATTGGTATTATTTGTTGTTTTTTTGGGATCCGTTATAAACCGCTAGCAACCGGCCAAAAAACGCACAGTGTGTTAGTTGCTGTGCTACAGATTAATAGCAGCTAGCTAAGCAAGCACTGCGATATTCTACGGTCGATGCTAAGTACTGCAGTGCCATTTAATTAGCAACAAGAGAGAGCCAAAATAGCATTGGCTATGTTGTCTATGCATAGCAGTTTCCTTTTAGGTGCTCTGTGATATATTAACCACTAGATAAGCTAATATCCTTCTCAACGTTACAAGATATAATATATAGATATACATATTATACGCTATGGTATATTTAGTATCTATCCTAAAATTAATTTGGAATAAAGTGTATTTACCTAAAGCATGATCTTGTTTACATACATGTCTACAAATTACATGACGCAAGATGGCCAATCTCATAACAAAGTATGTACACATCCCGAGAAGCAAATTGAAGACAACAATGTAATGAGAAACAAGAACATAAACGAAACAACGCCTTAGGGCAAACTTAATTAACTACTAAAATTGCTTGAGTACATTTTATCTTCTTTAATTAAACGCAAATGTAAAAATATATTTCAGCGTTTCAGCCACAGCGTTCCGTTTTACGCAGTTTTATTAACCGCTTAGAAACGCTTTCGGTCGGTAATTACTGGAATTATTCCGTTCGCTGATTGGACAATTTCGAAATTGGAAAATGTCCATTCGAAAATTGAAATGTGATGTCGGACGTTGGGCTGGGCTTCGATGAATTAATGTCTTTTAAATGGAGTACCTGCGAGGTTTTTAATTAATTAATTATTGGAGTACACAGTTGATAAAGAAAATTGTGTTAATTGCGAGCTCATTCATTTAAGTACTCAGAAGCTAGATCATCACACTGAGAAAAATCTAAAGTCAAAAGCGCTCTAATGACGGCCAATTTATATGGTATGAAGGCAAAAAACCGACCAAACGTAATACGTATAAAAACGTCTTCCAACTAGAAGGCGTTAAACGAGGTCAGTGAAGGCGAATGTTTCTTTTCGTCTTCATTTAAGGTGTATTTTGTGGTCTTTCTTAAATATTGACTTTTCGATGAGGCTGATTAAGTCGTACGTTATAGTGATAATCACCGTATATAAACCGCCGTAAAAGTAAGGTATATTTTATGGTCAATACTGCAATTATTATCGTATAACAAGTTCAATTCTGAAAATACTTTACGGAAGGCGTTTTTTGACGGTTGTGTTTATTATAAAACATGGTACATTTTTATTGATTTCGCTTTGCGTGGTGAAATTCATCTTAAGAATTGTGAATTCATCTTGCGTAGTTACAATTCAACGGTAAAAGGTCAAATTTGATTTAAGCTCCAAAGTCGTTTTTCTCAGTGCACCTATGTATTAAAGGTTAATCTTAGAATGGAGACTGATTCTCTAGGATAGCTTCTGGATCATATCGATAGATCTAATCGTCTGATTTTCTTCTTGAGGATGTCATCTACAAAGGCGAGGACTGGCAGAGCCTCCACCACTCGCCTATCGGGGTAAGAGAACTTCTAGTACCGTTCCAACGTTTCATGGAGCTATGAGAACCGATTAAGAACAATATCGAAATAAGAATTTTGTCACCGACTTCTATCATTGAAAAGTATGAAATAACTTGTGGAAGTCAGTACCGTGCGGATTCAAAACACGCTGAAATCATGAATAGATTCAGGCGTTACTTTGCAGAAATCCATATTTCATTATAATAAACTATTTTAAAAGTGATTTAAGAAAACATTAAATTAATACTTTAATAAAACACTTAAAATTTTTTAACGCATCGTTAGATGCTTGGCTACAGATTTTCTACTTGAGGGTGGTAGTTAGCCAGGCGGGCATTCGCAAAACGCCTCACCACCATGCTATAACGGCTGCCATCGTAAGATAGGGCACGTGGTGCGATCAGTTCATAGCTGATCGGCTAAGAACAGCTAAGCAAACTTCGCTACGAGCGCTGCAAATTACCTAACTAAATAAAATTGATGCAACTGTTAGTTGGATTACCGAGTAGATATTCTGGAGCTAGTCGTAATAAGGATACGGGAACTAATACGAGTGTCCTGCCGCTGACGTCATACTAGGATCGTTCGCATTAACATGCCGGCGGGAACGGTGCGGTTTTAATAGATAGGTACATGAGCTCTATCCGTATCAGAACGACTGCTAAGCCAAACAACCAATTAGGCAAATGGGCCAAGTAGCAGTATGTCAAACAGTCAAGTTCAAAATTACTGGCACATGGGACTTAAGACTGGAGGGAAGTCTCGAATTTTCATACAAAAAGAGAAAACGTTTCTACCCCCCTAAATAATCACCGAATTTGATGATTTTTGGATATGTTATCAATATCCAGGTTTGTAGGTTTAGATTTCTATCATTTTAGTAAAGGAATTTGAATTAATGGGTATTTAAATACCGATATTTTCTCAAAACTTGTATCTCTGGTTTGTGAATTATTTATAGAAAAAATAATTATAAATAAAGAAAAGGAAAACCTATAAACCTAGTTTATTCTCTCAGTTATAAATCAGACAAAATTTTTAGATTCGATTAATGTTTACTATAGGAGAGACGTTTTCTCCCTGAAATACCTAAAACAGGTTAGAACATGGCGAACGAAACATTGTTAACAATAACATCTGTAATTTAATTTTACCCATGTTTAAGCAAATAAATAATTTGAATTTGAACGCAAATTATGCGCAAATTCTAAGTGAAAACTTGAAGAAGTTGCAATTGTCCTTATCGCACTATTCTGTTTTGGCGTTTAGCGGCGAGACAGCATCACTTTGTTAAAATACCTATTTTTCTGTAGGAGCTTCTCTTCCCGTTCCTGTACTGAGATTTGACTTAACGGGTGCACCCGTCACACAGAGACAGTTAAGTAAGAAGAAGAAGTTGACTAAGACAGTGCAATTCGTCAAATGTGATGAAATGCATCTGTTATAGGCAGAGTTTAGTCCACTTAACAACAGGTGAGACTCGCGCTTGTTCCGTCACAGATACATAAAAAAAAAAACAAATAGCAAGTTTCCCAAGTATCAAAATGTCAAAGAATCGAAACTTCTACTAAAAACGACAAACAAGGCAATTCACTTAAATATCATAATGGCAAGGACGCAAATCGTTACTACAACCAAAATCATAATAAATTCATATAACATGCTTGCTTAGTCTCAAAATGTTGTATATCAGTCAGTTACTCAGAACAATGCCTTTTTATAGGTACGAGATTTTATAATATAATAACGATTCTGACATAATGTTGTCTTAGGTTTTCGCGATTATTACACATAGTAATTAAACAACTGTAAACGGTTTAAATCGCGTATATTTATCATTATTTTTCCCATCCCGTGACCACGATCACTGCAAAGTGTTTGAAACGTCGCACATAGGAGTATTTACATGATCTAGCCGGCCAAAATTACATTTCTCAGAATTACGCTCAGGTAAAAAAAATGCATTCCTAGAAAAGCCAGGTAGTTGGGCGACCCAACCCTATTGTTATTTTTTGTACCCACCCCAAATTGAACAAGATATAGTCAGTTGAAACTGAGACATTGCTCGAAGCGGTTGTTTATTTTCAATATTCGTGCTTTAAAACTCAATTTTAACTATTTTTTATTTTATGTTGTGTTGTGAATAATCCAAAATTGGCTATGGATTCTGAAACTGCTGGTAAGTGACTTATTTTACATTTAAAATATTTAATTTTGTGACGGGATTATATTATTTTTCGTCATTTGAAAAAATACCGGTTTAATTCCTTAATTTTTTCAAGAAAATTTAGTTTTACGAGGCTTTTTGTTTTAGTGCCCGGCATTACCCGGCTATAATTTTTATATATTCGTAATATATAGACTTTCTACTTTTAAAAAAGGAAAAAATTGGTTCCTACTAATTCCTACTCCGTCATCTGGAGCGATTTTAGATATCGTACTTAAAAATTAAAAAAAATGAAATTTTGATTTAATTTAGTTTTTATTATTTCAGGACCATCTGGAAGTACTTTAATGACTCGCAAGGAGATATTTGGTCTAATGAGATAACAAAATGATCTCAATTTTAACGACCAATTAGAATATGTTGAAAATTATTTAATTACACATAAGTCGTACTCGGAAGAACAAATAAAGGACATAAAGCGTAATTTTGCACGCATGAAATCAGAAATGAAGCATCGATGGGTAGCAGCAAAATATAGAAGTGATCTATTTGAAAAAACCAACGAAAAATGGCTGAATGGGACTTTTGAATTACCTCTAATACCCACAAGAGCAGGTAGACCCGCTACACCGTTTGAAGAGACTAGTGAACGAGGCAAAAGACGTAAAACTGAGACAATACGTTTGTCGGATAGCCCTGAGAAAATAATTTATGCAGCTCAAATGGAATTGCGAGCCCAGGGCAATAGAAGTGCTTCAAATATTTTGAAAGAGATTTCGGAAAATAGGGACCGCGCTAAGGAATACCGGAAGTCAGTAGACCGTGACATGGCACATGTTAAGCATATCAATCCAGAAGAAGCGCTGGCAATGTTTGTAGATGCGAATCTTTCAAGGTCCCAATATGAAAGGATCAGACAAACCACAGGAAATCTTCCATGCTATTCAGTTTTGCAGCTGTATAAGAAACAATGTTATCCTTCCAATGAATTTTTTAGCGTAACCGAAACCTGTGCCGAAGTGAATTTACAAGAAATAATGAATCATACTGCCGAAAGATTACTTATTCACTTAGAAGACGTTTTGAAAACCCTTAGCGATAATGAGAGAGATCTTCAAATGATCTGTAAATGGGGTTGTGATGGCTCACAACAGGCTCAGTTCAAACAAAAGTTTGAAAATGATAGCGGATGCGACTCGCACATTTTTCAAAGTTCATTTGTGCCTCTACGCTTAGTGTATGGGGAAAAAAATAAAATATTATGGCATAACACAACTCCATCATCGCCCCGCTACTGTAGACCTATCCGTATACGATTTTTAAAGGAAACAGTTGATATAACGAACGACGAAATCAACAATGTGGAAGCCGCAGCTAAAAAATTAGAACCTATATCAGTAACAATCGGTGGAAGATCATATGTTGTTAAAACCAAAATGATGCTAACAATGATAGATGCAAAAGTGTGCAACGCGGCAACTGGGACAAAATCTACAATGAGATGTTACATATGTGGAGCAACATCAAAAGATTTTAACGATTTGAATAAAACAAATGTAGTTAATACAGATACATTGAAGTTCGGCTTATCTACTTTACATGCCAGAATTCGGCTATTTGAAAATTTATTACATATTGCCTACAAGCTCGGTGTGCAAGATTTGCCACCAAAATCTGAAGCAGACAAACTGCAGATACAAAAAAAAACAAAGAAAAAATTCAAAACGAATATAAAAATAAACTGGGTCTTCGGGTAGACTTTCCTAAAGCTGGATTTGGCAATACAAATGACGGAAATACCAGTCGAAGATTTTTTGAAAATCCAGAGTTGGCAGCTGAAATTACAGGTCTAGATATAAATTTTATCAAAAAAATCAAAGTGATTCTTGAGTGCATTTCATGTGGGTACAAAATAGACGCAGAAAAATTCAAAAAATTTACTACAGAGACTACCGCACTTTATGTTAGTTTATATGGTAGACATAATATGACGCCTACTATGCATAAAATCTTAATGCATGGGGCTACTGTAATAGAAGATGCACTTTTACCAATAGGACAATTATCTGAAGAAGCAGCAGAAGCAAGAAATAAACATTTTCGTTTATACAGGCAAAACTTTGCAAGAAAATTCAGCAGATTAGAATGTAATACAGATGTTTTGAATAGATTGTTGTTAACATCAGATCCCCTACTTGCATCAAGAAGAATTGTTAAAAAAATAAAACAAAATCATTTTATGAAGGAAACATTAGAAATGTTAATATGTGAAGAAAGTTATGCCTAATTATTATTTATATTTTAAGTTTTTAAATTTGTTTTGCGATAGTTGTTTATTATAATTATATTTATACATTATTTTGTGTTATAAAATATATTTTCTTATACAAAACTACGCTTTTTTTTCTACCGCATCTTTTTGTCTCTTTATTCAAATGTAATGTATGAATTTGTCCTGTAACTGAAGGTTAAGAGTATTTATACACTTGTATTTAAGGTTTTATGAGATACTGAACCATTTCTAATTGATTAAGAGCGATAAATAATTTTGGCCAGCTAGATGTCTCAAATACCCCTCTGTGCGTCGGGACAAAAATAATGATAAATATACGCGATTTAAACCGTTTAAAGTTGTTTATTTACTACGATTCTGCCATTCAACTTCTTATCATTAAAGCTATATAGACATATAATCGATTGTCATTCTGCTAATTAGTCGATATGCATACTTAGCCGTTTTATCGAAGTCATACAATACGTATATTATAGCATGAGCTTTGCAATAACGATATATGTACGAGTATATTGTTACACAAATATAAGTTAAAGATTTTAAGAAGACTGATTTCTTTATAAGTTATTGTGTTCTATCCACGATGTTCTTGTGAAGGTTAATTAATGTTTCATGAATGCTATAATTATGTCTATAATTATATTGCAATTAAAACAGCCAAAATATAAAAAAAAATTAAGTAGGTAGGTAAAGGATTATAAACCTAATTAAACAAAACCACACATAAATACTCGTATATACACGAAAACATAGTTTTGCAATTTATTTCCAGAAATAAAAGGAAGAGACAATATTACTGTTACTTCTGTATCGGCCGGATTGTCCACTGCTGAGCACTACCTCCCCTATTAATGGTTTGCCATAATCCCCACGCTTGGCAGGCGGATTGGTGATCGCAGTGTAAGATACCAGTTCTTCAGAAAGTTGCCCTTATTGCCCATCTGGTATTTCACTCGTCGTCGGCTTTTAAGACTATCACAGGTATATATCAGGGGGGTGGACTTCTAGCCCGGCACGGGAGACAATATTCTATCTCATAAAATTGTAAATTATTTATCAATTCTTACAAGTGAGTTAACTTGGTATAGCAAAACTAAAAAGGTACCGACTTCTCCAAATAAGAAATATTAAATAACCAGTCGGTACCATACTGATTCTCACAATCTTATCTTACATTTTCAAACTCCGAAGATGAATACTCAAGTTATTAAATTTTTTTCAGGGTTACGAAATGAGATGTTTGTTTTTTAACAGTCCTTTTAGTGTTGCATGTTGAGTACAGGGTCTATTGTGTCTAACGCTCACAATAATGGCCGCCGTCGACAGTAGTTGCTATTAAGTATTACACATAGGTCATCCAGGTGTGGATATATTGGTAAATACTTATTCCAGTCACTTTACTCAAATTGAAAATGAATTTGGCTACAGATTGGTACAAATAAGATTTAAAGTTGATCACATTTGGAGGCACCAACCAAAAATCAGTTCAAGTAAATATGTAGGTAGATATACAATACAAAAATTCTTTATTGTTTACCAAGTAAAAGTAAATTACACTGATTAAGACTAATTATCCTATGGCAGTACAATGGGCGGTCTTATCGCTATGTAGCGATTTCTAGTAGACAACCTTTGGATGGACAGAAATAAGGGAAAAGGTAGACGGTGGTGAACAATAAATTAATATTAGATGTGATAAATGATGATAAATAAATACCTAAAATAAATAAATAAATATATATATATATATATATATATAACTACTAAAGTTATACATACATAAAGAACATACCTATAAATAACACATATATAACAAATTACTTAAATATGCATCTACATAATATATTACATATAATATAAACAAATAAATACAATGTTATATACTGGATAAGTAGTAATTTTTTACCATTATTTTAAAAATTCCAATAGATTTGGCACGTCTAATTTCGAGTGGTAAAGCATTCCATATTCGTGCAGCCTGTACTGTGAAGGACTTGCTGTAGTACTGAGAGCTATGAGGGGTGATTTTAAGTTGGAGAGTGTTGGAAGAGCGTAAGGACAGATTATGGGTGACATGGAGAAACACAACAAAGAGAATACTGTATACTGGAAACAAAGAGAATACTGTATAAAAGATGTAGAATATGTGCATTATGATCATTGCACTTAGATCCAGTTAAAAGTAAAGCGTAGTCAAACTAAAAATATACGCGTTGACTGGAGAAGAACCTTCTTATGGAAGTCACTTAAAAACAACATGTAAACTCTTATTTCATCTGTATCGAAGGAAAGGTAAACATAAACAATTTTTTTTTATTGCCTACCCGTTAAGAAGTCTATATTTTAATTGCATAGAAATCTATTGTTATCCTGTTATAATTCTCACCACCTATCCTTAGCGGTTAAGACAATAAAAAAGCGCGCGACCGCGGCGTTTGGTGTATAGTCTCCACTTTGCGAGTCAATAGAATTGAGTGGTATAATTGACACAAGTGGATCTGATGCCCACGAGCCGAGACTCCACCAAATAGCTTGACGAATTCAATTGCAATCAATTTACACACTGAGATACAAATGTTATAGTTGTAGAGCCAGTAGGTTAGGTAGGATTCCAGGTTTCTTTACCATCATCGACAGCTTTATCAAGGACCATAAGTAATGAGAAGTGGGGGGCTCGTAGATTAACTTGCATTATGCAAGTTGCTTAAGTTCTTAACCAATCAACTAAGCCATGCAACGTTCGCTGTTGTTAGGAATTGGATGGGTGACCGCTATTGGCATTCAGAGCGCTTCCGTGCTTCGGTGGGCAAGTTTAGCCTTAATGTGGTCATGGTTGTTGTCTTAGGATGGCAGTCGTTATACCATGGTGATAGGACATTTAGACAGCCACTACCCACAAGTATGACATTTCTGCAAGCATCAGCATAGTTTTCTGTATGCTTGCTAGGTTAGCCTTTGACCACTATCTCACCTGATGGTAAGTGATGATGTGGTCGAAGATGTTCAGGCTAAACTAGAATGACTGGCTCTCAAGGACAGTTGCCGAAACACACCGTTAGGTGCTTGGTGGCAGATTTTCTACTTGAAGGTGGTAGCTAGCCAGGCGGGCATTCGCAAAATACCCTACCACCATGCATAATACACACATAGTGTTCAAGGTTAGCCTATCAGCAATAAATAAAAGGAAAACAATAAATTGAATACATATATCCTTTCCATAGAAGCTTTGTTTAATATATCACCAACAAGGAAGCATCTGCAAATAACGTTATATACATGTAAGCCGTCTCCTCTGTCACGGGAGTTAAGACTTTTCCTCAAAAGCCGAAAGAGACATGACTGGCTTGAGACAGTTCCACAAAAAAGATCCACCGTCTTATTGAATGACAAATCGGCCTCGGTGCGGTTGATCGATGACTAAGAGTAGAGTGGGATTAATACAAGGTAAAACCAAAATAATGCCCTTGAGAATTTTACCTTTAAAGATTATGAGGTGACGGCATCGGGAACTTTTAAATTTGTTTTTTTTCCGAGGAAAAAAAGGAAACAGGAAGAAAAAATCTTAAAATACCCGATTTTTGTTAGACAAAAAGCTTCTGAACACGACAAAACAAAAGTTTCAAGATGATAGAGTGAAATCATTAGTATTTTTGAATAGTGCTTAAATAAACACAAGTCAGAAGTTCACAAGTTAGCACATAATTACATCTTCTTCGTGTGACACGTCTTTATGTGACTTGTAAATTTACATGATTTTATAGTTTTCGCATAAAGAAAGAAAATTTAAAAATATGTTGAAATTATAAATATCTGCACTAAAATTCGGCAGTCTATATTACCAGCAAAATTGTAAAGGTTGCTCTAAGACTAGGTCAAACAAAAATCCACATAAGAAATACAGAGGCTTGTAAGCAGTCCCATGGAAATAGTTTAAGTAATAATTCTTAATTCTAGACTGATACAATGGAAAACAATTAACCCAACATATATCAGGCACAAACGGTCGGAAACCAACATCCTACAGCATTAGGAGAAAGGTCAACCAATCAGGATAACAGGAAAAGTACATGACACTTACGATTCCGCACGTCAAATTGACTCAGAACGAAGGATACAACTTTTGATCAATCGAAGTACTAGATACGTCTATAAACATTTTATTTGCTATCTTTATTTTTCGCCTGTTAATGTTAAAATACAAATGTGAGGCCGGATTGGCAAATTTATTATGGTTTTATTACGAAAAACGTTCCATACCAATCTTATTCCGATGCATTAAAGCGATGAACGATTTCACATGGTGCAACCCAGTCTGGGTAAATAAGGACTAAAATGACCGTAAAATATGTACAGAAAAAATCTCAAATATACACAAGTACATAAAAGATGGGTGCTCGTGGGGTGCCGGGAATATCTATCCGTGGGTGTCGTAAGAGGCGACTAAGGATAACATACCATAAGGTGGGCAGCAGCGCTTTCTGAGGAACTGATATCTCACATTGCGATCCGAGACGCCTGCAAAGCGTGGGGATTATGGCAACCTCCGCCCCATAATGGGGGTGGCTGTGTTCAGCAGTGGACAATCCGGCTGTTACAGTATTTAAAAGATACAAAAGAAGAAAAATAAAAATTCAAGTTTGCGATGCTTATAATGGACAAAAGATTAAGAAGAGTGTCAACTATTAGACCTCAACAATATTATATACATACTTATTCTACAACTTCTTAATTACAACCAAGTTTACTCCTTTGCGAAATACCTTCAAGGGTATTTGTTTGCCAGATCTCATAACATAACTAAACCAACAACAAACTTCGTGACAATATTTCTACATCAGTTTGCTTATCTAATAGAACGTAGAAATGTACCACTTAGTAGGTCTGTTGGCCTTAGAACTAACATCTCGGAGCGACGACAGAAGTTCAGTGTCCAGCGAACGAGAAACGACAACTGCAATTGTAATGGGCAGGCGTGATGCTTACCATCAAGGGGGCCACAAGTCACGACAATAATTCGGGCCCAATTTTACCGGGCAACAACGTAAATAATCCCTATCCATGTGTCCTGATTCGCGACCATTGGACTTAGTATTCAAGTGCTATACTTCCAGTGCCGATAACGAATCTTCCTTTTACATATCAAGGGAAACAAGTATTTCTCTACGCGAGCGAAATATTGACATATGATAAGGCAATATTTGTCAATTCATATGGAACGTCACGTCCGGCCTGTGTGGTCCACCGAATCGGACATTAGTGCAGGAAATAGGAATCGTTTCTATCTTTGTGAGGCATCCGCCACGGGTGGGCTGAGGTTTTTGGAAGGAAACAAAACATTTGTCTTTGGATTAGCCGCATGAATTTGTATCTTTGATAGAGTATTCTAGTATGAACGAATCAATTAGTGTCTGAATGGTATTCGTGGCATTTGATTATAAGTACATTATTGCAAAGACCGTGAAATAGGCAATTGCAGGTCGAGTGTGAGTTTGACGGCCGAGCCGTAGGCGAAGACTTCACTAATACGAGACAGGCAATTGCCATTTCCGCCGAGACTCATATATACAGCCACGTGAACGCAATTTGTACTAAGCAAAGAGACTTACTTTGGTATGCTAAAAATCATAAAAGAGATCCAATCAAAGAGTATTTAATAACCCCAGCACACCGTTTGATAACAAAATTGCTGGAGATATGTAATGATCCAAATTTAAAAAACGCTCCTGCAATGTATTTTATTTTCTTTTTCCGTAAATTCGATACTTCGCGTGTTCTTTCTCGAAAATAATGACAATATTTCTATGTAAAGGTTGCAACAATTCTCGAACTGAATGGTTTTATGTGTGACGGACGATGGTAATGGACCTGACGGCATGACTCTGGTTCCGTTGAAGTAAGGGCAGCCATTAGTGTGCGACGCTACTTGTGTTGACACCACATCTTTCTGAAACAAACGGGACTGCTGGCGCCACGGCTACTTCGGCGTAGCAACACAAAAGTATTGGTTACATATTTGAGCCGTTCGGTGCAGATACTATTGCTCCGTGGGAGCACATCGTGTTGTATAAAACTTATCAGAGCGCTTGCTACGACGTGTGATCAAAATGCTATCACTTCTTTCGCTCTACAAATAAGCATTGCAATCAACCGGACAATTCTGCCAGTATGCTGGGCTCGCTGCCAATAGATAATGGGATAGAGCATATGAAATTCCTGTGGGTTTAAAACGACCTTTAGGTTGCCTGAATGCTTTCATTGTAGTAGCTGTATTTAGTGTCGTATATTGTATATTTGTAGTGTTTTGTTACTAAAGTAATACCGCTAATGATATATATTATTTATTATTATGCTACCGACCACCCTCAAGTAGAAAATCTGTCGCCAACCACCTAACGGTGTGTTCCGGCAGCAGTCCTCGAGAGCCAGTGAAATTAACCCATTGGCATCGCCGATAATGATAACAATAGAAATTCATTCCTAACTAGGACGTAGTGGCCCTGATGATGCCAACTTATTAAAGGCACATGAGAATTAAATAAGTTTATGTCTCAGGGTGGCGGGTGAAATGGAGTTTGTCAGTAACTATAGCCAATAACTGTCTCAACGTGACGGGCGCAGTGCAATTCGTGACTTGTGACGAAATGCATCTGTTATAGGCAGAGGTTAGTCCGCTTAACATCAGGTGGGCCTCGAGCTTGTTCCGTCACAACAACATAAAAAAATAACAATAATACAATTTTTTTTTTTTTTTTTTTTTTTTTTTTTTTTTATTTATTAATCTACACTCCACAGACTCCAGGGTCCGTGCCTTTTTTTTAATAGTGACATATTTTTTTTTAATTATTACTAGAATTAGAAAATATACATACAACATTCTAAGAGGGAACAGTGCTAAAAGAAATTTCTTTTTTTTTCCGGTTAAGTCATTGGCACTAGCATTCAGAACAGACCGGTGTTCTCTAGCAGCACCCGCTCACGAGTTGACGCATGTGCCAGCCATCGCCTTCCTCAACCATTTCAGAGGGAAGATGGCGACCCGACACACAACACCGCAATAATACAATTTTCTTCACTCTCAGTCTTTAATATTTTCTCTAACTTTAAGCCAGTTAAAAAGGCTCACATCTCTCTCAGTGCCTAGAAGGGCGTCCTTAAAGAGATTGGTTACAGCTTAGCGTTTCTTAATCCCGTGAAATCAATTTCCTTTGATCGTATTACTTACTCATTTACTGGTGAAATATCAGGGTATTAAGATGAAAATAAATTAGGTAGGTAATGTATATCACATCGGTGTACTCGCTTCTTAATTGAAAAATATAAAGTAGGCTAATATAAATATAAAAATATATAGTATTTATTTTTTATATATTTTCTTAAAGGAAAAGTTCTCAAGCGTAGAGGTATATATTTCTTTTATTTATGACTCACATTTATTTTTTAATGTTTTATTGTATAGATTTTACCTTTAGTACCTACATATCTTGGTTTCATAAGTTTCATCAACTTTGAGTAGTTTTTTTGAATAAATCTGTCGCCAAGCAGTTACAGTGTGTTTTTTTTTATGGTATTGTGAATGGAGTAGCTCTAGGCCCACCTGATGCTAAGCGGACTAACCTCTGCCTATAACAGATGCATTTCGTCACAAGTCGCGAATTGCACTGCGCCCATCACCTTGAGACATAGTTGTTAAGTCTCATGTGCCTGTAATTTCACTGGCTCTCAAGGACTGCTGCCGGAACACACTGCTAGGTGCTTCGCGACAGATTTTCTACTTGAGGGTGGTCGCTAGCCAGGCGGGCATTCGGAAAATGCCCTTCCACCATGCGGTGAAGCTCAAGCCCGCGGCGGGATTCGAACCAGGATTTGGACCTGCTGCGCGGTAGTCCATAGCCAATGCCACTGAGCTATCATTGCTTCAAACTATATACAACAGTCTTTTGGAGTCTCCATTCTGGGTTGTTTTAAATTTACCAATTTGCATTAGTTATTTTAACTCTAGGTATAAACTCGTATGTATAATCCAACGTTTTCAATTAACTATACGTATAATATGTATATTACGTTCATTAGATTAGAAAATAATAGACTGTGACAGACATCAAAGCGAATAATCCTATAAGGGTACCATTTTTAGAATGGACGTTTAACCGGAACCCCGAAAAATGCCATTATTTTATAAAAATAACAGTGCTATCATATAACTCTAAAAGGTATAGGGGTATATGTTAATAGATTCCGTTTAGTAATTTACAACAAAACAAGGGTAAAGTTAAAAGGAACAACATCACCACTTTATTTTAAAACAGTGATGACTCAGTGGCATTGGCTATGGACTGTCGCGCAGCAGGTCCATGGTTCGAATCCCGCCGCTGGCTTGAGCTTCACCGCATGGTTGAAGGGCATTTTGCGGATGCCTGCCTGGCTATCGACCACCCTCAAGCAGAAATCTGTCGCCAAGGACCTAACTGTATGTTCCGGCAGCTGTCCTTGAGAGCCAGTGAAATTGCAGATAATTGAGATTTAAGAACTTTATGTCTCAGGGTGATGGGCGCAGTGTCTGTTATAGGCTGAGGTTAGTCCGCTTAAGATCTAGCGGGCCTTGTGCTTGTTCCGTCACAATAACTTAAAAAAAACACGTTAGCAGTAAATTTTGAGGTCGAACCAGGGACCTGCGGCACGGCAGTTCATAGCTATTACCGCTCGGGCATCATTGCTTCAAAATTATACATGGAGCTCTTTATATCTACGTTGGTGGTTGTTTGGTACTTGAAGGGCTAGGAAGGACACTGCTCGGTTAAGAACGTAGGCAAATTTTGTTATGAGCGCTTGAGCTAATCCTGGACTTGCACTATTCGTAGTGCTCTCTCGGGTAGCTGCCGAAAGACCGGATGAGGAGTTAAATTACACATTTTCTCCATAAAGGTAAGCCAGGTGTCGTTTTGATTCGCTACTCTTCGTTTGATTCTGCATTCAAATATATTCCCCTATTTTCCGGATAATGCTTCTTAAGCAATTATTTTTTTGCATAAAACTAGGCCTTGCTGTCTACATAATTTCCCTTTTTTAAGCAACTAATCTACACTAATATTATAAAGAGGAAATATGTTGTATGCAACGAATAAGCTTAAAAACTACTGGATTTGGATGAAATTTGATTTGGAAATAGTTTGAGACCCGGGGAAGGACATAGGATAGGTTTTATCCAACTGTGCAAAACAGGGTTAATAGTTTTGCGCTAGAGGCTAGCTAGTTAGTACTAAAGGAAATGTAACCCGCCAAATAAAAAAATGTCTCGTTTTACAGTCATGATCAGAAGACTAACAGAGTTTTTTTTAATTATATATGTAAATGACAGGAGTCTAGATGTACTTTTCCTTAAAATTTAAGTGCCAGAAATAATTGCATCGGCTCTGTTTTGGACGAGAATACAGGAGAATACAAAACGCCGATTTCGAGAATTTTCTTCCTATTCCTCTCTCACAACGTTCCCTCTTAATGACTATGTAAAACATGCGATATGTAAGCAATACGTATAAAATATCCATAGTACATAATACATGTGTACCACAGGTCTGTTATACGATTATTAACAAGTATTATTAATTAAGTTTCAGCAATTAGTGTGGTGACATAAGTCCGCGCTATCTATTTATTAAACGTGATGCGTAATGACCACTCACCACACTACAAATTATCAGGTGTGGGCATAATCGTATAGGTTGGGTTATAGTACGCTTACTTCTTACGCTTAATTACCTTTTATATAGCCGTGTGGCCAGGCTTATCTTAATCAAATAACCAACGAAGTACACGCAGCTCCCAGCAAGCGCGCGTTGGCGATTGCGTAGACTGTATTTTTTTTCAATTCTGCACCTGTGCCGCTTGCACGGCAGAGTGAACGATGGCCTCCGTGCAGCTTAACAAACGCTTAGCCTTTTGAGTATGGTCAAGTACATACTTCTCAAGATGTAATAATTGGTGAAGGAGTATATTTCGGGGAAACTCTTGCAGATACCTATCAAAGATCAACCTAATTTTTAAATATCTTTTAACAATTAACGAGTACTGGTAAAGTATATTGGATTATGTGTTTTAAACAGCCCTTATCGTTTAGCGTGATATGAAGTCTTATGGCACGGAATTTCACCTACTTATATTTAAATATTATAAATTAAACCGGCAAAAAACACTCACGTTGAGGATCGAATACGTCGACCCGGGTTTCGAGCATATCAGATG
Source organism: Plagodis pulveraria (assembly GCA_963890685.1). Taxonomy (NCBI): domain Eukaryota; kingdom Metazoa; phylum Arthropoda; class Insecta; order Lepidoptera; family Geometridae; genus Plagodis; species Plagodis pulveraria. The sequence goes on along the minus strand of OY982960.1, from coordinate 27,052,143 downwards.
CTCATCATATCAGATGCTCATCATCAGGGCGAGTGCGCAGCTGCGTCTGCGAGCTCCCGGCGGGATGATGAGCATCTAATATGCTCGAAACCCGGGTCGACGTATTCGATCCTCAACGTGAGTGTTTTTTTCCGGTTTAATTTAAAATATTTAAATATGTGTGAAACTCACGAGAATTTCAATTCAAAAATTCACCTACTTATATTTGTAGTATAATAAAGAAGCGTAGAAGTATATTTGTTCTGATGACAATATCATCTGATGATGGAGCTGGAAGCTGCTAGTCTCTCGAAACTATCATAATTTAAATGGTGACACTGCAACTGTAATTGACAGTCGTTACGCTTACCATCAAGCGGGCAACTTGTCCATCACGTCGATTGATAACACTTAAAAAAATGAAAATCGGAAAAGCATTTATAATAAATCTGTAGCTATCTTACCGGACACAATTCCAGACCCTTAAGTGAAGATGCTAAGCTTTTCTGTTTAAAGATGATACATTTATTCCTATTTTTGCAAACCTTAGTCGTAACAGCCTCAGTCGTAACTCACGCCAAAAATATCAGGCAATATCTTTTCTGAAAAATTCAACGACGTCATTTATAAAGCAAAATAATGGTATCCTCCCGTGCAAAAATACAAAGCGTAATTTCTCGAAAATAACAAGGATCTGTTTGAAAACGGCGGCAATATTTTTTTATCTTCAAGCGAAACTACGCTTTAAGCCTTCGCTTTAGGCTTACGATAGAGGCCTTCAAATCCCTATAGGTTATTACGTAAGTAAGATTCCGTACTGACACAAGAAAGTAGGATCGAAAAAGAAACAACATTTTCATATAATTCTGGCGCGGGGTCTTGGTATATCTTGTGACTTATTTTACGAGGAACTGTGGGACTGATACATTATGATATAATCCTATTATTTATGTGTTAAATTTGGTCTATGTAAGGTTTATGGGTTGTTTCTCATTTTTTTTATGCCTGATAAGTTATCCTTTGACCACTATCTCACCTGATGGTAAGTGATGATGTGGTCGCAGATGTTGTTCAGGCTAACCTAGAAGTACTGGCTCTCAAGGACAGCTGCCGGAACACACCGTTAGGTGCTTGGCGACAGATTTTCTACTTGAGGGTGGAAGCTAGCCAGGCGTGTATTCGCAAAATGCCCTACCACCGTGCTATAACGACTGCCATCCTAAGACGACAACCGGGACCGACGGCTTAACGTGCCCTCCGAAGCACGGAAACGCTCAGCATTAATGTCACTAGCGGTCACCCATCCAACTCATGACCGCGGGCGACGTTGCTTAACTTTGCTGATCGGTTGAGAACAGCTAAGTAAACTTCGCTACGAGCGCTTCAAAAATGATTATATATTTATATGTATTGAATGTGGGCGTCTTTTGTGTCAGCTAAAGCAAAACTCACTAGGGCCTCGTGAATTTACATTTAAACTAGTCACCCGAGTGTTGTACAGAAATCACCTCGATGGATCTTTACATTTACACAGGCAGTTTAAATAGCGAGTAATAGGTTAATGGTAGGTTGATTTTTGTTTACGATGCAAAAGAGAATAAGGATTTTAACACGATCACAGTGCACTGCAGTGATTCTAGGGTCAGTATTAAGAAATCGATCTCAGCTTTGTGTTTGGCCTCAAGAGCATCTTAAGATGTTGGGACCTCTCTATCAGCTGATACTACAAACGAATCTCAGATCTCAAGAGCGGTGTTCAGATCGGTCTTAAGATGGTAATTCATGAGAGCGGCATTATATGAAATACTGTTGATTGTGTTTATTAATTAGCAGGTTTTGAGAGCTAACGAGCTTAAATCAGTCCACGTGGTGAGACCACGACTAGAATCTGTTTTTAATCCGGATCTAACTGCCACTGAGCCAGCATTGCTGTACTTAATTAATTAACTCTATAACAATTAACAGGCGCTTTCAAGACTTCAAACGCTTTGAACAATCGTTTTATACCGCTGAACTAATCTTAAATTTTAACAACTTATTACGAATGTATTGTTCTCAAAATCCAAACTTTCTCGAAGTACGTCCGGTCGTCCGATAGAATTTTCGTGACTTAAATTCTTTTGTACCCGTGCCAGTGTTTCCGCAGCCCGTGCTGAATGTTAAATAGAAAATTTCCATCGGGAACGCTGTCGATCGCATTAGAGATGTTTCCGGTCCGTTGGGCCGTGCCCTGCGCTATGTCAACTGGGTTGTTTTTTCATTGGCGCTTCCGGTTTCGAAAAAGTATTTATACAACATAGAGTAATGAAAGAAGTTGAGCTTTTGAAATAAGTTGCCTGTAATAAGTTAGAGTGAACTTGTTTAAAAAAAAAAGACAATCCTTTTAACACTTGGCTTAATCTATCCTTGGGCTAGAGGAGATTACCCCCTCAATTAAAGTCCTCCTCCAATAGTCACTTCTATCCTCGGCTTGCAGAATACTCTAATCATGATCTTAATCTATTCACTATTATACTTTTATTATTTATTATACTATGAAACTTTACATGGTGTGTAACGTTTTTTTTTTATTTTTTAATATTCGAAACCTGTGTCCTTGTCATGTGCTGATTTGATTTTTGAGGATGAGTTAAATCTGACGAATAGTAATTGAGTTATCCCTTATAAAGCTTATTTTATATTTGAAGTTGAAATTGAAAATCTGTCGCCAAGCACCTAACGGTGTGTTCCGGCAGCAGTCCTTGAGAGCCAGTGAAATTACAGGCACATGAGACTTGACAACTATGTCTCAAGGTGACGGGCGCAGTGAAATTCGTGACTTGTGACGAAATGCATCTGTTATAGGCAGAGGTTAGTCCGCTTAACATCAGGTGGGCATCGTGCTTAATCCGTCACAAATTCATAAAAAAAAAAAGTTGGATGTTTTTGTTAAAAATAACTATTGATTTTATTTATTACTGAATATTTTTTTTTGTTGTGTCTACAAAAAAGTTGGTGCCATTTAGCATCAGCTTCGGTCGAGCAGTTTTCCAGTTATAATCGATTAACATAATAAGTGGTGTCTGCCAATAGGCTTTAACCTTGATAATCTAATGATTGCGCCTGATATTATAGCATATGAAATCAGCTTTATGAGCGGACTAACATCACTGAAATTTGTAAAAAAAGACCGACTTTATAATCCGAAAACTATAAAATAACTTTTGGAATACGAGACCATGAGCGCAATACTACTAGCTCAGAATGCTTGAATTTGTAAAGTACAGATTTACATTTGAAGCAATCATAGATGATAGCCAATAGCTATGGATGCCATGCCGCCGCCGCAGGACCATGGTTTGATCCCCACCGCCCCGACTTGAGCTTCACCGCATGGTGGAAGGGCATTTTGCCAATTCACGTTCGCTAGTTACGACATTCTAGTAAAAAATATGTCACCAAGCATCTCACAGTTTGTTCTTGCAGCAGTTAACAAGTGTGTCTCTAGGGCTGTTGCACATGCATATGCCTCTGATTTAGGTAGTGGTTACCGTCTAACATAAGGTTGGTCTCGGGAATGTTCCGTTACAATCCCATAAAAAAAACACTTACTTTTCAGTATACAAACTCAGCTCTGCTTCATTTCTAGTCCCTTGTGTTCTTCTATAGTTATAAAAACGTTAAAAGTAGTTGGCAACATGTTGTGGTAAAATTAGTAATTAGTGATTCCTGCTAGTCATATAATAATTTTGTCCCAGAGCTACTCGACTACCGTGCTGTTTTACGTATGGATGTCTATTAACACGAATTAGTTTTCGATGGCCAGCCCTAAATGGATTTGCATGTTTGATGAAGCTCTCGCATTTGGGATCGTGAAATCCTATAAACGGTTCAGAACGTTTATTAGCTATTAAAGTTTTTTGGGTTTTATAGTGTGATTTAAGTCCTTATAGTCTATTTGTATATAACATATTTTATTTAAAGAGAAAACTGTAATATGTAGAAAAAAAAATGATATTAACTTTCTTCCGGATTACGTAATACATTGAAAGTTTTTTAAAATGGTTTCTTTTCTCAAATCGCTTTTCCGATTACCGATCATCATAATGGTCACATTATTTTTTTTTTACAAAATACAGGTTTTATTATTTTGCCTTACGCTGTTTACTGTACTGGAAATACCAGATAAATCTGAAAAGCATTTTCAAAAAGTTCCGCATAATATAATATACATATAATTAACTCATAACTTTAAAATTTGTAGTTCTGGACGTTCATTTGTCCGAATACAGAATATTATTATTAAAATACCCTCTGTGAATTAAGAATTATAATATTATTAATACAACCGCACGAACTATACTAATGTTTCGATTGGATAAATTAAGGTATTTTATGTTCATTTTCATATGCATATCATAGTATGTAATGAGGCCTTGTGGTTAAAACGCCGGAACATATACAGCGGTCGAAAGCTACTGTGTTCAAAATATTTTCTGTATGAATGTTCGCTTTATTGTGTTCCGGTTGGAATAGGATGGATACCCGTGAAATTACAGGCTCATGAGACTTCGAACGATACATTTAGCTTAAGAGTGGTTGCTCACTCAGTCATATGATGATTCTGAAGATGTTATTTGCTTGTGAGCAAATTCTAATGATAATTTTTAAGATTATGAATAGATTTAGGCGTTACTTTGCGGAAATCCATATTTAATAATAACAAATATTTTGAGAAAACATTAAATTAATATTTTAATACAACACTTAAAAAATATAAAAAATATTTCTAGTGACAACTCCGCCTAATTTTCCTGTTAAGCTGACGTGACGTCACAAACGCCACGCAACCAAACCGGAAGAATTTTCGACGAGTTTCGCTTCTGCACGAGGCATCATCAGGAGGTCTTTACTCTACGAGCGCACGATTGAGAGTCTCGTAGAAAATATTCGAAAATATTTGTTATTATGGATAAACTTTCTAACACACAGGCAGACTACATCACACATCTTTCCCCAAAATAACTCTTCACACATACACACGCATGCCTTTTATTTATTTGTTACTTAACTAACACACATAGTTAAATTAAATATTAATAAACTTACTCCACTGGTAGCAATGAAAACACCTCATTTGTGCAATATTATATAGTTTATCTAACTAGTTTCCACGATACGGGCCAAGAGGCTATTGTGGAACTGCGGTTCATAAATCTAGATTTTAATATGAACTTGTTAATTATATCTACTGCACTACAAATAACTTTTTATAACCTTGTCATGGCAATCAAAAAATATTTATTATTTTTAATATTGTTATCTTTGCAATAACGCCTGCTATGCGGATTACATTACAAAATTACAAATATACGATAGGAAAAATTTAAGTCATGTGCGGGATTCGAACCCGCGTCCATCCACTCCTTTAGCCGGGATATGCTCTAACCAATTGAGCTAAAATGACAGGACGTCCTAACTTTTTTTTATTGGGATAAGGATATATATTAAAATATAATTGATTTTTATAAGCGCGTCGTGCCTCTACACCTTTGTCCAAGCCTTGTAATGCATTTGCATCGAGGGAGTCCTAACGTTTGTGACAAGCGATTGCCACCGTATACTCCACGCGTGATTTCTTAATGAACGTGATGGTTTGACGAGCGTGCTTGCGTTGGTCGTCGACCAAAGTAATAAATGGAGCAATGTACGCTAATAGGCATGGAACTCTCATAAACTATCTAGTGTACGAATTAGTTTGTTCACCATGATCCCAATACCACCACTATTACCAAAAAAACACTTTGCTCATTTTTAATTTGGCAATAGTATATATACTTACTATCGGAAAGATTGTGAATTTTTGTTAGTATTTTCGCTTTAAATTATTGTAAAGGTTGACAACGTTTGTGTCAAATAAGTTGTCTTTTGTTTGGTGAAGAGCTGGCTTAACGTGTGCTACTGTCAATACAGTATTCTAAATTTGTGTCGAGGGAATCCTACGTTCACCACAACACAAGCGGTCGCTTCACACGTGATTTTCGAACGAACGATCTCCGGGGATGGTTTGATGAATGTGTTTGTGGACGGACGTCGACTAACAATGTGAATCAATAAAGCAATCTTCACCAATACGCTTTGAAGCGACAACTGTCTTCTATTGTGTAATCGCGCTTAAAACCGGTTTCCAATTTACCGTGTATGAAATATGCAATACTGGTTTTATTAGTGTTTGGATTGAGTAATTTTTAGTAGTGCCTCGTATTAATTTTTCTATCTAAACTTGTATAATTGAAAAATAATCAACTGTCTTATATTATTATAAAGAAGAAAGATTTGTATTTTTGTATGTAACGAATAAACAAAAACTACTTGACCGATTTGTAAAATTCTTTCACCATTAGTATCCTACTATATCGCTAATGAACATAGGCTATAGAATATTATCAAAAATATGTATTTTTTAATCTGTTTATTAAATACCCGTGCAAAGCCGGGGCGGACCGCTTGTCATATATATAACTTTTTTAGTTTTTTTTTTTTACATTATTTTTTTTTACATTATTTTTATAAAAAACCTAAACCTAGTTTGCAGCGGGTAGTGGCACAGTTAATTTAATCCCTTACATATCACGCGAGGCCGATATCGTTCATTGATAAATGAATGAAATTCAATTATCATTATCTATGATGCGCATGGATTTAAGATGATTAAATTTACTCTACTTCTTAATGATAACACCTCATTTATGGAATATTGTTCGTCTAATTGGTTTCCACGATAAGGGTCAAAAGCTTAGTGTAGAACCGCTGTTCATAAATCAAGAAATTTGAATATAAACTTGGTAACTATTTCTACTGTAGATACTACAGATAAGTGTTTAGTACAACGTACGTGGTACTATAGATGTCGCTCCATCCCAATACGATGGTTAAAGAACTATAGGAAAGATTTGAGTTATGACGTCATGTAATTTTATCTCAATTGGTTAGAGCATACCCGAATAAAGGGGTGGATGGACGTGGGTTCGAATCCCGCACATGACTTAAATTATTTCTCTCGTATATATGTAATTTTGTATAATCTTGTTATTATTATAGTAACTATGTGCGCTAATAAAGATTATTTTCGACTGTTTCCAATCAATACGTTCAAATCTTCTACCAAACCGGTTCAAAATAAAAATTATGTAGCATAAATAATATTAATCAATTACATTCAAATTCATTTCATAAAAACGTAAATCGTCTACAAATGACCATAACCTAAAAATCTAAAAACAAGCTATAATCAGCAAACGATAAAATACTAATAAATTTAGCAGAATCAGGCGAGTTTCACTCGTTGATACTACGATAGTGTATCTGCCCGATTGAAGACATTACAAAACTGAATTGTTATTCGCTAAATCCATGAAGAACATAATAGGCCAATATTCACGAAAAACCCCCTTTCTTTATTACAAAATTACAAATTTACGAGAGGAAAATAATAGTCATGTGTAGCATACGAACCCGCGCTATCCACCTCTAAAGCCAGGGCAAGATCTGACCATTTAGGCTAACATGACATTATGACTCATAAATCTAACTTTTCCTCTGGTTTGTAAATTTCGTCGCTTAGCAAACAACACCGCTCAAGTCGAATTTACTCGGCGGTATCGACATTTTAATGCCATTGGCTAGAGCTTCTGTTTGCACATAGACCCAACTAATCGGATACAACACATAAAATCATATATTGTTAGCCGCTTCAGGATCACTGATCATTTATTAGTACTGAACCATTAACAATTCCGTATGATACAGTTTTTTCACTCTCCTCTAAAACAAGTCAAAATGACTTGAGCGGTGTTGTTTGCTAAGCGACGATTTGTAATTTTTAATGTAAACCGCAGAGCATGCGCTTTAGCAAAAAAGTAATTAAAAACCCCCTTTTTATTGTAAATGTTTGAAACCAGGATATATAGATTTTTGAAGCGCTCGTAGCAAAGTTTACTTAGCTGTTCTCAACCGATCAGCAAAGTTAAGCAACGACGCCCGCGGTCATGAGTTGGATGGGTGACCGCTAGTGACATTACTACTGAACGTTTTCGTGCGTCGGAGGGCACGTTAAGCCGTGAGTCCCGGTTGTTGTCTTAGGATGGCAGTCGTTATAGGATGGTGGTAGGGCATTTTGCGAATGCCCGCCTGGCTAACTACCACCCTCAAGTAGAAAATCTGTCGCCAAGCACCTAACGATGTGTTCCGGCAGCTGTCCTTGAGAGCCAGTACTTCTAGGTTAGCCTGAACAACATCTTCGATCACATCATCACTTACCATCAGGTGAGATAGTGGTCAAAGGCAAACCTATCAGGCATACAAAAAAAAAAACTACACTCGAGAGCAATGAATCCGGGTCACTTAAAGAATGTTAAAAATCTCGGAAACTAAAAATGATAGGTTAATGCAATAAATTGTATTTAATAGACAATGTAATACTCCTTAAATGAAAGTAAAAAAAATATGAGTCACCATACATTTTATTAACACAAAATTACATAAAGAAAAAAACTGCTGATCTCTCCTTAAAACAAAAATAGGAAACATGAAATTTTTTGAACTTTATTACGATTTTCTTGAATTTTAATACTTCGTATTGCCTCCTCGTGCTTCCATTACTGCGTTTACGCGGTTTGGCATGCTGTACACCAAGTTCCTTATACGATTTTGGGGAATATTCTCCCATTCCTCTGTGAGAGCAATTTTGAGCTCACGAAGCGTGATTGGGGGAGGGTTTCGTTGTTTTACGCATCTGCCTAGCTCGTCCCAAGCATGCTCGATCGGGTTGATATCCGGGCTGCGCGCTGGCCACTCCATACGAGTAATGTTCATCTCTTGAAGGTAGTCATTCACAATCCTACCTGTATGAGGTCGGGCATTGTCATGCATAAATATAGCATCCTCACCTAAATTGACCATAAATGGACCAACGTGATCATTGAGGATTTCTTCCACATATCTTACGCTAGTTAAAGAGCCGTTTTCTATGATCACCAGCTCTGTGCGACTTTCAGAAGAAATTCCGGCCCACACAAGTACAGACCCACCACCGTAGGCTACTTTTTCTTCGATGCATGCCTGCTTGAATCTTTCCCCTGGTCTTCGATACACTCTGTGTCTTCCATCGTGCTTGTAGAGCATAAATTTTGATTCGTCGGAGAACATAACTTTTGACCAATCTTCAATACTCCAATTTACGTGGCTCTGGGCATATCTTAGTCTCGAAATACGATGCCCACGCTCCAGTTTAGGGCCGTTTGCAGGTCTAAGGGGTTTTAAGTTAGATTCAGCAAGCCGACGTCTTACTGTCCATGCACTTGGGTTACTTCCTCCGAGGCGTCGAAACTGATTGGTGAGTTCAGTTCCTGTGAGAAAGCGATTTCGAAGCATGGTGTTCACCAAGTATCGGTCTTCTCGTGCTGTGGTACACCTGGTTCTGCCCGTTCCTGGTCTGCGTAGGTTAGAACCAGTTTCTTCGTAACGTCGGAGAACTCTTTGTACTGTTGACAGCGACACACCGACAGTCCTGGCTGTATCGCGCTGACTCCGGCCGGTTTCCAGCATTGTAAGTATTCTGGTGCATTCTTCAGGCGTAAGCGACATAATTTCAGCTTGAATAATGAATATAGAGCACTATCAACATGGTTTATGTACCCACATAAATGACAGATTACAAACAAAAGCAAAACCAAATGCTGTAATTTCGTAGTTCCATCTTCGAAAGTGGCCCTTTTTCAAATTTGATTTTTTTATGATATAACTTTACAATAACTAAGAAGTTTTAATACCTTCATTTAAGGAGTATTACATTGTCTATTAAATACAATTTATTGCATTAACCTAGCATTTTTAGTTTCCGAGATTTTTAGGATTCTTTAAGTGACCCGGATTCATTGCTCTCGAGTGTATTTATGGTATACGACAGTCTACTTCTGAGCCATCAACATGTAAGTTCACTGTTCCGTACATATTGCGTGATACAATTAGTTAATGAAACAATTCCCGTGTACGAGTCCCACATTGATGTTATCATGTGTCTTCATACATTTAGCCGTTAGCAGGGTACATTCCAGCTCAGTGGTCCGCTTCAAAGCGACTGATATATCTCCGCTATAAGCGGACCTGTGACGTCAGACATTTCACACATACAGCTGCCAGGATTAGCGCATAAGGCTTTTTATAGGTTAAAAGTGTACATAAGGCACATTGATCAACCCGGGCGCAAACTTTGTTTAAAGCATTTTTTTGTCGAAGCATAGGACTTTTATATGGTATAATAATCAATAAATAATTATATATGACGTAGGTATCTGTTCAGAGGCGACAGATACGTCATACATAATTATTATGATCTCAAATAAGTGTGATAAGGTAGAAATTGAATATGTTTCTATAAAAATTATCTATGACGTTAGGTGAAGATTTAAATCACAATGTATCCGAGTTTTTGCAGCGCTCGTAGCGAAGTTAGCTTAGCTGTTCTTAACGATCAGCAAAGTTAAGCAACGTCGCCCGCGGTCATGAGTTGGATGGGTGACTACTAGGGACATTACTACTGAGCACTTCCGTGCTTGGTAGGGCATTTTGCGAAAGCTAGCCTGGCTAGCTACCGACCTCAAGTAGACAATCTGTCGCCAAACACCTAACAGTGTGTTCCGGCAGCTGTTCTTGAGAGCCAGTCATTCTAGGTTAGCCTGAACAACATCTTCGACCACATCATCACTTACCATCAGATGAGATAGTGCAATGGTAAAGGCTAACCTATCTAACATAAAAAAAAGTCTACAGAAGACTAATTGATAAATCAATGTCGTATCTTGTCGTAGTCGGTAACTACTACGGACTACTACGGATGCTACGAACTCTCTACGACAGAAAGAACGAGAGAGGGAAATGCAAATCAAAGGGAAACACAGAGCCTTGTTGCTGTCACTCTGCTGTCTGTCTGTCCGACCGGATATCTTGGGGCTTGAGCTCTCGTTGACCCGAAACAAATTCAATTGAATTATTTTTCAGTTGAAGGGAATGTCCTGAATGTATATTTCATGTACTAAAACAATCTATTTTTTTTATTATTAAATTTTTAAGTTACCTTTCCTCGTTAAATTTTAAAAAATCTTTAATTTAATTTATCTCAGAAATGGTTGATTTTTGGATAGGGCCTTTCGGGGTGAAATTTATTTGTTTTGACCCCCCTATAACCCACTACCAGGAATAGGTCGAATTACCAATAACCCTGTATACACGAGTAGAGATGGACGGAAATCGTCCGAGTTGTAAATTTTAGACCATTTTTGTTACGGGGCAAATCCCAAATATGAAATGTAACGAATTTCTGTATACCTTGGTACCGTACCTACATAAAAAAATATACACAATTATATCTAGGTATCACCGGTGCGTAGATTGCAAGCAGTGACTAAAACAGATCTTTTTTGTCACGGGTTTACTTTCACGAGTCCCTTGTACGGAACTCTAAACAGGCTTCTGGCTATTTTTTATTATTTCAGTTCTGTCTATCAAGTAAGCATTGTTGAATAGGTAGATATTTTGTATAACAGTGTCGTTCCCAAGAATAATTCAATAGGGTATTTTGATATTATAAGTTTATTTATTTATACACAAGACAGTATACAATCAAGTTAGAAATAGGACTTAAACTAATGCAGTTTTGAGCTGGATTGTATTCCACAAATTTGTGTAATTATAAAAACAGAGTGAAATAGATTTTGAAGTTGAAGTTGATTTTTATTTTTGTAAAATATGCAACGCTGGGTTTAATATACTTACTACTAATATGAAATGGTATGATACTTACTCTTTTGTATATGTATTTATATATATTTTATCCGAGGTTCTTATTTTCATAGTAACGACACTAACGACTAGTTAAATTTAATAGTACTTGCTTATTCATGCTTTAAGGTTTCATCATCAGCCGGAAGAAGTCCACCGTTGAATTTAAGGTTTTGCTTTAAGGTTTATGTTGGTGGCAAAACAGGACAAGTAGTTTAACTTCATAGAGGAGTACCAAACGTTGATGGTATGTGTGTGCGCCCGTACGCGTGCCACAACATGCACACCATGGCAAATATCTAGCGTGTCTGGAGTGCATTGATTAATTTACAGAGTGTCTGTAGGTAGCTACGAATTGATTTACTATGGTATACTTATACATATTAAATAGATAGCTATAATTATTCTTAAATTTAAATTATGAAGTTGCGTTTCCAGACTAGAGTAGGCATTTAAATCTCCCACGAGTAGGGTTGCCATACGTCCGAAACTTTTCGGACGTGCCTGAAAATTTTAGTCATTGTCTGAATGCGGCCGGAATTTTCACACAAACGAAAGAAGATTAAATTAATAAAAAAATTATTAAATTACCCCCAGTTTCCAGTCTTGATCAGTTAAAATACCAAACACTGGCCGCTTATTGGTTACATATTGCGTCAAAGAATACGATTGACCAATCAGCGTATATTATTTAGTCTGTCAACTAAGCAAGGCTTTGAGAAACGTTTCAGAAACTGGGGGTGTTTTAATTAAATCAACGTCAACGGTGGTTGAGTTTTAATTTTTCGCTCGTAAATTTGTAATTTTGCATTAAAATTCGCAGAGCAGGCGTTATTGCAAAGATAAGATAAGATAGTAACAATAACAAACATTATTATCATATTAAATAACAAACATAACAATATTAAAATATTAAGGGTGCTTACTGTTACTGTTGATATGCGTCTCAATATCAGTTTTTTTATGTATATAGTCACGGCACAGTAGTCTATAGTGATCTCTCATTCCTCTTGAATAGAAGCATATTTAGTTTTCATCAGTCATCTCAACGCCTCAATATAAGTTCACAATAAAATTTATACCTACTCCTTGACGCCATTTTCCTAATGTTATTTTTATATATGCTTCAAAAACACTCTTTTTTGTATTGTATTAACTACTGTAAAAAACAAACAAGAAAAACTTCTGTGTGAGTGAAAAAATTATGAAATATAAAATAACGTGAACGAAATTTTCAACAAAATTCAAAGACTCAATCAGGCTTGCAAAAGTTTAACAATACACAGAAACATACAAATGCTCAGACTGCTCGGACAATTAAAATAAAGCTTATAATGTGAATCCTTGGCTGTAAAACTATGTATTTTTAGATTTGTTACCATATTTTTTATGCTGTGTTATAAAAAGTACTGACCGGCTATGACGCATCGTTCACCCATTACCATGCCGCAACAATTAATAATAAACAATACAAGGGAGGGAATTAGGCGCGAGGTTGCAAGGCTTCCGAAGCCCTTATCCACTTACAGGCTTTGCTCTACTTAGCCCGACAATGTTTTATGGCTTGTTGCTACACCCCGTCTCTAGGCTAAATAATAGGTATTATGGGTGCGTTTGTTACCTACAAATTACTAGAATAGCATGCATACATATTTTTATTGCGGATAAGCTAGAGTGTTGGTTTCGACACTGATGTATGGTAGTGAAAGTTGGATATGGCATGAAAATCATGAAAGTAGAATACGAAAGAGATATGTAAGGATAGTAGTTAGTGAAAATTTGTGGTCTCTGCCTACCCCAACGCGAAAGAGGCATGATTTTTATGTATGTATGTATAAGCTCGAGCTAGATCTCTGGTTCGCATATCGGTAACTCTTAACCTAGAATGTAATTGGCTCTTAGGGAAACCTGCTGGAACACACCTTAAGGTGCTTAGCGACTGATTTTCGGCTTGACTGCAATAGCTAGTATTATTAATATGCCCACCACCATGTGGTAAGGTTGAAGCATGAGCAGGATTCGAATTATACTCCCCACGGCACCAGTCTACGAGTATATCTATTGCCAACAGAATATCCACGTTAAACACGTCTTCTTCTTTCAGCAATAAGTATATTTGAGAATCATAAATAAATAGGGGGTAGGCCAGAATTGCTTAACAAAAACTGAGAAATACAAAAGAGCATTTGGGTGCGGAGTCAGGGCCCCAATTCTCTTAGCTATTGATCAAATGTCACTGCGATGCTTCTGCGATCGAACTGCTGTTAATGTCAAATTCGGTAGTCTGCTAACTCTAGCTCCTAATCGCAGTTGTACAGCAATCGCGTCGCTATCGTATGGCTGCGCTATGGCTTGCAAATGTTGCCACTGAAATAATAATGAAAACATCTATAAATCAAGCATCAGTCAAAACATCAATACAGTTGTTTTCTGGCAAACAATAAATTAAATAAATACATTTAAGTCATTTAGCTATTTTTATATCTAAAATCCTCCATTATATTTTATGCCTCTGTAGCAACGCAACAAAATAGCTTTAACAGGGGTCGAAACTGGTCAGTAAAGTCAGTAAAAGTCAGTTTTTTTAACGTCGGTCAGTAAAAGTCAGTTTTTCCTGAAAATGGTCAGTAAAGTCAGTATTTTTGAATAGCGCTTTCCTACTGGACCCAAAAAACTACAAAAAATTGCCCTGATTGATCGCCAAGATGAAGAATGTCAATATTGTAGCTATCCACGTTATTTTTGCAATTTTTTCCCTGTGTCATGGTACCTAGTAGCGAAAGGGGATATTAATGAGGTAATGTGAATTAAAGACTAATGATGTGTCCAGGTTCTTAATTCAATTGCTTGTCCAGTAATTGATATTTGAGGACACGGGTTACGCTACGCGTTCCCGGATACCCCGAGCTATTATTGCAACGAACCTATTCATTCCTGTAGCAATAGCATCCCTTCCCTGAAGAGCGGTACTCCGTTACCCCAGCACCGCCGTTTGAAATAAATAGATTTGATTATTGAATTGGTTACTTACATTTTTTACAGGTAGAACCTTCGTTTCTTTTACATTTATTTTTTAACGAATTCATTGATCTCTTATAGTTTCATTTAAAAAAAAGAAATACTCCGATGCATTTTAGACCAGTGCAGGAGCATCAGAAAATGGTGAAATGTGAAAAAAAAATAGTAGCATGAAACTCGTTGAAAAAGGAAGAGAATATAACAAAATTTAAACGAAAAATATTATAATTTACGGGCGATCTGAGGTCGGGAAGTGGAAAGGGGTGAGTTTTAAGGGTAAAAAAGGTTTCTCTATTCCCGGCAAAACGTCCTATAGAGAAAAATTATATGACAAAGTTGTAGTTAATAAAAAGATCTACAACTTTTTTACTAACACTATTTTCCGTTAACCTCAAAATTTATGGGAAAATTCAAATAAAAAACAAAAAAGTTTTGGTTTGTAATTTATATATTAAAAAAAATATCTTTTTACTAAATTTGTTGAAAACTTACCTCTTCATGTACCAAACACATTGTAATGTTTCTTGATTAAAAATATTAATTTTCAACTTTTTTTTTTAAAAGCTTAATTTTCAACCGAAAATTCTCGCGTCAAAATATCAGCTATTTTAAATAGTAGGTAGGCTTTTTGTTCTTTGAAATCTCTTCCTTTCTGATAATGTAAAAAAATGTATACTTACGGTAAAAAAGTTCTCAAAAAATGCAAAGAAAAGATAAAAACTCAGACTTATATAATTATCGATAAATACTAAAGAATATTAAGATTTAAAAAGTTATATTACATTTATTTATATACTAAATCAACATAAATATGTTATTTTAGCCACTACAGAGAAAAAAATTAAGTGATACTACACTTAATTTTTTTGTTGTTACCAAGTAGAAAAATCTGTCGCCAAGCACCTAACGGTGTGTTCCGGCAGCAGTCCTTGAGAGCAAGAAAAATTACAGGCACATGAGAGACCTAACAACTTTACGTATCAGTGTGACGGGCACAGTCCAATTCGTCGTTGATGAAATGCGTCTGTTATATGAAGGCAGAGGTTAGTCCACTTAACATCAGGTGAGCCTAGGGCTTCCTGACGTAGCAATAACATTAAAAAAAAATGAGGTATGTGTTAGAAAACATACTACATACATTCCAAATGATCACAGTTACTACAAAAGTTGTAGATCTTTTTATTACCTACAACTTTATCATATATTTTTTCCATAGGACTTGTAATTTTGCCGGAAATCGAGATAAACCGATTTTTACCCTTAAAAACTCACCCCCTTCCACTTCCCGACCTCAGATCGCCCGTAAATTATTTTTCCTTTAATTTTTGTTATATTTTCTTCCTTTTTCAACGGGTTTCATCCCACTATTAATTTTATTGGTTTCAGAAATTGTCTACCGTGGTATATTTCTGTTTTGTGCTGATTAAAAATAACAAAAACTATGTATGGTATCTGCTGTAGTGGAGTGTTTTATGGCAATCCCGTAAGGACAATAATTTTTCCTCTCGTAAATTTCTAATTTTGTAATAATAACGTGTTTTATATATATTTTTTTTTTTTTTTTTTATGTTATTGTGACGGAACAAGCCCGAGGCCCACCTGATGTTAAGTGGACTAACCTCTGCCTATACCAGACGCATTTCGTCAGCGACGAATTGCACTGTGCCCGTCACACTGAGACGTCCAGTTGTTAGGTCTCATTAGCCTGTAATTTTTCTGGCTCTCAAGGACTGCTGCCGGAACACACTGTTAGGTGCTTGGCGACAGATTTTCTACTTGAGGGTGGTCGCTAGCCAGGCGGGCATTCACAAAATGCCCTTCCACCATGCGGTGAAGCTCAAGCTCTGGGCGGGATTCGAACCATGGACCTGCTGCACGGCAGTCCATAGCCAATGCCACTGAGCCATCACTGCTTCAAAATTGTTAGAACTAATTTAATAACCCTAAGATTTGATTCTTGTTACCTGCTTATAAATAAATATGGTGGTGCGGGTTGACTATAGGGATGGTGGAGGCCAAAAGAAAATAAAATATTCATTTAATTAATTTACAACCCGCAAGAGTTGACTATTACATGTGAGGTCTCAAGTTATCTTTTGCGAGTATTACTCTGTTAGAAACACCCTTATTTTAATACGTATCCATAAAAGTTAAGACAGTAAAAGGTCAGTAATAGGTCAGTATTTTTTTGTCTTACAGTCAGTAAAATCAGTATATTTGACTGTACAACCAGTTTCGACCCCTGAGCTTACAGCATACCAAATGTGTCAAAAACTATGGATAGCAAGCCACTGACTTGCGATCGAACCTAAATAAAAATAAATAAAATAAAAAGATCATTTATTGCCGCTAAAATAACAACATTTTTACAACATTCATTTTCTTAAATATTATGAACTAATAATTAACTTACTAATATTAATTTAATAATTAAATCCTAGGGCAATAGGGATATACTCAGCATGTGTTATGTTCACACTATGATGTGATCATAACGCTGTTTTTCAGTGTACCCCTCAGCTCGGGCTAAGGTCTTGGCCGAGATACTATAGTAATAGAAGAATACAGGTGACACAGAAAATTACTTTAATTACCTTCTTTATATTAGTTTTTTTTTGTACAATCAAAACAGCCGCCCAATTTATACCTACATTACAAAATAAGTGCATTTATGATTTATTTTTGAAAAATTTAATAATTTTTTCTTATTTTTATTTATTTTTAAATAGCGGGTAGACTACGGATACTGTCAAAAACTACAATTTTCATGCAATTAAGTTGCGTTAACGCCGTTCAATAGCTAAGAGAATTCTATTTAAGCTCTACACTATACATAATATTTTCGAAGCATCCGATGGTCACAACGCATGAAGGTGGCTACAGACGATGCGTATTGGTGACGGATTCGAAGCATGATATCTATTCTAGTGGAGAGCACAATATGATGAATATCAGATAATGTTGTCTTAGGTTTTCGCAATTATTACACATAGTAATTAAACAACTTTAAACGGTTTAAATCGCGTATATTTATCATTATTTTTGTCCCGACGTTTCAATTAGTCACCCCGTGACCACGATCACTGCAAAGTGTTTGAAACGTCGGGACATTAATAATGATAAATATACGCGATTTAAACCGTTTAAAGTTGTTTAATTACTATATGAATATCAGATGTTTAAAGAGATTTGTTATTATGAAGAAACACAAGCGAAAATGGTGCCACCTAATGAATGCTCTTAACTTCTTCTTTAACTTTCTTTCATCGGCGCCTGCCAGATATTTAGAGTATTTAATAGGGAAAAAGGCGCAGTTTTTCCTACACTATTGCACCTTTCTCCCGTTTCGTCTCCGGACTTGGGCGATGTTTTTATTTTTATTAGATTGAGATATATACGCGAATAAACTATAACAGTAGTTTTTCTTTCTTGCTAATCACTAAAGCACTTCAAAAGTCCATATAATCCATCGAGTCGTTTTCCGGTCGTGTTCAGACGTGCGTTGTATTAATATAAAAGGTAAAATAAACAAATAACACACGAACATAGATTAATTAATTTCGGTTTCCAGTCTTGTTTATTTTTCGTTGAGCTATGATTTGGAGGAAGATAATAGAGTATACATGCAATTGCGTCATCTCTCAGATCATTCCTAGGTTTTATTTGTTATGTTATGAAGTTACAAGACGGACCAGTTCCACGCCTGATGGCAAGCGTCACGCTGTCGATTGCAGTTGTCACCTCGTTCTGCATGACACTGAACTGCCCTCGACACCCCGCGCCGTTCTTATGTCTCCCTTACCCAGTAATTTCACTTGCTATAGTGCCCTTCACGCTTAAACACAGAAGTAGTTCCAAACTACTGCATTGATGCAGAATATCTACCAAGAATCTGCTGAAGAGGTCTTCCACCAGGTAAATGTCCAGTGTGACACCAAATGCTTATATAAATATTTATTTATGGCATTTTCTTGGTTTAGAAATCCTCTTAAAATACATAAAGAGGAGAAATCTCCTCAAATATTAATTATGAATATGGAGCGCAGGCCATAAAAAGTTGCAAATACCCGAATAGGTAACAAAACAGGCAAGAGTTTCTTGTATACGATATGCTTCGCTGTCCGCGTCTAGTTATGCAGTCCGTTTGTCGCGTTCTGAGGATTCGAACGTGATGCTCACAAATATTTTATACGGTACAATATCGACTGGAAAATAGTGGGCTGTCAGATATAGACAGGGCTAGCACGAGACTGTTTCCTTTGGCATAGGTGAGGACACAGACCTATTGACCGACCCTAGTCAGGTCTCAGTTTAAGGGAACCACAAGTACTTAGGTTAGGCTTCAAACCACGTCTACAGATATGCCTCAATCCATTGAGGAATCATGGTTTTGAGAGGTAAGACTTTAAGTAGATCTTAAAGGCATTTCACATTTTGAATAGTTTGCCCCCTACTCTCCTGAAAATGAATGTTATATCTGACGAGGCCTGTTGTACGCCAAAAGTCAATTTTAGTAAAAATATGTCGCGTACGTGCGGCAACCCTATCAGTGGTCCGTATTCGTATTAGGAATAAATTCCCTTTCTGCCATCCGCGGCCCTTTTGTGGTAATAACCCAAGTTCATTGGAGTGCTCACGTCGATTTGGACCTTTGAGCTTGAGTACCTTCAAGAATAATTCATAAGTAAACTGATGCTAATGTCCCTGAAGTGAAAATCGTTTGCTGAACTGAATATGAAATGAAGAACACTTAGCAAAAAGGGATTTTGCAATATTTTTTCGGTATATTTATAACACATGGAAACCCGAGTATTGGTGCCAATTTTTCGAAAACCTTACCTTTTCCTTAGGCTTCAATCTTGATCACGAATAATTCAATATAAGCCTTGATACATCAAATGATATGAAAATTATATTCAAAGGTCTCAAGAATAAGACACGAACATTAACGCCAGAAAAACGTTAGGTTTCATAAAAGTCAAGTCCACCCTCAAGTAGAAAATTTGTCGCCAAGCACCTAACAGTGTGTTCCGGCAGCAGTCCTTGAGAGCCAGTAAAATTACAGGCACATGAGACCTAACAACTGTACGTCTCAGTGTGACGGGCGCAGTGCAATTCGTCGTTGACGAAATGCGTCTGTTATAGGCAGAGGTTAGTCCACTTAACATCAGGTGGGGCTCGGGCTTGTTCCGTCATAATAACATCAAACGACACGCAAAGTGAATTTTTACCTGCGTCCGTTGGACAGACAAGACTTCATGTTTACTAACCCGTTAGTTATAGTATAAAAGATATTGGTCTTTACAAAATACAAGAGGAAAAATTATAGTCATGTGCGGGATTCGAACCCGCGCCTTCCACCCCTATGGCCGGGGTATGGACTGCTAAGCTAACATGATATATGACTCTAGTTTGTGCTCTTTTTGTAATTTTGTAATGTAAACCGCGCACCATGCGTTATGGCAAACATAAAATTATTAAATAGGGTTGTGTCATTGTTAACAAGTTTAGAACTAATTGCTAAAAATAGTAATGTTTGTAGTTCAACGTAAGATGAACTATAGGTGTCGCTCCATCCCCAAATGATGGTTAAAAACGAGAGGACAAATTAGTGTTTGAGTCATATGTCATGTTAGCTTATCGGTTAGAGCATACCCCGGCTATAGGGGTGGATGGCGCGGGTTCGAATCCCGCACATGACTTTAAATTTTCCTCTTGTTATAATTTTGTAATGTAATCCGACGGGCATGCGTCATTTCAAAAATAGAAATATTAAAAGGTCTACGTTCATTTGTACAGGTCTCGTTCGAACACTACGTCTTAGTATGGGTGCAAATGCTAGTGATTTAAAATTTCCCGTCGTGTTTGAAGATCTTCAAAGCAGACGATTGTGTGTTAGTTGTAGACAAACTATCAACTAACTACACTGTAGCGTAGACTAAGTATATTAAGCAGTACATATTGGAACACGTTGCGGCCAACCGATCAATTACTTACCCTCCGGTTCGGGTTCAAGTGAACGCTACAATGTCAATAGCTTCGGGATGTTGAGTACATTGTTAGGAGAGCACTTCCGGGGACTTCTGTAAGGTTTGTGGAGAGCTTTTAACTTATACGTGATTCTAATAAATTCTGTTGTTATATTTCGCTGACGCCAATTTCGGCCACATCATAAATACCAATATGTATAGTAAGCCAGTCTATATAGTAAAACAAAGGAGAACATGTATGCCGCTGTATAGAGTTGTTTTCCCGTGGGGTGCAGTTGGAATGTCACTCCCCATTGCTTTCCGCGTCGCATAAAAAAAAAATACCAGAAGGTGGCAATTAGCACTTTCTGAAGAACTGATATCTTCTACAGCGATCCCCAAGACGCCGTCCTAGTATGGGGATTATGAAAAAGCCCCCTTGAGACCTTGTTCAACGGTAGTAGTTCCAGTTTATGGGATGATATAGTTTGACATCCTAGAATATAACTCTATCATCTAGTCTCCGCATTACAAAGTACACGCAAAAACATTGAACGCGTTCAGAGTAAGTGTTTAAACGTATTGTGCTACAGGCATGGTCTAAATCGCACATTGTGATTATATTCTGAAAAATTGATTACTATTAAATTACAAACCATTCAAAACCGACGCGTGTATGACAGACTTTGTCTGATTCAAGATTATGCATTGTCACATTGATTCTTCTTCACTTTTTTTCAAGCACAGCCGACGGCGAGCCCGCGGTAAACACTCCAAGATATTTCCTCTACAGATAAGAATAAATTCATCTTTTTATAATCCAATAGTTCGGGTGTAAATACAATGAAATATCTAAAGAACTCCATAGCTTAGTTGACATATTTGACCAAAATCTTTACTTTTTCGAAAGAGATGTGGGCAAGATTGTTTTTACTGCCCAAATTAATCGTAAACGTAGCCAACAAACATCACTTCAATTATATAATTTATATTTATATTCTATTTTGTGTATCAATATCCTACTAATATTATAAACGCGAAAGTTTGTAAGTATGGATGGATGTTTGTTACTCTTTCACGCAAAAACTGCTGAATGGATTTTAATGAAACTTTACAGTAATATAGCTTATACATCAGAATAACACATAGGCTATAATTTATAAAGTCATTGTGTGAATTATCGAAAATATAACGATAAGTGTCAAGTAAGTAAGAAAAAAATCAGCTATATGCGACCTATTCTGGCGTGCGCTGCAAAAACCTTTAGTGTCACACGAACATAATGTATTACGGAAATGTTTATCTTAAATTTTCCTACAAAAAAGCCTGCGATAGCATATATCTATCTTTTATGTGTAAGCCATTATCGCCGAAATAGTAAACCATAAATACATTTAAAAAAAATATTTATTTCTTATATATATTCGGTAGTAACAAATTTCCGACCCTTTTCAAACTAAAAATTCGAACGTATGTGAGTGTGTTTGTATGTTTATTACTTCTTCAAGCTCAAACGGCTGGATCGATTTTGATGAAATTGGGTATGATAGATCGATAACTCTTTATTGAAGATACCATAATAACAACAATAAACTTATTACTAAAAAATAACTTAAAACCAAGTGTATCAATCGAATCAAAAAGGGCGGTCTTATCGTTCAGAGCGATCTCTTCCAGACAACCCATCAATAAGAGATAATATAGTCAAAGTATTTTTAATAATTCTATACATAATTATAACTGATGTCACCAAATTATTAACGAATTAGCCGAAAACTAATATGTAAATAGATTAATACACATATATAGAAATTCGATTTTAATATAAATACTAATATTATTATAATAAATAGACAAAAACAACATATATTATAAAAACATATAGATATAATGGAATATATACACATATACAATTTTATACATATTAAACACAATTGAATTAAAAAAGGATGTTTGTACCATAGTGTCCATTATTATAGAAATTTAGAGCAAGACATAATAGTTTTTGACTTGATCCTGCAAATTAATAGTGTTAGAATGTAATTTTAGTAACAGGTTGTTGTAGCGTTAAGTTTTCTAATGACCGTAACGATAGAGAATGGATAGAAAGAAGAAATTTAAATTGTTCCTTGATGTAGCGCGGGGATAAAGGGTTGAACAGAATACTGTAAGGGAGAGATAATATTATATGAGCATTCCGGTGACGACGAAAAGGGAGCCACTTGAGCTTATTACGAAAACCGGAGGTATGATCATATTTGCGTAAGCTATGTATAAATCTTATACACAAATATATGGCGTAGAGGTAGATAAGGATGCTGGATTAACACATATCATACTTTTTATCATCATCATCCATCACCACGCGGGTGAAACCGCGGGGCACAGCTAGTAGATAAATAAATAGAAGCGCTCGATGAAGTTTTCTTTACATTGATGAACCGACACGTAATTTAGACTGTATTTTTAAGTATTGTATTACGTTATTGCTAAATCCAAGCGTATTTTCGGCTCAAAGCTCAAAACGTGAAGGTTACTCTTTTGTTGTCCCATGATAATCACATTAATTATAACTTCCTAAGATATAGTGTAAGAATGGTAGATGAAGTCCATATTGTACAAAGTCACATCATAATAGAAGAACTCACAGAAATACCCGATTCGTTAACCGAACTTCTCCATTACACTAATTTATTAGGGAAGAAAGGAAATGTCATGAAGTCCCCAAGACGCCTGTCAATCGTGGGGATTGTGGAACCCCCTCCCCCTGATGGGCGAGGCATTCGTTCAATGGTAGATGTTATGATTATTGATGTGATATGATGCTTTCCTTTATGACGCCTAAACTACCTGTCTGTAATATAGCATGCATCATATAAGTCAAATGCACATATAACACATAAATGCATGGATATTAAATATGAAAAAATCAGTAAAAAGCTCAGTACATATACGAAACTAAAGTGCATAATATATCTACAATTTCTTCTTCCTTTTTTTATACGTAGCTTATTCGTTTGCCTTTGATCACTGTCTCATGGATGGTAAGTGATGATATGATCGAAGATGTTGTTCAGGCTAACCTAGAATTACTGGCTCTATCTACTACCATGGTAATAGGTAGTTTTTATAATGTGGTGAAATAACGAGTCGAAGAAGCCACCTAATGGTAAGCGTTACGATTGTCGATTACAGTGTCACCTTTCTCGTTCTACTTCACACTGCACTGCACTCATTCCGAGACATTAGTGCAAAATTATTTTTGCCACGTAATAAAAAAAATTCATGACATTTTTCTCAGTTTTTTTTTGATATTCACCTATTATTTTTTTATATAAACGAAAATTTCTTTTTGAAACGTTTATATATTTTCATTTCAATCTCCAGAGATGCAAATAATTTTATTTCCAAACTCGCTAAAAAGTTGTAAAGCTTTACAAATATAAGATTTATGTAAAATCGTAAAGACGTCTCGAGGTCGCGAGGGACAATTTGAGCAATATAAAATGTTCAACAAATCAAATGAAAAGGTATAGAATAGAATATAAATTTATTTTAACCTTAGTATTTGAGTATTGAAAAATAATTTAAAATTAGAAGTAGACGGGATCCTTTGTTTGTATTCTTTAATAATATTACTCCTCCACCCGTTTTCTGTTCTAAAATTGTTTTAACCAACGACGACGTCCAAAAAAGCATGAGGATATCATGAGTTCGCTTTAGGGTCCGCCATAATCCCCACGCTTGGCAGGTGTCTTGGGGATCGCAGTATAAGTTAACAAACCCTCAGAAGGCGCTGCAGCCCATCTTCCGGTACTTTTTTAGTCGCCTCTTACGACACCCACAGGCAGTAATGAGGGAGTGACATTCCAGCCCCGCACCCCACGGGGTTCTTATGTAGAATGATTACTACTATCTGTTAAGGTGCTATCAATCCCGATAGGGTGAACATTAGGTTTTTAAAAGCAGTTTATCTCCAGACCAGGACCTTATTTTCACAAAAACAATAAATATATTTGCATGATTTTATTGTGATCTTTGACGAAACTTCAATCATAATTAAACTTACTTTACGCTACTTGCCTCTCACAACAACTTTAATGCAGTTTATCTCCTCATTGACAATATTACTCTCAAAATTATAAATCTATTATTGAAGCGCTCGTAGCGAAGTTTGCTTAGCTGTTCTTAACTGATTAGCAAAGTTAAGCAAAGTCCGCCGCGGTCATGAGTTGGATGGGTGACCGCTAGTGACATTACTACTGAGCGCTTCCGTGCTTCGGAAGGCACGTTAAGCCGTCGGTCCCGGTTATTGTCTTAGAATGGCAGTCGTTATAGCATGGTGGTAGGGCATTAAGCGAATGCCCGCCTGGCTAGTTACCACCCTCAAGTAGAAAATCTGTCGCCAAGCACCTTACGGTGTGTTCCGGAAGCTGTTCTTGAGAGCCAGTAATTCTAGGTTAGCCTGAATAACATCTTCGACCACATCATCACTTACCATCAGGTGAGATAGTGGTCAAAGGCTAACCTATAATGCATGAAAAAAAAAAATAATTAAGCTTACTTTACGCTACTTACCTCTTACAACAACTTAAATGCAGTTTATCCCCGCATTGACAATTTCTATCAAAATTTAAAATTTATCATAGAACTCAATCCAATAGATTCCTACACTAATTAGTATTAAATAATAGTTGTTGAAGTCAGGGAAAGAGAAAAAAAAATGGAACTGACTTCCAAAACTGAAAATGAAATAATTTGTGAAAGTCGTACCATGCATATAAGATGTAGGTGTTTTAAATTAACATGGAACTGACGGTTCCATATTAATTTATCAATATTTTTTTAGATTCAAATATTTCTATTAAAATAAGTATGGCCGGTAACTTCAAACTTAACAATGCGGTTCTTCGTGGGAACTACGTGATGCATCGAGATAACAAGTACTACGGCCGTCTGCGAGTAATTGGCTGTCTTTGTGCCAGTAATATTTTCATTTTCGTACATCGAAAGACCGTTCGACCGCTTACATTGATCTGACTCCTGCCAAGGTTTAGTGACCTCGATAAGATTGAATACAGTGTCCGTAGTCGGAGTTTCGACTTGCCCTCGTCAATGTTCTTTTTTATGTGTAATTTTTTAGATAAAAAGAATATAGGACTTTAATAGTACTCCTAATCTATGGGTATTATTAAAGACCCAAGTAAACTTCTTACATGAAGTGCATTTAAGAAGTTTGCTTTAAAACTAAATCTCCTTGAACAATTGGAAATAAAATAATATTGTGTTGTGCGCTTGTGTTTAAAAAGCAGGCTTTTATGCACTAGGGCTTAAAAAACCGCTGTAAGCCGCGTAAACCGCACATAAACAAGAAATTTAGGGGCATTAGATGATAAATAGTAGAATGTACAAAAAGTGTGAGGGCTGATATTTAAGTCGTGGCTAAAATCGGTTTTATGTTTCACTCAGTTTTTCACTTTTTTAGGAAATTAAACAATTATATTGTATAAATTTTATCTACTAAAATTCAATCTGACTGAATGTACAATATATTGTTCATTTTTGTGTGTCATTGTTTCGAAAAAATATTATATGCCTTAGTCTTTCATAATACCTATAGATCAGGAGTATTATTTAAGACCGAGACATATATTTTGTTTTAATTCCTTATAATAACCATGATCTACGGGTATTATGAAAGACCCAGGCTACTTAACTACATTAAATATATTACAAACTCAACGTCTTCGAACAAATAATCACATTTATGCATTGTGCTTAAGAGCAGGCTTGTATGCACTAGCTTCAAATTAAAAAGCTGTTTTAGTCCGCTAACAAGAACTTTACGACCATGATAAGTGAAGAAGCTATTTCATCACAAACCATACTTTTTTTTATTTAAGTGGTTTATTAGATTTTCCACAGACTCCAGGGTCCGTGCCATTTTTTAGGTTAACTTAGAAATTTCTTAATTAATTAAATTACTATGGGGAGCATTACATATTTAGCGGGGAACACAGTTATAAAAGATGCTAATTTTACATAACTATTATATATACTATTACAAAAGAGTTACAAACTGGTTTGCACAGGCATTCTGAATGGACCAGTGTCTTCAAGCAGCACTCGTTCACGAGTTGACTCGCGTGCCAGCCATCGTCCTCCTCAACCATTTGTGAGGGAAGAGGGCGACCTGACACACGATGCCACTGCTTGCCTACACTTTATCGTGAGCATGACCGTTCCGAATGCCCGCGCCAATCAGCTTGCCAAAGGGGGAGAAAACTATAATTAAACTCTACATTTTTACACATACAATAAATTTAAACTCTTTAATTTTTTATTATTCTGACTCACCGACGTCCATTTTCACCAGGGCCTCTATCACCACGCTGTTACGATCTCTAATTGCCATCTTTAGGTAAAATCGCGGATGTCTTTGCGCCTTGCAGCCACCGTTCTCCGAACGAACCGTCCAATGGCATCATTTGCGTCGTCAGCGTAGTACGTGAAAGTCCCGGTGTGCCGTGAGACTGCGACGACTGCGTGTGGGACGCTCTCGTGCAGCTTCATTCTACCCTTGGTTTTTATTGCGATTACTGACTCGTATGTCAGTCCCTATGCTTCGTGGATTGTGAGGATACGAGATCCTGTGCCTGCTACGTAGCCCTCGTTGGTCAGGGTCTCCTTTTCTTCCAACCAGGTGTGAACCAGGAAAAGGGCGTTTGGGAGAGTTTTGTGAATTTTCGCATTCGTATATCCTTTCTGCTCTAGGGACTGGATACGGGGAGCCGAGGAATATATACCTGAGTATATTTCCCTCAACGCGTACGCGAAACCATACTTTCATGACCTTTACTTTTAGCTTTATCGAAGAAAAAAAACTAAACTCTTTTGATAAATTATATAAACATTTTACCGAAAATAAGGCCCCCTATATATATTGGAACACAAACACTAAACATAGCTACATAAGGGAACAATGCGAGCTTTCAACAGGGTTTTCCAAACGGCGCGACATCACCAGGCAGGGACTAATCGACCATTACCGGTGACGTCATAGGCCTAACCCGAGAGATGTCACTATTCATACATAGTCGATAGGAACTGTTATACATTATCGATATTATAATATAACATAATCGTAACGCCTGTTATGTTCCCGTCTTGGATACTTATTTGTACTTTTAGGTTAAGTTACTGCCAAATCATGGTATGTTATTTCTATATATTATTTCTGTATATAGAAAGGTTAGTGCCGGCTATAAACCCGATGCGCAACTATTTATTAATATGCTCATGTGTTGTCTTGTTGTTAGCGTAAATATATTAATTGATATGTTGTTGTTTTGTCTTTATGTAGTTAGAGAAGACATCGTAACTACCCCATGTGATTGGGATAAGGGTAGGAAGATTATCAATGATAAGTATAAAAAAATAACTAACTACTTTTCGTTTTAGATTATATGTGGATGCCGTTTATTCAGAACACTAGTTGCGCCGTGCGGTGTTATTCCAAGTTCTAAACTATGTGTATGCCAAATTTGATCCAATTTCGTTCAGCCGTTTGAGCATGAAGAAGTATACAAACACTCACAAACTTTTGCCTTTATAATATTAGTGTGATAATATTGTCCTACATTGCAAATATGTAACCATTAAAATCATTATATTTTTTTTAATTATTCCGAGGCGGTGTTCCGTTCAAGCTAGTCAGGGGGAAGAATTGAACGTAATTACTTAACTCACTTCTACTTCACTTTGTTGCGTGGGCCTGACGGTTAGTCGATATTCACAAATGCAAATTCAATTCAGTTCGTAAAAGAACTAGCGCGGTATTACCTTGGAAGCTCCACTTTTCAAATTGACAACACATCGACATTCTAGTTACACATCCCTTCTCCACACAAAAGAGAACAAAATGAAGGCAATTCTCGTCCCTACAATTCTCTCCCAATGCCTAACGCAAGTCGGGACCAAGATTTACATAGGAACTGATTTCAACGTAATGGTGGCCATCAATTTTATACCACCGTGAATTCGACTCGATAAATTACGGTACCTGAATAAAACAGGGGATTTGTTAATGACTCGATTAGATACGGAAAGGTATAAAGTGGGTTTTATTGAAAGGTAATTCTGGGCTGTAATTTATGGGGATTGGATACCCCACTGCGCCAACGTAAGTATGTGATATTCTGTTGATAGATGGAGCCGTGTACTCGTAAAACGTCGATTTTATAATTAAATTACCCTCATATCCAAAGACGACTTCTCTACGTCGTACAATTATTATGTGTTTGTTATTAAAATGTCTATACTCTTTTATTATTGCGATGTTAATGCCACGCGGGGTGCGATGCTAAAAATGCTCCCTCAACATCTACATGTGGGAGTCGTAAGAGGCGACGAAGGGAAATATATTAGTAGTGGTAGCGCCTTCGGCAATAGGCACATCTTACACTGCGATCTCCGATACACCTTTACTACTGCTGTTTGCCTGCATGTCCGTCCATATGCAAATAACTTGGAAAAAGATAAAAGCCTGAAATTTAGATATACATAGAGGTAAGTAGCGTAAAGTAAGTATTATGTTTTTTTATGCCTTAGCCTTCGATCACTATCTCACCTGATGGTAAGTGATGATGTGGTCGAAGATGTTGTTTAGGCTAACCTAGAAGTACTGGCTCTCAAGGATAGCTGCCGGAACACACCGTTAGGTGCTTGGCGACAGATTTTCTACTTGAGGGTGGTAGCTAGCCAGGCGAGCATTCGCAAAATGCCCTACCACCATGCTATAACGACTGCCATCTTAAAACAACAACCGGGACCGACGGCTTATCGTGCCCTCCGAAGCACGGAAACGCTCAGTAGTAATGTCACTAGCGGTCACCCATCCAACTCATGACCGCGCGCGACGTTGCTTAACTTTGCTGATCGGTTGAGAACAGGTAAGTAAACTTCGCTACGAGCGCTTCAAATTTCTTCGTGGGAACTACGCGATGCATCGAGATAAGAACTCCTACGGCCGTCTGCGAGTAATTGGCTGTCTTTGTGCCAGTAATATTTTCATTTTCGTACATCGAAAGACCGTTCGACCGCTTACATTGATCTGACTCCTGCCAAGGTTTAGTGACCTCGATAAGATTGAATACAGTGTCTGTAGTCGGAGTTTCGACTTGCCCTCGTCAATGTTCTATTTTATATGTAATTTTTTCGATAAAAAGAATATAGGACTTTAATAGTACTCCTAATCTATGGGTATTATTAAAGACCCAAGTAAACTTCTTACATGAAGTGCATTTAAAACTAAACCTCCTTAAACAATTGTAAATAAAATTATATTTTGTTTTGCACTTGTGCTTAAAAAGCCTGCTTTTATGCACTAGGGCTTAACAAGCCGCTGTAATCCGCTTAAACCGCGCATAAACAAGAAATTTAGGAGCACGAGATGTTAAATAGTAGAATGTACAACAAGTGCTTGGGCTGGTATATACGCCGTGGCGAAAATTGGTTTTATGCACGAGTTATACACTCAGCTTTTCACTTTGTGAGGAAATTAAACAATTATATTGTATAAGTATTATCTCTTAAAATTCAATCTGACTGATTGTACAAGATATTTTTCTTTTTTGTGTGTCATTGTTTCGATAAAATATTATATGCCTTGGTCTTTTATAATACCTATAGATCAGGAGTATTATTTAAGACCGAGACATATATTTTGTTTTAATTCCTTATAATAACCATGATCTACGGGTATTATGAAAGACCCAGGCTACTTAACTACATTAAATATATTACAAACTCAACCTCTTCGAACAAATAATCAAAATTATGGAATGTGCTTAAAAGCAGGCTTGTATGCACTAGCTACAAATTAAAAAGCTGTTTTAGTCCGCTAACAAGAACTTTACGAGCACGATAAGTGAAAAAACTATTTCATCACATACCTACTATTCTTTCATGACCTTTACTTTTAGCTTTATCGAAGAAAAACGAAACTCTTTTGAAAAATTATATAAACATAATACCGAAAATAAGGTCCCTTGTATATATTGGAACACAAACACTAAACACAGCTACATAGGGGAACAATGCGAGCCTTCAATAGGGTTTTCCAAACGGCGCGACATCACCAGGCAGGGACTAATCGACCGTTACCGGTGACGTCATAGGCCTAACCCGAGAGATGTCACTATTCATACATAGTCGATAGGAACTGTTATACATTATCGATATTATAATATAACATAATCGTAACGCCTGTTATGTTCCCGTCTTGGATACTTATTTGTACCTACACATTTAGGTTAAGTTACTGCCAAATCGTGGCACGTTATTTCATTATATTATTTCTGTATATAAAAATGTTAGTGCTGGCTATAAAACCGATGCCAAAACAATTTCTTAATATGCTCATGTGTTGTCTTGTTGTTGTTAGCGTAAATATTTTCATTGATATGTTTTTGTTTTGTCTTTATGTAGTTAGAGAAGACATCGTAACTACCCCATGTGGTTGGGATAAGGGTAGGAAGATTATCAATGATAAGTATAAAAAAATAACTAACTACTTTTCGTTTTAGATTATATGTGGATGCCGTTTATTCAGAACACTAGTTGCGCCGTGCGGTGTTATTCCAAGTTCTAAACTATGTGTATGCCAAATTTGATCCAATTTCGTTCAGCCGTTTGAGCATGAAGAAGTATACAAACACTCACAAACTTTTGCCTTTATAATATTAGTGTGATAATATTGTCCTACATTGCAAATATGTAACCATTAAAATCATTATATTTTTTTTAATTATTCCGAGGCGGTGTTCCGTTCAAGCTAGTCAGGGGGAAGAATTGAACGTAATTACTTAACTCACTTCTACTTCACTTTGTTGCGTGGGCCTGACGGTTAGTCGATATTCACAAATGCAAATTCAATTCAGTTCGTAAAAGAACTAGCGCGGTATTACCTTGGAAGCTCCACTTTTCAAATTG
Organism: Plagodis pulveraria; assembly: GCA_963890685.1. Taxonomy (NCBI): domain Eukaryota; kingdom Metazoa; phylum Arthropoda; class Insecta; order Lepidoptera; family Geometridae; genus Plagodis; species Plagodis pulveraria. Next base: position 27,020,368 of record OY982960.1, on the reverse strand, counting down.
ACAACACATCGACATTCTAGTTACACATCCCTTCTCCACACAAAAGAGAACAAAATGAAGGCAATTCTCGTCCCTACAATTCTCTCCCAATGCCTAACGCAAGTCGGGACCAAGATTTACATAGGAACTGATTTCAACGTAATGGTGGCCATCAATTTTATACCACCGTGAATTCGACTCGATAAATTACGGTACCTGAATAAAACAGGGGATTTGTTAATGACTCGATTAGATACGGAAAGGTATAAAGTGGGTTTTATTGAAAGGTAATTCTGGGCTGTAATTTATGGGGATTGGATACCCCACTGCGCCAACGTAAGTATGTGATATTCTGTTGATAGATGGAGCCGTGTACTCGTAAAACGTCGATTTTATAATTAAATTACCCTCATATCCAAAGACGACTTCTCTACGTCATACAATTGTTATGTGGTTGTTATTAAAATGTCTATCCTCTTTTATTATTGCGATATTAATACCCCGGGGGTGCGGTGCTAAAAATGCACCCTCCATATCTTCAGGTGGGAGTCGTAAAAGGCGACGAAGGGAAATATATTAGTAGTGGTAGCGCCTTCGGCAATATGCACACCTTACACTGCGATCCCCGATACACCTTCCAAGCGTGAGTATGATGGTAGCCTCTGCTAATGGCTTTTGTTTTGGAGGAGGCTGTTGGTGTTATGACCAGGATAGGTGAAACTTTCAAAATGTTCTCAGATCTACTATCTATATATATATATATATATATATTATTTTTTCCAATATATATTGGAAAAAGATAAAAGCCTGAAATTTAGATATACTCGTATTGTGCAGAATGTTGACCCCCAAACCAATTTAAGAGGTAGTCGATATTTTTTTATTGTCTAGATATCATTGAGTAGATTACAAAATTAGATTATTTTTTTTTATATATAGATAGCTAATGACCGCTAATTAAAACATGAAATACAAGATATTTAATATTATTACGGGGTCTGTCCCACTAACTAAACTTGTCAGGTTCATACATTTTGTATGTTATGTCTCACAGCACGTATACTAAAATCGAGCTAGAACGCTAAACGATATTTAGCTGTGATCAAAACAACAATACTGTCGCAAATCGGAGTTTTATCTTGAAAACTGCAGTAGCGTGATCTATATTTTGAAGGGATGATTGCCTAGTGGCAGTGAGTGTTAGCTGTCAAGTCTTGCCATTACCGACTATCTCACCTGTTGCTAAATGATGACGTGGTCCACTGTTAAGGTAAGCAATATTTTTTTGAATAAAACATTTACAAAATATACTTATTACTACTCTCCTTAATGAGCTCAAGATGACAAAGCCCTTAAGAGCGTATAGCATTAATGCTAGAAAAAGAAAAATAATGTTTGGAAACCTTCTTATGCAGTAAAATAATTGAAATGAAAAAAAAATGATTTTAATTAATGTTCCAATACTTTGGGTTAACGTTTTACACAGAATATCAACACATCAGGTTTGTAATTCATTCTGTTTCTATGCTATACGGACAGATATCGAAGTATTATTAATAGGGTTCTGTTTTGCCCCCTAGGTACGAAACTATAAAAATAATTATATATTATATTACAAAATTACAAATATACGATAGGAAAAGTTTGTCCCGCATATGACTTAATTTTTTCCTATCGTATATTTGTAATGTAATCCGCATAGCAGGCGTTATTGCAAACATAACAATATTAAAATTATATATTATATCTTCAAGACGCCGACCACAAATGTATCGAGACTTTGAATAAGTAATGCAAAAGAATATAAATATATATATTATAAATTAACCAGCAAAACACCCACGTAACGGATCGAATACGTCGACCCGGGTTTCGAGCATATCAGATGCCCATCATCAGGGTCAGTGCGCAGGTGCGTCTGCGAGCTTCCTGCGGGTAAATATGTGTGAAACTCACAGGAATTTCACGTCATAAATATTTGTAGTATATAATTTTTTCCTAATAGAAGTACGCAGCTTTATTTCAAACCTGTATATCATGACCAATGAAAAAACCTTCACGGCGCAATATCACAGAGTTTTAAAGATGGCCGCAACAAATTTTTCAGGGGCCGAACGTAAACATGCCCTGTTTAGCCGTTCAACGCTTGATGACATTAATGAATTATTCGGTGTAAATTGAGGATGACATGTTTATTTAATAATTTAGTAATAATTTTAATAATATATACATATGTTTTAATTGTTTGACATGTAATTTCATTAATAAATAAATACTAATAATATTATATTGTACGTCTGTCATGGACAAACTGTAGTTCTACTAGCACTTGTGCTCTTAATAAGATCTAATATGTACACGGTTTATGCAATAAATAAATTTCATTTCATTTCAACGGGCGTAAAAAATTACTCTGAACAATGTTTTTGTTTATTCTCGTCCACCATTTCAATTCCATAAATATGGAAATTAAATAGAATTTTATTTGAAATAACGCCGCTTTCGCTTAATTCAGATCTTATACATCTTCAAAGGGTTTTAACGAGTTATCTACCTAAATACGTATTTCCTTATATCAAACTTCGGAATATTTCACCCTACAGCCACTAACTCCTTTATCCCTCAACTGAGGCACAGTGGTCTCAACTTACGCAAAGTTGGACAAAATATCTCTATACAAAAGTACAGTTTAATCGTTCCAGAACAAACATGAAGGCTTCTGAACCATTCGACTTTAGGACCCGACCGGAAAGTTTGCAGAAACTTTCACCTACGGGCTATCAATAGACGAATAGTTCTAGAATGTTTCCAAGCTTTTACTTCACGTAACAAGTTAATGGAATATCGAAGCCATACGACCCACATTTTAATTAGTCTGGTTTTATAGCCGAATGGTTTATTTTCAGTTACATAATTTTATATGAAAACTATATGATAGGTTTAGTATGAGGCTTTTTCGCATTTACCTAAATATGGAATATATCAATAATCACCTCTAACAGCTGCACTCACCGAATACACTGAAATAAATAACCTTTACGCGCGATATATTTTGGTAAGCGGTTAGGCACCTACGTAACTGTTTTTATAAATATATACGTTTGGAAAAAATAATTTCGATATACTGAATGGTTAAAAATAAATAATATTATGTCTTGTAAATAGTAAAGCGCGGGGCATGCGTCATTGTGAAAATAAAGATATGAAAATACCCAAACTAAATAATCAAAAGTATTCACGATCATTAAAAAAAATGTCTATATAATAGTTAAAAAGCAAAATTATTGACGCAAAGTCAAATTGCGAGAAATAAAAAGTAGGTTTACATGCTCTCTAGTTGGTATCAATATTGTTTGCAATAAAAATATAACCCATTTCGCCGCAGCAATCATTCGGAACCAAATTGAAAGCAAAGTATCAAAATGAAAAAAAAAACAATGTATTGTTATAAAACCGCGGGCGCGTTCCATTTGGCCGAAATCAATCAACTGCGGGCGCCACTGTGCAACTCTCGAGTTAAAAATGTATGGACGTACCAATTACTTAGTGTAAACGAATACAGCCAGTGTATTCGTTGTAAACAAATCGTAACATGAATGTTTGTGTCATGAAAAAGAAACAAAAGATTACGGATTTTTCAAATTTTTAAAGATGCTGCAAATCTTAGCTTGGTAATACTGTTTTTAAAGAGTGCCTGCGCGTTGTATCTACTTACTCGTCAAACGATAGAGGCCGGAGATGGAACGCAAACCTATGTTTATATGTGACGTTGTTGGTGGTAATTTTTTTTAATGTGACGGAACAAGTTCGAGGCCCACCTGATGTTAAGCGGACTAACATCTGCCTATAACAGATGCATTTCGTTACAAGTCACGAGTTGCACTGCGCCCGTCACTTTGAGACATAGGTGTTAAGCCTCATGTACCTGTAATTTTACTGGCTCTCAAGGACTGCCGGAAAACACTGTTAGGTGCTTGGCGACAGATGTACTACTTGAGGGTGGTCGCTAACCAGGCGGGCATTCGCAAAATGCCCTTCCACCATGCGGTGAAGCCCAAGCCCGCGGCGGGATTCGAACCATAAACCTGCTGCGTGGCAGTCCATAGTCAATGCCACTGAGCCATCACTGCTTCAAATTTATAATTTTCTTGCAATGCAATGTTATTGTACCTAAGATAGGTACAATATATAGATAGGTTTAAAGAGTGCCTGCGCTTCGTTACTCGTCAAACGATAGAGGCCGGGGATGGAAGGCAAAGCTATGTTTATATAGAATCGCATCTCCACTGTTGGTGTTCAATTGCTGGAGATACCGCGAGGAAATACAATCTATACGAAGTATTTTCTTGCAATGCAATGATATTGTACCTAAGATAGGTTACTGCCTTCATAATGTACCTTCTATATTCGGCACATATGTATGTTTACAATTGTCACCGATGAAGGTGAAAGCTACGAAAAGAACGAGAGTATGATGTTAATATCTCAACACAAAATGTTGCAACTGAGCGAAGAGCTAGTATAGGCGACTTAGGTCGTCTATGAAAGTCTTTAAAGATTGCAATTTTGTATAAAAAATGCGTATATATTTATATAAAATATCATTGTTCATATATTGTATCTATTTTATATAAAAATGACGTATATTTTTAAATAAAATATAATGATTCATATATTGAGACGAATTACTTAGCATTCCATGGATTCACCGTGCGGGTGCCGGGTCCATCGCGTTGTAGAGGAAGAGGCTGGAGGGGCCTGGGACTTGCAACCCAGGAGTAGGATTAAGGGGCCCCTTTATGATGCATCAATGCTCTCCTTCACCACTCGAGCCTCCTCCTCTACCTAACCAAATTTGATAAGATCCTACTAATGCCGCCTTAGATACACGTTTTAGGATGGAAGTTACAGTTGTTCTTGGTAGGCCAAGGTCTTTAAGTAGGTTATATAGGGATTTCGCTGGTATACCCCTTGCTCCAACCTCTACAGCATATAAACTAACCACATAACCGTTTTTGGTTAATTCATTTGTTAGGTCATAATATTTGTTTGTTTTTATTGTGTGGTCTTTAGGTATGTTTGTTTCCCACGGCACAGTAAGTTCTATGAGTACTATGCGTTTTAGATTTTTTGAGTATAAAAATATGTCTGGTCTGGATGACGAAATACCAACATCCTCAGGAATTTTGTAATGTTTTTCATACGTGTCCATCAAAAGAGTCCAATCGGGAGCTGCGCCTAAGATGGAGTAAGGCTTGGATTTAGATTTTGTAGATGACCCTTCTTTTACAAAATCGACGTGTCGTTTATTCGTGGTCAGACCTTTTTTTGCTCTAGCTACCGAGAGACTCGCGGCTTCACGTATGATTTCGAGGACTCGAACTCGAACTATATTTTATATAAAAATGACGTATATATTTATGTAAAATATCATTGTTCATCTGCATTAAAAACAAGAACAATCTCGCCGTTGTCGTTCAAGAAACTATTACTTGAATTATATTTTTGATTTGGACTGTGACAGAACAAGCACGAGGTCCACCTAATGTTAAGTGATAACCTGTGTCTATAACATATGCATTTCGTGTCAAGTGTGCGGCAATCACCCTGAGACACGGTTGTTAAGTGTCATGTGCCTGTTACTGGCTCTCAAGGACTGCTGCCGGAACACACTTGCTACAGGTGCTTCAGGTGCTTGGTGACAGATTTTCTTCATTAAGGGGTGGTAGCTAGCCAGGTAAGCATTCGCATCTCCCACTCCTCACCACCATGCACCTGCGGCACTTCCGTCCATACCAATTACCGCTTGGCTATTATTTCTGCAAAATAATTTATATTCATTTACACATTCTAGAACATGTAGTGGCTAAACTGACTGAACTACTTAGCATCAGCAATCCATTTAGAGTTGATACACGCGTCGCGACTCCCGATACTGTCGGGTGTCACGCGAGCATTAAGGGAAATTAGTGCACGATACAAGTGCCCCTCGTGACATGCCGCAAGTACTAACATAATGCCGCTCACTCATAAATTACTCTATTATATACCTACTATTATACAACATCAACTTACTATAGGGCACTGTCTAATTTATTGTTGCTGTATTGGCACCTTGGGATTTAAAGTCGGTACTCCAACCCACACCAAGAAACAACTTTGCTCACTTGTTGAACAAACTACAATTTTATTTTTAATATTGTTATGTTTTATAAACGCCTGCTATGCGGATTACATTACAAAATTACAAATATACGATAGGAAAAATTTAAGTCATGTGCGGGATTCGAACCTACGTCAAAACAATTTTTGCATAGCAGACGTTATTGCAAACATAACATTATTAAAATATAAAGGTTGCGTCATCATTTACAAGTATACGAGTAAAACCAATTGCAAATTTGGTCTTGTCTGCAGTACAACGTAAGTTGTACTATATGTCGCTCCATCCCAATACGATGGTTAAAGAACGATAGGACAAATTTAAGTTATGATGTCATTGACATGTTGGCTCAATTGGTTAGAGCAAACCCCGGCTAAAGGGGTGGATGTACGCGGGTTCGAATCCCGCACATGACTTAAATTTTTCCTATCGTATATTTGTGATTTTGTAATGTAATCCGCATAGCAGGCGTTATTGCAAACCTAACAATATTAAAATTATAAGGTTGCGTCATCATTTACAAGTATAAAACCAATTTTGCAATTACAACATAGATCCATCCCAATACGATGGTTAAATAACGATAGGACAAATTTGAGTTGACGTCATTGTTATGTTAGCTCAATTGGTTAGAGTATACCCCGGCTAAAGGGGTGGATGGACGTGGGTTCAAATCCCACACATGACTCTAATTTTTCCTATCGTATATTTGTAACTATTTTATTGTTGTTGTAGGGGTATAAAGATGATAATGATTATTATTTATTGACCTACAATCTGATCTGGAATTGTATGGACCTCTCGATTTTCGCCTCCCAACTCCATCTCAACTTCTTACATATTCGTAAGACCAGGAGTTTGTAATCTATCGTTGGACAGACATATAAATAAACAAATTTTATAGGCTCCAACTTAACACAAAGATCTTGCTTCGCTCTGACGCACGGCATTACCGCCACAGTAAATAAAACTCATATAAAATACAGTTGAATGCTAACCATGCCTGTCCACCGTTCGCAACATTCGTAACACAAAGGACCTAATTATCATAATGCACCATTTATTGCTTAATAATATTATACCTGTACATGATCAGTCCATCGCAGGCTTTTGTAGGTCACCAACCTAAGGTTGGTAGGAGGGTACTTACGTAATTATATTTGGATCCATTCAATTTGCGTATATTAGGATTATTAGGTTATTTTTATCCGGGTTCCATATCTAAAGAGCTAAACAAACTTTGCTGTCGAGCGAAACACACAAATTTTCTACTAAAGCGAGGAAAATACTATGTACACAGCTTAATAATATAATAAATTAGTGTTTATTTATATATATTTAAAAGTAAAATTACCACAATCAATATATTGAAATAATAATAATAATATTTAAAGTTTAAATGTTGTTCTGCTAGAAAGCAACTTTTATAAAGGTTTGATTTTATAAGGCATTTGGCAGTCCAAATGCTCCAGTCCACTACCAGTTGCCAGCATTGCCCAGCATGCTGGCAGCATTTGCTCTTATTATTTTTTTCTACAGAAGAGGTAAAAACTGAAACCGTGAATTTTCCTGTGTGGACGTTAGTGTAGGCTAGTGACACAAACAATTCTGCAAATAGCTTGTAACACAGGAATGAGTGTAAAAAGTTGTAATTTTAATAACAAAACTGATTTTAACACTGGTAACATGCAAAAGGGGCAAAATCTTCGACCACATCATCACTTACCATCAGGTGAGATAGTGGTCAAAGGCTAACTTATCAAGCACAAAAAAATAGTATGTACTAATCGGTCCATGAAAATGCGAGTTAAGAGTGTTTATATCGGCGTACCGACTTCAATATAAATGTCCTTATGAATTTCCTACATTTTATATCCCGCTTGGCATTGTAGCATCCCTGGTATATTTTGAGAGCGATGTTGTATGTTCTATAAGATTCGCGTCATTTTATCTCAACCACAACCTGTTCATCGAGTGTTTGCGATCCAAACAAAAAATAAGGCAAAAAGTATGAAAAATCTTCGCGTTCAGTATAATTGGCCCCACACCGGTTGACGATCGATTGTTTCGAACGAGGCCAATCAATCGCCCGGGACTGGGATGCCTTACCCGCTGCCTGTTTTTTTATTTTATGACATTGTTTAACAGGAAATGTCAGGGAAATAGAGCGATGACATTTATTACGACGATGGATATTGTAAATGAGGGCCACGAAACAAAAGCTTGTTTGGGTTTCGGTGGGAAAATCGAAATGTGACTCCAGTTGGTATGTCCATCTTTGATATTGTATTATTTCTAAAGTTTGTTTTTATCTCGGATGTTCAAAGAAAACTGACTGATCTTCGTAAATAGGAACCAAATTACTCATTAATATTTCTTTACATACTGTACTATATCAGCCGGAGTTCGTGTTGGATGGCTGTTCCTTAGAACGCGCTGCTGCTCACCTTCCAGTATTTTTCCTTAGTCGCTTCTTATGACACCCACGGGATGATATAGGGAGGTGCAGTTCTAACCTGGCACTCCACGGGGAACGTGATTACAAATATTATCGCGTGCTAAAATCATATTTACAAATTATTAGGGCACAATATTTTTGTCCAAAGCAGGAGTCGAACCCGCGTCCATCGGTTTCGCGCCGAGTGCCATGACCTTTTTTAGGCTACCAGAGCATGCTCGACTAAGCCTAATATTGTGCTCTAATTTTAAATTTTATACCATCGTAAGGGAAGGTGCGGCTGTCAATCCGACAACTAGACTTCATCTGATCGAAAGAAAAGCTTTACAAATAAAAGAGCTTTTCTTTTTGTTCCGCTCGAAGCCAGTGCTGTCCACTAGTTCTAAATATTATTACATTCGCAAGCGTATGAAGCGAATGTCACTTATTTTAGGAAATAAAAATTTAATTTTTAACACCTAGGGATTAAAGTGTTATTATTAACGTGATTTTATTTTGCCATGTGGATATTTTTAGTACATTTTCTAATTACCAAAGAGATTAAATATGTGGGTAATAAGTATGATTGTGGGTTGTCTAAATGCTTTTATTGTAGTAGCTGTAGTAGTGTATATAGTTTGTAGTATTTTGTTAATTAAGGCATACCGCCGCGCGACCGTTGAAAAAAACAAAGGGATCGCTCACGAACATTGTATGAAAAGTGACTGGCTGTATGATAAAATAAAACGCCAGTGGAATTATTAATCGTCAATTTGTTTGTATATGCAGAGTTTAGGTAAATAGTACAATAGTAAGAAATAGTACTTGGTTGATGGTGTTAACATGCTTCAGAGCGGCCAACTCGTCTTACTTGCCATACAAACCCTAGTACATGATTATGGCGTTGTTTGGAACGTTCAGAATGTACTCGTAAATTGTATAAGTAGAAAACATATTTTGATGGAAACCTTGCAAAAATAATGGAGATTATAAATGACAAACATTTTTTACAAACTTATTAGGCTTATTGAAAACACGTAATTCCTGGATCAAGTTTTATAAAGTTTACGCACACTATTTTTCATTAAATGTTATCTCGTTCTCTCTTGCTTGTTAGCCAAGTGACGGAAAGAGGTATGCTGAAGACGGAGTGAGACGGAGAGCGCTGGAAAAAGATGAAACTACAAGCTTTTTAATCGTGCTCGCTTTGACGATAGACGGACCGGGAAACCCTCTTAACCTAGACTTACTGGCTCTCAAGGACAACTGCCGGAACACCGTTAGGTGCTTGGCGACCGATTTTCTACTTGAGGATGGCATTTAGCCAGACGGGCATTCGCAAAATGCCCTACCATCATACTATAACAACTGCCATCTTATGAGAACAACCGGGATCTCCGAAGCAAGGGAGCGCATAGTAGTAAACGCCACTGGTGGTCACCCATCTAAGTCATGACCGCCGAAGCGTTGCTTAACTAGTTGATCGGTTAAGAACGAATACACAAGCTAGGCAACGAACGCTTCCAAACTATCTATCGTATAATAGGAACTATCTCATTCTTTGTACAAAAACAAATCGCAAGCACAAAAGCTATAGGTGGATCGTATACTCCGCTCTATCTGGACAAATGATCCTTAATCTCTCACCTGCACGGTTGGCAGCACCGTCTGGCACGAGATCGACAGCTGCCCTGCAGTTCAATCTTCTTGTTTTCCTTCGATATTGAACGTCTGAATCTCTATAGTTTTATTAAGTCACTGGAGTCAGAGATTGATCGCTCACAGTTGTATATAGACAGTGTGAAACGGCTCACGACTACGTTGCTACCATGTACTTTGAAGATAATATGAACTTTTCATCTTTTTAGTATTTTATCTGGTAGGCGTCTTGGGGATCGTGATATATTGTACACCTGAGACTACGGTTTACGACCTTAGACAAGGACTAGGTACATTGTGATAATTGCCGATGACTATTATGAAATACCGTTGATTCAATAAGCAATGATGGCCGAGCTGTTATAGCTATGGACTGCGGTGCTCCAGGTCCTTGGTTCGATCCCTAACGCCGACTTGAGCTTCACCGCACGGTGGGAGGGCATTTTACGTATGCTCGCCTGACTACCCTCAAGTAGAAAATCTGTCGCCAAGCATCTAACAGTGTGTTCCGACAGCAGTCCTTGAGAGCCAGTAAAATTACAGGCACATGAGACTCAACCGTATGTCTCAATGTGACGCGGTGCAGTGAAGTTCGTCACTTGTGATGAAACGGATCTGTTATAAGCAGAAGATACTGCTTAACAACAGGTGAGCCTCGTGCTTGATCGGTCACAATTACGTAAAAAAAAAAACAGAAATAATAATATTTTATTTCCATAAAGAGTTACACAATAAGTACACTTCTATTTAGAACACAGTTAACAAATCTATTAAACAGAAGTGGAGTAACGACGAGTTCCAAACTAGGCAAAAGCCTGTGTCTTGGAACCCAGAGATGCGAAAATACAAAATAAAATAACAATTAGGTGCAGAAGTTTAAGTATTAAGTATCATATATATATATATAATATGTTGAATAGTATAAAATATAAATGTGTGAAGTAGGTTGAGTGTAGAGAGTGAGAGTCGGTAGAAGTATCCCTGAACATGCCGGTTTTGATATTATCTAACTTATATTAAATCCTCTGTTTCCTCATAGGTGAGCTTTATGAGAAATTCTTTGACAATTTTTTTACAAAGAGAGACTTTGCAATCCCTAATTTCACAGTGCTTACAAACTTTGTTATATACATTAAAGTGAGAGAAAGTGGGACCTCTTCTTGTGAGTAAAGATGTAGCTTGCGGTAGAGGAAGTCGGAAAACACGTTTTGAAATCAAGACGTCATAGTCATCGCGATTTAGAAAAGCCTTATGAGCTTTAACAGTTGCAGTTAAAACGAATAGTTGTCTAACTCGTAGAACTTTAAATTCTTTGTAAATGCTATCTGTAGGTTGACGGAAAGGTTTTTTAAGAATGACTTTAATAAGGGCCCTTTGTGCTCTTTCTATAGTAATAAAAATTGTTTTGCCAGCACTACCCCAAACAGAGACACAATACTGTAACACAGACTGGCACAATGCAAGGTAGATTTGTCTTAAAATGTCTATCGGGGTGCAGTCCCTCAACTTTTTCATAATGTAAATTAGTTTCCGCGCTCGACCCGATAGATCAATGATGTGGTTCTTATATGAAAGGTTCTCGTCAATCGTAACACCTAAATATTTGATTGAACTGCTACGTTGAATACTAAGACATGAACATCCAGTATTACTATTCGTCCTAATGCGATATGGACAAGTGTGTATTTTTAACATCATGTCTGAAAGGGGGCTACCGACACAAGTTTTGGAAATAGAGTATTATAACCGTGCAACACAGCGCAGGTTTGATTTCTATGGGTTACGTCAACAGATCGGATACATTTTTACACAGGATTGACGGAACGGACCGAAGGCTGTTTATTGAAAATATTTTTTCCTCGGGTGACGTAGGGATAATGAATCCCTCGCTGTGTTTGGAATTCTTCTCTTGAATCCTCCTCTACGTTCTGGATTTAAGTAAATAGCGTGTTTTGCTAAGGCGAATCTTATAAAGGCAAATAATGAACATGTTTTTTTAGAAACAGCCTTACAGTTGTGAATATAATATGTCATATTCTAAAAGACATGACAAATACGATGCCTGATCCCCAGAAACACGATTCCATCTCGCGATAGAAAAAAAACATGAATATAATTTTCGACTGTCCAGCACTCGCTTCCATAGCATAATTGGTAATGCACCAGGACGGTATTCTGGGGGTTGCGGGTTCAAGTCCCGCTGGAAGTTATCTTTTTCCATCCGTTATAATTTCTATGAATATAACTCTTCGCTTAGTAAAGTTTTGTGTCTAGGTATTTAGTTAATCGTATTTATACAATTTTATTTCATATTATTACGTAGCAATCATGTGATACATTAACTACATGAAAGACCTTTCCGTTTTAAAAATCCTCACTTTCGTATGAATTTATTTTAGAAAATTCGCTCACGCTCTTAAATTTTACGGAGTTCTGTTTCGCACACTCGCATTCGAAACGAGGTCTATCCATCCTGCGCCCTTAGTCTGACATTTTTCAAAGACCACTTCGCCTTAAACATTATTAAAAGTTGCGTATGATTAAGAGAGTATAACTTCAAACTGAATACCAACCATTATATCACCTGATCGTAAGTAATAGTGCGGTCAAAGATATTGTTCAGGCTAAACTAGAAATTTTGCCTCACAAAAATAAATTTTCAGACAGGGATGTCGTAGATTTAAGAAAATAAATATTGTAAGATTAATTCAAATAATCGTTAAATGTTGAATAATAATAATAAATTAATCTGTTTGATTTTGTAACACAAATCTCTTACCTAATCATTTCCAATTCAACGGCAATCCGCCATAAATATATTCCAGCAGTCGTTTTGTTAATCCACATCGCTCTTTATTCTTCCAACTTTTTCATCTTTCACGATAATACTTACAGACTATCTAATCCCCGCGACTCGTTATATTTTATGTCTGTCTATGGGGAACTGAACATATTAATTTTTCACATACTCTGTAATAAAAGGAAACTTGCGAGCCGTGTCTTGGGATCACAGTGCTTACATTGGCAGATCTTTGCAGGCGTTGCAGCCCAGTTTCTGGAATTTTCCCTATCGTTGCCACAGTCAATGAAGACTGAGGGAGTTGTAAGACTCCCTCAGGGAGATTGACTGTTATTCGAAAACGAATTTATTTACCCATCTATTCAAAACGAGTTACGAGTTCACGGAGCGCTTTCTATAAAAACGTAGTTTCGTCATATTTTAAATTTGTATAACATGTCGAAAATCTGTCGCCAAGCATCCTGTGTGTTTCGGTAGCGGCCCTTGAGTGTTAGTTCCCATTCTAGGTTAAGCCTGTTTACCATTTTCGCGCCTATCATCACTTACCATCAGGTGAAATTGTGATCAAACCTATAGAATAGGTAATAATAAAATACCAACCTCACGAAGGGATTGAATAAAGATGGAATAGTATGTGAGAGTTTTTGCCTCCTACACTTTTAGTATAGTATAGGCGATTGCAATAAACGTTCAAGTCCCGGCTATTCATTATAAGGGTCTAGGAACAATTCAAACCCTTAAGTAATTGGGATGGATCCTTCCGAGACATGCCTCCGTTTCTCTAATTTTGTCAAAGTGATGTAATTACTTTGCAAAGAAACGTTTACAGTTGAGAGAGCTTGCTGCTTCTGCTGAAGCTTACAGATCGTGAACATAGCGTCTGTTACATATTTCTCGTTTCAGTAAGGGGTTGGTTAATTTTAAGAAGTTTTGTTGATTAATAATAAAACAGGACAAGTGGTAGTAAATGATTCCGTATCGCAAAATCCCTTGAAAAAAGAAATGATTGTTTGTTTTATGGCCACAGCTTACATTCTAAGTCGCTACACTCTTGACAGAGTGGTCGTGGTCGTCACATCAGGAGTGGTGACACGCCTCACAATCCGTCGCCATCCCTCTCGCACCGCTGTCTTCCTGGTACACTCGTGGAGTGGACGCTCTAGAGCAGCCTTCACTTGGTCCGTCCAACGCATGGATGATCTGCCGCGAGCTCTTTTGCCATCCGCTTTTCCCTGCACTACATGGAGTTTCACAGACATGACTCCTTGCCGCAAAACATGTCCAAAGAAACTGAGAATTCGACCCTGTACCACTGTACAGCTTACATACTACATTATAAATCGGCGTTTTCTTTGAAAAATCTTTAACAGTTTTGTAAAGGAAGTTTGTAATGAACAACATTGTAATTTTAGTTTTAATGTTAACGTGAGTTTGACACATTTTGTAACTAAAACCGACTTACTCGTGAAAACGATCTTTTCGTCCAATGTAGGTTTCGGGCCGTCTACACTAATATTATAAAGACGAAAGATTTGTATATTTGAATTTTATATTTTTGTATGCAACGAATAAACTTAAAAACTACCGGACCGATTCGGATGTAATTTGGTATGGAAATAGTTTGAGACCCACATTGGATATTTTTTGTCCAACTGCGCAAAAGAAGTCTTGCGCGATAACCGATATAAGCGCTACCGAAGCCGCGACAGGATAGCTAGTGATCTATAATTGTGTGAAATCACCTAATGAAGGGTATTGGACATGCCCGAAACTTTTTGAAAATTTTATTGTTTTTATATGAAATATATAATAGGAATAGAGGAAGTTCAAAGAAGGTATGTGTGTGGGAAATCTGCGACCTTGCGCGATAACAGTAGAACAGAGTGAAGGAAAATACATGTGTTTTGACCCCACTTAACGCGAGATTTGACAATCCTACCCTTTAGAATAAACATAACCCTTAAATCACATTTCACATCACGCAGAATACGATCAAAGTGTCTACGAGACTTACACGGAGAGGTCTTTGAAATGGGTTTAAAAAGCGTGTGATAAATTAAGGACGCGTTTATGTCTAAATGAAAATAAAAATGGTACAAAGAAATATTCTGTTTGCATGTACATTTATTACATATATAGTGAGTGTTCTTTTGAATTGAGCTTATAGCTATGCGAGAATTTGTAGCTGCGAATCTAACAAGTTGACAGAGAACATTTCAACATAACTATATGACGTTGTTGATCGAACGAAGTATCAACGATGTCGATCGTGTATTTCTGCTATTGTATGTGACAAAATTTATTTTTCGTAAAAACACTGTGATAAATTCAGTGTGTGATTCATAGGCACGTAAAGGAGAAGCCGAACGCAAAGTAAAGTACTTCCACACAGGTGGCGCTAAGCGTTTGTTACTAATAAAAGTTCTAAACTGAGTGAAAATAGTTAACTTAATCCCTTTCGAAAAGTGAAACATTTCGAGTAGACCAGCTGTCTAGGTAAGCACCTCATTTTTTTAACTCCAGTGACATGCCAGATATTGATTACAACTCTTGTTTAAAACAAAAGAGCTATTAAAATACTGAAAACATAAAGATCAGTAAGCTAGACTTCTGCTTGGTTACAAACACAGTGCGAAATAGCTTTCAGTAAACAACCCCATTGACTCAATTGCAAATTCAGATAAGACACGAGGGTCACAACGGCTGCGTCTGAATTGGCTATTAAACAATATAACAGAACTACCGTTTGAGAGCCAATCCGAATAGAGTATAGAATATATTATATATAGATTAATGTAATTCGAGATCGAATAGACAACGTATGTATGTACGAGCCACGAGTGGAATGTTCCGGCGCCGTGGCTCGGTCAATGTGAGTGGATGATTCAATTAGATTCATACAGGATTCCGTTCCAAATTGGAACAGAAATGTATTCTACCATGTAAAAAACTCGTTGACATATTATTTTTTAAATCCAGTATATTTTATTAAATTACTGTAAATTTTCTACTAGCTAGGAATGTAGTATAGTAAACATCATCAAAGGGCACTAAGTGGAGACTTCACAGGTAAGTAAAAAAGGTTTACTCACGGGTATTACTCGACCTGTCTGCGGAAGGGGCGGGTTTATGTCCGGTCACAGTTTTTAGCTTATTATATTAAAAGCTTACAAAGCACTGTCTATTATGTAGAGAGTCTTAAACAAACATCTAAACTACATTGGTCTATTCCAGTTGACTGACCAAATCCACCGGGAGCTCAAGTAGAAAATATGTCGCCAAGTACCGAACTGTGTGTTCCGGCAGCTGTCCTTGAGAGCCAGTAATTCTAGGTTAGCCTGAGCAACATCTGCGACAACATCATCACTTACCATCAGGTGAGATAGTGGTCAAAGGCTAAACTATCAGGAATAAAAAAAAAACCTTTATTTCTACTAGTTATTACTATTTATAACATTATCAAACATATTTATATGTTACAAATATGCCATCTTAAGGAAGGTCGTGTTTTTAGGACTTCCTCTACGTAGCTATATAGTAGGCTATTATTGCAGCCAAAACATTTGTTGCCTGTCCAACATTTTCCGACACATTTCAACTACCTAAAAAGATCTTACGATGCCTCTTTCGTCTCGAACGTTCCCTTGGAAAATATTGAATTTCTCATTCACTTCCTCCTTCAAACTTGTTAAGTGATGGGCCGTGACCGATCATCCGGGAATACTCGATAATTTTTCCTCGTCACAATTTTCCTCATAAAGGTTGCAAAAACTCCGAAGGTGAGCCCAAGGTGTTTGAATGATAAATAACTTTAATAAAAGTGTTGGCAAAAGAGAATTTATCGTCCCGAGACTGAAGGGGAGTCCCGAACTTTGTTTCAAGAAATAATAAGCGGTGATAACCCTAACCTAACATTGTCGTAAGCGGAAGAATAACAAGACAAGGTTTAGATGGTGATGTATTTTACCGTTTGTTATGCTGAAGAAAATGGAGAGATATAATCAATTGTCATACGTTTTATAAAATACTTTTTAAATAACATATATTGAAGCGCTCGTAGCGGATCTTGACCTAGACGTTCTAAACCGATCAACTCTGCAGTCATGACTTTGAAAGAGACAGATTCAGATCATTTATTGGCATTTACTACTGAGCGCTTCCGTGCTTCCGAGGGCACGTTAAGCCATCGGTCCCGGTTGTTGTCTTAAGACTTAGTAAGTCGTTATTGTGTGGTGGTCTCAAAAGTTATTTCAAAAATACCCTCAAGTGGAAAATCTGCGTCGTCACGCAACTGTGTATTCCGGCAGCTTTCCTTGAGAGCTAATAATTCTAGTTAGCTTCCACTTCTTCCAGCGACATCGTTTACCGCATGATAAGGCGGTAATATGATAATACGATCAAGTCGTCAAAGGCTGTCCTTTCATCACGACCTCACTTTATTATCAATAACGTTAAAAAAAAGTTTCCAAACATTTTTTGTGACTGACTACAGAAGTCATGTAAAAATAATTAAAACTTGGGGCCTCCCAAGTTTTAATTATTTTTACATGCAGCTTCAATTGTTCCTCTGTGAGAACTGTAATTAATACCTTTAGGAATTTCATTATAAACCACACACAATTGCCTAAGAATGACATTTTATTCGTCTTCTTTGCTAATATAAATCTAGCGCTGCTATTTATCTTTATACCCAGTGTTGATGGTGTGTAATCATGGTGGTCGCCGTTATATTTAAATTTACCTTAGTTCTTCCGAGCATACAATATACGATATACAGACTTGGTAACGTAATTATGTTGATTTCTTTTGAAAAGACTCAGGGATTCGCTAGAATCCATTCCATATGTAGCACTAGTTGCCTGCTTTTGCATGAATAAGATGGTCTCTTTATCAGCTGCTACTCCCCGGTTAATAAGATAAAATACGTCTAAAATGCTTTTTTTACTATAATTCTTTATTATTTAGAGATATTATTATAGATTAGATATAATAGAAATTTAACTATAACTGTCCCCAAAACTGTTATTTTGTATATATCTATAATTTGACTACGTTTTGATTTCTATTGTGAATAAGTTTGCATATTTCAATTTCTGATGTAAAACTGTAAGTATATTAAATAAAACCGGCCAAGTGCGAGTGGCCTCGCGCACGAAGGGTTCTGTACCATTATCTGTAACTCTTCCAAGTTTTCGCTGTGTCCGATTAAGTGGGGTAGGTACGGCGAAAACCTCTTTTATTGTATGTGAGCCCCCTTAATTTCTTATTTTATTAACTATATTTAAAGAGAACATAAAACTAAATATTCTGTGAATAGTTAAAGCGTCTACCTGTCACCGTTATTAGTATCGAGCAAGAAACGGTAAAAAAAATCAAGTTTGTTGTATGGGAGCCCCCCTTAAATATTAATTTTATTTTATTTTTAGTATTTTTTGTTATAGCGGCAATAGAAATACATCATCTGTGAAAATTTCAACTGTCTAGGAAAACTTCCGTTCTTGAGATACAGCCTGGTGACAGACGGACGGACAGCGAAGGGTCTCGTTTTTACCCTTTGGGTACGGAACCCTAAAAAGCAAAAGTCTAATATTGTATTATTTCTTTTACAGGTACGTACGGGATAGCGTATTAGTACATCCATCATCAATGCATCACATTCGTTAACTTTAAAAATTAATGTTCTGTAAGTAACGATCTCTATTTATACAAATGTTATTGTCTCAATTTAGTTACTTCTCGATTAAACCGTACATTTTTATAGGTTTTTATGGGTATTTTTCTGGCATAGATGGTGGTTGGTTTGAAACACAACGACGCGAGCTCGTCTCATGTTTTTAAAGGTTTTATAGAACATATTTTAACCGTGTGATACCAGGCTAGAATAGGCCCAGATATCTTACTGTGGGAGTCGTGACAGGTGACACAGGGCAAAAAGTATGTGCGCAGCAGAGCTGTCTAAAAACTGCCGTCTTTCACTGCGATCCCCATGACGCCTGCCAACCGTGATAATTGTGGCAATATCCCCGTAACTAGGTATTTGCTTAACGGTGGCCGTATAAGTGCTTTTGATGATAGATAATGATGATAACAACGTATTTACGAAAGTGATATATACATGACCGCATTTAGCAAAAAGGTAAGGCCACTAACTGAAATATGGCCATCTATCCGTTATTTGGCTAAAGCTTTTTGTTATCAGTTGGATCACACCATTTATTATAACTTTACAGTATCAACCGGATAGTCCACTTCTGAACACAACCTCCCCCAATATGGAGGGGATTTTCCATAATTCCTACGCTTGGCAGGCATCAGTTCCTCAGAAAGTGCTGCTGCCCACCTTGTGGTGTGTTACTCTTAGTTGAATATTACGACACCCAAGGATAGGAGATGGAGGGGTGTCATTCTGGCCCGGCACCCCACGGGATGATTATGACTTAAGTCAGTTACGTGCTGGGGCCCGCGCTCGCCGCTGTGCACAATCGTGACTCCCAGACAAAGAACTTCAAATAAGTTCGAAACTGATCGGAGCAATATCCGGTAAATATTACGCGAGTCCTAGCCGGTTACTAAATAATAATTATGACTGAAGTAGTTTAAATATACTGATAGAGATTCCATTACACCGGCATTACATTGCTCAATTACCTTCGAGCTTGCTGCATATTTAAAATGCAGTAATATTATGTAATAATTACTTTAAAAAATATACAAAACCGATTTCCACAACTTAATAGAATACTTTAAGGGTGAACTGGCCGGGCCATTCTCCATACAAACGCCGTAGGGTGATCACTCCTTTATTTGCGGATTTAGGTCCAAAACAAAGCATAATATCGATTGATCTCGTCATTACCTAGGCTTGTATGATGCCGAAATTTTAATAAGATAATTAACTTGAGAGTTATGAGCTTCGAAACATTTTCATATAAAGTTTTCAAGGCTCATAACTTTCAACTTAATTATCTTTTTAAAATTTCGGCATCATACAAGCCTAGATAATCACACACCCGCGCGACAGTCAATGAGTAAGCTTTGTGTGCGTTTACTCTGTGAATAATTTTTTAAATGTTGTATCTATAATACATTTTAATTTAAGTGCTATATATGTGAGTGAAGCCCTTGAAACAAGGTATCTTACAGTATAATTACCAAGTCAGTACATCGTCAAACGAGTGAGTTTTAAGCTAAATATATTTTTTGAGTAGTTGCAAATTACTGGAACCTTAACCTAGGACAACTCGCAGTACGCTCGAGGCGACGTTCCGTGCGTCCTTCACTTGACCGCTACTACCCCACCGCTTCGTCCACTCCGCTGCCGTTGCGTTGGTTTGCTACATCTAGCACCCACCCGCACAAACTGCAATATATTGCCTTGCGCCTGCTCAAATCATACTGCGAGTTCAATACCAAAAGCTTGCTATTGCGTTTTATATTTTGCAAGGACAACTTTTTTCTGTAAATTATGGATAAGCAATTATGTGATGGATGCAGAACGATTATAAATGATAAGAGAGTTATGCATTGTCAGGGCTGTAACCAGAAATATGATCTGCATTGTGCTAACCTTTCGCCAAAGCGATATAAGGCGTTGAATGATGAAGGCAAACGGAAATGGCGCTGTTCGGAATGTTACAGCAAGTTGCCCAAAACGGACAACACTAATACGCCGGTGCGCTCATCAAGTTCGGCAAAACCCCCGCCATTTAAACCGGAAGCGCAGGTCGATAATTTGTCTACTACAAGTAACGTCACGCTGCGTAGAGTGCCATCGCCCAGTAGTAATTACATCACGGAGGACCAGCTAAAGAAGCTTCTGAAGGCCGACAAACAGGATTTAATGGATGTCATTGAGTCTTGCAACAGTGGGCTATCTGACCAGCTTAAGGCAATAAATGCCCAATGTACCGGCTACCAAGAATCCTTGTCATTTATGAGTAGACAGTACGATGAGTTGCGTAAAGAGATATCGGCCTTGACAAAGCTTCTTGGTAATACTACTTCTGAATTAAAGTCTGTCAAGGATGAGAATAAGACTCTTAAGGATAGCATACAAGTACAAACTGCAAAAATCAAGGCCATGGAAGAGGAAAACCTAAGACAACAACAATGGTCAAGAATTCAGAACGTTGAAGTCACTGGAATACCCGAAAATAAGGAGGAAGACACCACAGATGTCATCACGAGATTAATACAATATATTGGAGTCCCTATTAAATCTTCTGACATCGAGTTTGCACACCGGGTCCAGCCACGTCATGCTGCCAGCGCTACCCAGGCGCGCGCACGCTCCATTGTCGTTCGCCTTAGACAGCGCGCTACCAAGGACCGAGTCGTGGCTGCGGCGCGAAAACACCGCAATCTAAGTGCTAAGGATTTAAAAATGGGAGATGAAACCAATCGTATTTTCATTAATGAGCATCTTACTAAAGAAAATAAAATGCTACTAAATTCGTGTAAATTAAGAGCTAAGGAAGTTAATTTTAAATTTGTTTGGATAAAAAACTGTCGAATCTACGTGAGACGAAACGAGACTTCACCTCCTATATTAATATCCTCATCAGTCGATCTCTCAAAAATTGTATGAATCCATGCAACATAAATCCTAATGCAATTGTTTATACTCGCTACTCTGCATACTTATATATGTACACATGCATACACACACACACGTCCATCTTTAATTATACGTCACACCGCATATTATATACATACCTATATACACTTTATTTCCGTTACATAATACACACACATAATCATTACAATGTTAAGGCTCTTTATTACAAACTTTTTGTCCCTATTATATTATGGATAGTTATAACTCCTCACAGAAGGCGACCAATGTGGTACTTATATTACTTATGTTATACAAATAATTGTCTATTGCGAAATCTTATATCATATGACTCTCTGTTTAGTCAATTTAGTTCTAGTTATGATTATGGATAACACTCTTAAATGTCTAAAACTTCTATATCAGAATGTCAGGGGCCTCCGAACAAAAACTAACATATTTTCTGATAACGTACTTTTGTCTGACTTCGATGTTATAATGGTGACCGAAACCTGGCTCTGCGATGGAATATTAAATGCCGAGTTAAGTGATGGCAAATATAAAGTATTCCGCAAAGATCGTGCATCGCTGGGTGGAGGTGTCATGACATTATGTCGATCTGAGCTACAGGCGCGTCCGCGGCCGGAGTGGGAACGTGATGATCTTGAGTGCGTTTGGGTCACTATTCCAGCGAAAAGTGTGGGCGCTTCATATGACATACACATTGCAGTAGTATACATACCCCCTAATTCCCTAATACCATCTCGTATTGATTTATTAATTAATACTATCACGACTATAAGGGATATTCACCCAAATGATAATTTATTCGTCGCAGGTGATTTTAATTTACCATGCATAGATTGGATCTCTGGTGAACCTGTCATAATGAAGAAAGGATCTGTTGAAGTGCAAGTGGCTGCATCTGATCTTCTTTCATGTTTTTCTTATGCAGGCCTTGCGCAGTACAATTGTCTTCGGAATAGTTGCAATAATACCCTTGATTTGATTTTCTCTGCGTTTCCCATTAGCTTACAAAAATCCAGTTTTGCCCTTGTACCTGAGGATTTGTATCACCCGGCAGTTTGCATGACTGCCACTGATGTGTTAGTACCACCAATCAAAACTTGTTCTGTGCTAAAATATCAATTTAAAAGTGCCGATTATACAAAAATTAATGAATTGCTACTAAGAGAGAACTGGTCGTTTATTAATACCTTGAATAGCATGGATGATGTGCTGAATCAGTTCTATTCAATTATAAATGATGTGGTTAATGCATTTGTACCAAAAGTTCGTGTCGGTGGTACATATTCGTACCCGATCTGGTATAGTAGGTCTCTTATTAATATCATCAAGGAAAAGACAAAAATACATGCTGACTGGAAAAAGTATGAAAATCCTAACGACTACCGAGCTTTTTCTACGCTCAGAAAACGACAAAAAATTTTGCAGGATGAGTGTCATTCGTCATTTATAACTTTTTCGCAAGAAAAGATAAAATCACACCCAAAAGCTTTTTGGTCCTATGTAAAGTCGAAACGGAAGAATGCAACTGACTATCCTCAACAAATGACGTATGGTGACACTCATCTTGAGAATCCATCTGATATATGTTCTGCTTTTAATTACTTTTTTGAACAAAACTTTGGTCCCTCTACAAACAATAGTTACTTAATTAACAGTTCACATCCGGAGAAATCGCTTTTTGGTTCTAATCTTATATCCGAAATAAGGATCAGTACGGATGAGGTTCAAAAGGTCATTGATAATCTTGACACTACTAAAGGGGCTGGTAATGACAATTTGCCTCCGACATTTTTCATCAACTGTGTAAAATCCTTAGTTTACCCTATTACATTACTTTTCAATAGATGTTTCAAAGAGGGTTATTTCCCAAAAATTTGGAAAAAGGCTCATGTCATTCCAATATACAAGAAAGGTCTCAAGACGTCAATTGAAAATTACCGCCCAATTTCAATATTAAATGTTTTTAGTAAATTAATGGAAAGAATTGTTCATAACCATATTTATCCAATAGTTACTCCATCGATTCCTTCAAACCAACATGGTTTTATGAAAGGTCGTTCCACTGCAACGAATTTGGGTACTTTTATTGATTATGTGAACACAAATATGGAGGGTGGCTCGCAGGTAGATGTGGTCTATACTGATTTTGAGAAGGCTTTTGATCGTGTAGACCACATCATATTGCTGCAAAAACTTTATGAATTAGGTATTCGCGGTAATTTATTGAGATGGTTAGAGTCATATCTGTGGAAACGTTCGCAGGCAGTCATTGTGGGAGGCTATTGTTCCAATTACATAAACATAACTTCAGGCGTACCGCAGGGCTCAATCCTGGGTCCCTTGCTTTATGCTTGCTATTTATATGACATAGACAAATGCTTTCGACATGCTAAATATCTAATGTATGCCGACGACACAAAAATTTTTATGAAAATAACAAGATACTCGGACTGTATTATGCTGCAAGCTGACCTTGATCGCCTTAGTGATTATTACTCACTAAATCATATCGGAGTAAACGTTAGCAAGTGCAAACATGTAACGCTTACGAGAAAGAGAGCTCCCATAGCGTTCGATTATAAAATAACTGACATAACTATACCAAGAGAGCATGTTGTACGAGATTTAGGAATTCTAGTAGATAATAAATTAACCTTTTCTGAACATATAGACTTAATGATAAATAAGGCTTACAAAAGTCTTGGTTTTATTTTACGTGTCAGCAAGGCATTTTCTGATATTAATTGCATAAAGTTACTCTACTATACATATGTTAGAAGCATTCTAGAATATTGCAGTACGGTCTGGAACCCCCACTACGTTACTTATATTAGAAGTTTGGAAAATATTCAACATAAATTTATAAAACATCTCAACTATAGGAAACATACATATTCACTAACCTACAAAGATTCATGTAATTATCACAACGTCACAAGTCTCGAAAACCGACGTACTATTTTGGACATGGCCTTCCTACATGGTCTATGTAATGGATATATTGACAGCCCTGACCTCACTAATAGAGTTTTGCATTTTTGTACTCCAAGAAGTCGTACAAGACACACTAATTTATTTGCAACTACACTAACGAGTACAAACTATGCGCAAAATTCTATAGTTAGTCGCCTGCAGAGAACTTATAACAAAAAGTTTACAAAGACAGACATCTTTCATGATAAAAAGGGAGTCTTTAAAAGTGAGGTATATAAGGTTATACATGATGAGGGTTCAATTTAGGAATGCTATGCGTTGATCCTTAATTCACCCTTCAGACGTGTCTATCTTTATTATTTTTTCTTTTTATTACTATAATTTCATTAGTTTACTCAGCTAATATTACAGAACAATCAACATCATATATATTTAATATTAAAGTTCAAAATTTCCACACTTCTCTTAATATATATATATATATATATATATAAATTATAAATGTATATAAAACTTCACTTATTTATATATATATTACCCACGCACACACACAACACCTCAGAGACTTTCATACACTCTCTCTCTCTCTCTCTCTCTCTCCCTCTCTCACACACACACACACTCACACACACACACACACACAGTCAGATAGAGGTAGAGAGACGCTCACTTACATAATTATGTCTAAGGAATTCACACAATCGACTGTTTGTTTTTAATAGAAAACTTATATAATGTAAATCCTTAATTGGCCGTAAGTTATATTTATAAGAAAAATTGTATATTTAATTAAAGGCTGTGGATTTTGTTTAATAAATAAAAAAAAAAAAAAAAAAAAAAAAATGACGAGATCAATCGGTATTATGCTTAATTCTGGACCTAAAGTCTCAAATACGGGAGTGATCATCCTACGGCGTTTGTATGGAGAAGCGACCGGCCAGTTCAACCTTAAGGCGCTGAAGTGTGAAATGCTAAATAGCTTTACTAGAACAGATTTTTTGCAATATATATTTAATTTGTGCCAGTAAAAAAATATATGTTAATCTTGCTCATATTGCTGCACTAAGTCCGAAACACGTGTCCTTAATATTCGTTGATGGAAAAAAATGCAAGATTGACTCTAAATAACGCTCGTCACGTAATAACCTAATCTTAATTATCAATGTGTATAAAAATAGAACATTAAAATAGCAAAACCTTTAAAAAATTTGTTCCTCTTACAAGTCAAATAGACGACTGTTGAAAATCCCCTGGACAGCGTTTCGGACTAATGTTTCTATTCTCAAAGAACTTCGTATACAAAATAGGCTTTCGTCGACTGTTCAGCTACGAATTCTTAAGTTCTTTGGGCACATCTCAAGAAAGGAAGATTCCATGGAGAAACTTGTCGTACAAGGCCGGGTGGAAGGCAGAAGACCTAGAGGTCGATCCCCCACGCGCTGGATTGACCTTATTACCAGAACTACTAAAGCTACCGCAGTACAATGTGCTCGCAATGCAAATAGCCGCCTCCAATGGAGGAACATCGTTAGACGTGCGGCTGCCTTGGAAGCGAGCGGCGACGACGAGACGCAACCCTGTCCATCGACAGCCACGACCACTCTGCCAAGAATGCCCGACTAAGAAGAAGACAAGTCAAGTTTTATTTTTTCGTTTTAAGTTACCAGTTTTGTGTTAATAAGCTTTCTTTCGTTTTTTATCTATACTTATCGCGATTTCACCATCACTGCATCTCTCTCACTCCTATGCAGTCCGATAGTAGCGGAATGTCAGCATTTGACAGCGTCTTAATATCTTGTAACAGAATTTTTAAATACCATCTGTATGAATTAAAATTAGGGTTATCAAATATATAGTCAGTGAGTTTACCTATAGGTTACTAAAAAGCAAGAGCACGCGAATGCGCTCGCTTCAGAAGTTGAGATAAATGAGGACAAAAAAATTACGTAAATTATATTTCGGGATGAAATATGCCTGTGTGACAAATCTTCCCTTATTCAATATTCCAGTTCAGTAGTTTTACTGAAGACGGACTATCATAGTAGAAGAGTCCGAGAGACTTTTTTAAAATGTTAAATGAAATATCCCCCGAATGAATTATATTCTATATAATATGTCATTATATATAATATAACATAATTCAGTATCTATACTTATAATAAAACTGTAACGGATCCAATTCTGTACATGGCAGATATTTTGTAAAAAAATTTAGAGCACTCTATAGCTGACACTGATACCAAATCTGTATTTTTTTATTTTTGTCTGTCTGCACTTTGAAAAATCTAATGTCAAAAGCGCCCTAATGACGGCCAATTTATATGGTATAAGGCGAAAAACCGACCAAACTTAAATACGTACAAAAACGCCTTCCAACTAGAAGGCGTTAAACGAGGTCAGTGAAGGCGAATGTTTCTTTTTGTCATCATTTATGGTGTATTTTGTGGTCTTTCTTAAATATTGACTTTTCGATGATGTTGATTAAGTCGTACGTTATAGTGATAATCACCGTATATAAACCGCCGTAAAAGTAAGGTATATTTTATGGTCAATACTGCAATTATTATCGTATAACAAGTTCAATTCTGAAAATACTTTACGAAAGGCGTTTTTGTCGGTTGTGTTTATTATAAAATGGTTGCGCCAATCAATAGTTCAAAATGTTTATACTAGCTTTTTGAATTAACCGCGCAGTTTCATCGCATTTGTTTGACAGTCAATGTAAGATTATTATCTATTTTATTGGCACTTCTGTATAGTTCCCCTTCCTTTTTCCACGCACTACCTGCCTCGCGAGTACAAGCGAGACGGACAACGTTCATCGAACGGCAATCTACGCACAAAATCTGCCGACGCTGGTCGAGTTGTTGCTGTACTGCAGTTCCGCTTAGAATACGAAAAATCAATAATTGCGCGTGCGCTTCTCCAAATATATAATAATAACGTTGTTCTGTCGGCTCCTAAAATACAGTGATTAATGGACCTTAGCCGTGAAGAGATTTGAGGATTTGCATAGTGACCGTGCCCTCCCGGACAAATCGTTATCAATGCCTGAACTACTGGTTTATGGCAATCACGTGGCGTGCCATTAAGAAGATCAGAACAGGTCAGTGCATTTCCAACCTGAATCAGGCTGTATTATCTCGTTCTTCTCCGCTGCAGCCCGAATTCCTTTCAGGAAGTGCCAATAGCTTAGGTCTCAATCTCATCATATCACAACGTTATTCACCCGCTCAAAATATACAGTCCACTCCCGCGCCACCATAAAACATGGTACATTTTTATTGATTGGTGAAAATCATCTTAAGAGTTGTGAATTCATCTTACGTAGTTACAATTCAACGGTAAAAGGTCAAATTTGATTTAAGCCTTTAAGTCGTTTTTCTCAGTGTGTCTGTCTCTCTGTCCCGGCCACGCATCACTCCAAAACTACTTAAAGGAATTCCATGAAACTTGTTTTTCCATGAACTTTGTTAGATTGGTGACGAGTGAGCCCGGCACCCCACGGGCTTCCCGGCTCCCCACGAGCAGTCCGGCACCCCACGGGCAGCCCAGCACCCTTATATACTTTTACAAGCTTGCTAAGATAAAACACTAAAATCTGGAACATTCGCCACAATCAGTTTTTTAAACTATCTATCTTATGCCGGATACATTTTGGAGACTGCGCAATGGACGTACATAACCTACTATATTTTCGTCCTACCGCCAATTAAGGAGAACCTCGGCAAAGCGACGGCGTTTTAAAATAGAAATTCCAAGCGTTGCTTAATATGAGATAAACAGTGCTCGCATATGGATAATTAGTTTGCAGGTACGGCAATCGCGAACGAAGTCGCAGGTACAGCTAGTATAAAATAAGAATGGATTCAATTGATATGTTATATAGATTCATAGTAACATTATCTGTTAATATTTAATAACTCCATTACCAGTTAAATATTTCGCATTGTATGTTAAACAAATAGGGAAGGGAATGACTAATATTCATGGCTCGGGGAAAACTAGTTTGAATATGAGCTATTACCATAAATTGTTTTTAATAAGCATGTAGATTGAATGTAAAAGGTGCTTCTTTCTAATATTGTATCTAGAATAAGTAAATAGTTTTCTTATTGGTAAGCGTGCTCCTTCTTAGTCCACATCATTGCTTAACGTCATACAGGTGTGGTCAAACGCGAAACAATTGCGAATGAAAAAAAAACTTAGCAAATAAATATTTATATTATCTTATTTACAGCTTAGCTAGCGGTAACAGATGCATTTCGAACTCCACTGCCTCCGTCAACCTGAAATATAAAGTTGTTAAGTCTCATGTGCTTGTGCTTTCACCGTCACCCATACCCTTCAAACCGGAACAGTAATGTGAATACTACTGCTTGGCGGTAGAAATTATTATGGTAGCTTTGCTTCCCCGGACGAACTTGCACAAAGACTTCTACTGTCTTTTTTAAGTATTGTATTGTGACAGAATACACACGAGATTAACTAGATATATTTATATTTTATATATTATTAGATATATTTTGAAGCGCTCGTAGCGAAGTTTACTTAGCTGTTCTCATGTTCTCAACCGATCAGCATGGTTAAGCAACGTCGCGCGCGGTCATGAATGGGATGGGTGACCGCTAGTGACATTACTACTAAGCGTTTCCGTTCTTCGGAGGGCACGTTAAGACGTCGGTCCCGGTTGCTGTCTTAGGATGGCAGTCGTTATAGCATTTTGGGTGGTAGGGCATTTTGTGATTGCCCGCCTGGCAAGCTACCACCGTCAAGTAAAAAATCTGTCGCCAAGCACCTAACGGTGTGTTCCGGCAGCTGTCCTTGAGAGCCAGTACTTTTAGGTTAGCCTGAACAACATCTTCGACCACATCATCACTTACCATCAGGTGAGATAGTGGTCAAAACTAACCTATCAAGCATAAAAAAAAACATGTGGCCTAGCGGATTCATTTAGGCACAGTGACAAACTGTATACTCCGCCTATCACCCTGAGAAATTAAGTTGTTAAGTTTCATGTGCCTACAATTTACTCTGGACTACTGCTGGAACACACTGTTAGGTGCTTGGCTATACAGATTTTCTACTTGGCGGTGTTAGCTGGTCAGGTAAGTAAACGCAAATTACTCTTTCACTATATGCAGTGAAGCTTTAGCCGGCGGCGGCGGTGGGGTTCGAACCATACCTGCACACGGTACTCCATAGCTACTCGTATTACCACAAGGCTATCACTGCTTCAAAAATATATATTATCAGGACTCAGCCTACATTGATGTGCTAGCTTAGTATATCGGCGGCAGACGCGCTTTCTAACACGCTAGGAACAATTTTCGACGCAT
Source organism: Plagodis pulveraria (assembly GCA_963890685.1). Classification (NCBI taxonomy): domain Eukaryota; kingdom Metazoa; phylum Arthropoda; class Insecta; order Lepidoptera; family Geometridae; genus Plagodis; species Plagodis pulveraria. The sequence continues at coordinate 26,990,473 of OY982960.1, read as the reverse complement.
TTTGCTTCGAAGCCTTGAATGCTTTTTTCCTGAAAAAATAATGTGAAATTGGTTATTATACCCTAGAATGGGATTATACTTACCACTAAGACTATCAAAGAAATTACATACTTTTTAGTTGGTATATACTTAATGCGCGGCGAGGTGTGGCGTTCAGAAAAGCTACAGGCTCGTCGTCGGCAATTTGGCTTGACTCTCAGTGAGGCGTCTACAAAGACTGCCGGTCAAATGGGGACTTAGCTTGCCGTGTGGCGCCCTCTGCGGATGCTGTCGGCACTGTCGCGGTGCTCGGTCGTGGTGCAGCCTATTTTTGTTTTATTCTTTTTACAATATATCCATTCTCAAAAGGTTACGTTAACCAAAACAAAAAGGAGTTTATTTAAAATTGCTAAAGAAATTGTTGTTGAAAATATGTTCAAACAATGTCTGGCTTCAGCTAGCAGTGACTACTTTTATAGGAAGTAATGTTTTTTTTTGTGTTTACCTCCGCAGGCAAGAGACGACCCTTTTATTGACTACAAAAAAGTTAATCTTACATTGACACAACCCTATCACTAGTATCATTATTATTTCAAGCGGCGTCAACCAACGTTGGCCTTCGCCCGTTCTGAATAATAACTCAGTGTCTGAATTTATCACTCGCTAGGGTTGGCACGCGACGCTCGCTTAAAACTCTCTTTAGTACCTTCGTTTCATATGTTTCCTTGTAATTTAACGTGACGTTAAGGGTGTAATAAGTTAGATCGAGTTTGTGTCCGCGAGACTTTCTACGCAATTTTATGAGATATAAAAAATCTTACGGCCAAAATGTAACAGTCGCCATGGTTTATTTTGAAGCGGTTGAGACTTGATTGAGAACCATACTAAGCGACAACATATTTTTTTTTGAAATGCTTAGTTGTTTTTAATCTACAACTCAGAAAACAGTTATCTTTTTTCCACACATAAAGCTATAGTAGCCACGGCATATATTATATTGGTTTATTTTTCTCTGCCTTTCATGTACATCTGATTTAAGTACAGCGCCATCTACCGAGCAACACTTCAACCGTTATCGCGTTTGGTTTAGTAATGAATTCGTTCACAAAATACAAGTTTTAAATGATTGTAATTTCATTAGCTTCACTGATATTTATAATAATGATAGCCAGGTGACAGATCGTCCATGGTTCAAACTCTGCCATGGGCACCTTCACTGCACGGTGGTTAAAGCACAGATTTTTCTTATTCCTGCATCTTTCAACATCATCTCCACAACATCGTCCTTCAGTGACACCGAAGGGTTTCCCTGAGCCGGCCGGTAGCCCTCGGGGATCACTGTTGCAATTTTGAGGGATGTGTGACAGCATTTTCATACAAACGTAGTTTTGACATATTTTAAATATAAAGAGTACAAAAACCGGCAAACCTGAAGCATAGATATATAAAAAAAAATTAATATATATATATATATATTTATATATACATATTTATTTATTATTATTAATTTATATATTATTATATTTATTATTTATTTTAAGGTATTTTGATTTGTTAAATGATAACTTTTATGATATAGGTAATTTACGCCTTCATTTATTTACTGTCCGATTCTTGTGTTGGAAATGATAATTTAATTTTTATTATTATCAGTATTGGTATAGATATACCTCCGTCCATATCTATTTATAAATATCCCTTTGTATAGGGTTGTCTGGAAGAGATCGCTCTCAGCGATAAGAGCGCCCATTGTCACACCTACTCTTAGTTATTGTTTTAAGTTATAAATTTGTAAATTTTAATGTGTCAATAAAGTGTTATCTATCTATCTATAAAATATGGCTAAACTACGTCTGTATGGAAAGCGCTAAGTGCACTTTACCCTTAATACTTAATCAATATCGAGATCGTTCAGCGCTACAGCGCATACCTATATATCTATACATGTGATGTTAATGAGATATACGAGCACTTAACTCGTTTCATTAACTTTTATGAAGACAGCGAAATTATTTGCCCCATTGTCGTAGTAATTTATGCATTTATAAAATAGGCTGCTTCTGGAATTACGGTAACTTATTTGAATTAAGTTAGGTACAGATAAAGCACGCAGTTTTGAATTATAAACAAGATAAAGTTTCGAGTCTTGAAGTAAGTAGTCAAGAGCCATTGTGAAAAGAATGAGGGAAACTAGAGGCCTTACTTTTTAATCTCATAATATTATATGATACAAACTATATTATACAACTATACTCTGGTTTTTAATTCGAGATCAAAAATGTAAACAAAGGTGTTAACCGTGCAAAAAAATTACAAGTACTTGGTAATTTTTCTAATTTTGGGAACGGATGGAGCATTTAATGTAAAAAATATATTTAATGCTATAATTTATTGCATTATTATGAAACAATAAAACACTTTTATATGCGCGTACATATTTACGCATATATTCAAGCCTGAAAAAATTAGTGTAAGATTTTTTTGTTTTTAATTGCCACACTTGTGAGAATATTTTTGAAGAAAATATATATTGAACACCCTGACCTATCAGTTTGACAATGATATATATTGACATTTCTTTGTTTACATTTTTGATCTCGAATTAAAAACCAGACTATAGTACAGTATTTATTTAAATTACTTAGGTGACAGATGATAAGCTTGGCAGAGGCAGAATTGTCCAAGCATTTTGTCGTTTAAGTAAGCACAAACTGTATATGAGGATTTCTTAATCAAAATATTAATGATAGTTTATCTAGGCCAATACGGGTTTTTTTTATATTTGCTTATTTAGTATGCAAAAGATTCGAGATACGCTATATTACAATACTTCCAAGTGCAAATAAGGAGGGATAAAAATATCTCGCTCTAATTATTTGTTGCACGGAAATCACGCCATCAACCAAAATTCTGTTTTGTTAAATCTTAGAAATGATGAATATCGAACTAAAACTTAGAGTCAGTACAGGCACATGAGACTTAACAGTTGTATGTCTCAGGGATATGTCTGATTTGCGCAGTGCAGTTCATCACTTGTCACGAAATGTATCTGTTATTGAAACAGATTTTAAGTTATTGAGACAGCATTTCGTTACGGCAAACATTACGGCTTGACATCAGACTGGCCTCAGGCGTGTTCCTGCACCACTAAAAAAACTTCACTAAGCTCGAGAGTTTCAGACGTCTATTAAAAAAAAAGTTGTTTTTTATTTTTTTTTAAATTTATTTAAAGGTCTTCGTCGCTTAGCGACCACACCGCCTAAATATCCATATCTCTCGCTGCACCAAAATATGTAAATCTACAAGCTGCGTTCCGCACACATTCCCACAAAACATGTTGCACGTCTTCTATCGTTCCGCAATCAACACAATTAGGAGATAAGACCTTGCCCATAAGGAATGCGAACTTGTTCGACGGTATGTGTCCAGATCGCAGTCTAAGAGCGGTTAATAACTTCTTCCTATTCAACGTTACTATGTCGATCCATGGGTCTTTCAAAATTTGCGGTTGTATAGTCTTGTACCATATGCCCTTCTCTCTCGATCTCTCGTCGAAATATTCCTGCCAATAGCTATTGCACTTTTCCGAGTTTAACATGATCAGAATATAAGGGCAATACATTTAAGAGAATACCATCAATACAGGCTCGTTTTGCTAACAGATCAACCTCCTCATTTTCCTTTATGTCTACATGTGCAGGAATCCATTGTAAGACTATCTCTCTGCCGTTGCTTTGAAAATTTAAGACTGACTCCAATATTTTGTAGGCTATCGGGTTGCCTCGCACGAGCGAGGTACACCGAGCCAAATGTTGTAGTGCACTTCTGGAATCGGTCAGAATAACAAACTTATGATAATTAACTGATTTAAGATATGACAATGCTTCTGCGATGGCAATCAGTTCAATATGCATAATGGAAATGTTGGAATCAATCTTAAACATCATGTAACAATCATTCAGCGGGTCTAAAAATGCAGTACCTCCAGATTCATACTCTTTGGATCCGTCTGTATAGATTTTATGATAACTATTATATTGATGATCTATGAAATTGGTGGTAATAGATCTTAAAAAAAAAAAAGTTTTTAACCGACTTCAAAAAAGTGTTAGTGACGCGAAGCCACTATAAATCGTTAGGGATAATGGACTAGGTGCTTACGGGAAGAAGGGCGGATGACGGCTAGGAGAAGTCCTGAGTCCTGGGGGGCTGAGCTCACGCACTTAACAATGTCCTTTACACTAGGTACTGCACAGTTTATTTATTATATCACACGTGTTATCTCTTGCGCGTATGGAATTATTTGCGCACGCGCACGGCCGAAAGTTTACGGATGAATGTGTGTCACGCTCAAATCTCCACGGACGAATGTAGGTCAAGTTCAGTGCCAGCCGGCGCAGCGCGGGGTGCTTGCGGGTGGAGGAAAGGGGTTGGCGCGGTACCCCCCGCGGGTTCATACGTCGCGTTTTGGCGCAATCAAGTGTTGTTAACTGTTTTTTTTTGGTTGTGTGTTACCACATATCTCATTACAGGGTGCACCGATTTTGATGTTTTTTTTTTGTATTTGAAATCTCGTGCATATTATGTAGTGCGGTCCCATTTAAATTTGAGTGAGATTAAATGAGTTGTATTTGAGTTATTTCTATTAATGTATATATTATATTTTACAAATTATTGGAGCACAAAGTTTTATCCGCGCGGGAAGAAGAAGGGAAAGAAAAAAGAACTTCTTTCGATCAGATGAAGTCTAGTAGTCTGGTTGATGGCCGCGCATCGTCTCCTATGACGGTTAAAGTAATTGGAGCACGAAATTTCGGCTCAAAAGAGCGTGCCCAGGTGACCGAGTGGTTTAGGCATTCGCCACGAAATCGGAGGACGCGGTTTCGATTCCCGCCCGGGGCATAAAATATTGTGCTCCAATAATTTGTAATATATGTTTTTCGCTTAGCACGCGATAGTGCTTGTAATCTATAAAATATAAATTTGTATAATATTTATAAATGTTTGAAGTAGGTTGTATTTCGTTAGCAATTTTGTTACATATATCAATTAAATTTTATTGTATTTTAGCTACATTCTTCATAGTTTTTACTATAAGTCTCATTCTCATCATCGCATTATCAATATTTTTGATGTATATTATAACTAGTAACTTCAATTACAATTTTGTATTGACGATGGTCATTATCTCAGAATTTAACTATTATACCACACTATTACTATTTCACGAGATGTGTTGACCTAGACACAGATAACAGAGCAATATAGATTCTTCAGCTCCTAACTAAATCACTCGAGCTAAACTTCAAATATATCACTTACTAGGGCTGTCTCCACATTTTAGTTTTAATCCAATTGTATTTATTTAGAATACAGGAGTGAATGTGAAGGCATGTTTTTCCTTAGGATTGCGTACTATAAAACGCCTCCATTGTCCGCTACTTTAAAAACGGTCTTTTGAACCGTAACAAAAATAATATATAATATATATTTTACTCGTCCCAGTGAGCTCTATTATAGACGACAATACCCCACATGATGCATGGGCTACAAAGATTTTTTTAATTTTATTTATTTATTTTGGTCAACGTTCTATACAAACCATCTGAATTTCAGGTATTTAACTCCTTCCGTTGACGAGCTAGAGACCATTGACATACTCCAACGGACAGACAGATGGAGTTTCATTAATAGGGCTGTGTTTTGCGCGCTTTGTGTAGGTAACCCTAAAAATCCAAATGCGACTTGGACTTACGGTAAGGATCCCGAACAGAATTGAAATAGTTATTTGTTACACAAGGCTTAAAATTTGTTATATGGCGCGAGTACTTTTATTGGAACCTGAGGAAGCGAAGTTAGAATCCTGAGCGTGCCGGTTTCAAAAGTACGAGACGCAAAATAACTTTGTTGCTGAGCGAAACTTACAATTTTTTGCCCCATTTCAGCGAGGCACATGCTAGGTGCAAGAAATGCAACAGTATATTTGCGTTTATTTATAGTAAAAAATTAAACGAAAATTACCATACATGTTTTTTTCCTGAATTCAATGTTTACCTAAAATATTTTGATTACCATTTTTTGTTAATGGATTTTCGCAAAGTAACGTTTGAATCTATTATCGTAAGACAACAGGTTTTACCGCATTACCGACGCCAACTCTTCTTGGAAATACTTTCGTACGTAATACTTGAATGTACAAGCTTTCCGGTTAAGGATACATGTTGTGTGCCTAATTTGCAGCCTGTCGACGTAGAATGTAACATTTCTATGTGTTGCTGTACATACGGCGCAATATTCGTTCCCTTCGTTGGCTCTTACAACCCTCCTACGAGAAGAGATGGCAAGGTCCTAGTTCTAGCCACGCATCCCTTATTAAATTCGTGAATTTCTAAAATCGTATTCAGTAGTAAGTAGTATAATAATATTTACTGTGCAAATCCCTCTAATAATAAACATCTAACATACATTGCTTCGCGATAAACTAAAAACGTCACACTTTATTAGTGCACATAAATATATGAATTGTAAATTAGGTGGGTGTATAAAAATAACGAATGAGTTATCTCAATATATATATCTGCATATAATTTCATTCAAATGAAAATAAACATCTACAAAAATGTTTTATGTGGTTGTTACAAAGAATACACAAACGATGAGCTATTTTAGCTATGGTTTGATATTATTATTAAATGTTTTTTTTGTTGCTCCAACAGTTTTTTTTATTATATATGCTGGGCTTTGACTGCAATAACACATGACAGTGAATGATAAGTGATAGTTTAGTCAAAGATGGCAAACAAGCTTGGCTTAGGCTCTCGATGACAGCTGCCGGATTAAACATTTAGGTGCTTGGCGGTAGATTTTCTCCTTGAGGGACCACTACCTAGCTAGCTACCAAGCTAGCCAGGTGGACATCAAAAACTTTTAAATAAATTGGAAGGGCATGGCATAAGGGGTAAAGCATTAGATTGGTTGGCTAGTTACTTACGAAACAGAACACAACATACGGAAGAAATTAAAGTAATAAAAAATAATAAACATACCTTTATTAAAGAAAAATTTTGTTCCAAACCCATTCAGAATTACAGAGGAGTACCCCAGGGAAGTATTTTGGGTCCTTTACTCTTTCTAATTTATATAAATGATCTTCCTGAAGCGACTTCACAAAAATGCATACTCTTTGCCGACGACACTACAGTGTCTGTTAAATGTAATAAACACGAATCAGTGCAACAAGTCTTAAACCAAACACTACATGACATAATGAATTGGACGGAAAATAATAATTTGTGTATCAATATCAATAAAACAGAAATAATTCACTTTAATTCATACAATACTATTCCAATGAATCTTGACATAATTTATAATGATCAGAAAGTTGACAAAGTTGAGTCTATTAAATTTTTGGGATTATTACTAGATAGAAACCTCAATTGGAAACTTCATGTAAATGCAGTTTGTAAGAAATTATGCCGTTTTGTTTTCGCTCTCAAGAAACTGAGACAGACAGTTTCTGAAGAGGCAGCCCTGGCAGCTTATCATGGCTATGTGTCGTCAGTCCTTAGCTATGGCCTTATTATGTGGGGAAACTCTGTTGATTCGGATGCAGCCATTAAACTACAAAAAAGGTGCATCCGAGTCATAAACAAGGCATGGTTTTTAGACACTTGTAAGCCTTTATTTAAAAAATGTAAAATACTTACACTACCCTGTATGTATATTCGAGAATTATGTCTTTTTGCTAAAACACATTCTTCTTATTTCAAAAAACGCAGTGAGGTCTTCACACGACAGAAAAGGGCTATATATGAAAACCTATTGTACCATCCTGTGTGGAACTTAAAGAATTAAGGTAGCGAGTGAGAGCCGGGAGTTAATTGTTGGTTCAAGAATCTATCAGTATTTTTGTGGCGAAGCAAGAAAATGTTGTCATACATATTAGTCGCAAATAACTAGCAATTCATTGAAGCTATTCTGATTTCATTTTGAGCTATCTGCCAACTCATAGTGGGCGGGATCACTTTCAATGCGCTTACGCCAAAATGTCAATGACAGGCTCAACATATTGCTCAACGGTCTGTCTTAAGATTGAGTGGTCTTTGAAAAACCACAGACTGAGGGCCTCGGACGAAGAGATAGGTAAAGTAGAATCTTGTTTCAAAGCATGTGAGCGAAACAACTATGCCATATACAGGGTGCCAGGTAATGAATGGATAACCTTAAATTAGGTATTTGTATATCTAATGGCCATAAAGAAAAAAAAATAGAAAGAAAAAAAATCAAGTAGTACCAAAGTTATGGTCTTTTTTGTAACAAACATATTCATTTTGCCAAAGTTTAAGCATCCATAGCGTAAAAAAAAAGTATGAATACACATGTGACCAATCATTTTAAAATAAAGTGTGCCTAAAGCCGGTTTCAAAATGGTATTTGTTTTATTATTTAAATTATTATTTTTTTATTAGTTTTTTTTGTTTTTTTTTTGTTCTGTTTTTTTTTTCTGAATGGCCATTAGATATACAAATACCTAATTTAAGGTTATCCATTCATTACCGGACACCCTGTATAAATAGCATAAGCAATTATTTTTTTAATTAGTTCATATAAAACTTAAATCAATCTTTCAGGTGCTGTATCACATGGTTGCTACAACAATTAGAAATAAATTTTGTATTGAAACAATTGACTATATTGACATAAAACTTGTTACTGAATAGAATTTTCAAAATCAGGTTACAGTGTTTGAATACATCCGACAATATGTAGTGCTGAATGCTATTTGGGTTCATATCATAATAATAATCATTATAATGATATTAATTATATTGTCAAACGTATTGTTACCGTTTCATTTTCCTGATCTGAAATGAGAATTTGTCGTAAGAAAATTTTATATACTCATGTATATAGTTAATTTGTATAAAATTAATAGTTATAAATGTCAGCCCTACGTAGGTCCAAGGACTCAGTTAATATAAATAATTAATCCTAAAACGAGTCTGAGGGTCTGCAGCATCCAACCAACTCATGAACTCAACTACTTCAGGTCACTCGTCGGGAAATTAATATTTATGATAAATCAGCATAAAGAGAATATTTTCTACCCCACGGGAATAATCATTAGAATACGTTGTACGTAATTAAATCTCACATATATAGGTTCACAATGAGGCAGCCTTAGCATATGGATTCAAGATTCAAATTTGTTTCTCAATAACTGGCACTGTCAGTTCAAGCTTCTTTTATCAAGAGTTCCCAAATCAAAAAGATATCCTTATTCACAGTAATTTGTTATCTTATATCCAATTTTGAAGCAGAAATTGCCCAAGGGTTTTTTTATGTTTTCATGGTGTCCTGGTTAGATTCCGTTGTGGACCTAATTTCGCTGCATAGTTTTATAGTATTTAAAATTTAAAAACCGTGTGATAGGACAACTATCCTTAAGGCCTTATTTCTGTAGATTTAGTCTGTTTATCATCCTCGATCTTATTCTCATCTACGAACGGTTGAGATGGGGGTAAAAGGACTACATATCAGCTGTAAAAAGGAAATATAATTAAACTTGATTGCAATAATGGCTCATCAAATGTTTTGATTAGAATAAAAAAACCGAAACCAACGTCTAACTCTGAAAATTATGAAATAACCTTTCTTTTTTAGAGTTGTCTATTTAAATACATTTTATTGCGAGGTCTATCTTAAAAACTCAAAATTTCGGTATTAAGTACCTATCCTCTATTTAACCAACAAATATTGAAAACCATGATTTATAATGTGCTTTTGAAGCTGTGGTCCAAACCACACATTTTTATACGGGCTGTTGCAATACGGAACCCTAAAAGAACGAGCTTTTTTATCTTTGATAATTAATTATTAACATGATGAGAGACATGGTAAAATATTGACACAACCTCCAGGAAAAATTAAATAAAGAAAAAACAGATCTCTATCTCATCTGATAAGCAATGATACGATCTAAAATGTTGTTTATGGGTCTAACTTAGAATACTACTGGCTATACTGACTATGCTAGTAGAATATTACTGGCTGTCAAGTATAACTTTCGAAACTCACCCAAAAATATAGAAACAACTAAATACAAAAATGATAAATTAATGTAAAATAACAACTAAAAATATATATAAATGAACGAATCCCATTGAAATAATTTGTTTTAGGAACAATCTGTGCTTTTGTTTTGCTGCCTCGAACAGACCGCGTTCTTGGGTCTTCATTTGTTTTGATTTTCGCGCCACTTTTAATAATCAGCAGATCATACCTAACAATTTTCCTTTTAAGTCTATGATCTACTTGGTCACGGTCCATGATGACATTATGAGCAAAGAATCATTTTCATGTTCCTAATTCAAACTCTTTTCCGTTCTCCAGAAAAATCACTAACAGAAATTACCTACTCGGCTTGGTATTTATAGATGAATCTATCATTTATTTCCGAATAAATGGGATGAAAAGAAATTATCAATCAACAAAATGGGAAGAAAGAAAATTTGCTTTGAAAGTCAAGTCATATGTTTTTATGAAACGAAAAATATTATTGTGTCGCCGTCATTAGTCATAAACGTTTCTAGTTCATACAAAAATGTAACCACTGCAAAATAACTAATATCATAGACATCGAATTAAATCAACAAACCAATATTATCGGTGCTATTTAAGAAGTTGTAACTGTATAGATGTGGGTTATCTTTTCTTGCCTTGAATAATACAGTAATTTAATGAAAAAAGATGTGGTTAATTTAGAGATTTTTTGTCGACAAAATCTATTCATATACAGGGTATAAGTTAATCTACCTATTCCTGCTAGGAGGTTGTAGGGCAGGTTATTACCGATGAATTAGAATATTATGCCATTAAGCAAAAGTTGACCATTTCTGAGGGATTTTTTTTTTATTTACCGGGGTCATAGGTTAAAATAAATATTTAAAAAAACTAAACTAGTTGTTGTAATCAAACTTTATTTTATTTTATAGAGGACATAATAACGGATACATAATAAATTTTAATTAATGAGGTCAAAAAGAACAATAATTAAAAAAAAATGCCAATACATTTGGCGCGCAGATTATAATAATAATCTAGGTATTTTTAGCTTTCCATAGTTCTAAATTAGTATGGATACACCATTTATTTAGTAATGCTTTTGGATAATAGATTCCAACTGACGACGTTGATGCTGCTAGCTGTAGTGTGAACCAAGTGATAAAATACTTTTTCAAGCTGAAAAGGTACTTATTTCAAACATGTTTATTGAGTGTTTTGTTGTTAACGTTAAACAGCATTAGGCAGCTACGGAGCAATGTATTTTTTTGTTTTATTTTAATTTTATTAATTTTAGTCGGTATGGAATCATTTGATTTTTTCTTGAAGACTAAGGGTCCGTTTTAAAATATCCTAATAAAGTTTCGGGTTGCTAACTAACACATAAAATAAATGAATGATAAAAATAACAGTTAACATGCAGCGCGTTTCAAGCTTTACCCGATGGATAGGCTAAATCGATGACTGTGAAACGCAAAGATAGTATTTTATTTATTAAATATGTTCTGGGTAGTATAACCGGAATTTACTCGAACATTCTGAAACAGGCCCTACGATTGAATTATTTAAAATGACTTTGCAATTACGAGTGTTTTCAATAGAATACTAACAATAATTTCTATATAATATGCGCTGTGCTCGTAAGTAATTGAAAATCAAAGTTAAGTAAGCTTGCTTAAGCCCGAGTTTTGGAAAGCACTCACGCCGCAGAGACGTGCCCCACATCCAATTCTCTAAGCGACCGGGAAGGACGCCTCTAAAATTAATAACCCCTAGACATTTTGTCCCTCTAATTGGATATTATGCCTGAATTTAATTATATTAAGATTTCTTAATTAAAAGTCCTTAAGTTTTACGTGATTTGATTCCCATTGATTTATTGAATTTTCCTGTACGACTTACCTCACGTATAAGTACCTATATAAATTCTAAAGCGTGTTTGTCAGTTAGTTTTTTGGTTCCTTTGTCCTTTCTGTCATACAAAGCTACGGATTATTTGCATACGTAGTATATGCAAATACAAACCCGCTATAGAATCATCCCCACCAGTCATGAAGTCAGTACGAATTGATTTTAGGGTTCTGTACACAATGGGTAAAAACGGGGTCCGTCTGTCGCCAGGCTGTATCTCAAGAACGGTGATAGCTAGACAGTTGAAATTTTCATAGATGATGTATTGCCGCTATAACAACAAACACTAAAAATAAAAAAAATATTTAAGGTGGGCTTCCATACAACCACCTGATGTTAAGCGGAATAACCTCTGCCAGCTGCATTTCGCTTGCTAACAGATGCATTTCGTCACTAGTCACGAATTGCACTGCGCCCGTCACCTTGAGACATAGTTCTTAAGTCTCATGTGCCTGTAATTTTACTGGCTGGAGGACTGCTGCCGGAACACACCGTTAGGTTCTTGGCGACAGATTTTCTACTTGAGGGTGGTCGCTAGACAGGCGGGCATTCGCAAAATGCTTTTCCACCATGCGGTAAAGCTCAAGCCTGCGGCGGAATTCGAACCATGGACCTGCTGCGCGGCAGTCCATAGCCAATGCCACTAAGCCATCAGAGCATCGCGAAAGGCCGCCTGGGTAAGTTACCAATCTGAAGTAGTAAACCTGTCGCCAAGCACCTAACGATGTGTTCCGGCAGCTCTACCTGATAGCCAATAATTCTAGGTTAGCCAGGGCAACGTCTTCGGCCGCATCATCACTTATTCGCAGGTGAAATTGTGTCAAAGACTACATCAACAGGAACAAAGTTGAACAAAGGGCTCTACTGTTAGGGGGGTTTGCATCCCCCCATAATCATTATTCAATTTCATCCTCACGCTTGGTAGGCGTCTTGGGGATTGCATTGTAAGATGGCAGAACCTCAGAAGGCGCTGCTGCCCACCTTCTGGTACTTTTCCCTTTGTCGCCTCTTACGACTCCCACAAAAAGATATGGAGGGTGATATTCTTACCCGGCACTCCACGGGAATCATCACTTTCTATCAGGCGAGATGATATCAAAAACTAGTTTATCAATAATAACAAATATTTTTTAAATATTTTATGAAAACATAAAATTAATAAGGAATTCTAATTCCGCCTAATTAGGCGGAATTGACACTATAGATTTTTGTACTTTTTAAGTGTTTTTTAAAATATTAATTTGATGTTTTCATAAAACATTTTAAAAATATTTTTTATTATTAAATATGGATTTCCGCAAAGTAACGCCTGAATCTATTTATTAACTAGTTTATCAGCAATAAACAAAAACCATGTGAAGTTAAGGAGGATAGCGATGTTACTTGAGGAAGGTATCTTAACGGTTCGCACAATACATGTAGAAAATATTGTAACGTATTATTTACATAAATATCCTAAGTATCTACCTACCGTAGTGGGAAACTGGAGCGACGTTATGTATGTATTAACGGCGGCTTAACGAACAAGCATATATACAAAATTGTAAACGAGGTTTTAGGTTACTTTTACACGTGACGATGGGTTCACGTGTATTCGATAATTTAAGGAAGTTTTTTATACAAAAAATAGCATTAGTCCGATTCTGAACAAAACTGAGAATTAGATATTTTGTATAGAAAAAGAATTACTTCCAGCAAGCCTGAACAAGTAACCATAGAATACGATTCTGTCGCATTACCAATTATGATGTGGCAGCAGGTGCTGGAGAGGCGTATTTTTCCCTTTGATTGCCAATCCAACTTGAACGAAAGATCCGCTGGATGTATTTTATTTTTACAGTTACAGTTTTATAAAAGTAGCTAAAACTGAATATTGATTATATAACTGCAAATGAAACCTGTAAGCTTTGTGGTAAAATTTCAATGAGGCATGAGTTGCCAGTTTGAAAACTAAAATATGTATAAAAATAAGCGGTATTATTATTAAAAATAAAACCGGTCCAGTAGACTCACAAAGGGATCCGTGCGAGCACGAAATTTAACAACAATCGTTATTTTTCGTACAGTCTGAAATCGTAACGGGAGTCCAACTCTCACTTAGCCATTTTCAATTATTTGTTGTTTCACCTTAGGTTGTGTAATATAACCATAACAAGTGTGACGCTTGCATGTATACCAGTCTTTATAATGGACATTAAACTAGAAACGTTGAAAAAATACGTTTGTTTTATTCGAAGGTTTTATGTATAAAAAAATACTCTAAGAGGTTGGCCTTGTTTATTTTTTTGTATATTATTATTACGCGCTGATAACATAATTATATTCTGTAAAAATTTCAATACACCCCCTATCATGAATTGAAATATACAAGTATATAATGGTTGGACGGACACACGGACGAGCGGACTGCAGAGGGTTATTAACAAAGGACGTTTTCTGATACAGAAAATTAATGTAAACAAATAACGAAACTTCTAACACTCAAATACTTTCTAAAAGTAATATAAGTACTAAATATCATACAAAACTTCGCAACATTTGTGAAGACTTATGATAAGTCGTTTAAAAATTATCAATATTTGGTGATCCAGGCAAAAGTTTTGCGTCGATAAAAATGTAATCAATTATAAAATGGAACATAAACTCAGCAACGCACATTCGCTCAGCATTTCACGTGAGCGCACGAAAATATACACGTGAATTTTACAAAATCCCCTCCCAACCGTGATCGATCAAATGTTGTTATTCTAACCGCCTTTCCCTTTGTTCGACCCTCAAGCGATTTAACGATGACCACTTACTCATATAAGTCTTCATAACTGTTGCGAAGTTTGTATGACATTTAGTACCTATATTACTTTGATAGCGGCGTTTATTTGCTATCGTGTTAAATTTATTAAATATTGAAGTATGAGTCACAATAATCTGAATGAACATTTACTTTTCATAACACATTGTATGTAATGAGCGTGTAGCAGTAGCAGCGCTGTAAATATTTTAGCGCAGTTCAAATTTGAACATGACTCTTGACAACTTTGGTTAAACAAGCTAAACTGAAGTTGTTCTCGCGGGAATTACGTGCTCGAGATCTTGGTCAGAATTTTTAACGAGAATCTGAACTCAAGTACCCTGTCAGAAGCCCGGGAGAAAATCAACGCAACAAGTTTTCAATCGACCAAGTTCGTAGCTTCGTAGAGCAACGGTTGTTGACTTTGCTACGTCGTAGACTGATAAATACTACGTCAGCGTAGAGCTTCTACGATAGCCTCTACGCAAGCCTGTTGATACAAAGTGACCTTGTTTTCTTGTAAATATTCTCACGTATTTATACAGTGTTAAAGTGGTTACGATCATGTTGTGCTATGCTCAGTAAATGGTTCCAAAGATAAACGAATGAAACTATAAACTTTTAAGTTGTAAACTTATAATTATCTGGAACTTAAGCATTGAGACTTTGATCAGATATCTCTCAAAGACTAATATTATTCCGGACAATTTTCAACTTATTTTATCTGTGTACTTAACTTATTTTAACTTAATGTGCAAGTAGTTTAGATTTTTAAGGATTCTTGCGAAAAAATGGGATTACTATGCCTGCACTGTCTAACGCCTAGATAGCTAGCGTTTAGCGAAATATTGATTGCCCTTTGTAAGATTGATTGAGGGAGAATCTGTCGCCAAGGACCTAACGATGTGTTCCGAGAGCTGTCCCTGAAAGGCAGTCACCATTTTAGGTATAACCTGATCAACATCTTTGACGGCATCATCACTTATTTAAAAACAGGGAAGATAGTAGTCATAGGCTAATAAATAAATTAGATAAGAGTTAAACCGCCTCACTATCGCAGACGGATTTCAAAGCTCACTCCAACAGACAAACGTTCAAAGTGGTCATCAGAGGAACGGATTACGATGAATTTCCCCCAAATTTCTCAAATCTCCCGGCTAATTCAGTAGAAGGGCTCAAAGGGCAGCATTAATCTGGCGAACAAAGGGCCGAGGACAACCGTCCGGAACACCCGATGCGGATTATAAATACATGTAAATATATAACAGGGTCGTTTGACCGCCATCGGCACAGTTGTATCGTAATCCCGACGTGACGATCTGAATCACTTGATACAATTCCGAATTGGTTAATTTACATATTATTGATTATATAAAAGTAAAACTTTCTCACCGAATTTATTAATGAAAATAAGTCTGCACTGATATTGTACACCAGGCATCTGCAGCTTCTGTAACTGTGATGGCCTAGTGGTAATAACTATTGACTGTCGCGCAGCAGATGCACTGTTCAAATCCCGCTGTGGGCTTGAGCTTCGCCACCTATTGGCCATTTGTCCTGGCTAGTTTGGTAGATATTTAAAGAGAAACTATAGATGCTGGTCTATCGAGTAGAAAATCTGTCGCCATGCACCTGATAGTGTGTTCCAGCAGCTGTTCTAGAGAGCCAGTTTCCATTCTAGGTTAAGTCTAACCAACTTCGATCACATCATCACTCACAATCAGATGAAATTGTGTCTAATGCTTAGCTGTTAAAAACTCTTGCTGTAGCATTCTTCGCTAGAAATCATTCACACATCCTATAACAACGCGCAATCATAAAATAACAACACATCACAACACATTAAATCCTCGTTGTGTATGTACGTACCTCTTCATGTACTCAATCAATGATCAAGCAGTGATCAGGGACATAATTATATAATTTGTTATAACTATATAAAACTCATAGAAATCACAGCAAAATGGCAGTTTAGCTGAATTAAAGTTGTTATTAACTTCTGGACTTCAGTCGTTAACAACTAGTAGCTTTGGTTAGTAACTAATGTAAATACAAAATCGTAAAAAACACAATTTTTCTATGATTTCAGTCAGATTTTGTTAACATCCAATTACATAATTGGGTCCCATTAGTTACAGTTTGTAAGTCGTTTGATAGATTATAGTTGTTGGTAACTAAGATAGATAAGGACAGTAAAGAAGCTTTGTTAATTTTGTTCATTCGATGTAATGTTTATTGTTTAAACGCCTATAATTTTCACTTTTTTGAATAAGTTTCATTGTCAGTAAGTAATTCAGTCTATATATGTTCTCGATATTGAACATTACCAATATATTATACAGTTTTAGAAATCTGGACTAGATGCCCAATATAAAGTCTAGTTCTTAGGCGCCGGTCCATTGTGAACGATATACCGTTCAGTTTCCGTGTTCGACGTTCACTGTACCACACATAGCGAGTGGTCGAGTAACAGTTTTGTAATATTAGTTATGGTACCTAGGCCCCTTTTTAGTGATATAGTCCTTTTAAATCATAGAGCTAAGGTCTTTTTCGCCCTAGTTCGATATATTTTTCCATATTGTCGGTCATTTTTATGACATTGGCATAAACGGACGGCTCATATAGAACATGCGTTCTCATTGATTTGACAGCTGTGGTGAGTGCTATAGGTACAGGTAGTGCCAAACTTTACAGGGAACACTGATCGCAAAACTCAGAACTGTAGACCGCTGCGGGCCCGGCGGCGCCTCAGCTTGGAGCTCACTGTCAGTACGTTGAACTACAGTAGTTTCTTGCCGAAACCGCAGATTTGTGAAGATTTGTGACCAGTAAGTGTTCGTTACCACTCCTGGATCGCGTTCTGTTAGGATACCGAGAGAACGCGATATAAACAAATTCTTCGTGAGTGAACTTATGTAAAAGCTAGTTAAAATAAAAATAATATATCATCATTTTGAAGCAATGGTAGTCTGGCGGTAGGTGTGGATTGCCGTGTGCAGGTCAATGGTTCGGTCCCTTCCTTCGATTTGTGAATGGTCGCCTGGCTAGCTACACTAGGTCATTTGTGGTGAAATGTATCTGTTATAGGTAGTGGTTACTGTTTAGCATCAGGTGGGCCAAGTGCCTGCCTTATATATTGTATTTTACTGTTTAATCGTTTGATCTTCTTTACAATTTTGTTTTTGTCTGTGTCTAGAATACTGTGCAGAAAACGCTTAAATAATAATTAATTATATTCCTTATCAAATAAACATATATATTTTTAGAAACTACTTTCCAAAAGGAATACTCGTATATATATTTACATAACCATGAGCCATGTCTATCTAACTAAATAATAATTCCTTATCTTGTGTCAGTCTATTTTCCCTCTAATCGATTTTATTTGCACATTTTCCCATAAGTAAACAATAGATAAGATTACTTTTACCGACTCGACTGTAAATTCTCAAACACACAAATTCAATGAAAAACATACCATTTCCCGCAACATCAAAACCAATTACATAATGAAATTCTCATCGCAAACAAAAAGAATTCCACAATAAACTCTAAGAAAACGAGCCTTGTCGTGTTACTGGGAAATACTGGAAAAATACTTGAACTTTGGGCTTTCGACAAATTTAATTACTGAACTCTCTGAATGATCGACGGAGGAATGACGCTAAGAAATGTAATAACTTTAGAAGTTGGAGAAGAGGTTCGTGGTGGTTCATCATCAAAAGTCACACGGTTCAAATCCCGCCGCGGGCTTAAGCTTTACTGCGTGGTGGAAGGTCATTTTGCAAATGCCCGCCTAGCTAGCGACCACCCTCAAGTAGAAATTATATCGCCAAGCACCTAACGATGTGTTCCGGCAGCTGTCCTTGGGAGCCAACAATTCTAGGTTAAGCCTGTTAACACCTTCAACCACATCATCTTACCATCGGGTGAGATTGTGGTCAAAGGCTTACCTATGCCAATAAAGATGGCAAGGGGAATGGTACTGTCAAATATGGTTCTACATTTTTTTACCATACCACACAACTTGTCTCTTCAGCAAGAGTCTTGTCTTGGTGGGTACTACCGCAGTATTACGCCTTGAAGCGGTAGTTTGCAAACTTGAATGAGCTTAGGCGTGTCGTGAAGGGCACTGTAGGAAGTAAAATTATTAGGTAAACGAGACATAAGAACTAACGTATCGGAGTGACGAGCACAATGCAATACAGGGTGGTTTTTGAGACGGGACAGTAAAATCAGGTACTACTGTTATAGTTACAGGAAAACGTTTCAGGAATTCTGAACTGCAACTACAGATTTTGTTAAATAATTACACGGCAGCAAGAAATTTGTCATTTTACACAAAAACATTTTTTGATGCCAATTGATCTTGTTTCTTGTAAGGACATGTATATGCATAGCTAAAACAATAGTAGCGCTAGTCAGCAATGTTACTGCATATACAGGTTTATTGGTAAAATGCTAACAACCTCTTAGGGTTGACTTTTGCTAGTCCTTACAAATATTTTGAGATGAAATTTTATTTATTTGAAATTTTTGTTTGGCTTTTGATTTTACAAAATATGCCTACTTCAAGCGTCGTCAAATACACATAAACAAACACAAAAAAAAAACTTCTGAAAGGTTTGTTAGGACTAGCAAAAGTCAACCCTAAGAGGTTGTTAGCTTTTTATCAATAACCCTGTATCAACATTGTGCAAGCATACCGTGCCAATCATTATGTGTGATAATGACTGTTGGAAGCAGGAGCACGTGCGAAACGTTACACGTTGCTGGTCCTTCACAGTGCAGTCACGTAGAAGCTACCAATAAATCTCGTAGAAGCTTATACAAGTTAATGAAAAACAAGAAAACACTTATAATAAAGTACACAATAGCACTAGTATCACAGCATATGTAAAATGTGATAGTGATAATTTTAATATTGTAATGTTTGCAATAACGCCTGTTCGGCGGATTACATTTATAAATTACAAATTTACGAGACAAAAAAATTATAGTCATGTGCGGGATTCGAACCCGCGTCCATCCACCCCCATAGCCGGGGTATGCTCTGACCGCTTGAGCTAACATGACAATGACTCATAACTCCAATTTTTCTCTCGTTCTTTATTTAACCATCGTATTGGGATGGAAGGACATCTATAGTTCAATCCATCGAGCAGGCGTTATTGCAAACATAACAATATTAAAATTAGGTATAAGATTCGAATCCCGCACATGACTATATTTTTTTCCCTCGTAAATTTGTAATTTTGTAATGATTATTATATTTTTTTTAAAGTTACTTGTTGCTGTAGATAATTGGGTACATGCTTTTCATATCAGGGTTTGAAAGACACTCCTAAACCCACCGATATGGCATGGAAGTGTGGCACTTGTCTCTTATATACGAACGACGCGGCGGCTATTCACTCCACTTATCGATCAACAAATGCCGAGGGCTTTACGTGTTTACGATACAGTAAAATGCCTACTTAGCCATTGCAAGTCTAGAATATACAGACTACAACAAACCTTTAATCAAGAGTTTTTATATTGGTATGAGCAATTTAGGTGGTGAAAAATTGCGATACTGAACCCCGAAATTATTTATTAATTGGTGACGCCATATCTCTCGGATATCTGTGCCTAAACCAGTATACAGGGTTATTGGTAAAATGCTAACAACCTCTTAGGGTTGACTTCTGCTAGTCCTAACAGACATTATGAAATGACTTTTTTTTGTTTTGAAAAAAAAAATATTTAGTTTTTTATTAGTAATTTTTTTTGTGTTTTATGCCTACTCCGAGCTAAGAGAGCCCGCCGCCGCAACACTGGACCGCGCCGAGGTCCCTTTGAATAGAGTTTTGAATATTTTCATCGAGCAAAGTAATAAAACATATGAAATAATACATTATAGGCACAAGAGACTTTTGACATCGGGTTGTCCTTCAGTAAAAAAACATATAAAAAAAACAACAGAAAATTTTAAAAATATTTAACAAAATTTTTTTTCTTCAAAACCAATAAATTATAATTTCTAAATGTTTCTTAGTACTAGCAGAAGTCAACCCTAAGAGGTTGTTAGCATTTTACCAATAACCCTATACATAAGGCTTTGACAGCTTTAGGTTTAAGTGTTCAATTGAATACTGTTTAAGCCGGATTGTCCACTGCTGAACACAGCCTCCCCCAATATGGTGGGGTTTGCCATAATTCCCACACTTGGGGATCGCAGTGTGAGATATCGGTTCCTCAGAAAGTGCTGCATTAAGTAAATAATAATGTTAAGATTAATTTTATTTATTATTTTTATTTTTTTTATTCAGGTCTTACTTTGCTGAAATCTATATTTAATAATAAAAAGTCTTAAGAACAACTGTAATTTGGCAGTTTAACATGCCCTCCAAAGCACGTAAGCGCTCCGTAGTAAATACAACTAGCGGTCACACATCATGTAATGACCGCAGTGAATATTGCTTTACCTGATTGATCTGTTTAAGAACGACTAGGCAAGCTACGAGCACTTCAAAAGTTGTAACTTTTGAAACGCAGTTGTTGATATAGCTGTCTCTCCTACTATCGTACTTTTCGTATCTTCTGTCTCATCGCCGAATAAAACGCTTGCAAACAATAATTTGCCGTTTGCATATTTTTGCCAGTAAATTCGCTTTAATGTACATTAAGGGCCAGTTTCAGAATGTCCGAGTAAGTTCCGGTTATACTACCCAGAACATAAAATAACTGAATGATAAAAATGACAGTTAACATGCAGCGCTTTTCAAGCTTTTACCGATGGATAGGCTAAATCGATGACTTTCACGCGTTTCACACGCAAAGATAGTGTTTTATTTATTAAATATGTTCTGGGTAGTATAACCGGAACTTACTTGAACATTCTAAAACAGGCCCTTATACAAATTTCTTGTTTCCTGTTATTGCGGACTAAATTTTTGTCGCCCATGAGATGCCGGGATATAATTGAATCCCCGTTATCTTGCTGTGGGAGTTGTAAGAGGCGACGGAAGGAAAATTACCAGAAAGTGGGTGCCTCCTGTAGAATTGCAAATTACACTGCGATCCCTAAGACGCCTGACAAGCGTGGGGATTATAGCTAATCCCTCAATTTCGAAGTTGTTTATTCGCCGGTCGTCATGGCTGTAATAGTATGTACAAGGCTGTGGTACGCATAAAGAGAAATCCTATTGTTAACTGTATTATGTCATGTACCAGGTCAACGAGGTACCGAAGTTGAAATACCTTCCCTTAGCGTCGTATTTCAAGAGTTGCAAGATAAAATCGGCGGTAATCTCATCTCTTTACCGGTAGAAAGTTTACTAGATTGTCGGCCATTCGATTCGGATCGTTACCGATATTGAACCCATCTGGCGGGCGGTAATATACTGAGCAAGTTTGTTTATCCGGACCTCTTCAACTACACCGCTTTGCTGCACAAACCGGTTTAGAGATTTCGTAAGATAATGTAACGTGTTTCTTTTTTACAAGACTGCCCAAAAACGGAGTGTTATGTTTTCATGTATGTATGTTTGTGAGTTTCATTATTCCACAATTAATTCTAAACGGCTTAACCGATTTTAATGAATGAGGTATCATTAGATTTGTCTTGATAGTGCAAGTACGACTAGGTACATAAAAAATAAAATACAAACTGACGGATTTGAGACGCCATATGGTGAAATAACTTTTTTTTCTTCCATTCCCATCGAGTGGGATATCAAAACGAAGGGCTTTGAGAAAAGATTCCATAAATTGCAGTTTTAATTTCAATGTAATAATGAAACGTTTAATGAAAATAAATAACTTGCAGTCGGGTTTTTACTAAATTACTTTATACTTGTTAATATAATATGTATCGATACACGTAAGTACATAATATACTATGTTTAAGGAGATGCAGCAACTAACTGATTGCTAATCGTGCGCCGTAATCAACTTTATAGTTAGGGAGCTAGCTGCAATTTTGGTACATGATTTGTTCATATTTCATATCGCTGGGATGATGAGTCATATTGGTCCAGAAAATCAAGGCAGTCGGTCGCTGCGGTTTTGAGGTACAAGAACCTAAAATATATAAAAAATGGGTATCTACTAAATCATGACGCTCTCTGGAGCTACTGTACAGAATACTTCTAAAACGAAGGAAATCGAAAATGCAGACATGCTGCATTATCCCGGGACTGAGTAGTAAAATTGAAAAAAAAGGCTACTGAATATTTTGTTTATGATTTTAGTTGCGTCCATTTTATTTATTAAGTCTTACCGAATACAAAAAAAATTTGGCGGACATTTTAATCACAGATTTTGAAAAGTACATTATTTTATTTTGAAAATTCACGCATAATCAACGTACGGGGGCGATTATTGTAATTATTAATATAAGTATTCCATAGTGTTTTTTATTGAATCAAGCTCGCCTTTAATTCTTTCACCTCATTTAATAGCCAATAAATCAAGAGCAAGCATAGTTCATAAAATTTAGTATAATAAAATGAATGCGTGGGCATACATTTTAGAAACAGACATGAACAAAATATTTAGTACACTATTTTTTTCTTATTTGAAGCGCTCTCTCAAATGACATGGTGGCATACCATTGTTCTGTTGTCATTAACATTTTCTTTAATTGAATAATAAATTTAACTACCAAG
The DNA here is from genome assembly GCA_963890685.1 of Plagodis pulveraria. Taxonomy (NCBI): domain Eukaryota; kingdom Metazoa; phylum Arthropoda; class Insecta; order Lepidoptera; family Geometridae; genus Plagodis; species Plagodis pulveraria. The sequence continues at coordinate 26,967,079 of OY982960.1, read as the reverse complement.
TGTACATACGATTATATACCTACACAATTATAAACAACTTCAAAAATTGTTCTCACAACACTCATGGGTGTGGTCAGCCTTTTCGATATTCATCGTTTTTAAAAGATGATCAGTTTAAGAGGCACCTACCTCTTAAACAAGTGATTTCCTTCAGAAAGATCTGTGACATCTCTTTTTTATATATTTGAAACGCTTGACAACGCAGGGCTGTAATTTGAGATGCAATCCGTCCTATTTCTTATACTACAAGAATCGATAGTAATAGTGTCTGCCCATTGAACAAATCATATAGACAAATTGGCAGCAAGCTCCCTAACTAATAGGGCTCATCTATGGAAACGCAGCGAATAGCGCGCTGAGTTGTTCGAAACGGTCGGCGGTGCTTATTGCGTGGGCATTGTGGATTGTGGGGCAGCGACTAATCGCTTCTCTGTGAACGCTTTCATACACCATGATATATTTGAATTGACTGCAAGCCGACGCGCCGTTTCCATAGATGAGGCGTTAAAATCGAAGCCACGCAAGCAGCAATGGTGCGATTTGTTACTGATTAGCGAATATTACAATGTGCACCTACCATACAAAATGTAGCCATGCAAATGAAGCTGTTAAGTTTGTTTTAGACGCTATTAAGTCGCTATGCACATCGCGTCGCTGGCTAATGTATATAGCTGTTTTTAACTGAAAGATATCATCGAAAGGTTTTCTCTTAGTATTTATAAAACCTCGCTTGAAGCGCTTTATTGCAATATCAGATCTACAGTTATCCTATATCCCTTTACCAGTAGAAATTTAACTAGATTGTCGCCCATTCGATTCGAAGTTATTTCCGATAATATTGGAGCCATCTGGCGAGCGGTAATAGATTGAACAAGTTTGTTTATCCGGGATTCTTCAACGACACCGCTTTGCTGCACAAACCGGTTAAATGTAATGTACCAAGCTGGATGAAATTTGAATGTTGTTCCTTAAGATATTTGGTAGGACTTGACGGATAGTTACCGGCTTAACGATTTAAGGATTAATAATAATAATAATAATAATAATGCTTTATTGAGTAATAAGGAGATACAGTAGTATACATTGTTGAAATCACCTTTTAAGTATTAAGTAATACTTGTGTTAGGTGTTTTCGCTCTTCCTTAATCATATGTAAGCTAAATCTCCAATTTCACGTCTCATTAAACTATTAAAACATTCGTATGTAACAAAACGAGATTCTTTTTTCTTAAAAATAATTAGGGTAGGACATACATTTTATTTGAACGTGCCAAGTAAAACGGTTTAGTGTATGAGGTAAACAAAGTCACGCCACCGACGACAGCGGTAGCAGCGCGCGGCGCTGGTGGGTGCTCAATAGTGCAGTGAATTTGTTGTGTGGTCCAAGTAAAAAGATGTTAGCTGTTTACATATATATTGTCAGTTTTGAGTCTTGTATGAGATTGTACCTAATTAGCGGGCTAGTGTTATCGCACGTTTTTGTGTTTTGTTCATGAGAACAAAAATGATAAAAATAAAATGTATATATAAAAATAAAATGTGAGTAATATTTATTAGTTTAGTATTTAATGTGTGTGTGTGCGTGTGTGTGTGTGTATGTGTGTGTGTGTGTGTGTGTGTTTGTGTGTGTGTGTGTGTGTGTGTGTGTGTGAGTGTGGTATTTTTTTGATTTGCCATCTACAACATATTTCTCATATATACGTGTATTTATTAAGTAAGCCTTTCCATAAGAGCTTCAGTTTCATCATAACTTAGTTGCAGTAGCCAGTTTGTTACTGTAATTTTACATTTATAACTATGAAGTGGATATATATTTAATATTTTATTTATTTTGTTATATAAATATTTAGATTGGCTTATATACTGCCGACTAGCAAATATTGAGTTTACATGAGGTTGAGCGATTACAATATCCCTTCTTCTTTTTGTTAAGGAGTTAGGGTCAAATTCAAGGTTTTTATGCATTTTCAATATAGTATTTAGTACGTATAATTTCCTAACAGTCAGTATTTCTGTAGAAGAATATAGCATATCTGTAGGGTACTTGTAAGGCTTAAAGAACATTGATTTTAGTAATGACCTTTGCGTTCTTTCGAGATCTAAAACCGTCGTCATCGTTGCACCTCCCCAGACAGGTATACAGTATGTTAAAACTGATTGAGCTAATGCTACATAGATTTGTTTTAGTAGTTTTGGTGGTGCTACATGTCTTAGATTTTTAAAGACGTATCCTAGTTTTCTAATTCTAGTCATTACGAGTTCAATGTGAGCGTGCCATGATAATCGTTGATCAATGACCACTCCTAGGTATTTAGTGAATTCTACCTTTTCCAGAGTAGGACATTCACAGTATATATAATCGTTACAGGTATGTATTTTAATATTAAAATTAGAATCAGGCTGCGAGTTATTATACATTGCGAAACATATGAAGTTGGTCTTTGAAACGTTGAGTGTCAATAAATTATGTTTCAACCATTTATCAACCTGCTGTAGACCTTTTTCTGCTTTATCTTTGACGTCGATCCATGAGGTTCCATTGAAGACTATAGCAGTGTCGTCCGCATAGGAAACTATATGCCCATCTTTGATTTTTATATCGTGAAGGTCATTTATGTAGGTTAAGAATAATGTAGGTCCGAGCACACTTCCTTGTGGAACTCCGTAATTAATAGGCATATCGTCACTAATGGTATCACCAATTCGAACTGTTTGTCTTCTGTCATGTAAGTAGTCTCTAAATAATCCAAGTGCCGCACCACGAATACCTATTTTTTCCAATTTATTAATTAGGATGGGGGCAGACACGGTTTCGAAGGCCTTTTTTAGGTCCAGAAATACTGTTAAGCATTTGTTTCCTTTATCAACATGTTCTACTATGTGGTTACAGAGAGCTGTTACAGCATCTTCAGTTGAAATACCCTTCCTAAACCCATATTGGGATTTAGATATAATATTATATTTATTAAGATAGCTTTTTAGTCTGTTGTTTAATATTTTTTCTAATATTTTAGAGATGGCAGGCAACACTGAGATGGGTCTGTAATTACATATATCTCGTTGATCTCCATTTTTGTATATAGGTGAAATTACAGATTGTTTTAAAGTGACAGGAAATATTCCTTGGGAGAAACATAAATTTAATAAACGGCAAATAATTGGAATTAAGGTATTTTTGGATAATATTAGGAAACTTGAAGGTATATTATCATAACCAGAAGAACTTTTCTTTTTTAAATTCATAATTATACTATTTACTTCGTCAGGATCGCTGTCAAGTAGAACAAATGATGAAACTTGCTGAATGGACAAGTTTATAACAGAGTTATCGTTCAAATTGGCAGTTTGCTGGATAATATTTTCTGCTAATGCTCTGCCTATACTAGAAAAATATGTATTAATATAGTTAGCCGAGTCAAAGGGGGAGGTTTTAATTTGTAGTAATTGTGAGTTTGGTGTTTTTGCTGTTCTATACTGTGTTATATTATTAATGGTTTTCCATAACTCTTTATTATTTTTTGTCGATTTAGCTAGTTCTTCTCTGTCATATTTTCGTCTTACATTTTTTATTAAATTATTGCAATAGTTTCTGTATCTTCGATATGTAATTTTTAATATGTTATTTTCGGGATCGTTTTTAAGTTTCATCTGCATAGTATTTCTATTTCTTATACACCGTAAAATACCCTGTGTGATCCACGGTTTTAATATACGCTTGCTTCTAGGTATAGTTATTATTTTAGTAAAATCCGTGAGACTTTTTTGAATTCTATTAATCAAAAGGGTGGATAGTAAATTAGGGTCATTGATTTCCAATAAATCTCTAGCAGTAGATTCTAAATCTTTCGCAGCATTATTAAAATCAATGATAGTTTTATATTTGCGGACATTTGTATAGATATTTATTTTTGAAAATTTTAGTAGTACTGTAAGATGATCTGTAATGGAAGTATTCAGGATGGCTATCGTAGCAGTATTTTTAGTTAACTTAAATTTAAGAATGACATGATCTAGGCAATTGTTACCTCTGGTAGGTAAATAATGACCGGGTAATAGGCTATAATTAGTTAAAGTGTTTAAATAACTAAGACGGTTTTTCCTTTCCCAACTTAGCTCGTCCGTTTTAGTCAAAATATTAATATTGATGTCACCTACTATAATTATTCTCTCAAATGATTTTATTTCATCTAGGTGTTTGCTCAAAGAGTTTATAAATATTTCGACATTTTTATTTGAAGGTGAACGATATATACATAGTATTATGGTAGAATATATATTAATTTGTAAACAAGAAGCGTGTTCCAATTTTATCTCGCTAACGAGAACATTATGGATGCTTTTAATGTACGTTGTTACACCGTCATTTTGATTGAGATGGTTAGTAGTGCTGAATGAATTATAGTTTGTGAGGAAAGGTATATTTTTAGCAGCGTTAAGTCTACATTCTGTTAAAACTATGATATCTACTTCAAATTTTAATTCACTTAATGTTAGTTGTAAGTCTTTTATGTTACTATAAACGCTTCTAATGTTTTGCGTAATTATCGTTAAATCTGAAGCTTCTGTGCGTAATTTAGAGGGTAGGTCTTCTATATTACATATAAATGAATGAGCGGTTTCAGTTTGATCTATTACTTTAGCAATTTCTATTGGACTATCCATCATAAAGGTGGAAAAAAGCAATTTCAGTCATTTCTAGAACGTGATTCGTGTAACGCATATTTGTTATTTTAAAACATTGTACTATTATTATATTGGCAAACTTTGAGTATTTTTTATTGAGTGAGGTATGTGTGTATGATTTTGTGTATATATATAAAAGTGTGAGATGTATGTAATGAGTCTTGTTGTGTGAAAGCATTTGTGTATAGTGTATTATATTAATATTATTGATTACAAAAAGTATTAACAAATATAGAATTCTACCTATTATGATGATGATAAGTAGTCATGATTCTTGCATTAGCCTGTTAACTTGTTCTTCACAGTGTAAGTTAATTATTGGTGAGTTTTCGTTCTTCCTTACGTATACTCGTCCGTACGAGGTCCAGCAAAATTTATAATTCTTTGATTTAGCCAAATCTCTTGCGAGGTAATATAGCCGGGATCCTTTGATGGTTAATTGTTCAGCGACAAAAATGGGCGTGTCTTCGTTTTTAGTAAAGCCAATATGTTTTGCACAGAGTTTGGCTTTATGCTTGATGTTGTGAGCTTTGCTCATTTTTAGTACATCAGCTTTTAAAAGAGTAGAGGAGAGCTCGACGATAATAGGTGTGTTGTTTTGTCCTTCTTTTTTACCCCGTACTCTATATATATCTTTGATATCTGGTCTATTAATGTTGCAATTTATAGATTTACCCAGACTTACCAGCATGTTAATCAAGTCTTCTTTTGTCTCAGCATTACCTCTGGGTACATTTTTCAATTCTAAATTGTTTTTTCTAACATTTCTTTGCATGTCTTCTAATCTATTTTCTAATATTGATATGTATTCATTACTTTTCTTACTTTCTATTTCCATGTATTCGATTTTTTTTTCTAGCTCTTCGTTTTTGCTCATTAATAGAGCCATGGAGTTTTCAATATTCTGATTAGATTTTTGTATTTCAATCAGAGTGGGGTTGAAGAACTTTTTAATTCAGCTTCTTGTTTATTCATCAACCTTCCTATCATTATCTCCATTTCTTGCTTAAAAGTACTGAAATCAGTCTCGAATTCATTATCTCTGCTTCTTTTGCCACAGGATTATTCCATATCGTCCTTTTGGATGTCGTAAAAGACATGCCACTACTAATGTAGACGTGAGATCGGTGTTGCTGTAAATTAGCTGCAGAATAGGGCTTTTGAAGCAATGTTAGCTCAGTGGCTTTGGCTATGAACTGCCACGCAGCAGGTCCATGGTTCATATCCCGCCGCGGGCTTGAACTTCACCGAATGGTAGGGCATTTTTCGAATTCCCGCCTGGCTAGCGACCACCCTTTAGTAGATAATTTCTCGCCAAGCTCTTAACGGTGTGTTCCGGCAGTTGTCCTTGAGAACCAGTAATTCTAGGTTAAGCCTGTTACCACCTTCGACCACATCATCACTCACCATCAGGTGAGATTGTGGTCAAATGCTTACCGATAAGCAATAAAAAAAAGAAAGGGCTGCTAAACGCATGGTAGCGGTCATAATACCGAAAAGAGCGTTCCCGAGGAGGATCAGCGTCAGAAAACAGACGGCCATAAAACAAAAGCTAGAAAGTTCTACATCTCGATATCTTTTTGTTAAATTAAACATATCGCTATAATATGATTTTGTTTCGTTCTTTGTGTTATAGAAAATATATTGTACCTACCCGCATACAACGGTATATGGATGTTTTTTTGTAGAATGAAAAGGAATGAAGAAAAAAAATAGTGTGCTGTACTGTATGTTTTTTTTAATAATTTTTTTTTCACGAGTGGGTATTAAAAAAAAGTTTGTAAAGGCTGCGTCTAAACAATTTCTGATTAAGGGCGCATTTCACCGTTGAAACTTGACGCGGTAAATTCAAGTTAAACTGAGTTCAAGTGTTTGACCAGGTTCAGAGCTCCAGTTTGATTTTCACCAACATAAATTGAACCAAGTTGAAGCTGAGCTGAGTTAACTTTTAAGCGCCCGCTTTCCGAAGTTTAGCTCAACTAAACGCGTTTTAGGTGGAAACTCTATATTGTGGCGGGAAATTGAAAGTTTAAACAGTTTTTGTTGATTTTATTAGATTTCTTAAACATTTAACAAGATGGTGGTATTAGCGAATTTAAAATAATATTGCTCGTATTCTCTTAAGCCGTAGTTGGACACCACTGCATAAGATTTCACGGTTTACGTGATCAAGTCGAACAGTACCAGTTTTTTTTTAAATTTATTGCTAAAGAAGTCAACGTTCGCCTTTAGAGCTTTGACTGTCACCAACAATTTGCAGCTTATTACAGCCATCCTTTACATAGCACCAATGGGGAAGCCAAATGAATGTACTGTTAAATTCCTCCTAGATGGCGCTGGAAGTTTTGGTACCCATAAAATGGTCAATATGTAAATATGTTGCTTCTATTTTTAATTTATAACTTTTTTAAATAAGTATTTCTGTGTCGAACCTGAAAATTTCCAACACTCTCAGAATCTCCGGTTTTGATTAGATGATTCTGCCATCATCGATCTTCAGCTTCGTCATTTGGCTTTGCCCTGTAGACGATTTTTTTGAGAACACTTTGGAGCCTTGGTTACGCTATATTGCGGCCTTTATATACGATTTGTATTAAAGGCGCGCAAGTTGTGTCGCAGTGCCTTCAAAATTCGTCTATTGGCTTGCCGTAGTTCGACATATCAGCTGAAGATTGCAGTCTCATCTCATTCCGGTCTTCCGTAAGTTAGATGGTTTCTTTTAATAGTTTCTTCGGTTTATTTCGGTGAGGGGTCTTAAAGAACTGAGACCCCACCGCTTGGACAGCTTCCACAAACCCGTTGTTTATCTCGTCCAATGTTTTGAATTCAGCTAGGCATTGGAAGCGGTTATGTAGTTCGAGTTGAAAACTCTCGGGGTTTTGGATTTGGGCAACGCTAAGACTGAGCGTGGAATTTATCAGACTCTATACCTCTAAAGCTTAACATTGATATTCAATGAGCCTCTAACGATATGGTGATCGCTACCGGCTTTCACCTCATGGATCACAGAGACGTTATCGAATATTTGCTTCTGGTCGTCATGATAAACTCAATTTAATTTTTTGTTGAACCATCGGGGCTTTTCCACGTCCACTTCCTGCAAGGAGTTCATCGCAAAGAGTCCCTTCTTCTCCATAAATGCGACCGGCCTCTGGTTCCGCTACCCTTATCCAAATGGCCCCAATCTCAACTCATCGTCATTTCGTGTGCCCAACTTAGCGTTGAAGTCCCCCATAACAACGGTGAAGTATGTTTCGGAGGAATGTAAGGCTTCAGATATCTCCTCATACATAGCCTCAACTTCATCGTGTGAGCATGTCGAGGTCGGTGCGCAAACCTGTATGACCTTCAGCGAATACCGTTAAGTGATTCTGAGTATAAGGTACGCTACCCTGCTCGACACACTTTCAACTTTTACAACATTGTTAACAAGGGTCTTCCGGACGAGAAACCCAACATCATCCTGATATTTTTAGCAACCTTCCTAGCAGAAGAACAAGTTACCGGAGTCAAGGTTAACGGTGTCCTGACCCTGTCTTATCATTTCCGATAACCCCATGACATCTCAGCGTAACTTGTACAATTCTTCTTTCAGCTCGACAATCTTGTGGTCCTCCCAGAGCGTACGTATGTTGTGTGTAGCCAGGGCCAACGGTCGTCATTTACATTCTGTACAATAAGGTAATAATAGGCACATTAGCCTAGCTAAAATATCGGAAATGCGTTTGCGTTTCTCTAATGCAAAAGCTGTGACGACATAGCTTGGTTTATCTACCGCAGCAGGCATGGACACTACACGCGATTTATCGTTTCGCGATGACGGCGTAACTGTCGTGTTTCGCTTTAATGTCGACATAAACCTTCCTCGATGACAACTCATCCGAGCGCAAGGTTTGGAATTTGGTGAGATATATCGCGTTTCTCAGTTTGGAAGTATATTATTTTTGACATAAACAATATGTCCTACAATAGTCTGTTCAGTTTTTACGGAGTGATACGTGGATAACACATAATTCTCACTATTATCTAAACTGTGTCGCTCTGCCTTTCAGAATAAAAGCCAGGACAACCATGTGGTGTATCTACTCCATTCGAACACTTACCAATGCTACGCGATGTCAATGAACATCTATCACTAGGCAAAAGAAAACAGCTGTTTCGTGTACCTATTATGCTCTCGGTTGTTGGCGGCTTGTGATAAAAAAACGCGCGACGCGGTATCGGTCGATGAACCTAGGTTTTCATCCTAGGCAACTCAATACGGAAACAAAAAAATAAAAATAATGTAAGTAAATGTTTTATCATTTGAACGTTAAGTTAATTACTTTTTATATGTTACGTTAATTTTGCTGAGGGCTGTTTGGAGCAGGCGATATAACTTTTAAGAATCCAAATATCTTATACTTAATAAATAAATTAGAGTTAATCTGGCAATCAAGCGGGAAGCATTCGGCACGCTAGGTAGATTAGGCAGTAACCACAATCTAGCCCCGCGCTACCGTGGCCCCGATACCTTTCCTCTGCTGACGGACGCTGAGGTACGCGAAACAGCAGTTTTGTATAGTGCCCAATAAAGCCATTTATTGAATTCGTGTGGCGTTCGCACGTACGTGTGTGAATGGAGTTAACAGCGGGTGTCTTCGCTTTAATGCTCCAATCTACGTGCCACAGCTTAGATAATAGTTAGTACTAATTTTGTGTATGTAAAAATTAATAATGAGTCCAACACATTCAATTATCGATTCCAAACCACTCCCCGCAGTATTGTTGATATATTGTCATCCTCCTTATAAACAATACAGCTACTACAATGAATAGCTTTTTGACAACCTAAAGGCCATTCCAGGCCCACAGGCAGTCCAAGTGTTCCAGCCCACTACCAGTTGACACCGTGCCCCGCACGCTGCCAGCATTGTTCCGTTGGATTGCAATGCAATAAGCACTTGTTGTTAAACCATATAAGTGCTTGGATTTTTATCATGCGTGGCATCGACCAAGCGCTTTGATAAGTTTTGTAAAATACGATGAGCTCCCGGTTCCGATGGACCCAATGTCTCTACACCAAACGACTCAAATATGTTACCACTACTGAGATTAGCATTCTTGCGCCGCTTTTGTGATTAGACAATTAAAAAAAAAAAAAAACAAATAAAATAGTACTTTACTACGAGTAACTCCGACCATTAATTTAATGGTCTACTGCTTAATAAAGTTAACAGACAGATATCCTTGGAACGAAAGTAATGTATGCTCCTAAGGAGCTGCGCATTGGACAGACGTTTTGTCCGTAAAGATTAGTTGTAGAACAAGTCGCCCGCCTAATGGTAAGTGTCACGACTGTCCGTTACAGTGACTCTCTTTGGTCTGCTTGACACTGCTGTAAAGTATATTGACGAGGGAGATAAAATGAGAACTCCGAGTGCCGTTGAAAGACTGATTTGTATTCTACCCTCCATACATATTATAGTTATTTCGACATATTACAACTGTATTGCTTTTATGCTTGTCGTTGTACATTATCTCACCTGATGATAACTGATGATAGTGTTCAGACTAACCTAGAATTGGCTCTCAAGAATAGCTACCGTAACATACCGTCAGCAGCTTCGGGACAAAGGTTACTTTAAGATGGTAGGTACATAGGAAGGCATTGGCAAAATGCCGTATGGACTGTACTGAATTAGCCGAATTGTCCTCTGCTCCTCATTAAGAGGGATTTGCACTTATCCCCACGCTTGGTAGGTCTTGGGAATCGCAGTATTACAGGTAACAGTTCCAAAGAAGGCACTGCTGCGCCCACCTTTCATTAAATTACCCTTAGTCGCCTCTTACTACAAACACAGGTAGCAATGGGGGGATGACATTATAGCCCGGCTCCCCACGGGGCATATATACCTGCATGCAATAACGCCTGCCACGTAGCTCCAATATTTAACCCTAGAGTGATAGTGATGTGTGCTCAACTTGGCACGTATTCAATTCCGCGTCCGCTGGCGCTGTCAAAGCTTGACGGATAATAAAGACGTGGATCGCATCACCCAGGCTCAGTCCTAGACATGTCTCGTTACGACTCGACCAATAAACGTTCGTAATGATTAATAATGCATCTCTTAAACCACCCGTCAGTATAATTAACTCTATAGGAGCTTTACTTGGCACAAATTCAATACCTGCGTCTGGTTTCGACGCTGTCAAGGCTTGATGGATAACGGAGATGAGAGATAAGAGCTAATATATTAAGTGGCAAACGTAATATACGCCGAGAAAGACATTGATCGTGTTCTAAATGGTTTTACTTATTATGGACTTGGGTTGTAGCTTAGTATATGCTGTTTTACCCTCATAATAGACACTGTTCTATTAGAATGTCTAATATAAGAGCTCCTTATTTTAAACAGCACTTTATACACACTTTATACACTTTTTACACCACGCTCATATACTAATTATTCAGCGAATTCAGTAATCCTTCGAACACAGAAATGCTATAATAATAATTTTAGCTCAACAGACCTTTTCAACAGACATTATTAACATTATAATTGATGAATAAAGTGAATATAGTATGTTTTCACCTGTTATTAACCCACCACTTACTTGTTTATCTTCTTTAATTAAATATGTATTTATTTACCTCTTGCAATAGTTTGTGTAACTTTTATGAACAATGCATATTTTGTACTTCTGCTTTCTCTGTTATAAAATTATATAATTAGAAAGTAAATCCGTCATTGGATGTAAGAATTAATATTTTTATAAACTATTGTAAATTAAGTTAAGATCTGTGGATTTTGTGAACTCAATAAATAAATAAAATAAATACAATACAAAACTGCATGAAGATAAATTTGGTGTGATACCAAGCATGACACGAGTGTTGGTTTTTAGATTTTCGTAACTAATGTTCAACACACATATAGATAGTTGGTAGTAGCCAAAATCGTAAAATATAGAACGAAACCATACCTGCAAATATTTTGGCGTCCTTATAAACACAACTATTAGAATCACGGAGCTAGTAGACACCTCGTTTAGTTGTTTATTGTGAACTGTCGCTATTTTGAAATTTGCTTAACGAAGTGGTTAAGTTTTTTGGGCATGCGTCATACGTAACTGTAGTTGTATCGTGTTTTACCATACTCAAGTAGAAAATCTGTCGCCAAGCACCTAACGTTGTGTCCGGCAGCTGTCCTTGAGAGCCAGTAATTATAGGTTAGCCTGAACAACATCTTCGACCACATTATCACTTACCATCAGGTGCGATAGAGGTCAAAGGTGAGCCTGTCAGCTATAAGAACAAACAAAGAAAGGAAAGTAACTTCAATTAATGGTTATCTAATATTAAACGGTTTCTCAAAAGTGGAATGTTATATAAGAATCGAAAGGAATCGATTCCCATACGAGGTATTTAGGCTATGGTCTTAGTAGGAGTTAATGACTTTCACCCATGTTAAAAAGTCTACTTTTCATTTTGAATATGAGGAAAGTAAAATAGTAGCTTATCAGAAATATTGTTAGTTTTGGTAGTAATAACTTGAGTATTACATATTTAAAATTAATTGAGAACTTAGGACAATTTGTGAAACTTTTGTTTGGAATATTTACTCATTTTGTTTTACTATATAATTTTTTACTTCCTTTTTTCTATTTATTTAGAGTGCCGCCAAATTATTAAAAACTTTTTAAAATTATTAATACGGAATACACCGCGAAAACGCGTCAAGATCTTAAACAAAATTAGTAACACGCCTAAAATGTTCATGCTTGCACTAACTTGAAAAGGTCATATTCATTCCCGACCTAGATAGGGAAGCAGTCGCTATCAGCCTTTCCTGCCCAAAGATGAGGAGCAGCTACTTGCTACTCGGATTAAACAAACACCACTTTCCTAGTATGAGAAATAAAAAGAACCCTCCATTAGTTCACTATCGAGTTCACCCTTACATACAGGTGAACCTGATAAACGCGTGCTATAAACAAAATTGTGAAAACAAACAAAATAACAGAAATTGTCAAATATGTACACTCAGTCAAGTTAATGAATAGATTCAAACGTTACTTTGCGAAAATCCATATTTAATAATAACAAATATTTTTAATATTTTAAGAAAACATCAAATTAATATTTTAGTAAAACACTTAAAAAATATAAAAATATATCTAGTGACAATTCCGCCCAATTCCCCTGTCAAGCCGACGCGACGTCACAAACGCCACGCAGCCAAACCGGAAGAATCCTCGACGCGTTTCGATTCTACAAGAAGCATCCTCTGGAGGTCTTGACTCTGCGAGCGCACGATCGAGAATTTTTCTCGATCGTGCGCTCGTAGAGTAGGCTTGACAGGGGAATTGGGCGGAATTAACACTAGATATATTTTTTAAGTGTTTTATTAAAATATTAATTTGATGTTTTCTTAAAATATTTGTTATTATTACTCAGTCATGTTTCAATATAGATGTGGATATGACTACCTAATAAAGGGTCACTCTAAGTTCCGCCTACATTTTGATAGATGCTCCCCAATGTGGTTCAATTCCAGCAGCTCTATTTACCGCCAGAGTTGGTCCAGACAATGTGTCAAATAAACGACAACTGCTCTATATTAATGGCTTCCATCCGTCACGTGGACTACCTACACGAGAATGGTGTAATTATTGTGATACTTTTCAACTTTTATGTACATTTATATAATCTCATTCGGTAATAATAACTAATTATGAAATGAAATACAGACTTTATTTACATACTTCTTTAAGAAAATTAAAAAGTTAAGTTAAAGCATTATATTCTCCTAATAAAACAATGCTTTAAAACAATTGTTTAATTATTAAAGTACAATGTGTCCCGACCAAGGAGGTTTCAATTCAATTTAAGTACACATTATCTATGCTGACGCAACGCGCTGATTCTGAGCCATAGACCAATAGCAGACTTTTTCCATTTTGGCGCTATTTCGTACATACGAATTTGAGTAATATTTTGTTGGATAAAAAAAATATTTAAAGGAGATTGAATAAAGTAGTGTATGCAACTGCATATAATTAGATATTAAAACAACTCGTGTAATCTTATTTTGAAATTACACTCATGTTTTAATACCCTCTATTATATGACAGTTGCATAAACTACTATTATTACATTCCGAGAAAATGGTCGTTGTGAAATTTGGAAGCCATTTTCATTACAAGCAGGAGACGTCAGTAGCATCTCAGAACCATTTTCGTACATATGCTGGGTCGGTATAAAATATTATCTCTGTCAACACAAGAACAATTTTAGCTTCAGTTTTATGGCAGGCCCCAACCTTTCCTGGGAATGCTCTCATACCCGCTGCCTTTGGGTTATGAAGTGTTGATATGGTAAATATTCTTGTTCTGCGTGTAATGTGCAGCAATAACCTGCTCACTTCGACTTGGGGGCTGCTCGGGAGGCGCATTTTTATATTAGTCATGTTTTCTGATTATCAGATATATGGAATGTATGGAAGCATTATAAAAACAGTAAGTTAATTTAACACTGCAAACCTTCAAATAAAATTTTCAGAATATGTTGTTTAAATAGTTGTTAAATTACATAATATACCAAAATTTTCGCGCGTAAATTTGTAATTTTGTAATTCCTAAGTTCAGTTTAGACGCCGTCGTAAAAATAGTCTAAAATAAATAAGGTTGATGGCTTCAAATATATATATATATACAAGGTTACTGCTAATTAACTGGCGATACGCGACAGGCGTGATGGGTATCGATAACAAAAGCTGAAAAAAAAAAAGAAAACTTTTTCTACTTTTCAGTGATTTATCAATGAGATACTAAGTGATACACAATACTGTATGGTGCTTAGAATCACTAACAAAACAATAAAAAAGAATAATCACTAAGTAAAAGCATCAGCTGTTTTGAATTAAAGACGCTCGCGCACCCACCCGCTACATTGCGATCGCTTAGTGATTGAAACGGCTGCCGCCGCTTGACGTCGCTGGTTCGAAGTGCAGCGCGCCGCGGAGTAGCGGCGGAGGTGTCGCATGTCGGTGTGCTCCGACGTTCCTTCCATCTTTTGTTTTACCTACCTAATCCATCCATGAATTTTCATGTCCATCACTCTCTTAGTAAGCGTTACATCTCTTTTAATTTTTTTTAGGTTTTGTTATCAATACCCATCACGCCTGTCGCGTATCGCCAGTTAATTAGCAGTAACCTTGTATATATATAATATAATCTTCGCAACAAGTTTCAGGAGATCACACCGCACATTCTATTCTTAAAACCTGAGGAAGAGAAAAAATCTAGGATTTAATTTAAGATTCTGATACTATAAGATTAAATAGAACTTCTAAGATTGGTTCAAACATCAGTAAACATGCCTAATCAATTACAAATATACGATAGGAAAAAATTAAGTCATGTGCGGGAATTTAAAAAAAGTAATCCCTTCGTATATTTGTAATTTTGTAATGTAATCCGCATAGCAGGCGTTATTGCAAACATAACAATATTAAAATGACTAATCAATCCTAGAATACAAAATGTACCGGAGGTTTCAGACCTTCGGTATGCTCAGTATTCTAGGATTGATGCTAGAATCCTTTCCTCTTCCTTTCTATTCCTCTTCCTCAGGTTCCAAGACGAGACGCAAACAATTTTGCTACCGAGCGCAACACACAAAATTTTTGTGCGCAAACACAATGAAATTTCGTCTTGGCAACGGCTGACTATATTTTTATCAAACATTAGAAAGAACCATCTTATTAAATGCCCCTATTCGAATTTAAATCATATTAGTGGTTTGAGACACCGAAAGATTGACAAAAGCCAAACAACTATGTCTCAAGGTGACGGGGGCAGTGCAATTCGTGACTTGTGACGAAATGCATCTGTTATAAGCAGAGGATAGCCCGCTTAACATCAGGTGGCCCTCGAGCTTGTTCCGTCACAATAACATAAAAAAGCCTTAAGTGCAGGAAGCGCTTTTCATACAATAGTAGTTTCGTCATATTTTTAATACAAAGTGTTCAAACTCGGTAAACTTCAGCATGAACGTCCTGGAGCCTAATATTCCGTAATACTAAGTATTTTAAAAATATTCGGGAAAATTAGTTTTATGCGTATTTTCGTAAATAAATGATAAAAATTAAAAGTGAAAAACCAAAAGCATAGATATTAGGATCAGGGATATACATGCAAAATTTCACCGTGTTTGAACACTTGCTATTTAAAATATGATGCAACTACGTGTACGTTTGCATGGAAAGCGCTACGTGCACTCTAGCATTAACATTAAAAGAAAAAGAAAAAAAAAAAAGGGAAAAAAAAAAGGGGCCAAATGTAACTCGGTACACAAGTATTTTGTGACTTTTGCAATATCTTTGGTAAAGTAAGACCTACCATAAACGTAAAGATACAGTAAACTAAGTCTTGGAGCAGTTGAATGTGCTTGGAGCTGAGAACGAGCCGTTTAGCTTCCCTGCGAGTTTCTTACACGTTATTTCCATTAGGCGAATTCGTGCCAATACGAACAACGAGTTACGGTTATGTTCAAAGGAATGTTTGTTTTATGCTGTACCAGACAAAGCTTTTGTATCGATAGCTTGAGATTTTCTTTAGCTTTTCAATGGGCGGTCGGGTAAGTTGACTCTTTGCCTTGTGTATTAATCGACACATCGGATCGAAGTATTCCAACACAGATAATTGTGTGGAACGTTATTGTGAAGGAACAAACGCGAGGCCCACCTGATGTTAAGCGGTATCCTCTGCTTATAACAGATGCATTTCATCACAACTGCACTGCGCCCATCACCTTGAGACATACCTGTTAAGTCTCATTTTGCCTGTTATTTCACTGGCTTTCAAGGACTGCTACCGGAACACACCGTTAGGTGCTTGGCGACAGATTTTATACTTGAGGGTGGTCGCTAGCCAGGCGGGCATTCGCAAAATGCCCTTCCACCATGCGGTGAAGCTGAAGCACTGGGCGGGATTCGAACCATGAACCTGCTGCGCGGCAGTCCATAGCCAATGCCACTGAGCCATCACTGCTTCGAAATCACTGCTTTTCAAGGGGTGGTCGGGTTAGTTGACTCTTTGCCTCTAACTTGTGTATTTATCGAAATATCGAATCGAAGTATTCCCACACATAGATAATTGTGCACAAAGCGCTTGCCTAACCTAATAGATCAACTAGTTTAAGATATATAGATAACACATTATTGTACTTTCTTATTACAATTAGGCGAAGAAAGGTTCTCGAGTGGTTACCACAATACACCGGAAGACGTAGATTTGGTAGACCGCCCACTAGGTGGACTGACGACATCGTTAAAGTCGCGGGTAGCCAATGGTTACAAGCGACTAATAGCCGTTCTTTGTGGCGTTCTATGGGGGAGGCCTTTGTTCAACAGTGGATGTCTTCCGGTTGATGATGATGATGATGATGATGATTACAATTAATAGTATTTACAAAATATTTCATACTAAAAATAGTACAATCGGCGGTCTTATTGCTAGGCAGCAATCTTTTCCAGGCAACCTTAAGCAGAAAAAACAATTTGATTAACGTTAACGTTCTCTGCGTTCAACGCTTGGATGTGTGACCGTCGCGCCAGTGGCAATTTACAACAGAGCGCTTTTGTAGTAATTAAACAACTTTAAACGGTTTAAATCGCGTATCTTTATTTTTGTCCCGACTACGACTAAAACGATTTAAACCGTTTAAAGTTGTTTAATTACTATGTGTAATAATCGCCAAAACCTAAGACAACATTAGAGCGCTTTTGTTCTTCAGAAGGCAGATAAAGCCGTTTGTACTGGTTGTTGTCTTAGTATGGGCAGTCTTTAGGCCATGTTGGAAGCCATTGGGCCTGAAATTTACGACACTTTACATGATGGCAATGAATTTTGCTAGTGTCTGCTACCACCGTCTAGTAGAAAATCTGCCGACAAGCACGTTACGAAAACAATCCTTGAGAGTTTCCGTGCTCATAATAGTAAAAAAAAAGTTTAAATCCTGTTTAACGTCTTCAACTACATCATCACTTCAGATGAGATCTGGTGGTACTGTCAGTAAAAAGATACCTGGCAGAACATGTCTCCGTTTATTAGTGAAATCTCTTTTTATATATCTATGGCTATGAAGCCTCTGACTATCTCCTCTGTTTGTCTAACATAACATAAAATTATAAAAACCGGCCAAGTGCGGCTCGGACGATCCTAAGGAACTTGAACTGTATGAAACAAAATCGATAATTAGTACATTTTGTGTTGGTTTGGTACGGAACCTTCGGTGTGGGAGTCCAACTCGCTCTTGGACATTTTTTTATATGTAGCTGATAGGTTGCGACCACATCTAACCTATCTCAAAAACTGTACCTACAAATAAATGCTGCTATGAGCTACTTGTTTTTTAAAAAAAATATATTATTCGATAAAAAATAAATCCATCTTTGACCGACTTCAAAAAGAAGAAGGTATTCAATTCGTTATTTTTTTTGTTTGTTACCTCAGAACTTTTGACTGAATTTACCGATTTTGCTAATCCTTTTTTATTTGAAATTTCATCAAAGTCGGTCCAGCTCTTTTTGAGGTACACTCCAATAACTGAAAAGTGTTTTCCTATCTTGATGATATATATACTCATTGGCAGTGAATGACAATCGATCCCGTAAGTAGCAAGGGTCACTAAAAAGGGTAAACATTTTTTTTTACCTAAAATTGAACCGACTTCAATACTCGAGTGTAGGTTATTTCACACTTTTAGGTGTTGAAGTCAGTTCCATTTTAAGTAAAAAAAAAATTTTTCGTAAGAAGACGTTCGACTACAAGAAGATTTTTATATCATCAAGAAACACCTTTTCACAATAAATAGGTATATAATTGTGTGAAAGCTCGAGGCCTACAGCAATCATGAATAGGAACCAATATCCTCAGGAATTGATATGGTTCACGTTACGAATACGGCCTATTGTCGGAGGCAAGTCTAGAATTCCGAGCAGTAAAGGTGTCTTTGTTGTTCAAAAATATTGTGTGGTGTTTTCAAAACTCAGATTTATTGTGAAAGAGTACCATAATACATATAGAATATGAAAAGATATATGTATAAATTCAAACGTTACTTTGTACTGTATTAGCTGCATAGTCCACTGCTGAACACAGCTTCCCCCAATATGGGGGGCACGCCATAATCCCCACGCATGGCAGGCGGCTTAGGGATTGCAGTGTGAGATATCAGTTCCTCAGAAAGTGCTGCTGCCCACCTTCTGGTGTTAACACACCAGAAGTTACCCTTAGTCGCCTCTTACGACACCCACGGGTTGAGATAGGGGGGTGACATTCTAGCCCGGCACCCCACGGGCGTTACTCATTATAGTTATTGAATACGTATCTCCTGAAAATAACGCCGTAAAATACTTTTAAAATATTTGTTATTATTAAATATGGATTTCCGCAAAGTAACGCCTGAATCTTTTCATTATATTACCTTATTCAGTCGGTTCCATTTTTAGGTATTTTTTTTTTTTTTTTTTTATGCCTGATAGGTTAGTCTTTGACCACTATCGCACCTGATGGTAAGTGATAATGTAGTCGAAGATGTTGTTCAGACTAACCTAGATTTTTTTATTTCATCGTATTTGTGCACTTTGTATTTAAAAATGAAACTAAGTTAGTCACTTAGCACTATGAAAACACTTCCGTCTCGTGCGGCCGATATCTAGTAACACCCTAATCACATATAAGTGAGTGGTGACATGTTGCTCATTTGGCGCATTCTTTCCATTAGTGGACATTCGACACCCGAGAGAAAGATATGGCACAATCCTTTAACTCTTAAGCCGGGAACTGTACGGCATTAATCTTGTACATAAAATTCTTCACGAGTTTTACATTAAATAACTTTATTTTATACATTCCACATGTGCGTGTATTCAAATATGTGTTGAAAGGATTCAATCGAACGTTTTTGCGTATAAAAGGATGTGATTATATTTACATAGGGATGGAACCCCGTTGAATTGGAGAGGCAATAACATTTATGATAGTGGGAAAACGGCATCTGGTAAGTGCTTGCTAGTGGGAATCGATTATGTTTAGCAGATTTCGAGTATTTTGTAGACTGGAATTGGGTATTCCGGTTCACGGAGAGTTTTTGTCGCAATAGCAATCTTTTATTTTGCTACGTCGATTCTATGGTCGAAAAGTTTGGGGGTTATTGAACCTTTTTTTCTTAGCGATGTCCATGCCAATTATTACTTTACTAAGGTAAGTATTTTTTTTTTAAATGTTGTAGTGTGATGAGTCCTATGCATAACCCGCCTGATGGAAGCACGTCTTTCTATTCCTGTTGCAGTGTCTCCATCCTCGTTCTGCTTGAAACTGCACTCATCACTCCAAGACGTTAAATCTTATGTCTCGCCCAGTATTTTCACTTGCTACAGTACCCTTCTCGCCTAAAGACAGTAGTATTTGCACACAACTGCTTTGAGGCAAAATATCTGCAGTGGTAGTCAGCAAGACGAACTCTTTCTGAAGAGTCCTACAACTGATATTGAAATTAAGGCACAGAAGTAAGAGCGTACCTTACCTTGTCGTAGGTTCTCGGAAGTATTGAAGATTTTAAGAAGTACAGCACAGATTAACAATGATTAAATGCTTATTAGAGTAGAATGTACGTTTATATTTTTTTAGTAACTTTTGGATTTTACGACTTGGCCTAATCATGAAAGCAGGATATTTTTCGTTGTTATTACAGGTAGATTTAGCTTTAACAAAACATTTATTATTGAATAGCATATATACTGTAATTTATTCATATAATAAGGCTATGTTGGGACTGTTTTTTTTATGGGATAGGAGGGCAAACGAGCAGGCGGCTCACCTGGTGGTAAGTGATCACCGTCGCCCACGAACATCCGCAACACCAGAGGTATCGAGGATGCGTTGCCGGCCTTTGAGGAGGGAATATGCTCTCTTCTTGAAGGCCCCTAAGTCGTATCCGTTTGGAAATACTGCATCTGGCAGCTGGTTCCATATTGTGGCAGTGCGAGGTAGAAAAAAATTATGTTTATAAAACTGAGTAAAATTACTATAAAAATAATTATAATTAAAAAAATACTACTATTTATATTGTGGGATTCTTGTTTGTTACTAATTCGTCGGTTGTGGTTTGTGGGCATGTCTAGCTTTTATACATAAAAATACGTAAAATGTGTATCGTCAAACGCGATCCTATAACGAATAAAAAAAAAAAAAAAAAAAAAAAATCGTCCATTACATATTTATCCATTTAACTTAAAATAATCCATGTTACAAGTTAAATACATCCAACACAGTATCATGTTGTTTGGTTCGCTAACTAACTAATAAGCTTTACAAAGTTATGACGTGAGAAAATGGAACAAACTTATCCGTAGTCTAACTTAAGTTCACTTGTTTGTAGGCATATAATAAATTGATTTACGCACATTAAAGAACCAACAGTACCTATTATGAGTGTTTTACTTGATATACGTTGAAGCAATGATGGCCGAGCGGTAATAGCTATGGACTGCCGCGCCGCAGGTCCCCGGTTCGATCCCCACCGCCGCCGGCTTGAGCTTCACCGCATGGTGGTAGGGCATTTTGCGATTGCCTGCCTGGCTAGCTACCACCCTCAAGTAGAAAATCTGTCGCCATGCACCTAACGGTGTGTTCCGGCAGCAGTCCTTGAGAGCCAGTGAAATTACAGGCACATGAAACTTAACAACTGCGTCTCAACGTGACGGGCGTAGTGCACTTCATTACTTGTAATGAAATGCATCTGTTGTATAGGCAGAGGTTAGTCCACTTAACATCAGGAGGGCCTCCAGCTCGTTCCGTCACAAGAACTTAAAAAAAAAATACGTTGTATGGTGTTTTTCTTGCTGTTTGTATATATTTGTTACTGGCCATAATCCACCTGACCTGCGAGATTATGTCTGAAAACGGCCATCTGTTACATACATTATATATTTGGTTGAATAAATTCTAAATTTGCTAACCTTTTTAGTAGAGCTTATGATTTTACAGACAAATAAAACTGTAACTTAAAATAGATAGTAAATATTACCTAGGAGCGAAATAATATTTTTAAATGCTAGCCGCATTTGACCACTATAACATCTGATGGTAAGTGATGATGTGCTCGAATATGTTATTCAAGCTAACTTAGAATTACCGGCCCTCAAGCACAGCTGCCGGAAAACACCGCTAGGTGCTTGGCGACAGATTTTTTATTTGAGGGTGATAGGCAGCCAGGCGCGCATTCGCAAAATGCCCTAACACTATCCTACATTGACTGCCATCCTAAAAAAAACAACCGGGACCTACGGCTTAACGTGCCGAAGCACGGAAGCGCTCAGTAGTAATGTCACTAGCTGTCACCAATCCAAGTCATGACCGCGGCGGACGTTGCTTAACTTAGCAGAAGATGCTATACCTACGTGTAGAAGTGAAACGAGTCAAAAGTTCTTCCGGTGTGACTACGTGGCGTTTATGACGTCACGTCAGCTTAGCAAGAAAATTAGGCGCAATTGTCCCTGCATATATTTTTGTATTTATTAAATGTTTTAATATTAATTTCATGCTTAATTAAAACTTTAAATATTTGTTATTAATATATATGCATTTATTTTTCTTTAACTAAATACTAAAACTGTGTCCCTAAATAGAGGAAGAACTTTAAGTTGTAACGCCGCAATATGTTTTAAGCTTTTATCGTGCCCGACTTACTATGAATACGGTCATTTTAGCTAACATACTTCCTTATCTGCATATATTTGGCATAGACAAAACTACTAGCTTTAAAAAAATATAACAGAAAAATTATCTACATGTCTTTCTATTTTAACATACTTTCGTGTTGTTCCTAAAATATGTTTCTGTAAACGTTATAAACAACTTTTTTATATCAATAGCAGGACAGTGTATTTTATTTAATTTATCTGTAAATTTATTTATAGAAATTGTGTCTATTAACTATTTCGTATCATTTGATAAACAATAATTTATTCAATACAATAAAAATAAATAATAAACTCAACTTTTACTTGTTTATAAACTCAAAAATTGTCTACCCATGTACCATCACACGACCAATGTTGTTTCATTTTCAAAGCTCGACCCCCATAGGGTAAAATTACACCCTATAGTGGTCGCGATCTGAAAATGAAACTACATTGGTCGTGCTACAGGGCTGCTTTCGATGTGAAAAAGTATCAGTCTGCTACTTACCTGTTATATTCAGGCAACCTACAACGCTTATTTTATAATATCATGCAGTCTTACGTATGGTTCTTGTGTGAGCTAAAAAACTGTGTGCACAATCGTGATTACCAGACGATGAATTCAAATAAGTTCAAAAACAGGTCGTAAAAAGAAACCGGTAAATATTACGCGAGTCCTAGCCGATTACTAAATAATAATTATGATTTTTGGTTTCAACTGTAAAGGAATAATTATGGTGGAAGGCCATTCGCATGGTGGTAGGGCATTTTGCAAATACCCGCCTGGCTAGCTGCCACCCTCAAATAGAAAATATGTCTCCAAGCACCTGATGGTGTGTTCTGCAGCTGTCCCAGAGAGCCAGTAATTCTATGTAGGCTAGTCTATCAGCTATTAATAATTTAAAAAAAATATACAACTCAAACAAATTCTACTCTTAGTGAGAAATTCCTACATGACATAGGTACTTGTGTCACTTATACCCTGCTATAACTCACGCCCATATCTTTTCTTCCGTCCTTTGGGGAAAATGCGTGAATTGGACAGTTTGGGTACCGACCTTCTTAACTCAAGTTTAGTTGTATTCTGACAGTTCGGAGAGATTAGTACCCTTGAGAGAGATGGCGCGGCACTTGAAACATTCTCGAATATCTTATTGAATAGCAAAAAATTCGGAATAGTGTGAATTGGGCTCGCATACCGAGGGCGTCACAAAATGTTTGTTGTGTGTATATTATACCAGAAATGAATTTATCAATACACTTGCTCGGAAAATGTATGTTGGCGTTACTGTATCAGCTGGATCGTCCGCTGCTGAACACAGCCTCCCCTGTTAAGGGGGTATTTTGCCATAATCCCCACGCTTGGCAGGCGGCTTGGAGATCGCAGTATAAGATGGCAGTTCTTTAGAAGGCGCTGCTGGCCACCTTCCAGTATGTTTCCCTTAGTCGCCTCTTACGACACCCACGGGATGATATGGGTAGGTGCAATTCTAACCCGGCACCCCACGGGGAAACGGGGGCGTTGGCGTTACCGTGTCGAAATGTACTTCTTTTCGCACACATGCTGTTTACTTTCCAGTTTTGATAAGTTGCTGTTTTACTTTGACACGAGGATATTGTTGTATTTTATTCATTTTCTTCAAGAAAAAAGAAACCAAGGGGTTCATAAGACGAACCCCTTTGTTCGTTTTTTTGAAGTCAATCAATAGATAAAAACTCGAAAAACGAACCCTTCGCTTAGTTTTTCAAGTTTTTAACTTTTTTGTAGTTTTAGATACGAATAAAATAACAACCTCTTTGACCTTTAATATTTTTTTCTATTTAACCTTTAATAACCTCTTTTTTTTTTTCTAAGGACAAAGTAATGATAAATATACGCGATTTAAACCATTTAAAGTTGCTTAATTAATAAACGATGATACCAAAGGAATTGGCCCTTTTTTCTGTTATTTTATTATATTTCTGTGCGCCTATTTGTAGGCCATACACATAGTGAAATATTGAAAATTCTGCTCACAAGTGTGTTAAAATGACCACAAGTGTGTTAAATGACGCGTGCTATTATTCTGATCTCGGTTTATATAAAAACGTTGTATAGTCATGCAGGCGATATACAGATATAATTGGTGCATGGTGCAAGCATGGTGGTAAGGTATTTTGCGAATGCCCGCCTGGCTAGCTACCACCCTCAAGTAGAAAATATGTCGCCAAGCACCTAACGGTGTGTTCTGGCAGCTGTCCTTGAGAGTCAGTAGTTCTAGGCTAGCCTGAACAACATCTTCGACCACATCATCACTTACCATCAGGTGAGATAGTGGTCAAAGGATAGACAATCACATGTAAAATAATAACAATAACACAGTCAGCACCTATAAAACCTTCATTTATATTGTCCCTACTTCAATAACGTTTTTATCCTTGCATAAATATTAAAAGGTTTCAAGAAAACATTAAAAAGCCCTAAGGCACTCGACAATTCATATCCAACACACGAGCTTCGTAATGAATAATGGATTCTTTTTCCAACGATTTAAAACGTTATGTGGGGCTGTGACACCTTCACTCGTCTTTATGTTAGGTTAGATATATCTGCTGCGTTCAGATAAAACAAAGAAAAGGATGGATTCAGTAGTAGTATCGATCTTCTAGAAGTACTATCTTCTTAAACGTTTATTAACAAACCGTGCACCCGCCGGCTGAATCTATATACCAGGAGGATGAGAAGGAATCCCTTCTGCACGGTGCGTGTTTATCATTCTTTTGAATTTATGGTTTCCAAACGTGGAGAGAAATGTTAGCCCTTTATTGTTTCTCTTTCTTATTTTACCGAAATAACTAAGCCATATTTTTAAGATCAGATTGCATCATGAAGATCATTTGCATGGTGGAAGGGCATTTTGCGATTGCCCGCCTGGCTAGCTACCACCCTCAAGTAGAAAGTCTGTCGCCAAGCACCGAACGGTGTGTTCCGGCAGTAGTCCTTGAGAGCCAGTGAAATTACAGGCACAATGAGACTTAACAACTATGTCTCAATGTGACGGGAGCAGTGCAATTTGTGACTTGTGATGAATTGCAACTGTTATAGGCAGAGGTTAGTCCACTTAACATCAGGTGGGCCTCGAACTTGTTCCGTCAAAATAACATTTCTATTTACAATATATTTGTAAATAGAAATGTTATTTTGACCCAAACTTTGATAGTAAATTGTTATTAGGCGCGAGCACTTTTATTGGAACCTGAGGTAGCGAAGGATTCTAGGATTGAATTGAAAAGGATGAAAATAAAATCCTGAGCGTATCGATTCAAAGGTACGAGATGAAAAATAACTTTGCATCCGAGCGAAATATAAAATTTTTACCTCACTTCAGAGAGGGAAATGCTAAGTAAAAGAAAACCAGTTGCCGTACCTGGTATGGTCGATAATTACACGGACGTAGTATAAAACAAAATTATAAATGGTTACATCTAATTTATATTCTCATAAACAATATATTAGGTCCTTACATATGAAATTGGCGTTTTGTATGGGAGGAACAAAAAGTCGAATATTTTTTAATATAATATATTTAATTAATCAAAGTATGAACCATTATTTTCTATGCACTTTTGCCATCTCATAGGTAGTTCATTGATCCCTTTACTAAAAAAACCAGTCGGACGGGAATCAATAAAATCTTTGAAGGCGATTTGGACTGCCCCATCGGAGTTGAATTTTTTCCCTTGCAAGAAGTTATCCAAATTTCGAAAAAAATGGTAATCTGTTGGAGCAAGGTCCGGGGAGTACGGAGGATGTCTTAGACTTTCCAATTGAAGCTCTTCTAATTTAGTAGCCGTCTGTAGCGCAGTGTGTGGTCTAGCGTTGTCGTGAAGCAGCAGTGGCGTGGAGCGATTGACCAGCCTAGGTTGTTTAGCCGCTAGCTTTTCCATCATGGTTTGCAATTCCTGACAATAGACATCAGCCGTAATAGTCTGGCCAGATTTGAAAAAACTGTAATGAACAATACCGGCACTAGTCCACCAAACGCTTACAAGTAACTTTTGTGGGGTTAATTTTCGCTTGGGGTAGGATTTGGCTGGCTGGCCAGGATCTAACCATTGCGCTGAGCGCTTCCGATTATCGTAAAGAACCCATTTTTCATCACAGGTCTAATTCGGTAATAATTCGGTTTAAAATACCTTCATTATTGTGCCGGTTTAGTAATGTAACGCAGCAGTCGACGCGCGTTTGCCGGTTTGTTTCAGTCAATTCGTGAGGTACCCACCTTTCAAGCTTTTTAATCTTCCCAATTTGCTTCAAGTGAATTAAAACAGTTTTATCACTAACATTGCAGCCTGCAGCTAACTCGGACGTGGTTTGCGATGGATCCGCTTCCACAATAGCCTTCAACTCTTCATTATCAACTTGAGTCTCAGGCCGTCCACGGGGCTTGTTCTGCAGGTCGAAATTTCCAGAACGAAAACGTTAGAACCAAAAACGAACTGTGTTTTCTTTTGCAACACGACCGCCATACACATCATTCACCCTTCGAGTTGTTTCCGCAGCACTAGTGCCACGGCGGAACTCGTACTCGTAAATAATGCGATATTTAAGGTTTTCCATTTTGTAAAATGAGTGACGCAAACAGAAAAAAACAGAAGAAAAAAAACAAATGAATGACGATCATCGAAGCACAAATACATGAGTCTATAGCTGTACAAATTTGAATTTGGAATTCCTTACCAAAGAGGAGAAATTCGTGATTAAAGTGGCCAGTACGAAAAACGCCAATTTCATATGTAAGGACCTAATATTTTTCTTAGGTTGTTTTCTGAGTTTTGTTAGCTTAACATATTTTTCCTGTAGCTAGAAAGCAAACATATAAATTAATATAAATGTTCAAGTGAAAGCGTAGGTTAGAGTCAAGACCTCCTGAGGATGCTTCGTGTAGAAGCGAAACGCGTCGAAAATTCTTCCAGTTTGGATGCGTGGCGTTTGTGACGTCACGTCGACTTAACAGGGAAATTAGGCGGAATTGTCACTAGATATATTTTTGTATTTTTAAGTGTTTTATTAAAATATTAATTTGATGTTTTCATAAAATATTTTAAAAATATTTGTTATTGTTGAAAGTGTAGGTCGTGAGTATGTTCAGTATCTTTTACTTTGGCCTGAAAGTTAGCCATATAGAAACGTATTGTATTGTCAATAGTCTTGGCTTCCAGATTTTTCCGATCGGGTCGCACGTATTACAGGACCCTTCACAGATTCAAGGTTCTACGAGGGTCAAGGTCAATCTGCTGATATTAAAAGGCAGGAGGTGTATTACGAAAGGGAATTTATTGAAATGGTGTCCCACGTTCCCTTGCATATTTTTGTGAGGTTAGCCTGAATTTCGGTGCGAAATCAATTTTCTGAATGGAAAAATATGTGAATTTACTCGTGTGGAATACAAATAACTGAAGCCGAGAAATCATCGCGGTTCTTAAGTATTTTTTACATCCAACTTTTAATAAAAGAAATAAGCTACTAAGCCTTGGCGACGACTTCCAAAACGGAAAAAATCTTGTTCATTTATTTTTTTGTGTACGAATTAAGTCGTACAATCTGCCGCGATACGCGGTGTGAAATCATCTAGCTACCTACTTTAGAGATAACCTAACCCGCAAGGCTGAGTTCACAAAATCTGTCGCCAAGGACCCAACGGTGTATTCCGGTAGCTGTCCTTGACAGCCAGTACTTCTAGGTTAGCCTGAACAACATCTTCGACCACGTCATCACTTACCATCAGGTGAGATAGTGGTCAAAGGCTAACCTATCAGGAATAATAAAAAGTTAGTAAAGTCACCGAACCAGTCGTTTTCTTCTGCGTCTTTTTGTCGGGCGCGCCCGGCTTGCTAGCTTCTAGCTATTGGAAGTAACTGTGGATAAATAGGTTAACCACGTACTCGCGGTGTGTAGATATTTGCCTCCAGCGCGCCCCGGTCTGATCACAATTTTACGCGCGGATTGGCCTCAGAAAAACACTAATACATAAAACATATTTTATGCCACATACGTTTTGAAGCAATGATGGCCGATCGGTAATAGCTATGGACTGTCGTGCCGCAGTACCCTGGTTCGATCCCCACCGCCGGCTTGACCTTCACCGCATGGTGGAAGGGCATTTTGTGATTGCCCGCCTAGCTAGCTACCACCCTCAAGTAGAAAGTCTGTCGCCAAGCATCGAACGGTGTGTTCCGCCAGTAGTCCTTGAGAGCCAGTGAAATTACAGGCACAATGAGACTTAACAACTATGTCTCAATGTGACGGGCGCAGTACAATTCGTGACTTGTGATGAATTGCAACTGTTATAGGCAGAGGTTAGTCCACTTAACATCAGGTGGGCCGCGAGCTTGTTCCGTGAAAATAACAAAAAAAAAAACTTTCACAAAAAAAAAACAAAATACTTATAATTATTGCACCCAAACTCGTTAAATATTCCAAAAGTACATATTTTTCTTAATACTACTGGCTGTCAAAGTTCCGTGGTCCGCCGACCGGACCTACCAAAGACAAAAAACGCGGTGCCGCACGCACGCGAATTTTAATGTAAAAGTTGGTAGCCGACTGCACGCAGCAGCAGCAGACGACATGTCGTCGCATCATGTCATCGCGACACGTCGTTGCGTCATGTCGCTGCAGTCATGATTTAGAACCCGACTGCAGACAGCAACAACAGATGGCAACTAGTTGGTTTTGAGTGTTCCGTCTGCCTGACGTGTTTAAGAATAGTGATCACAATTTTTTATATCTTTTATTAGAAGAGGAAGAAGACGATGATGTCTTGTTTTTATTATACTGAAAAAGACGAAAATCCACACGTCTTATGCTTAAATGCAGACCAAGTGAGGGAACTTATTCAATACTGATCAAAAACCATTTGAAAAGCGATATGAAAGAAATCCATTTTGAAAAGTAACACGCACGACGTGTCGTTGCTCCGGCGTCAGCGGCACTACTGATCTGCGGTCGGCACTGTTGCCAACTGTATTACCATCTCTGTAGCTAGATCTTTTGCAAAAAGTTGCCAGATTACCACATTATCTTACCCCAAAAAGTAGCTAGAAGTTGCCAAAGTTAAAAAAACTAAATTAATTGTTAAAATCGTTTTTCTACAGTAAAACTAATATGTGTAATGGATAACTTTACTTTCGTAATATGTTTATAGGTACATACTTATGGTAAAACAATATTAATATAACTTAATCTAGGGAAGATGATGTACTTCCCGTGTCATCCGGCACCTGGATGGGACTGGGCCTCAGCTGTCAGAGGCCCAGTACGGATTCAGAGCGGGGCGATCAACAATAGACGCCCTGCTCTGGCTCAAGGGGTGGACGCAGGATGTAGTCAGCGGTGGGGAAAAGGCTTTGGCTGTCTCACTGGACATCGCCAACGCCTTCAACAGCCTTCCGCACGGAACAATACAGGAGGCGCTCCGGTATCATGGAGTGCCCCTGTATCTGCGGAGGCTGTTAGCTGACTACCTCCAGGACCGTGAGGTCCTGGTGGAGGGATGCGACGGTCTAAGGCGCCGTCGCGTCACCTGCGGGGTTCCACAGGGGTCGGTGCTGGGGCCACTCCTGTGGAACATAGGTTACGACTGGGTGCTTCGTGGCACGCTTCCCGCAAGTATGCGGGTTGCGTGCTACGCGGATGACACCCTAGTCGTAGCCAAGGGGAGGGACCTTAGGGAGGCGGTGCGGTTGGCCACGGTGGGTACAACTTTCGTGGTCAGCCGCATACGTGCCCTGGGATTAGAGGTCGCCCTCTCTAAAACCGAGGCCCTTTTGTTCCATGGGCCTCGGGGTGGACCTCCTCCAGGAACGCGGGTATCACTGGAGGGGGTTCTGGTCCCGGTTGGGACCCAGATGAAGTATCTGGGTCTCATCCTGGATGGGAGGTGGGCTTTTGGGGCCCACTTTGCCCAGTTGGCTCCAAAAGTAGTGGGAGCTGCGGCCGCCCTGGGGAGGCTGCTGCCCAACGTTGGTGGCCCTAATGCCAATTGCCGCCGTCTATACTCCGGAGTGATCCGGAGTATGGCCCTATACGGGGCACCTGTCTGGGTGGACGCCCTCAACCGTGACAACAAGACCCTGCTGCGACGTCCGCAGCGGGTTGTCGCGACGAGGGCGATACGCGGATACCGGACGGTGTCCTGGACGGCAGCCTGCGTGTTGGCCGGTGATCCCCCATGGGAGCTCCAAGCGGAGATCCTCGCCGAAGTTTACCACTTCGTGGCGGCGAGGAGATCCCGTGGAGAGCCCCCAGTATGGGAGGAGGTCGCACGCATGCGGCGACAGGCGGGGGCTGCACTGTTGCGGCGGTGGACGGAGGACCTGGCTCCACCGGGCCCTGGGCAGTGGACGGTGGAGGCGATCCGCCCGGTCCTTCGGAGGTGGGTAAAGCGGCCGTTCGGGTCGCTGACCTTCCGATTGGTGCAGGTGCTTTCTGGACACGGTTGTTTCGGAAAGTACCTGCACCAGATCGCAAGACGGGAGGCGACCCCAGCCTGCCACGAGTGTGGGGCGCCGGAGGATACGGCGCTCCATACGCTGGAGGTGTGTGCCGCATGGGGCCCGCAGCGGCACACTCTTTCAGCCCTCATAGGAGGGGATCTCTCTCTGCCGAGCGTTGTTAACGCCATGCTCGGGGGAGAGAGATCGTGGCGGGCGGTGGTCTCCTTCTGCGAAGCGGTAATGGCGCAGAAGGAGGCCGCGGAGCGGGTCAGGGAGGACGATGTCCATGCTGCCCCGCTCCGGCGCAGACGAACGGGGACGAGGAGGCGGCAGTTTGCCCGCCTCCTCCCTTCTCCGTAGTGGGGCTACTGGTGGAAAGTCGGGGGATTCTCCACCAGCTTTCACGGCCCCACACGTTTGGGGGGTGGCCTTGGTGAGCAAGGCCACCCCTCCACAGGCGCAGAGGCCCGACTGAGTTCGGGCCTACCGCCGGGGCAAGATGGCGAATGCTAACGCGACCCTATCTTGCCCCACCTTGGCGGAGGACTGCTCACGGGGGGGTTTTAGTGGGTGCAAGTCCCACACATCCCCTTCCACCACCCCCGTGGTGGAAGGGGATGTGTGGCAGTGCGAAGGCATTTCCCCCCCTCAAAAAAAAAAAAAAAAAAAAAAAAAAAAAAAAAAAAAAAAAAAAAAAAAAAAAAAAAAAAAAGGGAAGATGATGTAGATGGTTGTGCATCCTGAGAATCCACAGATTTTGTATATTTCTCCACGGTTCCCATTTGTTGGAGAACTGTTGAAGGTAAAGTACAGTTGAAGCAACATTTGCCTTTTTTCCTGAGCGAGTCTCTTATACATAGAATAGAATTAAGAGTTATCTGACTCATTTCCGTTTCTCTGCTTATTTTTAACTAAATTCATTTGAGAGAATAACCTCTCAACCTCTGCATTTGAGTGTGGAAGTGAAAGGCAAGATATAGCCAGCTCACTTATATCCCTGTATATATTATCACCAGAAGCATTTGTAAAGTGTCTGACCTCAACCCAAAATTTCACTATTTCTTGTGATGTCCACTTAACCAAATGAAGTAAATGCCATTGTTGAACCATTTTATCTATACTTTCTGGTGGAAATCCCAAAATCTCTGCAACGCTTACGATTGCGTTTGATTTTGTAGCTTTTATTGCCTCTTCGGGACTCAATTGTGCCATCATTTCTAATTGCCTGTAGTTATCCGGCAATCTTTGCTGCAGCTCTTTGTACAGTTTTATTAAAAATGAGGAACACCGTCCTCTTATGCCATTTAATGTCGCAGGGTCCAAATTTTGATGATGAGAGTCAGTTTCAAACACATAACCAAGATATGGCCTTGGATTTATATCTCTGTCAGTAATAGGGTCCAAAAAGTTCCTTTGAATTGGGCTTGGCATTAAAATTCTTTGGCTCACTGATTGCAATAGAGTCGTTAGCGTATTTAGCAATTTCAATGGATTCGAGTCTTCACTTTCAAATGCCTTAATAGCCACTTGGACGTCATTTAGTACACCTCTCAGAAATGTCATATATAAATAATTTCTATCGTCACTAAGCATATTATATATCACGTCAGCTGTATAACAATTTTCTTTTTCTCTTGCCATGTTAAAATGTAATTTTAATTCTTCCCACTGTGTCAAAATGTTTTTTACAGCTGGTTCTATCGAAAGCCACCGAGTGTCGCAAACTTTTGTGATTTTAAGCGGACTTTCTCCGCAGTTAATCGTCTCATATATACTTTTATATTCGTCTCTTCTTTTAGGTGATACTGAAAACCATTTGTATATTTCCCTCACCAAAAATTCTATATTTTTTGGCAGTGAGTTTTCTGATGCGTGAGTCACTGCTAGTTGCAGCGAATGACACACACATCGTATTAGGATTAAATTTTCCAGACCATACTCTCGTTTAAGGATAGCATGTACTCCATTATTGACACCAGTCATAACCGAGGCATTGTCGGTTCCTATGCCAATCATTTGTCGAATGTTTAATTTATGCTTGTTTAAACATGAAACTAGACCATTTACAAGCCCTCTTGCATCTGCACTTTCAACACTAACCAATTCCAAAAATGAACTCACAATTGATTTCTGTTCAGTACTATAGTATCTAATCACAAGGCCAATGTATTTACTAACACTGACATCTGTAGATTCGTCCATTAGTATACTGAATTTTTGGTTTCCAATGTCGTCCAAAAGTTCCTGACGAAAGTGAGGTGCCAGTACATTTGTCATAATTGCCGTACATTTAGTACGATGCAATTTTAAATCCTCGGTTGCTTCAGAATCTTTAAAACATGTTTTGCACAACTCTCCTAAATGGTCTATACTCATTGTAGAGCAGTGCTCTGCAATAAACATGGTCAAAGCTCCTTCAGTTTCATCGCAGGGCCTGTAATTATTTTTTGTTACAGTTTTGAATGGTATTTTTTGATTACCTGCAAAATAAAATAATAATAGTGGACAAAATGTCATACTAATCGTGGCATAATGTTATAACGATACCATTATTTTTTCCCAAGTTTTGGTAATATAATTTCAACAGTGGCAACATTGTTTATATTTACAAGAATTAAGTCATCAACACTTCAATAGTATTCAAATGACAGACTTTCAAAATTACATTTTCTACTTATTGAATAATAATTAATAATTGATACCTCTGCCTCCGCTGTAGGTTGTAATTTACGTACGTACCTGTTTTGAACTCCAATTTCTGCTTATGTTTTTTAGTCTCAGCATATTTCTTAATGTCAAATAATTTGGCCGAATTTCGACACAACAATAACTGCAAAATGCTTTGGACGAGTTTCCACTTGCTGGCTTTAACCACCCTTTAAATTCATCTAGGCTCTCCCACTCAGTTCTGTATTTTTGGGAATAAGTCTTAAGTTTCTTGGGTATATCCATTTTTCTTTACACACACACACAAATTACACAAAACACGACACAAATTGATGACTGTATTTAATTTTAAGTAAACCACTCACGACAACTGACAAAAGTAACAACAATGCATGAAATAGAGAGAGAGAAAAATCTAATTAATAATAGGAGAGAGTGAGAAAGAATAAACACAATAACAATGTTCCAGCAAGCGAAACTATCAGGGGAATCCCTTGGGCGTGTTACGAATCGCGCGCCCTTTACCTTTGTGCTTTTTTATAATCTATGGTCTTACATTTACACTATGACTCAAAATGCTGACTCCAGTCATTGACGACTACAAGTTACTTCCACAGATAAAAAAATAAAACGAAAAATCACACAAGCATCAATGCATAGACTAATCACCAATGCACCAATGATATTGTGTAGATGAAGTCGCTATGTTGAAAAATTGCTAAAAAAAGTAGCTAAATCTTTTAGCTACATTTTTTTAGAAATTGTAGCTGACAAGGGTGCAAACATAGCTAGATCTAGCTATAAAATAGCTAAGTTGGCATCAGTGGCGGTCGGAACACACTGCCGTCTGCCGGTCGACGGGTCGCTAGCTTCATGTCGATAACCACGGAGGGAATTTCATAGAAATACGTAGAAACCAGTAGTGTCGTTGCGACACGTCATTTGCTGCAGCTTCATGTCGTCCGCTACCAACCTGTACCTTTAAACACGGCCCTGGTTTGGAACCGAACATTTTATTTAACGTAGGGACAATAGTTCTTAAGAACTTAGCACTCTACAATCAGCCAGTCAACTGTCACACGAGCATTGGTGTACTAAAGCAACTTGAAATTTGTTAATCCATTAATTTTAATAGGTAAGGACAATATGGTGAACACTTTCTAATGCTTCAGGCCTTTGTTCAACGGTAGACGCTGTGGAATAAATACATAAAAGTTATTAAAAAAATTTAGATAAATAAATTCCTTCTATTAAAACAAATTACAACGCTTTTTCGTAGCAGATAAATGAAACTTTTATGTATAAATTGGACTAAAAAAGTCATATTGTTTAATTAGCATAGCACTCATTTCAATATATTAAGAACCGATTCAATATAATTTGATATTTTTATTATTGCAATAACGCATTCTCTGCTGATTACATAACAAAATTACAAATTTACGGGAGGAAATATTATAGTCATATGCGGGATTCGAACCCGCGTCATCCATCCCCATACGATGGTTGAAGAACGAAAGGAAAACTTATAGTTAAGATTCATCTTAATTGACTATAATTTAACCTCTCGTAAATTTACTATTTATATAAATTCTATAAAACTCTCTAAATTATGATGTTCTAAATTAACGCTAAAACACAAATTCATATAATCTTGCGAATGAGTTTACAGTAGTTCTTACTTTACTAAACTACAAATTCGTATAACGCCATAGAACATATTATAATAACGCTTCCAAATGACAGTCCATAAGGTTGACTTGTGTTCAATTGTGGGTGTTTTACGCAAATATAGTCATTATGTAACTTGGTGCTATGTAATCCGATGCAAAATTACCCACAATTTAATAGAATAATAATATTTTAAGAATGGCCATTTCCAGTGTTAAATGAATGTGGATTTTAGTGTGAACAGAATAACAACTCTAATTCAGAGAATTCTTGTAGAAACGACACCTTTTTTTATTATGCTTGTTAGGTTAGCCTTTGACCACTATCTTACCTGATGGTAAGTGATGATGTGGTCGAAGATATTATTCAGGCTAACATATAATAATTACTGGCTGTTAAGGACAGCTGCTGGAACCCACCGTTACGTGCTGGGCGTCAGATTTCTCAGAAATATGAAAGTGAATTTATCATCGTCTATCAAATGAGAGAGTTAAATTAAATATAAAGCAACATATCATAATCAATTTATACGGGTGTCGATTCTTCATGAATCGACTTGCGTAGCGACATCTCGATTCAACTCCGCTTGATTTATCGACTTCTTGAAGAATGAAGCAGTTTTTCCTTTATTCGAAATATCTAACTAGTTACACTTTCAGTTTTATTAAAACGTCGAAGTTAAGAAATATCTTTTTAATAGTGTTATGTTTGCAATAACGCCTGCTATGCGGATTACATTACAAAATTACAAATACATCTTTCCTATCGTTCTTTAACCATCGTTTATTTACATAATACAACTTATTTTGTACTACAAACAAGACCCAATTTTGCAATTGCTTTTATTCTTGTAAATGATAACGCAACCTTATAATTTCAATAGTGTTATGTTTACAATAACGCCTGCTATGCGGATTACATCACAGAATTACAAATATACAATAGTAATTTTTTTTTTACTATCGTAAATATAGGTTAAAGAACGATAGAAAAGATTTTAGTTATGACGTCATGTCATGTTAGCTCAATTGGTTAGAGCATACTCCGGCTAAAGGGGTGGATGGACGCGGGTTCGAATCCCGCACATGACTAAAATTGTTACTATAGTATATTTGTAATTTTGTGATGTAATCCGCATAGCAGGCGTTATTGCAAACATAACAATATTAAAATCATAAGGTTGCGTCATCATTTACAAGTATAAAACCAATTGCAAAATTGGTCTTGTTTGTAGTACAACGCAAGTGGTACTATAGATGTCGCTCCATCCTAATACGATGGTTAAAGAACGATAGGAAAGATTTGAGTTTTAACGTCATGTCATGTTAGCTCAATTGGTTAGAGCATACCCCGGCTAAAGGGGTGAATGGACGCGGGTTCGAATCCCGCACATGACTAAAATTTTTACTATAGTATATTTGTATTTTTGTGATGTTAAGAAACATCTGCTTATAAATAACGTTTAAAGTGTTAATTTGTTCGTTCTATATCGATTAGCTATTATATACGTATCTCCCAAAATAATAGTTATACTATTCTATGCCGCAAGCTCCGCCTTTGAATATCGTGGAACAAAAGTATATTGTTTTAGAACCACTTTTCACAAAAGATCTCAGTTTCTTTCAGACTTCAACAGTTACCAATCCTTTTGCCATTGTTCTAAATTATCTGTTTCTGAAGCGCTCGTAGCTTGATTAGTCGTTCTAAATCGGTCCACTAAGTTAAGAAACGCCCTCTGCGTTCTTGACTTAGATGGGTGACCGCTAGTAGCATTACTACTAAGCACTCCGTGATTCGGAGGGCACGTTTAGCCGTTGGTCCCGGCTGTTGCCTTTGGATGGCAGTCGTCATAGAGTGGTGGTCGGGCATTTTGAAAATTCCTGTCTGGCTAGCTAGATCTATAAGAAGAAAATCTGTCGCCGATAATATAACAGATTTTTTTACACTTAGAACTACTTTACGAGTTGCTCGTAAATTAATTCTTATTTCACCAGTTAAACTAAACTAAAAAGGACACTTAAAAAGTCAGCAAACCTTAAATTATTTTTTAATTAAGAATTTAAGTGATAAACTCATCTCAAACGCGCAAGTGTTGATTAGGTATCATTATAGAAGAAAAAGTCCATCGTAAACGGTCGAAATATGCCACCAAATGGCCAAACTATACCTAAAACTCCCCCTGAGTCCCGGGCTAGACTTGCACCCCTCCGTTTCATCCTGTGGGAATCGTAAGAGGGGTTTAAGAGAAAATGACCAAATGGTGGGCAGCACCGCCATGCTTGGGGATTATGGCAAACCCCTTATGGGGAGGCAATTATTCTACAGTAGGCGTTATTGCTGATGACGATGCCGAAATATGCAATGGAAAATTGTTATAAATACTACAAACCGAAGTTGTTGAAATAGAATTTTTTTTTATAGCTTTTAGACTAACCTTTGACCACTATCTCACCTTATGGTAAGTGATGATGTGGTCGAAGATGTTGTTCAGGCTAGCCTAGAATTACTCTCTCTCAGCTCTTAAGGACAGCTGCCGGAACACACCGTCAGGGGCTTGGCGACAGATTTTTTAATTTTTTTCACCATGCTGTAACGCCTACCATTGTCAGACAACAACCGGGACCGACGGCTTAACGTGCCCTCCGAAGCACGGAAGCGCTCAGTAGTATTGTCACTAGCGGTCACCCATCCAACTCCTGGCCGCGGCGGACGTTGCTTAACTGAGCTGATCAATTAAGAACGGCAAAGTAAACTACGCTACGAGAGCCTCAAAAAAATAATTCAAAAGTAATGTTACGAACTTGGAGGTGTACTCTACAACCAACACAAAATTAATCATCGAGATCTGATGATGCAGGAGAAACTTAAGCGTGGTTATGCATATAAAAATAAAACTTACATATGCGTTGACTCGAGAACCTCGGTCCCTTCTTTATGAATGTCTGTTAATAAAACATTGCGCCTTGTAAAATTTATCCAAAATCATGGAATATTTCAAAAGGAACAGCAGCTTACTTAAATCTTGAATGAGTCTACCATTTAACTTTTTAATGAGTTCTATCAATACATTAAAGCCACATTAACCGTTCTCTCGTCTTTTACAGGTAAGCATCTGTCAGGAAACCTCCAGAATACGGACAACTTTGTGAAACTGCCAAATGTCCAGTCATTGCCGATTGGCACAAGTTACGAGTGAAGCGGATAAAGGTACGATGTAAAGTTTTATAAGAACAACGAGCATAAACAATTTAATTAAATCAAAATAACATTAACACATTTATTGACTAACCAATCGAAATATGACGATCTCACGGATAATTATTTATCAATATCATCATATTTATTTATAATCTCGCCTATACTCAAACTACACGAGCTTACTAAATAAAATTGGAGAGAACACAAAATATCTACAGAGGAAAGAAGAAACCTATGATATAGTTTAATTTACATAGACGGTGTGTGAGGGAAAAAACGTTCTTATGAAGCAACGATCTATTGAAGCAATGAAAGCCGAGCGGTTATAGCTATGGACTGCAGCGCTGCAGGTCCACGGTTCGATCCCCACCGCTATTTTGAGCTTCACCGCATGGTGGGAGGGCATTTTGCTAATGTTCGCCTGGCTAGCTACAGCGTGCTCCGGCAGCAGTCCTTAAGAACCAGTAAAAATTACAGGCACATGAGACTCAACAACTGTATGTCTCAAAGTGACAGGCACAGTGCAGTTCATAACTTGTGTCGAAATTCATCTGCTATAGGTAGAGGTTACCGCTTAAAATTAGGAGGGTGTCGTGCTTATTTCGTCACAATTACATTAAAAATAAATAAAGCATATCTTATTGATGGATATTTACCTCGCACCCCGCTCATCTTCCTCTTGC
The DNA here is from genome assembly GCA_963890685.1 of Plagodis pulveraria. Classification (NCBI taxonomy): domain Eukaryota; kingdom Metazoa; phylum Arthropoda; class Insecta; order Lepidoptera; family Geometridae; genus Plagodis; species Plagodis pulveraria. The sequence goes on along the minus strand of OY982960.1, from coordinate 26,927,967 downwards.
ATCCATCATCTTCCTCATGCATTCCGGGTGGATACGCAGCCTTAAACTGGCGATCCTCGGTGTCTTCCTGAGGTGACTGCCAAATAAAATATTAAATAGCGTCTTATGAAGTAGTGCCTGTGTAGCGCGAGTATAATTTTTGGGTTGTTTTTTAACGCGCCTAAATACGAGGACGATTGGTTTTCTTGGCACACCTCCGCCGGCGCGCGAAAATGAGATAAAGAGAGGAGAATAGCGACTGACCCGCGACGCGTGAGAAACTCCCTCCCGTGATTGTTATTGTTTATTGAATTTTTACTGTATTGTGTACCAAATTGGTGTCAGAACTTTTATTATTATACTCTCTTCGTTTTGTGAGAACCTGTTTTCCAACTGATTACCCAGATTCTGAGGAATATATACAAGTAGAACATTATACCTGTAAAATTAACAGGGTGTTAATAGATTTTAAACAAACAGTGACATTGGCTTCAACCGTATAGACAATAGTGGAAGTAGAAAGCGCACATAATCGCACTTGAATATACCAAAAAATTAGAGTGGTTTTTGAATAACGTCACTGCAAAATTTACATACAGCCATTTTTTTAATGCCTGATATCCTTTGACAACAATCTCACCTGATGGTAAGTGATGATGTGGTCGAAGATGTTGTTTAGGCTAACCTAGAATTACTGGCTCTCTACTGGAACACACCGTTAGGTGCTTGGCAACAGATTTTCTATTTGAGGGTGGTAGCTAGTCAAGAGGGCATTTGCAATATAACCTACCACCATGCTATAAAGACTGCCATCCTAAGAAGAAACCAGGACCGACGCCATAACATGCCCTCCGAAGCACGGAAGCGCTCAGTAGTAATGTCACTAGCGGCCACCCATCCAAATCATAACCGCGGCGGACATTGCTTAACTTTGCTAATCGGTTAAGAACAGCTAAGCAAACTTCGCTACGAGCGCTTCAACTTAAGCTTAATTTTAAAGTTAGCCAAAAAACTTTCAGTAGTTTATTTTGTAGAACTCTTGTAGCTTGCACCACACTGATGTTCCGTCCGTTCTAAATAAACCTCTAAGTACTTATGCTTTTAATTAACTGAATCTTTTTTGTGGTTATTCAATTAATTTACTCTTTTTCGTACGGAATTGCGAATTTTTACGTCCGCGGTGTAATAAAGCCGAATTGTAAATGAACAACCCGTTGTGAGGAAACTTGGAAACGGGAAGTAGGTTTTACGCGTTTTGAGGAAGGTTAACGTTAGAAAATGAGTACTAGACCTAAAGTAAAACGATACCCGTCAAGTTATTTTTACTTCGCTTACTGAGATTTCATGTCGATCGTTAACTGGATTGTCTCTCATCGTTTCATAAATCTGAGGTGTAAATTGGTACGCCTCATGGGTAGTAGTTGTTGTTGTTCCTTATGCCAAATTATTGCGTTACCTATTTACAATACATTATATGTAATTTTTCGATTTGATATGCTACTGGACTACTAGGTACTAAGTAATAGAAATCACAATAATATTATAACTGCAAAAGTATGTGTTTGTGTGTGTTTGTCGAGCCTCCAAAACGGCTGAACGGATTTTTTAAACTTGTATATGTATTGTTAGTATCCATATAGGCTATTGTTTATCTCGATTATCGTAGTAGTTCCCAGAATTAGCAATCCCACTCGGGCGAAGCCGCATGCACAATCTGGTGTTACATAAAGTATATTTTATATAACGTATTGACATAAGCAATTTATTAAAATACCCAAAAAATATATTCATTATTCGTAAAGTAAGTAAGTATTTTAGACAAATTTCGGGTGTTAAGTAAGTGCAATACAAAGTAGGATCATGAGTTCTCTCTGAACCCAAGCAGTACGAAGATGTAACTGATTGCTTACCATGTAGAAAACTTAATTACAAGTACGGAATGGCAGGCAATGTAGTTAATTATTCAGATCACGTCTGCCTATTAATTGGCGGAACGAGGTAGAACAACATAAGCGAGTCGGTCTAAGATCTGCCACTCGGATAATTTCTACTCGAATTAGTGAACATATTTCTGATAATAAATAAAAATAAAATTGTACACCATAAAACTAAAAATAAATAATTAAATTGCTTTAAAATAAATATGTGAACACGCGCTTAAAAAGTTGAACACATTAAAACAAAAAAAAACCAAGTTTCTGCCAATGTCGATATGTGGTCAGTGTTCTGACATCTAAAGTACCAACAAAAATATAAATGTTGAATTTAAAAATCTTTTTGGGATTACCCATTTATTCCACTGCAGTTAGCGTGGCCAGACAGGGGTCGCATGTCATAAGTCCTAGAAGAAAGAAAATACATTAATTAGGTGCCAATTTCGTTGTATTGCCTTTCATATTCCACCCATTGAAGGATATGCCATAATCCCCACGCTTGGCAGGCGTCTTGGGGATCGCAGTAGAAGTTGTCAGTTCTTCAGAAGGCGCTGCTGGCGACTTTCTGGTATATTTCCTCTCTCCTCTTGCGACACCCACGGAAATAAATGGGGGGCGATGTTCTAACAGGATTAACTTAATAAATCGGAGGATACAAGCTATGACCAAATTTTAAATTTTGGTATTACTTTTACTTTAAAACTGAATTCTGTTGAGCAGATATCTTCAAAAGAAATTAAATGATCCTAAATTTGAAACATCTGCCACTAATCTTTACCAAGATCCATGCAGTGGCTATTTTTGAAAGAGATCATCTGTCATAGAAACAGCTGATCAAGCTGGATAAGGATTTTTGCATCAAAGCTTACTTTCTTCTGATACATACAAAAACTCTCGTGGAGTGAATTTTATCCTAAATATTCCCGGCTGCAATTTGATTCTTTGAAATACACGAAGGGCGGATAAAATACGCTACTTGAATTTGAGTATATTTTTTTTCTTGGTCTCTAGGGCAGCTGTCTTAGTTAGATATCACAGGGAACCCTCCATCATAGCCCACTGACGAAGCTGAAAAGAGTACAAACATGGTTAAACTGTGTGTTTAACCATACATCTAACTGATCCACATAAAATATATGCGCTATTAAATCAACAAAATAATAATTGGGGTCATGAAGACAGGGGAGCCTGAGGGCTACAGAGGGCTCGTCGAAATCTCCTACCTACACAAATAGGCTTCCATTTTAATTTTCTCTAAAGGTCGTCCCATCTTGCTTGATATTATGAAGATCTCTGGGATGAGAGCCGCGAGAAAAACGCTTTTAGGATAAATGCATCTTTATTAGCAGCATTTTAACAGTGAAAACTTAAATCAACTAACTATTGATAAAATAATTTTCATATCGCGTTGCAACGTGCTGGCTTGCGACATACGCGAAAATTATGAAAAAAAAACTTAGTTTTGCCGACTAAGATGATGAAATAAGACAGTTAGTGGTGTATCTAAGGCTAGACTAGTTTATTTCGCGTACTTCCACAGTATAATACTGTAAAACACCACACATTATAATATATTTTTATTATATTGTGTGGTGTATTGCTGTGGGAAGCTGCTGCTGAGATAGAGACAAAGTGCTGTATTATAGTATGAAATGGATTCTAGCAATTCCCTCTGAGGGACTTTTTAGGGATATTGACATATTAACCTTGCCGAGTCTGTACACTGCAAATACTTGAAAATATTATGTATATGCACGTAAAATTTTGAGTATATATTTATAATTTAACAGTGAAAATCACGATTGTAATACTAGGAACAAAAATAAAATATATGGGCCAGGCTTTAGATATTAGCATAAGCAAATCAAAAGTGCTTCTTATTAAATTGTGTGCGATTTTATTATATTTTACAACGCTGCTTCCCAGAAGGAAAGTTAAGCGCCTCTTGCACTGGCACAGTAGGCAAATTTAGAGTGCGAGAGTTGCAGGCTATGGACACTACGCGGCGCTGCGCTTTAGATGCACAGCGCTCGTCAGGTCAATGTCCCCAGCCGCACGCTATCAGCTTCATAGTGTAACTAAAACAGTTGATCTACTTTAGGTATCTGCTACTAAATCCAGTGCTCAATTATTATATTCTTGTGACTATTCCCTTATAGTGCAACTAACACAGTTGATAACCTTTAACTATTACTATTAAAATACATACCGTTAAGTGCTTGGCGACAGATTTTCTACTTGAGGGTAGTAGCTAGCCAGGCGGGTATTCGCAAAATGCCAAATTACTGGTTCTATCTAGAGGACACATACCGTTAAGTGCTTGGCGACAGATTTTCTACTTGAGGGTTAGGTAGCTAGCCAGGCGGGTAATCTCAAATTGCTCTACCGCCATGCAAAATTACTGGTTCTGGAGGACTCATAGCGGCACACACCGTTAAGTGCTTGGCGACAGATTTTCTACTTGACACATAGTGGTAGGAAGCCAGGCGGGTATTTGCAAAATGCCCTACCACCATGCAAAATTATTGGTTCTAGAGGACTCATTGCGGCACATACCGTTAAGTGCTTGGCGACAGATTTTCTACTTGACACATAGTGGTAGCAAGCCAGGCGGGTATTTATAAAATGCCCTACCACCATGCAAAATTACTGGTTCTCAAGTATACATAGCGGCACATAGCGTTAAGTGCTTGGCGACAGATTTTCTACTTGAGGGTAGTAGCTAGCTAGGCGGGTAATCTCAAATTGCTCTACCGCCATGCAAAATTACTGGTTCTGGAGGACTCATAGCGGCACATACCGTTAAGTGCTTGGCGACAGATTTTCTACTTGACACATAGTGGTAGCAAGCTAGGCGGGTATTTATAAAATGCCCTACCACCATGCAAAATTACTGGTTCTCAAGGATACATAGCGGCACATAGCGTTAAGTGCTTGGCAACAGATTTTTTACTTGAGGGAGGTAGCTAGCCAGGCGGGTTTTCTCAAAATGCCCTACCACCATGCAAATTACTAGTTCTAGAGGACTCATATCGGCACATACCGTTAAGTGCTTGGCGACAGATTTTTTACTTGAGGGAGGTAGCAAGCCAGGCGGGTATTTATAAAATGCCCTACCACCATGCAAAATTACTGGTTCTGGAGGACTCATAGCGGCACATACCGTTAATTGCTGGGCGAAAGATTTTCTACTTGACACATAGTGGTTGGAAGCCACGCGGGTATTTGCAAAATGCCCTACCACCATGCAAAATTATTGGTTCTAGAGGACTCATAGCGGCGCATACCGTTAAGTGCTTGGCGACAGATTTTCTACTTGACACATAGTGGTAGCAAGCCAGGCGGGTATTTATAAAATGCCCTACCACCATGCAAAATTACTGGTTCTCAAGGATACATAGCATCACATAGCGTTAAGTGCTTGGCAACAGATTTTTTACTTGAGGGAGGTAGCTAGCCAGGCGGGTTTTCTCAAAATGCCCTACCACCATGCAAATTACTAGTTCTAGAGGACTCATATCGGCACATACCGTTAAGTGCTTGGCGACAGATTTTTTACTTGAGGGAGGTAGCAAGCCAGGCGTGTATTTATAAAATGCCCTACCACCATGCAAAATTACTGGTTCTCAAGGATACATAGCGGCACATAGCGTTAAGTGCTTGGCGACAGATTTTCTACTTGAGGGTGGTAGCTAGCCAGGCGGGTAATCAAAAATTGCCCTACCACTATACAAATTACTGGTTCTGGAGGACTCATAGCGGCACATACCGTTAAGTGCTTGGCGACAGATTTTTTACTTGAGGGAGGTAGCTAGCCAGGCGGGTTTTCTCAAAATGCCCTACCACCATGCAAATTACTAGTTCTAGAGGACTCATAGCGGCACATACCTTTAAGTGCTTGGCGACAGATTTTCTACTTGAGGGTAGTAGCAAGCCAGGCGGGTATTCGCAAAATGCCCTACCACCATGCCAAATAACTGGTTCTAGAGGACACATAGCGGCACATAGCGTTAAGTGCTTGGCGACAGATTTTCTACTTGACACATAGTGGTAGCTAGCCAGGCGGATATTCGCAAAATGCCCTACCACCATGCTAAATTACTAGTTCTAGAAGACTCATACCTTTAAGTGCTTGGCGACAGATTTTTTACTGGAGGGAGGTAGCTTTTTAGAGGGCACTGCTGCTCACTTTCCGGTATTTTCCCTTAGTTGCCTCTTACGACACCCACAGTTAGTAATTGGGGCGTGACATAGCCCGGCACCCCACGGGCAGCCCGTCACCCCACGGGCTCGGCTACACTATTTACAGCTCACTGAACTAAAATAAGTGAATTGTTTAGAAAACCATACTGTACTTTTTATACTGTGGCGCGTGAAAACAATGCCATCGAGAAAGTATTTTTTTTATTTGGCATGGTTTGAAATGACGTACAAGACACTCGCCTGATGGAAGATTCACGCCAGCGGATAACCATAAATGTTGCAGTGTCACCATTCTGCTAATAATAATTCTGTTTATAAATATTTCTAGCTCGTAATCGCCGGAGAGAATTTTGCTGGAGAAAACGACACGCGTCCTACCTCGATGACGCCTAGGCGGGTACTGAATGACGTGCGCGAGAGCTTGAATCTTTAGATTTGTAGTTTATTTTTTCAATTGAAATTGAACGTTTTGAATTAAATTCATGTCTCGTTTTATTTTTCTTTACAAGCTGCTAATTAATCTGAACCGCCCCCACTTGAGGAAGCCAACAGCTGCATTCTGATTATTTAAACGACAAAAATGTTTGGACAATTCCGCTTCTACCAAGCTACCATCTACCAGAAGTATTCTATAATATGTATATGTTATTAATTTACACCGCGGGAAGAGGTCGATATCTGGGAAACAGAATGCTTTGTCCGGACACCGACACACTTTTTTTTAATGTTATTTTGGCGGATCAAGCCCAAGGCCCACCTGATATTAAGTGGACTGACCTCTGCCTATAACAGATGCATTTCGTCACAAGTCACGAATGCACTGCGCCCGTCACCTTGAGACATAGTTGTTAAGTCTCATGTGCCTGTAATTTCACTGGCTCTCAAGGACTGCTGCCGGAACACACCGTTAGGTGCTTGGCGACAGATTTTCTAAATGAGGGTGGTCGCTAGCCAGGCGGGCATTCGCAAAATGCCCTTCCACCATGCTGTGAAGCCCAAGCCCGCGGCGGGATTCGACCCATGGACCTGCGGCACGGCAGTCCATAGTCAATGCCACTGAGCCATCACTGCTTCAGTAGTTTAAAATTAAATACGTAAATATTATTATTATCTACGTATTTTAAACATATATTGCAATAATAATTCTATATATATATGGTCGTTATGTCATTATCACGTGCTCGTTCTAAAGTTACAAAATCACAGCTCATTTTTGATATGTTCTTCTATTCTTCTATGTAAGGATTGTTATAGAACTCGGTATATGTAGTAAGTCAGTTTCAATTACATTAAAATGGTATACGTTTGTTTATAACATACATTTGTTCGAAACATTTTTGTTACACACAAAGTTTGAATTAGCAATGCTTATACTATACAGTGTCCCGTGGGGTGCCGGGTTAGAATTGCACCTCCCCATATCATCCCGTGGGTGTCGTTAGAGGCGACTGAGGGAAAAATACTGGAAGGTGGACAGAAGCGCCTTCTAAAGAACTGCCGTCTTACTCTGCGATCCCCAAGCCCCTGCCAAGCGTGGGGATTATGGCAAATACCCCCTTAATAGGGGAGGTTGTGTTCAGCAGTGGACGATTCGGCTGATACAGTACAGTATACTATACAGTTAGATGAAGTGTAGTAGTCTGGTTGAAGGCTGTATCGCCCGCCTTTGACAGTTAATGTAATGGATTAGAAAACAAATTCGTGTCTCGCTATACTGTTTCCGTTTTATTTCAATGCGCAATCGACCAGACTGGCCACCCACTTCTAATTTTATCTTGTGTATTGCGTTTTCTTAAACATAGATGGAGAATATTTAACGCGTACTCGGTTATTGCGAAGCCCAACTGCAAATACAACCTACAATTTAAAAAGTTATTAATTTCCCCTTGCCTGTGGCTTACTTGGCTTGTTATGTCAACTTTTAGATATGATGGAAAACAATTAAAGTATAACATTTCGTTCGTAACTTAGCATTGCAATTTTTTTAAATATATGAACCCTAGAATTCTATTCACCTGTTAGTAAACGGCTGAATTTATAGATGCTCTCAAGGACAGCTGCCAGTAATATCTGCTGGGTGCTTATCGATAGATTTCCTGTTCGAGGATGATAATTAGGCAAGCATTCGCAATATACCCAACAGTCAAGTGGCGATCGCAATTTTTATATGGCTACATAACGCACTCAATTCAATACAAAATGTATTTATTGTACACTAGCTCTCCGGCCGCGGCTCCGCCAGCGGGTAAATCGATTATCGAACATTAACCTCTTTTTTCGCAGTTGGATAAAACTATCCTATGTCCTTCCCCGGATCTCAAACTATTTCCATACCAAATTTCATCCAAATCAGTCCAGTAGTTTCAGAGCCAATTCAATGGACACAGACAAACAATCAAATCTTTCCTCTTAATTATATTAGTTAAGACCACTTAATTTTTGGCTTGACTTATTTATCAATCAATTAGATGATAGATACATACAAATATGGCTAATACCAATATAATACGAGGGTGACACTGAAAGTTTTTAGAGCTGGCCATTTGTAAACAATGTAATAAAATAATAAGTTTAAATGTTGAAAAGATATAATAAAACTAATAACTTGCAAGTTTGATCAGTTTATGATTTTCTAAGAATTTTCAGTTTGACCCTCGTATACATACCTACTTATCTTATATCCGTTCGTCATAGGTATTTATGTTTTGCGGTGGACGGTACGGTTACGGTGGTGGTTGTTCAAAGCATAATATAAGGTAAGCTACATGCTAACTTAGTGCTGTTTAATGCGTCAGTTACTCGGTAGGTGTTCAAGTTTAGTAGTTTTGCTACCTTCCACCCGCGGCACCCACGCGCCTAAAATTACCCACTATACTATTCCGAACTAAACCGCCACTGTAACTGCAGGCTGCAAGTGCAGCGCGGCACAACTGATTTGTATGTACTGTACTGTATTAGCCGACTCGTCCACTGCTGAAAACAGCCTCCCTTATTAAGGGGGTATTTGATTATAATCCCCACGCTTGCAGGGGGCTTGGGGATCGCAGTGTAAGTTGACAGTTCTTTAGAAGGCGCTGCTGCCCACCTTCCAGTATGTTTCCCTTAGTCGCCTCTTACGACTCACGGGATGATATGGGGAGGTGCAATTCTAAACCGGCACCCCACGGGGATTTGTATGTATTTCAATGAAATTATACCCGTGCGCCGCCGGCACTTGCTATCGGGTGGGCAGCATCGCTCCCTCGTGAAAAAGTATACTTATCTTAATCCAGGACGTAAGTTAAACTTGGTACATATATTTATGTACCAAGTTTAATAAAAATCCGTTCAGCCGTTTTGGAGGTGAGTTGCAACAACTTTCGCACTTACGAGTAAAATACCAGTGAAGAATCTAGAAATTTCTCTACTTATTTTACTCAACGTGGGTTGCGTAAACACGGTATACGTAAAGTTTCAGCAATGTTGATGTAAAGTCGCTATTAAAATCTCGGTAGCATACTTCAAGTTGTTCCTTGTTAAAATGCACTCCGCATTATAAGTTAAATTAGTTCGACGTGGTGTTAAGTTACATGATCCATTTCATTTAAAGTTTGGTAACGTGTGGAGTAGTCTGTGTGGACGAGTTTTTTGATGCGTTTGGTAAACATAATAGGACCTTGCTTATTATGTAATATAAATACAGTGTTATTAGTGTTCCGCACTAGAAACAAGATTAATCTTTGGACCCTTTCTTAAAATTTGACCACAAAATTTGACGAATAATAAAAAGATAAAAACAAAAGAGAACAAAAATAGTTCATGTATAGGCATTACAGATTACAAGAAACGTGTTTAAACAGTTTAGTTGAATGGTTTTTTGTTTTTGCTCAGTAAGAACGGATTTACATACAGTACGAAAATTGGTATAAAAATAGTCTTATATTTATATTTTTTTAACCGGTAGTATTTTTTTTATCCTTGATTGGTTAGCCTTTGACCACCATCTCACCTGATGAAAAGTGATGATGTAGTCGAAGATGTTGTTCAGGCTAACCTAGAATAACTGGCACTCAAGATCAGCCGGAACACACCGTTAAGTGCTTGGCGACAGATTTTCTACTTGAGGGTGGTCGCTAGCCAGGCGGGCATTCACAAAACGCCCTTCCACCATTCTATAACGACTGCCATCCTAATACGACAACCGGAGCGACGGCTTAACGTGCCCTCCGAAGCACGGAATCGCTCAGTAGTAATGTCACTAGCGGTCACCCATCCAAGTCATGACCGCGGCGGACGTTGATTAACTTTGGTGATCGATTAAGAACAGCTAAGCAATCATCGCTACGAGAGCTTCGGTATGCCTGTATTAACAAAATACTACGAACTAGATATAACAATAAACTATTTACAAAATAATATATCAAACTGGCTATGTGCGGATCAGAATCCCGCAAATGAACTGCATGGAAAGAAATCTGTGCATGTTTTATCCCCAAAGATATCTTCAGTTTGACTGGTGAAGGGTTTGCTTTGCTAAATTTAAAAAAAATGTAGTTACTCAATAACTCTGTAGATGTATGCTCAACTCAACTCAAGTTAACCTACTACTTTGCGTCTGCTCAAAGTTTAGTAATTTCTATAGTATGTGTAGGAGGCGATTACCTTATTTTTGTCACTTTGAAGATAAACTCCTCTTCACAGGATCATAATTTGGATTAAAAATATATGCATTATGTACGGAAGTTTTGACAAAAAACCGAGGGTAATAACTGCTTGAAAAAAAATATAAAAATACCTGAAGTGCAGCTGTTTTAATATATTTTTTTTGGAACTCCTCTCTCCTCCTCGACGACAAAGAATTTCACATATAACTTTCGCTAGAATTTGATATTCTTAACAAATCTTTGTTGAAAACTATGGCGAGTTCTGTCCATTATAACTAAATAGGTACCCGGCTGGGACTCACGTTATATTTACCGGATAGATTCTATCCGGTCGGGTACCTATTTAGTGACTTTGTGAAAGTTTTAAAATTCGGACTATCGCATCCATGATATGTGAAAAATAATTTATTCTCTAATTTTCGCGTATTTCGGACAAACAAGAAGTCGTAGCCGCAGTACACGCAGCCGGCATTGAGATTGAAATTTATTTAATTTATTTCTACTTTTCGTTACAAGCTTCTTATTTATCTGAATAGCTCTCAAATAGTGGAACGTATATCATTATTTGTTTATAAACGTTAATAGTTATTAGAACAGAAAGGTTTGTTAAAAAATTCAAGGGCAAGTGGCCGCTAGTCCTTACCAACAAATACCTAACTCCCTCGGGGCCGAACAAACTATGTCTCTAAACACGTAACTTAGTTATATATACGTAACTTAGTTATAACTACATAAACCAAGTTTCCCTTAATTTATTAAGTAAATTGCTTCGTCTGAGTCTCTATTTTCAATCGGATAACTAGTGTCTTTGAAGTTTTCGATGGTTTATTTACATTCGGGGCTTTTTGACGATGTTTATTATGTAACGTAGGTACATATATGTTCTTCTGACATAAACAAATTTGATAGATACCAAATCTTATTAAAAAAAGATTGCGTGCCACAGAATGTATTGGTTCGAAACCCTCTATCCAACTCACACCCGCCTGTGTGTAGTAAAATTTATTAATTAGCGCCTTCTTAGTAACTTTCTGTCTATAATATATGTAATACTTCAAAAGTTTTCTTTATGCTCTTAACTCGACACAGCGCGTGTATTCCTTCACTCTGTTCTATTGCTCATCATCTCTCTTCTAACACCTTTCGCACATAAATCCTTCTTTACGCCGTCCATGTATACCTTTGGTCTACTCTTATATCAATCCACATTCATGCTCAACTCTTCTCAGTATATGTTTTGCGACAAGTAGTATGGGCATATATTATGTAATTAATTTAATCCACATATGGTATGGGCATGGTATGCCTATTCCATAATTATAAATAATTGCTTTTATACCGCTAAAACTGTCGTTAGTTGCTCGGCGACCGATTTTCTATTTAGGCATGCGTTGCATGCATGCTATAACGGCTGATCTAAAAGAACAAGTGGGACCTCCAAAGCACGGTAACGCTCAGTAGTATAATGCCACTAGCGGTCACCCATCCAAGTCTTGATCACAGCCGACGTCGCTTAACGGATCGGTAAAGAACGCGGAAGCAAAATATGCTACGAGCGCTTCAAATCGTAAAATAAATTCATGAAAGAAGTTGATGTCGTGTTAAGGCTAACATCTAATTTATTTTTATAGCCTGTTACTATCAAGTGTTAGTGCTTTGGATGTGTGCGCTAATACCCATGCCCATACACACACGCGTACGGCATGGATATGAAGTTTGCGAAGTCGTGACACTCACACTGTGGAGCCCGCTGATATACATAGCCTTTGTCTTTTGCAAACAGGTCCAGCATTTCTTTCAAGATCCTCAATAAGTAGCTAAGGTTTACGATGCACCAGTAGTTGATTAGAAAAAAAAATACTCGGGAAAATAGTTGCATTAAAGTTTTTTATTTCTCTTAATTAGATAGAGTTTCAGACTAAATGGTATAACTTGATAACCCCATCCGACTCCACCATTACCCGGCATGTTTTCTGCAGTTTTTATCTGATTAAATTATTATTCATTGCTTGTCCGGAGACATCGTAAAAGTAGAATTAATGTCTCACAAGATTTATTACGTGTAGTTGTTTTATATACGTTTGAGAAAACTTCTTGAACTAGAGTTTTATGTGATTTTAATGTGTTGGGTCGAATGATTGCAAAACAAAGGGTCTTTTATTTTGATAATGGATCAGAACGTCTTGGGTAGGTATGTGATGTGCAGTGAATTATCAGTTTTCGTTATACCGCCCACTCACAGGTTGAATAGATCTATCACTCGAAACTTGACCACTATTGCGACCACCTACATTTTCACGAAAATCTTAATATTATTTCTTTTTGTCATAAGAAGTTTAACTTATATCATTAAAAAAAACATTCCATCTGTTCATTCATTTATGAGTGGGATTATTTCACAGAACGAGCGTTGATAGCTGTATGAGGTAGTCAGATATTTTAACTATTTTAGTTAAGTAAAAGATAAATTCATTCTATATAAATAAATATTCAATGATATTCGTATTATCTTTTCTTTCTTTATTGCGTGGATTTTATTCTTTTTGTCATAAGAAGTTTAACTTATATCATTAAAAAAAACATTCCATCTGTTCATTCATTTACGAGTGGGATTATTTCACAGAACAAGCGTTGATAGCTGTATGAGGTAGTCAGATATTTTAACTATTTTTAGTTAAGTAAAATATTTTTTTTTTTTTTTTTAATGCCTGATAGGTTAGCCTTTGACCACTATCTCACCTGATGATAAGTGATGATGTGGTCGAAGATGTTGTTCAGGCTAACCTAGAAGTACTGGCTCTCAAGGACAGCTGCCGGAACACACCGTTAAGTGTTTGGCGACAGACTTTCTACTTGAGTGGTAGCTAGCCAGGTGGGCATTCGCAAAATGCCCTACCACCATGCTATAACGACTGCCATCCTAAGACGACAACCGGGATCGACGGCTTAACGTGCCCTCCGAAGCACGGAAACGCTCAGTAGTAATGTCACTAGCGGTCACCCATCCAACTCCTGACCGCGCGCGACGTTGCTTAACTTTGCTGATCGGTTGAGAACAGCTAAGTAAACTTCGCTACGAGCGCTTCAAAACAAATATAATTCAATATAAATATTCAATAATATTCGTATTACCTTTTATTTTCTTTATTGCCTGGATTTTATCATTTTTATTTGTGAAACACATGTAAAACTTCTTGTCGTCAATTAGCACCAAAATGCTTTTGTAAATAAATGATTCTAATTGAAACGTTAGAATTATGAAGCAATTTACTTAAGAAATTAATGGAAACTTGGTTTATGTAGTTAAAACTAAGTTACGTATATATAACTAAGTTACGTGTTTAGAGAAATAGTTTGTTCTGCCCAGAGGGAGCTAGGAGTTTGTTGCTAGACATTGCGGCCATTTTTCCTTGAATATCTTGATGAACCTAATCTAATAACTATTATACTATATAAACAACACAATTACACGGCTTATCTAAACTTTCGGGAGCAATGACTACAACTTGAGCAGATGCGAAGTATAGTTGCTTGTTTTGGGTCGCTATCGATCACATAAGAAGGATTCCGTCACTGACTTGTTTTCAAACTTGAGCAAATGAACGTTCATAAAGTAATCAGTGACACATCATGTATAGCAATAAATTTCCGCTCCCTACTCCTAAATATGATTAATATTCAGCTGCGTTCAGATGAAAAAATCAAATTATTCTTTTGACACAATTGCACTGCTGGATAAAATAAATGTTACTCAAATCATCGGTTCATAGTTATTTCATACAGATTTCTGTTTTATACAATTGGTCCAATATATAATACCTAGTCCGGCTATAAGTTCTGTTACAAATGAAAATGCATTTTTTATGAAGGTTTTTTGCTTTCTAATGGGATTTCGACTAATTCTGGCTTTAATGACATTAACAGCCTTTGTGGTTCTAACAGCACGCGGCCGCCCCGATCTTTTATGGTCTTCGACAGAAGAAGTGTTGTTGTATCTGTAGTTACGATACACGAACATACGGCTGATAACAAGTCCCGAGCTCTCCTTGAAAAAGACCACCGGATGTGGTTGAAACTATAGTCGGAGCTATCTGACTTATTTACGTGAGTTATCCCCTATTATTTACTAAAATGGCTGATAACAAGCTTAAGAAGTGTCTGGTATATGACCGACGACTCCATACCCACTTTGTGCAAGGCGATCACTACAATCCTATCTATTTAACACCCCATTCCATATAGTAATTTGATAATGAACTCGAAAAAATATGTGAAATGGCGCGAAATCGAAAGAAGTTTGAAGAAATGATAAACGCGTTCCAAAATTCGAAATAATTAAACAGTTGAAAAAAAAATGAAAAGTTTTATGTAACAGTATTTATGGCGAGACTAGTTATAAAACAGTTGGGCTGAGGTAGTGAGGAGTAGTGTGGTCACATCTGTGGATTCTGTGCTTACCGTAACTGTTTATTTTGCGGAATGTATTAAATCAAAACAGATGTATTTAAATGTATATTACCTAAATGATTTCCAAATATGAATATGTTGCCTTATAGTATAAGCTCCTAACCATGTCTACGCAAATCCGAACGACGGCGGGCGCGGCGGTAAAGAATATTTAAAATTCTTAACCAAAAAAATGTAGCCTAGTATAAATTGTCTACGCTTGACACCATATTAGTCCATAATTATGTTATATATTGCAAGAAAAAAAGCGTGGGAAAACGCCTGTTCCAATTGCTATAATGATTTATTAGATCGTAACAGATCGCATACATAGACGAATGATTGAAGTAGACAAGTTGTTGCGCCCTTATAGGTGAATATAAAAAATCTTGGTTAAGTTACATTCTTGTGTTATTTGGATATTCGTATTTGATATTCGTTGAAGGCCCAATTAAACCAATGAAATGGTTTACTTAAAATTAATATGCGGATAACTGTATGCTATTAACCATAAAAATGTGATAAGCCTTTGTTATCAAAGAACGTCACACATTGCAGCAGATTTTAAGTTGGTTGGGTTCTTGTCGTGGAAAAAAGAGAACTCCTTGGTTCTACTTTTATGACATGTGACGGCAGCTGTGCACATAGAAATAGTAGTGCCTGTAGCAAAGCGCCCATTTTTTTTATATTTTTTTATGCCTGTAAGGTTAGCCTTTGACCACTATCTCACCTGATGGTTAGTGATGATGTGGTCGAAGATGTTGTTCAGACTAACCTAGAATTACTGGCTCTCGAGGACAGCTGCCGGAACACATTGTTAGGTGCTTGGCGACAAATTATCTGCTTGAGTGTGGTAGCTAGCCAGGCGGGCATTCGCAAAATGCCCTACCACCATGCTATAAAGACTGCCATCCTAGGACAACAACCGGGACCGACGGCTTAACGTGCCCTCCGAATCACGAAAACGCTCAGTAGTAATGTCACTAGCGGTCACCCATCCAACTCATGACCGCGCGCGACATTGCTTAACTTTGCTGATCGGTTGAGAACAGCTAAGTAAACTTCGCTACGAGCGCTTCATTTTGTTGTACGAGGCCATGTTTGTTTTTAGTTTACGAAGCTTTAAAGTTCAACGCTATACATTTTTATGGTTCCGTACCTCAAAAGGAAAAAACGTTATAGGATCACTTTGTGGTCAGTCTGTCAAGAACATTTTCTCAGGAAAGCGTGGAAAATCATATACTCAGATATACTGTCCCTTGGAGCAGTGAAAAAATCTCTAAGCCAACGCAATCAAAAGATACAGACGTTTATGCCGCAAATTTTCGAATCAAAACCTATATACAGGGTACTGTGAAGTCAGAATCTTGCAATTTGGTACGAAGCATCGTCTTATAGCACAGATACATGATTTTTTTTTTCAAAAAGCATACATTGTTATTACATCATATAATAAACATATATTCAATAATTTTAAAATGTTATGGATTTCATTTAGCTATAAAAAAATACGATAACTTTTACTTATATACCAACAGGTTTCTCCGGAACCCACTTTGGTGCGCGTGTCCAACGCGCGCGTGGCCGGTTTTTTAATCTTAGATTAAATCATTTTCCCTGCAGCAACTGCCTGCCTGTCCTCATATTTCGTAAAAGTCAATACCATGACAAGTTTAAAATACTGTAACGTCGGTGGACATCTGTGGTGACAAAGGCTACATCTATCAGTTACATTATAATGGTGCAATTCGTGACTTGTGACGAAATGCTTATGTTATAGGCATAGGTTAGTCCGCTTGACATCAGGTGGGCCTCGAGCTTGTTCCGTCTCAATAATATATAAAAAAAAAAGTAGTATAAAGTCATACGTATATTAATTTAACGGTAGGTTGGTGAAATCGGACCTAAGTGTTACGTATAATATATACTTTTTATTCTAAAACGAGCTCCGTATTTGCTATGTAGTTGGATAGTATATAAAAAACTACTTATATGTCTACATCAATAAAGGC
This sequence comes from Plagodis pulveraria, assembly GCA_963890685.1. Taxonomy (NCBI): domain Eukaryota; kingdom Metazoa; phylum Arthropoda; class Insecta; order Lepidoptera; family Geometridae; genus Plagodis; species Plagodis pulveraria. The sequence goes on along the minus strand of OY982960.1, from coordinate 26,910,750 downwards.
TTAAGTGAGCCTTAAATAAGATAAGAATTATACTTTGATATATCTGATCAACCAACGTTACATTGTAAATAAAATATGAAATAGTAAAACGCGATACTCGTAAACTGAGCATTAATGATAATGTGAGGTTAAGTCTGACAGAGGTCCGTCGTGTCGCCTGCTGCATGTTTAATGGATTCCGAGGTCTCTTGAGTATACCTCGCGAGGCATGACCTCCACCTACAGCGATATCTGAGGTTGTTATATCTATGCGAATCTAGCGAATCACTGCGGGAGTAAGGAAATCAACATATTAAATTTGCCAAGTCTTTATATTCTTGAAAATATCTGTATATTCGAAAGAACTTAGGTAAATTCAAATGAAACAGCGAGCACAACAATAACAATGCTAGGAATTAAAATAAACTAGCGGTGCCAAGTTTTTAGATTAGCAAGGACAAATAAAAAGTCTTTCTTAGGTAATTGTGTGCGAGTGTATAATAAAATTTAAAGATATAACAGTTTTCACAGAAGGAAAATTCTAACTGTTTGTAAATAAGATTTTATTTTCAAAAGCATATTATAAATTTGTTCATTATTAAGAAGACCAAAATGCTTGGGATATTCCACCACTGCCAAACTACCGCCAATCACCTATGTAAGATTGTAATAATGTATTCCAATAACTTTATAATATACATACAAATTCTAAAAGACTAAAGACATAAAATGAATTGTCCTGAGTTTCTTGCCCGTTCTTCTCGACGTGGATCTATACCATTTTTGTTAAACGCGGCAGTAGAATATTTTAATAGTAAATTATGTAATTGACGTTCGTAAGAACGTCGTAGACGCCAAAGTTGAATAAATGTTTTGCATACAGCTTTTTCATGTTTCTATTCCTTATTGTTTATTTTTTATGACAAACAAGAACAAAATGGGAATTTCAATGAGTTTTACCAAACTAGCTACGAGGATACTTCTGACTTGGTAATTTTTGCTTTAACGCCTGTATGAAGCAATGATGGCCGAGCGGTTATAGCTATGGACTGCCGCGCCGCAGTACCCTGGTTCGATCCCCACCGCCGGCTTGAGCTTCACAGCATGGTGGAAGGGCATTTTGCGATTGCTTGCCTGGCTAGCTACCACCCTCAAGTAGAAAATCTGTCGCCAAGCACCAAACGGTGTGTTCCGGCAGTAGTCCTTGAGAGCCAGTGAAATTACAGGCACATGAGACTGAACAACTATGTCTCAAGGTGACGGGCGCAGTGCAATTGGTGAATGAAATGCATCTGTTATAGGCAGAGTTTAGTCCGCTTAACATCAGGTGGGCCTCGAGCTTGTTCCGTCACAATAAAATAAAAAATAAAAAAAGCGAAGTAGCTTACAAAATACCAACGGAACATTTTTTCTTCTCGTATACAAGGGTAACTTTATTCTCTGTAACCAACAAATTAGGATATACCTTTTTCACCGTAGACGTCCAAAGACGTTGCAGTATTTTAAACATGTCATGTTACATGAAAATTAAATAAGACATCAAGCATTTTCTTTAGCACATGGAAAAATCTAATCCAAGATTAATAAATAATACCGTTTAATTTATTGGCACAAGTCCATAATTTAAAAACAAATGTGCTTACTGTGCTAGAGTTGACAATACACACTATTTCTATGTCTACAGCTGCTTTCATATGATATAAAAGACAAACCATTAAGTTTTCCTTATTCACGAAAGAAATCCGTTAAAAAAATTAAGCTGCTTAAAGATTTGACGTACTATGATAAAAATGACCTATCGCATTTTATTGGTCAATAGTATAAATTTATCCGCATATTGGTGAAATACACCTAAAAGGAACTGATATTGGTGGGATCAACCGGAACAAAAAATAATCAATTGCATTGTGTTATAATTTTGTATAATCAACAAACGTGGTCTCAGCAGTTTATCACTCATATATTCCAATTAGCAGTAAAGACATTAAGCTAATATTTCATAAATAGTGCAAGCCTTATCAGAGCACTCAATGGCTACCTGCAGTTTCCCTCTTTCAATCTTCATATCCTGATCAGATGCAGTCCATGGGTAATGGTGACTGTTCTTGCCCAACACGTTATATAAATCCTTTCCTCTCTTTCTCTTATCCGGGGCTTCATTATTACTGCAAACGTAAGCTATCATATCGGCTAATCTTCTTCCACAATAGATATGGCTTTCTTGGGACGCATCTGTAGCTAAGGCCAGGTATAGTATAATCATTTGGATTTGAGTGTTCATTACGAATGATGTATTTAACGGTTTCTTTGACGATTTCTTTGATAGTCACTTTAACGAATGGTTTCGTTATTCCTTTAATTATTACTTTGGTTTTCACTGAAGTGTTTGTTATCCTTAATCTACAATTTGAGTGTGGATGTGTTTGCTATTTTCTCCGCTTTTATATAGGAGAATGTTCATTAGTATGCACAGATTTCATAATAATGATCTATATTATGACAAGGTAGGTGATGTCATGTCAGGTGTTTACTGTTCCATGGGTTTCATCGTTTTGACAGTAGGTGGGTTGTTACCTCATTGTGTATTCAAGCCGTAGAATAATGGAGTTATTTATGGAACCGTTACATGGGATTAGTAACAGTGTTTTTTGACCGACTTCCACAAAACGAAAGGAGATTTTGAAGTCTATAGGTAATGTATATTATGTATGACCACGCATAACTTTTTATTGGATCATTCAATCTTAATGATTCTTTTTATATTGGGTAGAGTATACCTAAAATTTGTTCAATTTCATTGGTTAAGTAGTTATATAACTTTCTGAACTGTATTGTATCAGCAGGGTTGTCCACTGCTGAACACAGACTCCCCTATTATTTAGGGGTTGCCATAATCACCACGATTGGCACCTGGTCTCGGGGATCGCAGTGTGAGATATCAGATCCTCAGAAAGCCCAGCAACCCACGGGCAAGTCGATGGTGATATAAGTGATGGTGGTGATGGTGATGAAGAATATTGTGAACGAGTGAAAATCGTTCTTGTTAAGAGCATTTAACAAATGGTTGTAAATAAAAAAAACTGATCCGACTGAAAAGTATTAAATAACTTGTGGAATTCGGACCATGAAAATGGAAGCTCCGTGGGTTGAATCAGCATGGTACCGAGTTCAACGAGTTATTTCATAATTCTCAGTGTTAGAGAACTAGTTTCCATTAGAGAAAAGTTACCTCACTATTACTGCAGATTTTCATCCCTCGATTAAGGTTATCTAATATACACTGTAATAGTCTAAATTGATCATAATAAAATCAAAACGAAACAGAAAATAAGAAGTAATAAGTTACTGTCCATTTTTATGTACGGCTACCATTCCATCCATATTATGTGCTGTATATATTGTGGATTCAATCTGAGATACTTAAACTACAGTGTCGCTTTCGAACAACATCCACAGGCGGTTCTATTTACTCAAACAATAAGCTACGACTGGTAGAAGAGAACGTCTTTATTTATCTGTTACATGTCTGTTGTAGAGATGAATAAAGACGTTCTTCTCGTTGGTCGAATGGCGTAAACATGGCTTTTGGATAGGAAGGGAGTTCGATTTTCGGGTAGGACGGGTATTTCTGATTAAGATAAGTTTCAGTAGCAGTCCGGAGTCTGGAATTGCGACTGGTATAGGTACATATGACAAAGCGCACCCCGTATTACATTAGAACAAAGCATAACAAGCGAAACGTGGGCTTAGAAACTTCTGACTACTAAATAAAGGCATGTCGATTTGTTATGATGATCTTGTTACACATATATAAAATGTTTTAACAGCAGTGACAGTCCAGTCTAGCCGTGGACTGTCGAAATCTTGACTCAGACAGAAAATCTACCTCCATGCACCTAATGGTGTGTTCCATCAGCTTTCCTTGTGAGCTAGTTCCCATTCCAGGCTAAGCCTCTTACCATTCTCGACCATATGATGATGTAACTATCTCATCTTTTGGTAAGTCATCACTTATCATTGGTAGCCTTTGAACACTAGGTGAAGGCCTGGTATATAAGGTGTTAACAAAAGCTTCCTCAGGTGTTTCAGTCAATATAATGTTATACCTACCAGTTGCATAATTTCGTCTTCTCCGTATGAAAGATACATTTTATTTCATTTAAAATAAAAATAAAATCTTTGTCAGATCCAAATCAAAAAATCTCAATGAGCAACGATCATGAAAATGTCCTCTCCCTAATGTACATGAGTTGATATTGAAACTCATCATAAAAAAGTGCTACGACTTATATGTGCTGATGATTTTTTTTAACATTTATTGCCCAACATAAGGTATAAAGTTAATTAGGTTGCTTTGGTTGTTTTCTTTCAATTCATACGTCAAGAGCAAATATTCAATATTTATTAAGGAGCTTCTCAGAAAATCAAACGAGATTACGAATCTCGAAAATGATTTCCATATCTTTGTGTGTGAAACAGCCTTATTTATGTAGAAGGAACGTTCTCCATAATTGATGTTGGAGAGCGTGGACGTACTCAGGATCACGTGCTAGGTGGCCAATGGACGAGGAACTTGCGTGCAGTACAATTTGTTTTATTCTTAAAATAAGCCAATTTGATTTGGTTAGTAACAATTAGTACCTTTATGCCTACACCGTTTCACTGGCACTTTTTTTATGATAAGCTAGCTTTTGACCACTGTCTCACTTGTTGGTAAGTGACACTGTGGTCAGAGATGTTAAACAAGTTTGTCGTAGAATGGAAATTATTCTTAATGAACAGCTACTGGGTCTATTACATTTTCTACTTGATACTATACGTGGTAGCTAGCGAGGCGAGCCTTAGCAAAGTATTCATGGACCTTCGCGCTATTGCCCTGGGATCAGTGATGGAACTTCTTTAAATATATGAATCAAATTGGAGACAGAAGCTGTATGAAAAGACCAATAACGATGATAATAGCAGCCTCCAGAAATAGAGATGTACTTGTAAACGTCTAAAGAAATCATTCGCCCGCTTCTGTTGTAATTTTTCCATTTCCTTGCATACATCATGTGCTATAAACCCATACGAATTTGTAGTTTTCGTACCTTAAGTCAAGATATATAATCCTATTCTGACAGATATCTAGAATTCTACCTGTATCAGGTACCTAGTTTTTTTTTACCATTTATAAGTGTTGTGAAACCAAAAACCTGAAATAACCTTTTTTTTTATGACTCCCGGTGTGTTGGGCTTGTATTAAACTTGAACCTCTTGCCTCCCTACCTGAGTACGCCCATTACAGAGAGCGAAATGCGAAGGCAAAGGTCACGCGGACATTTTAATCATATTAAAGGCACATGTTTCACGAGCAGCACGAATTTATGCCAAATTTATGACACGTACCTTTGTTATAGTCAAGAAACACGCTTTGTTATAGCTACGTGTACATATACCTCCCATTATTATTAAGATCCTCCTGAGAGAATCCTCTTGGTGGTTAAGTTTGTCTAGTTTATCTAAACAAAACTTTATAGTTACGGCCCTATCCAAACACCATTTTAATTGTGGTTGATTCATACATATCCCATGGGGTGCCGGGCTAGAATTGCGACCTCCCACCTCTCTTCCCCGTATCTACCTGTGGGAGTCGAAAGAACGGCAGAAGGGGAAAATACTAGGTGTTTGGTGAAGGCAGCGCTTTCTGAAGAACTGCACACTTACACTGTGATCATCAAGCGTGGGGATTTTGCCTAACCCTGTCCTAATGGGAGAGGCATTTGTTCAACTGTGGACAATATGGCTGTTGATTAATAAGTCTTGTACCTTGACAGCGTTCACTAGGATCCAATATCAAGCTCCATGGCAACACGTTGAAATATTTACTGTCTCTTCGACCGCTTAATGGATTAATTCAAATTTTTTGCGCTTTAAAATATGTCATATTGTTTTGAATATCATACCTATATGACTGATCGTGTGAACCAGCTTAATTAAATACATCAACAAAAATCTGCCGTTCCAATCGATTGTGATACAAAAATACGGTTACTTAAAACATATATTTATTTTCTGAAAAAATACTTTAATAAACGTGGTACATTCTCATGACAAATAACATGGACCGTCGTCGAGGCGAACGAGCGCAAATAATATTTCTCTTTATAAACATATTTCAAAACGCGAAGGGAGAAGAGGCACATTGCAATGTAAAGATTTCAGGATACGTTCCAGTTGTGATACGTGTAATAACTACGATACGATTTGAGGCTGAGATATGTCAAAGTATACGTTTCTGGTGTTTATAGTTAGAAATAGTCTTAATACTGACCACTTATACACTTATACACGTACTATGTGGTAGATAATGAATTTGGTAGTTTGTTGATAATGAAGCTTTGGGCACGAATGATAATATTAATAATTCAATTTCAATTTTAAATAAAAAAAATCAATATTCCTTAATTTAAGGCAAAATTATACTCGCATTCAAATATTAATAAGTACATCAATTTGTTACAAATGTCAGGCAAAAATAAAATCAATATGTCAATCCTATTACAATCAATTGAAATACACTGCTAATTGCACATATAATAATTAAACACAATTACAAATAAGATAATAAATCAAATAAAGAGGTCTCAAAAGTCAGGTCAAAAATAATAATGTTAATGTTCATAATTTATTATACCATACATATAATAACCACAATACTACTGGTAGTAACTTGGTAGTGCCGTGTGTAAAGACAAGCTTTGTATATGTTGACACCAATCCATATTCAAATCTAAATGCAGTGCGAACTCTATTCAAGAGCTTACATTCTCGACGCTGCTGTATTTCTTTTAATATTCAGTGCTTCCTATAAAAGTAAGGGTACATTTACATATAAATAGCGTCGCGAACAAGTACGGTGGCGCTGCAACGGAGCGCTTATTTCCTACATAGGAAATTGAATTCTGTGCAATATCTTGAGGTGGCAAACTTTAATTCAAATCTAATCGGCTTTTTAAGAGATGATGTTGTCAAAGGTGGCAACCAGGCTTAGCTTAGAATAAGAACTGGCTCTCGAGAACAAGTTCTGATGGAACCCACACATAGGTGCTTGGCGACAGATTTTTTACTTGAAGATCGCATGTACCAAGTATAGGCATTCGCAAAATGCCTTACCACTATTCGTCTTGACTATATTCTACTTTACTATGCAAAAAGGTGATGCACGTATTATAGTACATATAGTCAAAAACTAACCTTCTTCTTGCCCTTTTAGGAAAAGCTATGGTGGTTAGGACAATACGAGTTTTACGTTTGCAAAAGTGGAAAATAAACAGATACAGCAGATTTGGTGTACCAGGTGATAAGTCTCTTCAGCGTTTCGTCTTGTTAGATATTTGTCTGAAAATAGTAGTGTGCAATCATTACTGTGTTAAGGCATGGAGGGCACTGTTGCAATTTAATTTATACTAAGCGAATTACAAATAAGAAATAACGTTACGGAGTTATGAACGCAGTGCAGTGTCAAACAGAACAAGGATGGTGACACTGCAACTGAAATGGGCAGTGACGCTTACCAACAGGCTGGTAACTTTTAATTTTCATCGCTTAATAACATTATGAAAGTTGTCAGGAGATTGCACAGACAGGAGAGACATTATATATTTTCTCCCAGGTGGGCTTTTGCGTGTAGCGGCGTATATCTATCTAAGAATGTACAAAATTATGCAGGAAAATTACAAAAGCAGGTCTTACTAGCGACTCTTTACTGTCCCCAGAAGTCTACCTGCCTTCCAGGGACCCGGTTCGGGAACTTAACACATCGTGCATTTTCTTCCTCCCATCATCTCTATCAGCCATCAATCTTCACAAAATTCATGTAAAATTTCTTCGGTCCTTCTCTATCCCTACATCCATTCACTATATATCCATTTACTCGACATTTTTAAATTTCTGCCAGTGTTTTATATCTCCTCATGACACGCGCAAATATACACGCAAATCTATGCGACTTCAGATTTTCTTTCATGGAGTTTCAGGGAGTACCTCTATTTTTACTTGCGATTACAATAAGATCAAGATTTTTGTGAATAATGTTTGTCAAAATTAAGTTTCTTAATCATATTGACAATAAATGAAACCGTCAACCTAAAGAACAAAACGTCTACATAGCATACTACTACTACATTGAATTATGCCTAAACATGAATTTGCCTATGAATTTTAAAGGTACTCGTACGTGATTCCTTGATGTCTTTATTGCAAAAAACTCTAATTTTGGAGCAGTCTTGTAAAAAGTAGTGACTATTTTGCTTTTAAGTCATTCTGCAAAGTAGACTATCTTACAGGTTTTTTTTTATTTACCGGTTGTATGCCTTTATTAACAAAATACTAGGAACTATATACAACACTACAGCTACTACAATAAAAGGATTTAGATCCCTATAAGTCATTGCAGACTCACATGCAGTCCAAATGCTCTAGCCCACTACCAGTTGGCAGCGTTACAGGTTATTCGTTTTCCATATACGGCATTCTTAAAAGCATTCATTTTGCTAATTACCTGTTTTGCTTTACATTAAAATTAAAATTGTGTTATCAACGTGATCAAGAAGAAGCATTGTAGCGTTTTTATGTTTATTCAACGAAAACTTTCGAATGTATTTAATTATGATTAATCAACGGACAAAACACTCACCTTCGTCGTCGACGCGGCCCTTTTAATTAATTATATATAAATCGAATATTTCGTTTATAAATCTTAGGAACGGTTTATATTCATTAAATTTGGGATTGATGTAACTAATTATTAAATTATTTTTAGATTTATATATGAGCTTAATCTTAAATAACGATTTATTTGTGTACACTATAAAAACAAAACGAGAAGTCTTAGTTGTTGCCGAACTGCCACTCTCTACTTAGTAGGCTAACTTTTGACCTCTATTAAGTGCGGTTCTGTTCTCCATTAAGTTATTGCGCTAAAATAAATTCGTGGGTTAAAGTTGGGTTGTCTTAGTTTTTGTATGACAATTTACACTTAATTAGAGTTTAACTCGCGTTTCCTCGTTGAGCCTAAGAATAAATATATCAAAGGAAACTTGAAAATAGGTGCTGTTTATATAGACGCTATAACGTTGACCGTATAATTTAGAACAAAAGTGTAGTAACCAAGCTCATGATTCTGTGGCTGATTCAATTTCCGAAGTGGGAAATATGCACCCGCTTGGGCGCATACTAATTTCCACGACCGTGGTAGCCTCGCGAAGTTGTTTACGCTGAAAATAGTTAAGGTAATTTATATTCGTTCGCAACTATAGTTTTTTACAAACGACAGTTTTATTAGGGTAATGGTTATGAAGCTTGGATTTCCAACTGTTGGGTGACAATTAAAGACAACTAAAAAAATAAATACTGTAATGAAATCTGAAATTCGGACAAATAGCTGTAGCAAAGGATAAAAATATACTGTCGAATTTGGTGGTATAGAATAAAAATCAAAAAACATTTTTTTTTTTTTTTTTTTCTATACTACCACTTCTTTTTTTTCTGATAATACATAGAATATACTATTGTAGGCACAACCACTGTTATTTATCATTAAAATAAAACCAATGAGTTTTCCCTTTTCTACGACAGAAACCAACAAATACAAAACTGTCTCTTATTGGTTTGTCATTCTGTAACATATAAAGCCTATGCCATTTTAATAGTCTATCTATAGTATAAAATTACCCGGTACAGATTACGTGATATTGGCCCTAAGTAATTTATGTCAATCGCGAAGATATTTTTGCGACCCCCTATGGATAACAATATTGTATCAGCCGGATTGTCCACTGCAGATAGAGAAATAATATCTTCGCGATTGACATAAATTACTTAGGGCCACCTAAGTAATTTATGTCAATCGCGAAGATAATATTTCGACCCCCTATGGATAAGAATATTGTATCAACCGGATTGTCCACTGCAGAACACAGCCTCTAAGGGGGGTATGCAATAATCCCCACGCTTAGCAGACATCTTGGGGATAGCAGTTTGCGATATCAGTTCCTCAGAAGATGCAGCAGCCCACATTCCGATATTTCACCTTTAGTCGCCTCTTACAACGCCCACAGGTAGCAGTAGTTACATTCTAGTCCATCACCGGAGCACTGATAAGGATAGTAGAAGATAATGATGAATTGAAAACGGGAAAATTTGTCTATTATGAATTAAAATAGACATTATACGGATAATTTATAAAATAATGCACTCCCTATTGCTTGGCCTGCTTATTTCATATGCATCACTCAACATCATAATTGAATGATTACCACAGAGATCTATTTGTCTACATTAACTGTAATAAATGATTCATTCAGCTAGCGTCTTCAAGGAAATTGGACAGGAGAGGATACGTTTATAACCAGTTAGACTGCCAGGAGCTTTGAACAGGACATTTAGCTATAAAATGCACTGCATATTATATTGGAGATTGGCTGGGATGCGAATTCGATAGTTGAATTGACTAGATTTAGAAGTGTAAGGGCCTGTTTCAGAATGTTTGAGTAAGTTCCGGTTAGACTACCCAAAACATATTTAATAAATAAAACACTATGTTTGCTTTTCACAGTCATCGCTTTAGCCTATCCATCGGTTAAAGCTTGAAACGCGCTACATGTTAACTGTCATTTTTATCATTCAGTAATTTTATGTTCTGGGTAGTATAACCGGAACTTACTCGAACTTTCTGAAACAGGCCCTAAATCTGCCCATGTGGGCAGTACAGTAAAACGTTCCTCTCCAACCATTTGAAAAAAGAAAGAGTAAATATTTAATCTAAAGGACTAAATCATTTTGTATTTTTCCTTTCGTTGTAATTTTAAAAGGTAAAACAATCGGCTCGGTAGAAATGAGGAGTTTTTGTATTATTACTATTTCTATAGACATAATTTATAAAGTTATAAATTAACTGGCAGCCCGCCTGTCGTCAAATTGTTATCTCTCTCCGTCACAGAATAAAATGTCTAACGCACTCTGCTCTGCGTATTTTTTTAGCAGTACCTTCCGTCATTTTAATGTTATCATCATAATGAACAAACATTCACCGTTGAATAAATGCTTCCTCCATTAGCCATTATGCCATAATCCACAAGCTTGGCAGGCGTCTTATGGATCGCAGCTTAAGTTCCTCAGAAGACACTACTACCCACTCCAGACTCCCAGAGGATGATATAGATGGTTTAATTTTAGTCCGGGGAAATATTGTGAATGCTTTTGAACCCCACGGGTTTTTTAATATGGCTTTAGTGAATTCGAACGAATATTCTAAATTGTTCTAAAAGGATATTACTAACACCAATTACGAAATTTTAAGTATTTGGTACAACTTTGCCACTCTTAAAACTTCCTAATTAAGTCGTTTATTTAAACTTTTTGTTTCCTTGTCCCTGCTTTGTTAAAGTACGAATTCGTTCCTTATTTATAAAAATGTAAAAATACTTTTTGTACATATTTTTTTTCAAAAACAAAGAAAGCATTATTTCATTAAAATGGGTACTTAACAGGGCTTTCTAAAACGCTAAGAAATGATTCCTCAGTGACGATGGATATGCACTTCAGCGGCGGAGGCCCATGGTATGAATCCCGCCGCGGGCTGAAGCTACATAGAAGTAAGGCATTTTGCGTATACTCGCCTGGCTAGCTTCCACAATGAAGTAGAAATTTTGTTCTCAAGCAACTACTGGCAGATGTCCTAGAGTTACCATTCTAGCGGTTTAGCATGAACAACATGTTAGACTACAACATCATTTACCAACTGGTGAGATAGTGGTCAAAGGCAAGCAAAAACATGACTGCCACAATACATAATTTTTTTTTTTTTTTTTTTTTTATGCTGATAGGTTATCCTTTGACCACTATCTCACCTGATGGGTCTAAGTGACGATGTGGTCGAAGATGTTGTTCAGGCTAACCTAGAAGTACTGGCTCTCAAGGACAGCTGCCGGAACACACCGTTAGATGCATGGCGACAGAATTTTCTACTTGAGTGTGGTAGCTAGCCAGGCGGGCATTCGCAAAATGCCCTACCACCATGCTATAACGACTGACATCCTAAGACAACAACCGGGACCAACGGCTTAACGTGCCCTCCGAAGCACGGAAACGCTCAGTAGTAATGTCACTACACTGAGAAAAACGACTTAAAGGCTTAAATCAAATTTGACCTTTTACCGTTGAATTGTAAATACGTAAGCTGAATTCACAACTCTTTAGATGATTTTCACCAATCAATAAAAATGTACCGTAAAATGTATGTGTAATGTATGTTTCTCGATCGTGCGCTCGAAGAGTCAAGACCTCCTGAAGATGCTTCGTGTAGAAGCGAAACGCGTCGAAAATTCTTCCGGTTTGGCTGCGTGGCGTTTGTGACGTCACCTCGGCTTAGCAGGAAAATTAAGCGGAATTGTCACTAGATATATTTTTATATTTTTAAGTGTTTTATTAAAATATTAATTTGATGTTTTATTAAAATATTAATTTGATGTTTTCTTAAAATATTTTAAAGTATTTGTTATTATTAAAAATGGATTTCCGCAAAGTAACGCCTGAATCTATTCATTATCAAAATGTACCATGTTTTATAATGAACACAACCGTCAAAAACGCCTTCCGTAAAGTATTTTCAGAATTGAACTTGTTATACGATAATAATTGCAGTATTGACCATAAAATATACCTTACTTTTACGGCGGTTTATATACGGTGATTATCACTATAAAGTACGACCTCATCGAAAGTCAATATTTAAGAAAGACCACAAAATACACATTAAATGAAGACGAAAAGAAACATTCGCCTTCACTGACCTCGTTTAACGCCTTCTAGTTGGAAGGCGTTTTTGTACGTATTTACGTTTGGTCGGTTTTTTGCCTTGTACCATATAAATTGGCCGTCATTAGGGCGCTTTTGACTTTAGATTTTTCTCAGTGTAGCGGTCACCCATCCAACTCATGACCGCGGGCGACTTTGCTTAACTTTGCCGATCGCTTGAGAACAGCTAAGTAAACTTCGCTACGAGCGCTTCAATGATATGTTATATATGTTATGACAATAAGTTCAATAAGTTTGCTAGTCCCAAAAGACTCTTCACTGCCCTTACCACCAACTGGGTTAACATCATAATAACCAGCCGTGTGTTCATCACTTCCGCTTTCGTAATTGGTATCATAAGTCACTTTAGAAAGTTCCGAAACCAACGCCTGCTAAATATGACTTAGTAAACTATATTGTAAATATAAACTTCAACCGTCTTCGAACAACTTGAAAGTGTTACTGGTGCTTGTGAAGAGTTTTCGACTGTCTCAAGTTTAGAAGTTGGAGCGAGTTGGCGATGATCCAGACCTAATGCATATTTGTTTTTGAAGCTACAGTGCAACTTATGTTTCCTGAGGACGTGTGAAGTTATTGGTTTTTTTTTTATGCCTGATAGGTTGCCTTTGACCACTATTTCACCTAATGGTAAGTGATGATGTGGTCAAAGATGTTGTTCAGGCTAACCTAGAAGTACTGGCTCTCAAGGACAGCTGCCGGAACACACCGTTAGGTGCTTGGCGACAGATTTTCTACTTTAGGGTGGTAGCTAGCCAGGCGGGCATACGCAAAATACCCTACCACTATGCTATAACGACTGCCATCCTAAGACAACAACCGACGGCTTAACGTGCCCTCCGAAGCACGGAAACGCTCAGTAGTAATGTCACTAGCGGTCACCCATCTAACTCATGACCGCGGGCGACGTTGCTTGCTGATCGGTTGAGAACAGCCAAGTAAACTTCGCTACGAGCGCTTCAAATGGTTTTGTTAAATGCAGCTCACATGAAAGTAATATACATATATTCCACCTAATAGGAGAGATGATTTGGGTTACGAGGGGCCCATTTGCGTTTTGAAAAATTATTATTCAACAATTTCCGTATTAGACAAATTGCGTATTGAACACTAATCGCTTCGCGTCTATACGTGAACGCTCGAATACATGGCCTAACGTTTTTATTCACCGCACCGTACAACGTGAGGTCTGGTAAGTACTCGTATAGTATACGATACTTTAGATAGATAGATAACACTTTATTATACACATCACTACATTACAATAAAAATACGGAGGGTTTCAGTCAAGTGTTACAGTGGGCGGCCTTATCACTAATGGCGATCTCTTCCAGGCAACCTTTGAATGGAGAGGAAATAGAGGAGTAATAAGACGGTGTAAGTAAGAAGGTGGTAAGACATTAAATTACAATTAACAGTCCAGTTGAACGGACTGCTAACTTAAAATTTAAACAGAAATATGTTCCTATACAAAAACAAACAGAGATGACTTAAATACTAGCAATATACCTTTACAAACTTACATACAACAATACTATATTATATATATAAACACACACACACATCACTATACAAAATACAGGGCGTCCCACGGCGACGCCACATGGAGGGAAAGTACCTTGCATATTGTAGATGGAACATTTTACTGAAGGAAGACATTATTTAAATTTAAAGAACTGAACTCATAGATATTTAAATAATTACATCGTTGAACCGGGAATCGAACCCGTTTGTAAATAAATAAATGTACCCACTTGAAAGTGATTTTCATGTGGGTACAATTATTAGTAATAGGTAGTTATGATAATGTCAGTTCTATGTCCTTAAGCCAATGTCAGCTTATCATTTTTCTGAACAAAATTTCACATCAAATTTTTAAATTCACGCTCTTCCTTTTATTTCTGACACTATGTTATTTAGCAAAAAATAATCCTTATGATGAAATCTTTCGATCGGTATAATAAAACTACAGTAACTTTTTTTTCTCGTGTACCTAACGGGTTCGATTCCCGGTTCAACCATGTAATTATTTAAATATCTATGAATGCCGTTTAAATTGTTTTTAAATTGAAATATTGTCTTCTTTCAGTAAAATGTTCCATCTACAATATTTAAGGTACTTTCCCTCCATGTGGCATCGCCGTGGGACGTCCTGTATAACTAATTATTCTATGATTGTATATAAGTATGTACATTTCGTATAACTATCCTACTTAAATTTAGTATACAACCAAACGATTCTTCATCGACTGCACCTTTTATCGAATGTCTAGTTTCCTTCGAATGAACGGTTCGTCGCCTCCGCGCCGCCTGTCACTGTTTGTATCCGAAAACTGTTTCCTGACAAAGTAGTAGTTTTTTAGCCTGAACGACATCTTCGACCACATCATCACTTACCATCAGGTAAGATAGTGGTCAAAGGCTAACCTATCAGGCATATCTATACTCGAATATATGAAGAGGTACACAATAAATACTATTCAATAAAGAAATAGGTTACATTAAATTTCCAAACGTTTCAGTAGCACCGCTGTAATCTTCAGATATAAATACGAAATACTAAAATAATTCCTGTAAAAAGACGAGTTGATCCGTTACGTCACGTGACTCAACGTGAGGCACAAGCCAAACAATACCGTTAATTTTGCAAAGGATTCGCTCCTTGCGCCTTGTTAACGGAGGTAAAGCGTGACAGCTGCTGCTCTATTATGTTAGGCTTACGTGTTTTATTTTGTACGAAGGTTTTATTTATTTCGTGCTTTAACATTTTCATTTGTCATTTTATACTCAGTAGCAACATGAAAAAAAGCGAATTAGACCGAAGCGTAACCCTAATTTTAACAGCATTCCGCCTAATTTTCTTGTTAAGCTGACGTGACGTCGCGAAAATTCTTCCGGTTTGGCTGCGTGGCGTTTGTGACGTAACGTCAGCCTAACAGGAGAATTACGCGTAATAGGTACAAGTTGGTAGCCGACTGCACGCAGCAGCAGCAGACGACATGTCGTCGCTTCATGTAGTCACGACACGTCGTTAGGTCATGTCGCTGTAGTCATGATTTAGAACCGGACTGCAGACGGCAACAGCAGATGGCAACCAGTTGGTTTTGAGTGCTCCGTCAAACAAGATGTCTGACGTGTTCGAGAATAGTGATCGCATTTTTTAATATATTTTATTAGAAGAGAAAGAAGACGATGATGACTTGTTTTTATTATATTGAAAAAGACGACAAGCCACACGTCCTATGCTTAAATGCAGAGCAAGTGAGGGAACTTATTCAATACTGATCAAAAACCATTTGAAAAGCGATATGATAGAAATCCATTTAGAAAAGAAACACACTCGACGTGTCGTTGCTCCGGCGTCAGCAGCACTACTGATCTGCGGTCGGACGACACAGCCGTCTGCCGCTCGACGACGCGTCGCTAGCTTCATGTCGTTAACTACGGAGGGAATTTCATAGAAATGCGTAGAAACCAGTAGTGTCGCTGCGACACGTCGTTTGCTGCAGCTTCATGTCGTCCGCTACCAACTTGTACCTTCTAGATATATATTTTTTAAATATGCAGAAAATTAAAATGGCGTTGGGCAGGGCATATGCTGAGAGAAAAGAAAGAGAAATGGATCATAATAATAACGGAATGGTACCCTAGAGAAAGCAGAAGAAGTAGAGGAAGACAGTCAAAGCGATGGGAAGGTGACTGAAGCAAGTAGCTGGGCCAGAATGGTTACGTACAGCAAAGGACAGGAACAAATGGAAATACTTAGAGAGGGCCTTTGTCGAAAGACAAGCTGTTAAGGGGAGAGATGAGCCGAATGCCGAGAATATGTATTAGTTAATATTGTTATCATTTTATTTTTCTATTAAAATGTAATGTTTAGTTAATTAAGTTAACAGCAATATAGGCTTATTATTATTATTATAACTGTTATATAATTTTAAGTGTTTTATTAAAATATTAATTTAATGATCTCTTAAAATATTTGTTATTATTAAACGGGGATTATGCTCAAGAACTTAAAATTAAAATTTCACTGAGTTGAAACACTTGGTATTTATAATATGACGAAACTACTATCTAGCGTGGAAAGCGCTACATGACCCCTTACGCTAACTAGAATGCCATATAATCAGCCTAAGCCAGTATGTATACAGTATACAAACAAACAATATGGAACTGGAAACTTATAAAATACGTAATTTAATTAATTCGGTTCAAACATAAGTCAATATAGGTATCTCTTAAATTGTTTCGAAAAATTTAAAGATATCCGAAACTTGTTACATCTGTTAACCAGATTCCTCTAGACTTACCTAAAAACTTCTCCAAAGGTAATACATTAACATTTTTATTTACTCTCATAAGCTAATATTTCTGCGAAAAACATAACCATTAAACTTCCACAAAGATCGTAATAAAATCACATGTTTACGTTACGACGTGCGAATCGCACCGTATATACGAGTACTGTATAAAACGCGTAATATTTATCAACATTACCCCGCTTCGAGTAAACAAGACTGTGATACTTTCCACGAAACTTCGCAAAAGAATTCCCAAGTTTCTACGCACGATGTGGTATTTATCTCGCGTTGAAGTTTGTGACTCGCAGAGTTTGATTTTGTGTTCGTTCTAACCATTTAAAAGTTTGTTTGTGTTCACATAATGTGGATACCTGACAGATTGGAATCAGACTATTTACATAGAAGTCTTGTGTTCAGGCCGATTCCGAGAACGAACAGGTCGTGTGATTGAAATATTGTATCTTAATAGAATAACAATGAAAGATTTCTCCAGTTGGTGAAATCGAAACAAGCTAATCAGTCATACCTGATGTGATAATATTTAGAATCCAACAAAGGGAGGATTTGCGGAGATGAGAGGAGATCCTTAACAGCTAGTTTGAATTCTGTGCTAACGTATTACTATACCAAGGTCCAGGTATTGTCTTACAACAACAGTCTAAGTCCATGGAGGTTTTTCGAAAAATTTGAAAACTCCAGTCTGGTGTCCCAACAGCCACGTCTGTAAAACGTTACACGATGCTATTAGAGATAATTTACAACTGGTTACCCAATAGCTTTAAATTACTGTCTGGAGATAAATTTAAAAAATAAATGACTGCATGGCTGCTAAATAATTGTTTAATAGTATTAAGGAGTTTAAAGAATATAAATGTATAAATTAAATTATTATGTAAAATATAGGAGTAATTTAAATTGCAATGTAACTGAATTAAATATTTGCACGTCTGCTTGCAGACAGAGTACAACTGTGTGCAATAATATTTTTAAGATCCTATTTACTTGTATTCTTGCAAATAAACAATTTGATTTGATTTGATAATGAATTAATTTTAGTAATGACATGCTGAATGCCAAATATACAACTCCTGGAAGTTTGGCCAATGTTGTATTGTTGCAAATAAGAGTGGACTGGATACCAAAGTAGGTCTACAAAGAGTTTGGGCTGTCTCGAGCCAACTTGGATGGAGCTCTGAAGTTCGTACCTCTCCAAATAAGATTCATTAGCGAAGTTCTGCGGCATGTCACAGACTGTTTTAATTAGTCATTTCAGTGTTCAACCGTACCTTTTGTTAGATAAAACAGTTCAACTTTTTGTTTCTTTGTTGAAATTGTTGAATAGGCTCAAGGTGTCAATCCACAAGTTTCAAAACAGTGATGGCTCAGTGTCATTGGCTATGGACTGCTGCGCAGCAGATCCATGGTTCGCATCCCGACGTGGGCTTGAGCAACGCATGGTGGGAGGGCATTTTCAAGTAGAAAATCTGTCGCCTAGCACCTAACGGTGTGTTCCGGCAGTTGTCCTTAATTCTAGGTTAAGTCTGTTAACAAATTCGACCACATCATCACTTACCATCAGGTGAGATTATGGTCAAAGGCTTACCTTTCAACAATAAAAAAAAGTTCTATAATAAACAAATTTTGTCAAAATATTCAACTTTATCGCTAAGCACCATGCCAAGTTAACATGTTTTGTATTTATTCCAAGTTATTTTAATGACGTCCATTTCAAAATGGTCTTATATTTTTACAGTATTCTTCCCTTTGCTCAGCTGTCGTGCCCCGGGCATAATTTCATTCAATTAGTCTTCGCTTTTGCTCCTTCAGGACTTAATTTGTGGAAGGAGGTTGACGAGATCCTCTTTGTGAATACGTAATTTCAATATAAGTACGAGCAGAATAATTTCCTAAGTGCGGCTTCTTTGTGACAAAGGATTAAGAATTTACCTATGTGATAAATTAAAAGGCGTTTTCAGAAGAAATAATGAAGAACCTTATATAGGCTCAAGCAGAACATAATAGAAACAAAGTAAGCAATACTATTACCGTGATTGTACGCCTAATCTACACTAATATTATAAAGATGAAAGATTTGTATTTTTTTGTATGCAACGAATAAACTTGATTTGAAAAATTATTTCACCATTAGAATCCTACATTCTTGCTGATGAACAAAGGCTATTGAATATTTTCAAAAATTTAGGGATCCGTATGAAATCTTCGATAATTTAACCCGACGTGTGAAAAAAATACCAAAAAATATTATATCGCGTACGCTGCGGAAATAGTTGACAATAGAGCAAAGTGATGTACTACAATTTTATTGAGGACATCAATATCTACAATAAAGTCCGGAATACAATATGTCTAACTATTACATTTGTCACAATAACTACATTTTATGTGTTTCAATTTATAATTTTAGTTAAATACACGTGCGAAGCCGGGGCGGGCCGCTAGTTTCAAAATAATAATAATTAATTTTACTTCAATAACGAAATTGATGTAAAATTAATTACATTCAAGGAGACTGTTTTGTTAGCGCGCTCTACATTTGGAATACTACAGGGTCTTTTATATAGCTTATAATATTTAAATTTTAACACAACAGTGAGATATCATTGTTTTTTTTTATTCGTTTGAAAGACCGTTCGTTGCCATTATGTGAGGAATATAACATCGTTCAAATTTCTAGGCCAACGCAATGCAAAGGTACAGCCGTTTATGCAGCAAATTTTCGACACTCGCAAGGGAATCAAATCTACTCCCCGTGAACTCAGAATCTTGAAATTTGGGACGAAGCAACGTCTTATAGCACAGATAAAGGAAAAATTGTGAAGCATTCATTTATAGTAACATCATATACTAAAAATTTTTTTAATAATTTTAGTTATGGATTTCATTAGCGGTAAAAATAACATAACTTTTACTTATATGCCTAAAGGTTTGTACGGAACTCTCGGTACGTGAGTCCGACCCGCACTTAGCCGTGTTTTTGGGATGCCTTGACCGCTCTTGGATCTCATTTAGATTGGTATCGTCCCAAATTTGACAATTTTGTACGCATTCATCCAGAAAGGTTCTCTTTGCTGAAGGTGTTTTTTTAGATCGAAATAGGGGCCAGTTTCCAACTGCAGAGCCCATTCAGCGAACACATGGTCATTTCTATGGTCATTTATCTTCAGCTCCTGGGTCAGTTGAGTTTTGTACGAGTGCAGGCCCAAGTTACGACATGAAATTCACCAAGTTGTGGTCTGAGTAACGCGAAATTGACTGCCTCGGATTCTTCTGCACACTTTCAAGGACAGCGGCGATGTTTTCGGCAAATCTTGCGTTCCGTTGATGTACTGTACGGGTGATCGTTGATTGTTTGCAGAACCTTGAAGTAGTGATGGCTCAGTGGCATTGATTGTGACCTGCCGCTCATCAGATCTATGGTTCGAATCCCGCCGCAGGCTTGAGCATCACCGCATGGTGATAGGGCATTTTGCGAATGCCCGCCTGGCTAGCGACCACCCTGACAAGTAGAAAATCTGTCGCCAAGCACCAATCGGTGTGTTCCGGCAGCTGTCCTTGAGATCCAGTAATTCTAAGTTAAGGCTGTTAACAACTTCGACCACATCATCACTTACCATCAGGTTATATTGTGATCAAAATGCTTACCTATCAGAAATAATAATAAAAAAGCAACGGTGGGCTCAAATTTATCCTTCAAACTGCGAATGGACTGTGAAGGATAAATTTGAGTCTCGGTAGGCCGATTATGACGGCCATAAAATATTATCATTTTCATATGTTTTTGAAGGCTAAACGCCAATTTGACAAATGTAGCATCAAAAGAATGGCCGCTGTCAACTGTCAAAGTTCGGAAATCCCTATTGGAAGACTTCAATAAGAGTTAAACTCCGTGTGATTTTTCTATAATAGAAATTAGATTCCCATTTCTAGTATGGAAAAAAATCATTATATATCCTGGTTTTCAGTTTTATCTTTTTTGACGTGAATTTTTAAAAGTTATTTATACAGTCTGTTTATAATTATGTGTATTAAATTATATCTAATAGGTTAGCCTTTGACCACTATCTCACCTGATGGTGAGTGATGAGTTGGGTCGAAGATGTTGTTAGACGAACCTAGAGACCGCTGCCGGAACGCACCGACAGGTGCTTGGCGACAGGTTTTCTACTTACAGTTACAGCCAATCTATACTTATAATAAAACTGTAACAGGTCCAATTCTGTACATTGAAGATATTTTGCAAAACAAAATTTGAGAGCACTCTGTAGCTGATACTGATGCCAAAACTGTATTTTTTTTTATTTTTGTCTGTCTGTCTGTCTGTCTTTCTGTCTGTCTGTCTGTCTGTCTGTCTGTCTGTATCCCGGCCGCGCATCACTCCAAAACTACTGAATGGAATTCAATGAAACTTAACACGATTTGAGTTCATACTACGAAGAAGGTTATTGTATACTTTTTATCCCGAAATTCAGCACGGTTCCCTCGGGAAAGGGGATGAAAGTCAAAACGTACACTTAGTTGTAATTTATTAACGCATAGTCCGATTTGAATTATTCTTTTTTTGTTAGAATAGTGACGATTGAGCTCGGAACCCACGGGCATCACGGCACCCTACAGGCAGCCCAGCACCCCATGGGCTACTAAATTGAATTCAATTAAACTTAACACGATTTGAGTTCATACCACGAAGAACGTTATTGTATACTTTTTATCCCGAAATTCAGCACGGTTCCCTCAGGAAACGGGATGAAAGTCAAAATGTTACTTAGTTGTAATTTATGAACGCGTAGTCCGATTTCAATTATTCATTTTTTGTTAGAATAGTGACGAGTGAGCTCGGAACCCCACAAGCAGCCCGGCACCCCACGGGCAGCCCGGCACCCCACGAGCATTCCGGCACCCGATGGGCATCCTGGCACCCCACGGGCAGCCTGGCACCCCATGGGCACCCTGGCACCCCACGGGCAGCCTGGCACCCCACGGGCATCTCGGCACTATTATTTAGATTTGCCAGCTTGCTAAGATAAAACTGTAAAATCTGGAACATTCGCCACAATTATTTTTTTTAACTATCTATCTTTTGCCGGTTACATTTTGGAGACTGCGCAATGGAAGTGTACAAACTAATATATTTTTGTTCATACTACGAAGAAGGTTATTGAATACTTTTTATCCCGAAATTCAGCACGGTTCCCTCGGGAAAGGGGATGAAAGTCAAAACGTACACTTAGTTGTAATTTATTAACGCGTAGTCCGATTTGAATTATTCTTTTTTTGTTAGAATAGTGACGAGTGAGCTCGGAAACCCACGGGCAGCCCGGCACCCCACGGGCAGCCCAGCACTCCATGGGCTACTAAATGGAATTCAATGAAACTTAACATGATTTGAGTTCATACCACGAAGAACGTTATTGTATACTTTTTATCCCAAAATTCTTCACGGTTCCCTCAGGAAACGGGATGAAAGTCAAAATGTTACTTAGTTGTAATTTATGAACGCGTAGTCCGATTTCAATTATTATTTTTTGTTAGAATAGTGACGAGTGAGCTTGGTACCCCACGGGCAGCCTGGTACCCCACGGGCCACCTGGCACCCCAAGGGCAGCCCGGTACCCCACGGGCATTCCGGCAACCCATGGGCATCCCGGCACCCCACGGGCAGCCTGGCACCCCACGGGCATCTCGGCATACTTATTTAGATTTGCCAGCTTGCTAAGATAAAACTCTAAAATCTGGGACATTCGCCACACCAATTTTTTTAACTATCTATCTTTTGCCGGATACAATTTGGAGACTGCGCAATGGAAGTGTACAATCTAATATATTGTTGTTCTACCGCCAAATAAGGAGAACCTCGGCAAAAAGATACCGTTTAATAATCGAAATTCCAAAGAAACGAACAAAGTACCTACTTTGCTTCAACGTTTATTGTGCGAACCGCGAAGGAACTCTCTGAGTTACTTAACTACTGTCTTCTGGAAAAACAAGCTGGGAGTTATCAAACCCAAAGTAAAAAGCTTCTTTCTGAGCTATGCTTTAATAAGAGTGCTTCACCACAGACCACAGCGTTGCTTAATATGAGATAAACAGTGCTCAAATGTGAATAATTAGTTCGCGATTGCCGTACCTGCAGGTACGGCAATCGCGAACGAAGTCGCAGGTACAGCTAGTGTTATATATTATAGTCACTGTTCTCGACACTAAAAGTCCTTGTATTGTGGAGATCAGGGGCCTTATTATCTAATTCGAATGGTATGTAATGAAAATGAGCTTCATTTTGAAATTAGAGCTTCATATCGTTTTCAAAGGAAAGTGTCAAATTGTGTCAAAATTTAATTTACCACCAGTTACCATTTTGTTAGACAATACGGGACGTTTTTTTCCGAATTTGTTTAAAAGTTAGTTTATATTGTTAAATGACTGCAATTTAAAGTCTATAACTTAATAAGAATAACTGCCAGAACACAATTATGTGATTAGCAATACATTTTCTTCTTTGACACATTTTTTTTTATCTCTGATAGGCTAGCCTTTGACCACTGTCTCACCTGATGGTAAGTGATGATGTGGTCGAAGATGTTTTTCAGGCTAACCTGGAATACTATAAGGACAGCTGCCGGAACACACCGTTTGGTGCTTGGCGACAGATTTTCTACTTAAGAGTGGTACTTAGCCAGGCGGGCATTCGCAAAATGCTCTACCACCATGCTATAACGACTGCCATCCTAAGACAACAACCGGGACGACGGCTTAAAGTGCCGTGAAGCATGGAAGCGCTCAGTAGTAATGTCACTAGCAGCCAACCAAGTCGTGACCGCGGCGGACGTTGCTTGACTTAGCTGATCGGTTAAGAACGGCTAAGCAAACTTCGCTACGAGCGCTTCTACCAAGTGGACTACTGATCATGAAAAGTTGCCTACCAGCATGCTGTAAGTCTTAGTGCTCATTGCAGCTATATTTCAACGTGTCATCGAGACAATGTCCAATTATTTAACAAATGAGGAAATGTTAGTGTAGGTATTAGTATGTGTACGTGTCCTAGTAATATATAAATATAATGGTCTTCATCTCAGTCGGGCACACTTGTCAGAGTGGTCTTGGTTGCACTGATGATGTACACGCAGAGGTATTCGTTAGGTCCCCAATATTTCCAGGCTTGCCCTCTTAGCGATGTTCTTCCAGTTCTGTCGGTTCGAAGCGTTCTTAGTACACTGGACCATGGTAGACTCAGTTGCTTTTACTATCAGGTCAGTCCAGCGGGTTAGTGATCGGCCGCGTAATATTTTGCCTTCCACCTGGCCTTGAAACACTAGTCTCTCCATCGAGTCCTCTTTTCTGGAGATGTGACCAAAGAACTTCAATATAATGGTAGCTAATATCATTTCACGGTACGTTGAACCAAGGCAGATAACGTCTTTGATCCTTTTCTCTTTGATACCATTAAGGGGATGATTCAAATCAATTGGGAGCTTGTAACAGAAATTAAAACAATACAAGTATTAAATAAAGCTCTAATGTGCGCTGCTCGTCGTGGCTTAGAACTTTTGTTTGTTCGAAATGGGCTTAAATGAGAGATTTTTTTTATGTGATTGTGACGGAACAAGCACGAGGCCCACCTGATGTTTAGCGGTATCCTCTGCCTATAACAGATATATTTCATCACAAGTGACGAACAGCACTGCGCCCATCACCTTGAGACATACTTGTTAAGTCTCATTTTGCCTGTAATTTCACTGGCTCTCAAGGACTGCTGCCGGAACACACCGTTAGGTGCTTGGCGACAGATTTTCTACTTGAGGGTGGTCGCTAGCCAGGCGGGCACTCGCAAAATGCCCTTCCACCATGCGGTGAAGCTCAAGCCCGCGGCGGGATTCGAACCATGGACCTGCTGCGCGGCAGTCCATAGCCAGTGCCACTGAGCCATCACTGCCTCAATTTTAATACTTTCAATATGTATATGATTGTGCCATTTTAAAATGCTCAATACGCGTTTGTTAAGGAGTACTTATTGGTCACATTTTAGCGAAAGTTAGATGTTAAAATTTATTACCGTTGAGAAGGAATTCCAAAAAAATATTTTAAAACCGCTTCATTTTAGATTTTTTTTTCACCTATTCTGTATATAGGTAGACAAAATGGAAAAATAACCCTATTGCTCGCAATTTTTACGAACCACTTCATTTTATTTTTTTATTCCTATTCTGTATTCATATTATTTGTGTTGCAATAAATAGATATTTATTTCAATTCATTTTCATTATTCAATTATGAAAAAACCTTCAGCGCGGATTAGTTGCTAAAACATCCGTATTCAATATATATTTTTTTTTAATTTGAGTAATGAACCATTGAAGAGGAGTTGACCTTAAAGGTGACTTTAAATCAGGGAATCGCCCTTTACAAAGCGCGTTATTTTGGCAAGCAATGGAGCGCGCGCCCTAACGATACATTCGTATTGTTTATGTCCAGTCAATAAAGTTGTGATGACCTGTAATTGTTTTTTTATAAAATTCGCGTCCTTTCGTACTTATAATTGATAAATATCCAAACATGTTCACTATCATTAAAAATATTCATGCTGAGCCAATTTCAGTACAAACCCGAAGCCGCGATTGTTCAGGGGTGCGCACCAAATCCGCGACATTCATCACTCCATTCCTGAATCCGCTTACGAAGTCTAGTTCTCAGCCGACACTTGCTCATAAAAACCAATGCTTCGCTTTATTCGCTTTTATGGCCCTTGTTTACGGATAGATTCGTATTACTCCAGTGAGGCAGTATAGCGCTTAATTGAAGTGCTTTTTTCAGTTTGTTTTATTAGAAAGGAAATAAAGAAGGAAAGAAAGAAAAACATTCATTTGACACGTAATAACTTAACATTGTTCGCAACAATATTCACGGCAATGAGGAAATATTAGTCGTAAATACAATTAAGAAGGTAATTCAGGCGTTATTTTGTAAAAATCCGAATACAAACAAGCAAAGCATATAAGGAATTAAAAAAGGGACAATTTTATTTGATCCCCTTAAGACTAATATATATATTGTACATGAACACTTTTATAATATGCCGATGATGGTTAATCTTCATATCAATAATAATTTATCTAAGCGTCTTTATGAGTAGGTCTGTGGATAAATTATAAATGAACTGCACTTAAGGTTACATAATAATTATGTTTAAGTAAACTCTTTTAACATTTGGCTTTTAATATAATATGATCCTCTTTTTTGGTTATTGGTATTTTGACTTTAAAGCCAATGGTCTAGGTCTATGTCTATTCTAGGGCAAAGTCATATTTAGGTGTGACGACGGGCGGAGCGAGGAGGAGTGTTAGGTTACTTGTGACCACAACAACGCGAGCCGAGCGAGTGAAGCGAGCATGCCGCGACAGTGGCCGCCGATGCGCCATAAGAATATTCGATTTAAATCGATTGCCGTTAATCCCAGGTCCTAGTTCAAAAAGAGTATAACAGTATAAAGTAATCATTTAGGTTAATCGAATTGTATAAAAAAGTATCACAAAATTGGATATTTGATGCTTATTTTCATACTATTGGGGTTTTTTTTAATGTGTAATTTCTACATTAAAAAAATTGCGTAGTTCTAAACAGATTACAAAATCGATTTATTTTAAAAAAAATTCAATGAAAGAGAATCAATCATAAAATAGATGGCGATATAGAATTTTTCGGATGATTTTTGGCAAAAAAAATAAACGATCATTTAAATACATGCCATTCAAAATACGGTTACCTTGCCAATAACATGACAGCCAGTGCCGCTCGGGTTGATATAAGGATTCTAACGACATCACATACATCCAAAATCTTTTCAGCCATTTAAAAGTTAGGGTGGAATACAAAAGCCCACATAAGTTCGTAAATGAACACTAAAAACATTACACTCCTTTTCGGCAGGCGTGTAAAAAAGATAAATCTGCGAAATTAAATTTTTCACGTGGCCTCATTTTTGTGTACATAAAATATCTCTATCTTACAAAAAAGTACATAAAAATAAATTTTATCAAATTGTTTAATCGTTTGGATAAACGTAAAAACTACGAAGTATCATGAATCGCAGTGTAAAAGGTAAAAAAGTTCCTTCGTTTAGACTTCAGAACATGCATTTTTTTCGGATGTTAGTTTTAACTACGTAGTTATAGGTATTTTACCAAAGTAAAGCACTTTGGTAGTGTATAAATACTTCTCATGTTCCATTTTCACACGTTGTCAAGACCTGTACATTTGAGGCTACCAACCAGATGAAACTTGATATTAAACCTTCCCCATCCAGAGGCTTAGTTGAACTTTAGCATTTCAATGTCTGCCCACGCCCGAACACTTTTCAGTTGACAGTAAAAGGTCACTGCTCAGAAATGTTCTTTATGAATGATAAAAAAGACTTTCCTTTACCTTAAATACTCTCTTTTTTGTGTCAACTTTAGTTTGAATTGAAATTTTCATTAGACAACAACGATTTACAATGGATATTCGTTGTAAGACGCGCTATCAAAGACGGCATGAAAATAACATAAAATAATGGCAAAGTGCGAGTCGAGCCTTGCTCTTTTTTAGGGTTACGCAATGCCTTCAAACCTTCATAACTACATTTTCATTCAGGGTTATCAGTAATTTGTAACCTACTAACATTTCTGATTCCTAACTACTTACCTACTTTAGTTTTTTAAGATAAACCAGAGGATATGGTTCCGATGCACTTAGATTTCAGATAACCAACCATATAGTTTAGTTTATGAGATAGACCCGGTCACAAATTTGGCCCAAACATTTTGATATGACAGCATACTATTACAGTATGTACACAGACCTACTAAGGACCGTTTCCTAGCAATAAGTATTGAAAAATTATTATCAGGTTTGTTCCATGAGTTTACTACGACTTACTACCTCGCGCGTACCTTTTCTTTACTTACTATGTATAGAAAAGGTACTTAGTATGTTAAGCGGTATCCTGTGCCTATAACAGATGCATTTCATCACAAGTGACGAACTGCACTGCGCCCATCACCTTGAGACATACCTGTTAAGTCTCATTTTGCCTGTTATTTCACTGGCTTTCAAGAACTGCTGCCGGAACACACTGTTAGGTGCTTGGCGACAGATTTTCTACATAAGGGGGGTCGCTAGCCAGGCGGGCATTCGCAAAATGCCCTTCCACCATGCGGTGAAGCTCAAGCTCTGGGCGGGATTCGAACCATGGACCTGCTGCACGGCAGTCCATAGCCAATGCCAGCCATCACTGCTTCATAAAGAAAACTTATTAGGGTTTTCTCAAATATAATTTCAAGCACTATCGCCAGCTACAAGGATAACTCATTTACAAATGTTTAGAGCTCAACATTTTCAAATGACGCCCAGTCCTGTACACTACAACACTGCATTGTGGTAGGACATTATGCGATTCCCTCCTTGACTGTGTTTTCCGGCAGTTTTCCTTGAGAGCCAGATCGTATTCTAGGTAAGGCTCGTTTACCATTTTCGACCACATTGTCACTTAAAATCAGGTTTTAAGAACGTGGTGAAAGGCTAACAAAGTACCAGTACAAAGTACTAGGGGAGCAGTAATAATGAAGAGGTATTGATGCGTCAAAAGTAAAGCTTGGTGATAACTTAATCACCAAGCTTTACTTTTACTTATCAATTCCACCACAAACAGAATACCACACCAGATCAGTATCGGTTTCCACATTATAGGAATAAACCTTACCTCTTCAGTATTTCTGCTCTCTTGGTACTTAATACTGTCTAATCATGAAAATAAGATCATGTGAGAGTGTGAAGATTAGTCGGCTGTGGTAAGTCCTAGATGTGAATGTGATAAAACAATATTTAGGATACCGAATTCCTATTCTAATTCTATGAAAATTTCATCCTAACCGTCACGCCGTTATGACAGAGCAGTGTGATGGGAAGTCGACAGAGAGTATTTTGTTGTTAGTAGTAAGACATACAGTTATTACCGACGCGACATAACTGTAATAAGGGAAGGAAGTGACTTTTACGATATACCCAGCCGCCAATAAATTTTGTATTAAACTTTGTTAACATGTCTATCGAGCTCAATCAGTATTAGTAGTATTAGTTCATATTCCTACGATTCAAACGGCCTCTAGAAATTGCAGATTGCTATTCAGAACTATGCGGCTTAATTTTCACTCCGAGCATAGACCAACACTAACTAATACCGAATACCGCAGAAACTACTTCCAACTCATTGGCAATTCTCTGTTCAGAGGAATATGGACTTTGAGTTCAATGGGAATAGATTACAGTTAATCTAAAGTTAAATTGGTTCATTGGTCATTCTGGGCATGCTAACAATTACGTGTATTAACTTTGTCGCCAGTTCAGGTTAGCTGGGTTTGTGTTTTGATTTGGCTATACGAGATCAAACCGCCTGATCCTATGGATTATAGAAGTCTACACAAGATCCTATCAATATCAAGATGCAAGAAGCAGGTTAGTACTAAGTAATATTCATAAAGCCCCACAGCCAGTGGTATTTCTGTGTGTGTGAACTAATTACGATACTGTTTTTGTTTATTGGAAGGCAAATGTTAATGCAATGTTTTAAGCATGAGTTATGAAAATCGTTTTCTTGATGCCGCGCACCATGTAGCACTAGATCTAAATAATATTATTTATTTATAAACGTGGCTATAGGGATGGTTGGCGCGTGTTAGAATCCCACACATGTCAAAAAAATTCTAAAATATATATATATATATATATTATCAATACCCTTGGTAAACACATCAGTTCATACCAATTATTGATTCTGTGTGAGAATAGCTGCCGGACCTCAAGGTTAGGAACTTAGCGACAGATTTCTACTTGAGGGTGGTAGCTAGCCAGGCGCCAAACGCAAAATGCCTTACTACAATGCTATAGCGACTGCCATCCTAAGACAACAACCGAGACCGACGGCATAGCGTGCCCTCCGAAGTACGGACGCGCTCAGTAGTAATGCCATTAGCGGTCACCCATTAAACTCATGACCGCAGTGGACGTTGCTTAACTTAGCTGATCTGTTAAGAACGGCTTAACAAACTACACTACGAGTGCTTACAATTTAATATATGAATATGGTTCTTATTGTACTAATTATTATCAAAGCTAAGTCTTCAGTCATACGAATAACTAGATATTGCTAGATTTATTTTCTATAGAATACTATCTAGTGATAAGTAAATAGTAAAAAAGGATCTAGTCAAAGAAACGCGACCATTAAATAAATTAAAACGATTACCCGTAGAACACTCGAAAATCGTAGCTGTGTTCTACGAGAAATAAGTTTCCCGTAGAACAGCCACCTACGGGATGTTCGAAGGACAAGTAGTGTATTTTTCGTGTCTGTCAACATTAGTAGGGTACCCTTGAGCTCGCCTATAAGAGAATCGCGCTTTGATATTCACTACGCCAACCACAAAAACAGTGCGGCACCACCTGCTATTTATTCAAGCATAGTTGTTATCAAATTATTGTTTGTAGTCTGAGACACGGACGGGTCTTTGATCAACGAAGTGACTCGAGAATAAGAGAGGTAGACAGTTTGGTTCATTCCGGTTACTCGCCGATATGAGATGTACAATATTTTAATACGAAGCCCATCATCCTCCTAAATGGACCACGTGTCAGCGGAAATACCCATGTGGTTTAGTTCGTTTTCTTAACAAGAGTCCGTCTTGTAAGGTACTGCCGCAGTGTCAGACGTACTGCCTCGAAGCTGTAGTGTGCAAACATTAGGTACTGTGTTTTGGCACACTATAGAAAATGAAATGCTCGGCGACATACGAACCTACATCTTGAAGTGACGAGTGCAGTGCATTGTCAAGGAGGATGAGATCGGTGACACTGTAATGGACGGGCATGACGTTTACCATCAGCTGGGCGTTTTGTCCGTCTCATCACTCCATAACATAAAAAACATCAACGATATTATTGCTACAGTCCATTCAGTTTGACCCCTAACCCCGTGGTCGACGGGCAATAGCAAGTACTCGCAGTCCATCCAGGCGAGTTAGTCTGGTGAACCACGGGTAATGAACTATTCAATGTAAATACTAGCTAAAGCGTTTGTGACTTTGTAAGCGTAGAATTTGATTATATCGTTCTAAATTAATTTATAGACAGAACGTTATTATAACCAGTTGTCTTATTCGCCCGGAATCCTACCACCTAATTCGATAAATGAATGTCGTGTCGAGATCGGTAAACCTACGTTTGTTTGTAAAGCTTTCGCTCAGGATTGAAGGGTAAGGTAGACAGTGAAATAATCATAGGCACATGAAACATGAGAAGTAATATGTAAAACGGAAAATGCAATCTGTGCAGAACATTTACGTGTTCTATTGTATTTGTTATAAGGCAATGGCAGTAATTAACATCATATAAAACATGTAGACACAAAGAA
This sequence comes from Plagodis pulveraria, assembly GCA_963890685.1. Lineage (NCBI taxonomy): Eukaryota > Metazoa > Arthropoda > Insecta > Lepidoptera > Geometridae > Plagodis > Plagodis pulveraria. Next base: position 26,879,157 of record OY982960.1, on the reverse strand, counting down.
GTAAAAAAAAATAACCTAAGAGATAAGAACACGCGACCTCCCTTGCCTTGGGCTGGGACTCGTTCAATATAAGCTTCGCTGGTGGAGTGTATGTACCTACATAGATTAGTTCAACTTTATCCTTTCGTTCCGAAACATAAATAAACATATCAATTAGTTCACTGACTGTAAATATATGCCATCAAATTCTTAACAAGCGTAGAATCGGTAAAACGTCTCTACGAATTTGAGGAAGGAGCGCCGTAATATTATTTTCTCATTTTCTCGCATTTCATTACGTTATTTCACAGTAAACTTATCAGGAACGAAGCGTAATGTTGGAAAATATGAGATAATTGGCTTTATCACGTATTATTGTTGCTTGTATGTTACATCGGACTCTGATGGAACTTTTGAAATGAAGTTTTTTGTATGATAATTTAGGGAGATGTATCGATAGTAGGATTACTGTGTGTCTGTATTGTCAAAGTTTCAATGTAAAACGTTTAAGAACGAAGCACAATGTTGGAAAATACGAGATTATTGTCTATTTGAATTGAATTTTAAAAGTTTGCTCCAATAGCACTTTAAACGTTTGCTTTATTAGCACTTTAATAGATAGAGATTTTAGCGTGTCTTTATAGAAGCGCGCAAGTTACGTGGTAAAAATGAGAAACTTGTAAAAGTTAAATCGGGATCTGATGGAACTTTAAAAGTTTGTTAGATAAGCACTTTAGAAGGATGTACCTGATTGCTTTTTACGGTGAACATAGTAACGCAGCGCTGTTGGAAAATGTGAGATAATTGTCAAGTTACGTGGTAAAAATGAGATACTTGTAAAAGGATAAATCGGGATTTGATGGAACTTTAAAAGTTTGTTAGATAAGCACTTTCGAAGGATGTGTGGGGTTAAGTGTGTCTTGGAAGATACGAGATAATCAAATACGTCACTTTTTAATATTACTTGTAGAAATTAAATCAGTATCTGGATAAATAGTTTGATAAGCACTTTAGTTTGGGTAGAGCGGGGTTTAAGTGTACGTATTCCATTCTTTGTGCATTTGTGAATTATGTTAATTTTCTAGCTAGCTTTTTAATACTCTCACGGAATGGGCCTTGATTTTTACCCAAAAATTTCACATTTTGTAATATTATATTTCGGTTTAAGTTTAGATATGGAGTGGTAAGACAAGTTCATTTTTGCACTTCTTTTCCTATACTTTTGTTTAGTATTTATTTGCACCTTGAACAATGAATGAATACATACCCATTTAGAACACGTAAATCGCTACATAACAACTCAAGATAGATGACCCCGAATTTCACAAATCGGTTTTAGTCTTATATTAGTTTTAGATGGTTTTGTTATATTTTTATTTATGTCATGATCAAACGTATATCCTATGTTGCTGTGGCAAACGCCTTCCATAAATATTTGTCAGCCGTAGGAGGCCACTCGTCCACGTAATTTATTTTTGCTGAGCAACCGTTGGATGCGATATAAAATATTAAGGCACGTTTCACAAATGTTGGACATTGCAGATGTGTTTACTTTTACCATGAATTATGATCGCGTTAATCTAGCGTCAGCTGATTTTAAATAATTAAAACGTGTAACATTAGTAAATGTTTGATACAAAAGGTGTTCTGTGCAGCCTACGGGATCGTCACACCTGTTGCGGCGCGCGCACATCGACCGCCGCCCTGCATTCTGCCGATTGTTGCTGAATGTGGGTCGCCGTATTCACGGTACAGGCCTACTTTGTTGCCTTACATCACTATAAAAAACAACTGAAGATCGTTATTTGAATGGTTTAGGAGACGCCTGAGCGGACGACTTGGGTTTCGCCACATTGGTTGTATGGGTAGTCCGTCTCCAGCAATAGAGCCAAAAGATTTTCGATTCAGCCTTATTTATTCAATGTCATGTGTTTGTGATAAGTTTCCCAATGCACACATACTTGCTTGCTGTTAAATAAACCTTCTACTTACTGAACTAAATACATGTTCGGTGCGATTATATCTGTAAAAAATTAACTTTGTAATTTCTATCTCATATCACGTTTGTGAAAGTTTTTATAAATAGCAAACGATCTGCGCCATATTTGCTAAATGAGCATTATAGTACCTAACAAGACGCTAGTAAACCTAATGGCGATACTTTCATAATTCCCGGATAATGTAAAATATACAAGGTGAAAATTGATTTCCTTCATGACAGTACATAAAGTACATAAAGAAAGAAAGCAGAGCGCCCTATGATAGAAAAAAATCACTACACATACAGACATACATACCTACGGTACCCTACAATAAGGAGTTACTATTGAACCTCATTTTGCTGTATTACGTTATCGATACCTAAAGGTCATATTGATTGAGTAATTCCCGAAATATTTATTTTTGGTAAACATTGTACTTTAATTTTCTCTTCTATATTTATTTGTGGCGTGATAGCTTTAACAATCAACGATTAATCCCACCCTGTATAAATATTGCAATCGGTATCTTTTGTGTATGCCCCGACCCAAAACCAATCAGACCAATATACGGGTGAAAATATCCCCATTACCCCCATGGTATATTTGTTCATTGGAACGGATCAATGGTTGAAATTAATTTTGTTTACTTACTTGAGGTTTTAACTTTAAAAGCGATGGTTACGTAGCCTCTATCTGTAGGCATCGATAGATAGAGAGATAGAGGCTGCGTTATCAGACCGATGTCTTCCAGAGGTTGCGATTGACTTCTCTACGTGTGTGCCTCTAAATCTAACAAAGAATGCGAAAATACGAACGCAATTGACTAAAAAAACATAGTAACTGTGACAATCGAGACGTTTTAAATAATTTCTTTTTCCGTTGCTGATTATTACTGGAAGATATAGCGCACAAAATTAATGTTCTATTTTAATTTTATATATATGGCTTTTGATATTGTTGTGATTGTTTTGGGAAATATGGGTAATTTTCTCTCCGCTTCCAGTTTTATACATTATAAATACCTATTATAATGTACAGTTGTTATAGGGTCTAGTGAAAATGCAATCAATTTAATATCTTACTATTCTATAGTTCGTTTCTTCTTAATATAAGATAAAATTATACTAGTAGTTCATCTAAAACTGAGACATGGGCCCTACTTCTCTGCATTATGACAAATGTATAAGGAGATCAGAAAATAAATAACAGTTTTCAAAAAATCTTATAATACAATAACTACATTTTTTTTATTATTTTTTTATACATAACTGGGTAGCTCTTGACCACTATCTCACCTGATGGTAAGTGATGATGCGATCAATGATGGAGCGCGCTTACCCAGAAGGTATCTATTCACTCGCTTCTTGAAGACCCCCATATTGTACTTAACCGGAAACACAGACTCAGGCAGGGTGTTTTGATAAACAAGTAAAAATGGGGTTCTACGAGTAGAATGATTAGAATTCTTTCTAATTCTAACTCTTTATTCTAATCATTCAAGAACCGGATTCAACTCATGTAATAATTCTACTCCCGCCGTACTTCAACTTCGCCGTGAATTTTGTTCGGGCATACGATAGTTGTCAACAAACATACAAATTACAGGTCAACGAGAACAGCGGGCGGTACGGGTCATGCTCAGACTCCCCACCGAGAGCTCGTTACGCGCATTCATTTAATGTGCGATCAAATTAGTTTTTTTTTATGCCTGATAGGTTAGCCTTTGACCACTATCTCACCTGATGGTAAGTGATGGAGTTGTCGAAGATGTTGTTCAGGTTAACCTAGAAGTACTGGCTCTCAAGGACAGCTGCCGGAACACACTGTTAGGTTCTTAGCGACAAATTTTCTACTTGAGGGTGGTAGCTAGCCAGGCGGGCATTCGCAATATGCCTTACCGCCATGCTATAACGACTGCCATCCCAAGACAACAACCGTGGCCGACGGCTTAACGTGCCCTCCGAAGCACGGAAACGCTCAGTAGTAATGTCACTAGCGGTCACCCATCCAACTCATGACCGCGCGCGACGTTGCTTAACTTTGCTGATCGGTTGAGAACAGGAAGTAAACTTCGCTACGAACGCTTCAAAATTGTTCCTACAATTGATTAAACTTCATATAATTATACAACACTAAATCAATTTCGTTGTGAGATTCTCACATTCCCCAGCTGCCAAATAGTTTCAAACTGTCAAGAAAATAGAGTTCATTGCCCGTATATTTAAAACACAAACAAAAATCACCACTAAAACCGCACAAGAATTAATGTGCTATAAAAATAAAAGATACGTTGAAATAGAGCGTACCGAATTGCCCCGATTACGTGTTCACAACGAGTCACCGTCCGGCATTCATTTTTGTCTCAGAGCAAACCTTGCCTCTTAAGCAGTGATGGCTCAGTTGCATAGGCTATGGACTGCCGTGCAGCAGGTCCATGGTTCGAATCCCGCCGCGGGTTTGAGCTTCACCGCATTTTGGGCATTTTGCGAATGCCCGCCTGGCTAGCGACCGGGTGGTCGCTAGCCAGGTAGAAAATCTGTCATCAAGCACCTAACAGTGTGTTCCGGAAGCAGTCCTTGAGAGCCAGTATAATTACAGGCACATGAGACCTAACAACTGTACGTCTCAGTGTGACGGGCACAGTGCAATCCGTCGTTGACGAAATGCGTCTGTTATAGGCACAGGTTAGTCTACTTAACATCTGGTGGGCCTCGGGCTTGTTCCGTCGCAATAACATAAAAAGTGTCGTTACACATTTTGGTCTTAATTTTTTCCGTCTAGCCTCCTTTCGCAACGCGCGATAAGGAACTTCGTTCCAAAAATAAAACACAAACTCCACTAACGACACGTTTAAGACTGTGTCTTCCAAATTTTGCAACACCAGTTCGCCATTGTAATTTGTCACAATCGCCCACGTTCACTAAATCCGATTAACCCGTCGCGTTCTCAAATAAACACCAGTAAAAAATATAATGGCCCAAACAACAGTAAAAACAGCGAACATCTAATGAAAAGCGATCGAATAATTTATTCTTTGACGACGTGCCAGTAAATCTCGCCGCAGGGAGTGTTTACACAAGGCCAGCAGCTTGCTCGGTTAAAAACACACGGCGAACTACGGTCACATGCTTACATAACGAAGTTATGGTTACATTCATGTAGGATTGCAGGGTCTGTAGCTGGGATTCGTACAGTATTGCCTTAAAAGGGAATTTCTCGTAACTTAAGCTTCCATTGAGTGTATTGTCGCCACTCCAAGTAAAGTTTAAGGTGTAACGAAAGATGGTTAGAAGTGTTTTAGAATGATTTTGTCACATCAAATGGACTGTAATTCATATATCATATCAAAATATTGCGATCATCTTTGTTTTGTTCAACGTGTTTTAGATTTAGACGATGTAAAACTTTGAGCATTCACATAACTAATTAATTTGTTGTGTTATTTAAAAGTTGGCATTTTTTAATTTTTGATTTACACATCTTTTTATAGAGTGCCGTACCCTTAATACAAAACGGAGTCCCATCCATTGATGCTCATTGGTCTCCGCCATTCTACATGTCTGTCCGTCGTAGCTCGTAAAAGGGAAGATTTACAAACTTGAGATTGTGCAGAACGTTGACCCAGAGACGAATATTGAACTAGAAATACAATTATATATCAAACCTATATATAATATGTACTGCTGTATAAATTGAGCTATATATTTGAATCATCTGTAGCTCGCACGATGGCTTGCACAGTGTGAAATTCGTATAAAACGGAATAAACCTGAGCGTCACAAAACTCACAAACAATGGTTTTCAACGAGGCTTCTATGCCAATATTTTTGTATCCGGTTTTGTCACAAAAGGGGATTGGGTTTATTCAATATACATTTGAGGATCGTCTGTTCAAATGGTTATATATACACGTTTTCAAATTATTGACATATTGAACTAAATCATTATTCTTAGTTATAAGTATTTAACGGGGCTTAAGTATATTATGTACGAGTACATCGACGTTTCGACCAAGTTGCATTGGTCGTGGTCACGAGCGGACTGAAGAAGCGGGTGTCAACGTCTTGAAGGGCCGGTATTTTTTCCAACTACCCGCTTTTGATTTAGATATGTATCGTCTCGACACACAATACTGGCAACATCCACAGGGTTTAACGAAGGTGAAACGGGTTTGATGCATTTCCTTAGCACTGGATTCCACGGTGCAGCTAATTTAAAACCTCTCTCTATTGAAATTATGATTATATATAGATATATTCTAATTCCAATAGCTTCTCGTAAGCTAGAATGGTAGTGATGTTCCGTTAAGAGGACTTTCGGGCCGTGAAACTCAATCCAGTGGTCAGGTCCTGACTCTAGCGGATGTTCAGCTATAGTAGATTTCTCCACTTGGCGATTTATCGAAACGTCGAGGTAAATAATATACATGTTACTATTGCGACAAAGTCCCGTTAAATACTTATGAATATGTGTTCAAGAAGTGAAAGTGTTAAAGTAACTATTATTAGTCTTAATTACTACCCGGTTGAATTAACCAATTTTTTTAATAGCTGCTTACAATAATTTTGATTTATATCTATTAATATTTCGGGAAGAAGGAGATCTACAGATAAAAAATAAAACAAATCTTAAATATAATATTATCAATATTCAGAAATCAGACTGAAAATGTATAGAATTCAAGGTTTTAGTTAGAGGGTAAATAAAAAGATTTTATTTTGTATAAATATGACCTTTTGAACAGATGCTCCTCATTTGATATATTCGGAGAAACTGTTGAGGATTCCGAAAAAGGCCCAAAATGGTACAATTTCTAAGGACAAATGGTGAACACCTTAAAAGTTCTATTGATATTAAAAAAAAATAGTAATATTCTTGTAACCAATTAAATTTGCTACTTGTTTTAAGTGTTGGGTGATGCGTTTATCAAGGATGCTGGCTAAAAGGTCTAATGATGTCTCCCGGAACTACTTATAAGTGCTTGGCGTAACATTTTTAAGCGTTCGTATTGGAGCGTACCTAGTCTATATTAACTAATCAACTATGTTATGCAATGTTCTATTCGACACCCCGACGCTGCGCGGTGGTAGGTCATTTTGCGAATGCCTGGCTACCCCACCTTCAAGTATAAAAAAATACATTAAACAACTAACCATCAGGTGTGATTGAGGTCAAAGATTATCCAATCGGCAATAAAAAAAAATGTAACTCTTGAAGGTTTCTCAGGATGTAGAAAGTTATTTCATTGTACATTTTTAATTTAACGTATTACGAGTTGTTAATTAATTCGGTATACCAGTTCAAATTCTCAAGAAGACAAATATGCGGCCCTTAAAGTTTAACTTAGTATACAGTCACCTCATTGTACTACGTAAAAGCCCAAATCTTTGTTTTTGGATTCATACGGCTTATTCAGTTGCCATTGCTTATGTTTTATTTTAGACAAGTTAAGTTCCAGCCATGAAAAAGCAGTCACAGTAATGTCCATGTTATATTTAGAAGAAAATTGATGAACCTTTTAATTTTGTTTTTTTAATTTCGTGTGAATATTGGGTGAGTACACGAAGGGTACCTAAGTCTATCTTGCTTACTTATGTCACAGATTACTTAATAGTTACTACGTAACTTATGTGCTGTGTCTGAACGATGACCTTAAGGGTGAACTGGCCGGCCCGTTCTCCATACCAACGTCGTAGGATGATCGCTCCTTTATTTGAGGATTTAGGTCCAAAATAAAGCATAATACCGATTGATGAAAATAATTAACTTTAGAATTATGAGCCTCGAAATATTTTCATATAAAGTTTTCGAGATTCATAACTTACAACTTAATTATCTTTTGAAAATTTTGGCATCATACAAGCCTAGATAATGACGATATCAATCGGTATTATACTTAAGTCTGGACCTAAACCTCCTATAAGGGAGTGATCACCCTACGAAGTTTGTATGGAGAAGTGCCCGGCCAGTTCAACCTTAAAATCTGTTATTACAAAACATACTTACAAATAGTACATTGTTGAAAAGGTCGTGAAATAGGCAATTGCAGGTTGACTATGAGTTTTACTAACACGAGAGAGACAATTGCCATTTCCGCCGAGGCATATACTCATTTAGTGATTTTATCAAAAGAAATAAAACATACATTCTTTTGACTTTTGCTGGAAGCAGATTTTCCATTGCCAATTTGACTTCTGATCTTAAATCTGGTAAAGTACAATCTATCTATCGCTCGTAGCGAAGTTTGCTTAGCCGATCTTGACCTCATCATCAGTTACAATCATGTGTAATAGGGGACAAAAGCTAAAAAACACAGTCTATGAAAATTTTAAACACGTGAAAAATGCAGGACGACCGCACGGCATGGTTATATTTTTTCTATCTCGAGAGATTATGAAACTTAGTTTACAAAGTTAACCAACTCGTTATACCGTGTTTATGTGTAGGAATAAATCAGCGGTATTCGCCGTGAAGCCGCCGCGTAAACCGCGCGAATATTTCGGTAACGGCTGCCGAAACATAATTGAATAATTAATTGAAAACAACAACGCACGAAACAATAGCGTTCTACCTACATTCTGTATTTACTTACGATGCTATATTTTATATACGGGCTACGTAACTTTTCACTTCATCATCTCCTATCTTTGTCCCCCGTATATGGGGTTGGTATACTATGCCTTCTCTCACGATCCACGTGGGTGTCGGGCAAGGATATCTTCACCGTATCTTCCTTTCAGAGTGGTAAGAGGCGACGACGGAAAATCTTTCAGGTGGGCATCAGCGCCTTCTAAAACATTCCCTTCTTACACTGTGATTCTCAAGAAGCCTGTCAAGTGTGAGGATTTCCGGAGACCAGGTAAGGCAGTTGTTCAACCCAAAGAAAGGCCAAGGAACATACTTAGAAAGTGTATGTTTTCGCTGACAACACTCAGGTCCCTACAAGAACAAAGTTTTGGCTTTGGTTTTATCGCCGGCGGCTTTAGCCCTCCTTATGTATAATCTTGGTGGTGGTTCTAGTATACCCGCATTTTTTTTTATTTTAATTGTTGGACAGGCTACTTTGGCTGCTATCTCACCTGATAGTAAATGACAATGTTTCAGGATATCTTAGAATTACTGGCTCTCAAGGACAGCTGCCGGAACACAACGGTAGGTGCTTGGCGATAGATTTTTTACTTGAGGGTTGTGGCTAGCCGTCGCAATATATCCTACCAGCATGCTATGACGTCCACCATTCTAACACAACCGTTGTAGTAATGGCAAGAGCGGGCACTAATCCGAGGCCTGACCGCAGCGGATGTTGCTTAACTTAATTTAGAACGATTAGGCAAGCGAGCGCTTTGCTACCTTTCGGATAGCCAGAATATTAAGACGGTTGGAAGCCCTGTTCTATGCCCATGTGCAACCAACACCCCACATCGATCTGAATGGTGGCGTGTTGCTCATTAGACTTATTTTTCTCTTATTTGCCTTTTACAATATCCGATAGTTGGATATGGAATAGTCCTTACAACCATAAGCCGGTAACAGTAAAATGGATTCAAATATTATATTCTAATTAGTATTACAAAATTACAAATATACAAGAGGAAAAATTTAAGTCATGTGCGGGAAAAAAAATTTCCTCTCGTATATTTGTAATTTTGTAATATAATCCGCATAGCAGGCGTTATTGCAAATATAACAATATTAAAATTCAAATTATTATTTAAAAATCCGTGGCAGTATTTATAAAACAGCGCAGGAACCCTACCATGCAAAACATTCCCAAATTAGGCAAAATCAATACAGCCCAAATTAGGCTAAAGCAACATTGCCCAAATTAGCAATTCAGCAGGATTTCTGTGACCGTGTACGGGCGGGCGTTTCATAAATGTCGACGCACATTTCGCTCGAGTTTTATTTTCCAACCTTTTCAACTGGCTCAATTTTTCTAAATCCCGTTGAGGCCCTCGAGCAACATTACGTTTTATTTGTCTAAGTGTGTTCGCCTCCCTCGCCTGTACGGCCTGAATATGAATCAAGACCCGATTGGGCCCTTTTTGCCCTTAATACATTTGGACAACAACCTGTAGGTATTGGTTATGCGTGTCTGACTGCGAATTTTGAGCTTCTTCGTTTGTTTCTCGTAAAGTACGAGTATAGGAGGAGATACATTAAGGCGATAAGCTGAATAATAATATATATACAAATGTCATTAAATTTCATAGTACGTAAGCGAAGTAGTTTTCATGTAAAACCCGAAAATCCCGCAATATCGCATCCTTGTCATAAAATGAAAGTATCGAATATCAAAAATACAATTTATTTATCTTTCAATTGTATTTCTGTCACACTAAAGTATATAAAGAAAAGATTTAGAATCACATAAGTTTTGTGAATCAGTGCTAAATATTTTTGTCATAAAATGAAAGTATCGAATATCATAAATAAAATTTGAATATCTTTAAAATATACGAGTATTACTTTAAATAAATATACGTTATATAAAGAAAATATTTGAAATCAAACAAGTTTTGTCAGTGAGTACTTAATATTTTTTGTATAAAATAAAAGTATCGAATATCGTAAACACAATTAAAACATATTTCAAATCTATTTCTGTCACATTAATGTATATAAAGAAAAGATTTGAAATCACACATGTTTTCTAAGTGAATGCGAAATACTTTTCTTTAAATTTCGTGAACTAAGCTCATGTTTCTAAATCCTAAACGGGTCTATTCACGCACGAATGAACATCAAAATAATTATATTTTGACTAACCTCGCCGTTTCGATCAAGTTGCATTGACCGCGGTCACTAGTAGACAGAATATAATTATTTTGATGTTTATTCGTGCGTCGAACCGTCTAGAATTTAGAAACATGAATGCGAAATGTTTGTTACTCCTTCACCCTGAAAGAGCTGGACCGATTTGGCTGAAATTTGGAGTATAGATGGCTTAGGTCCTGGATTAACACATAGGATACTGTTATTCATCATCCCTTTCGTCATTGTCTACGCGGGTAAAACCGTGAAGCGCACAACTGCTATCAAATATTTCCGCTGCGGTCTTGACTTGGATGATCATCGGGTGAGATAGCGCTCAAATGCTAGCCTTTTTTTATGTTATTAAGACGCATAACGCAGCACGCACCGTAAAATAATCCTGTCTGGACGGATACGCCGTAGCTTTCTACCTAAAGTACGGAGTGAGGCAGGCCTGCCTAAATGTAGAGTAAGATATTAATATTACTTAATAGAATTTGTAGAATAAACTAGACAATTTGTTGTATTGTCAATTACACCAACATTACTCTGTACTTTTTCATAAGAGTCAGGACCATAAATGTCCCTCGTAAAAGCTTCTGTAAATCGCTTTACATTGTGAAGTTTACTCCTAATAAAAGTAAGATGGTCAACGTGCCTCTACTCGGCTCCGAGGCGTACCTGCCATTTTTTTCACATTCTCTGAGCACGTATTGCCTGAGGTCAGAGCACGTTCGATGCAATTACTGTAGGACGTTCGGATGGGAGTTACTGGACGGACGAGCTTTCATGTCAAAATTTCTGATGCTTGCACACGTTCTTTCACGCGTTATTGTAAACATGTTCCTAGTTTCACAATAAATATGTTTATATCTATTTCTTGAAATATGTTGTAACCTGTGCATTGTATACTTAGTAGATAGGAATAGTTTTTTTTTAATTCAAATGTTATTAATTATTCTAAATATCATCTTATTGTATAAATGTTCGCCGCTCATTCGTTAACATACACTTTTCATTTATTTTCTTAGTCTAAAGTTCATGTAGAAAGGTACGGGAAAAATATTACTTATTCATCGATACTTCATTCCAGTTGGTAGAGTACGGAACTGTACCCTGTAGGTAATAGACGCGCCCTCTATTTACATGGAATCTAAAAGTGTCTTCCGAAGCTTGAGTGTACAAAGCTCAAACAATTCTTCTAAGTTAATCAAGAAAATATAGTAAGACAAGAGTTATAAGTATCGACTGTCGTGCGTGGTGCCAGGCCTTAAGAATAAACATTGCTTATAGGCTAGCCTTTAACCATCTGAATTACCATCAGCTGCGATAGTGGTATCGCAGCTGATGGTAGGTGATGATGCGGGCGAAGATGTTCTTCAAACTACCCTAGAATTACAGTCTCTAAAGGACAGCTGCGGGAACTTTGGCAGCAGATTTTCTTGTTCAGCCATCCTCAATCCTCAGTTGGCTAACCTGGCTAAGCGGGGGACTCGACAGAGACGAGAATATACTACTACCACGCATATGTTTACCGATGTTCATGCACATCTACGGATGTTTTTCGTCAGCTGTCCTTGTAGCGCCAGATTCCATTCACTATACCAGACTATACCAGTCTCCTAACATCTTAGACATAGAAAGAAATTGCACAATACGTAATAGATACTTAAAATAACACCATTTTGCCGGCAATTTAAATAAATAATACCTTGCAAACGTGAAACTTTGAGCAAAATCAATTCCAATAACCATAACACTGACCAAGGCTGACACTGACCACAATGGTTTCATTTATCATAAAAGCGACGTGATAAGGGGCGTGCGCGAAAGAGCGCGTGTCCGAAGCAGCTGTCCGCCCACCACCTCCTTGGCGATTATATCTGGGTGCCGCGGGCTTGGCCGATAAAGGTTTAACGGAACTATATTGGTATGATCTTCTCTTCATTCCAGTCATGTTTTTAATTTTGAGCTTTGCAGCTTCCGCCTGAGGTGGAATCAAAGTCGATTGCCAACTTTAAGAAAAAAGCTTTCGGTTTTATTTCAGCTATACTATTATTCAGCAGTTCTTAAAATTGAAAATTTCTGATAAAATAATTTTTCAATTCTTGCTAACGAGACCTAGACGGACTCTTTGTGTTTGTGATAAAAACCAGTCAAGCTTTTCGGAAGTGAGAGCATTTCCGAAACGCTTTGATCGGTTTTTGACCGAAATTAGCATTATATGCACAGACATAATTATGTAGGTATATTATTTAGGTATATATACTTGCGGCGGCTGAGCTCTGACGTTTTTTTATTATTACGCTATATGTAGCACTACTTAATAAATCTGTATAAATAATATCCTTTATTCATATCCAGGACTTATGGAATATAATTATGTACATTGCCACATAAAACCTGTTCAGCCGTCTCAGGGGTAAGGAGCAACGAACACACGCTTCTTTTATAATACAGTGTGCGCTATAGCCCGTGCGTTGCGTGTGTCTACATTATTAAACAAGCGAACTGCGGATGTTAGTGATAATAAAATTGAAAATCTTCAACACTGTTGTCTGACTGTGTGCGCCTTAGCTATAGTGAGCTTCAAACATTTACTAAATGCATGATTTGTCATATTCCAATCTATTGACATAGACATAGACATAGACATATCTTTATTTGTGACAAAAAAACAGACAAAATAAAAATTAAATCATATTTAGTTGATACAATACCTACATCATAGTTTTTTTGCCACAAACCGACCCCAACTCAGCATAATGCTGGCTGCGAACAACCAGCGCTGGTCTTCCGTTGGGTACGGCAAGTGACGTTACGCACGACAATTCACAGACAAACAGAACAACGTGTAAAACATTTAAGTACCACCACTGTAAAACACAATATGAAAACACATACACATACAACTGAATATAGTCAAGGTATTTCCTTCTTTTTTTATTTATAGGCGAAATATATAAGAATAATTACAAAATCACAAATATACGATAGGAAAAATTTGAAGTCATGTGCGGGACTTATTCTTATATACATGGAAGGTATATAAGAATAAGTTTTACTTGTAAAGCATACATTGGAAAATAAAGCATATATTGGGGGAAAAAAAATGCGCTATTTATATATATATACATGAATTGTCTTAAATAGCACTGGTGTCATTTCTAAAAAGTTCTTCGCTTTTTTTGATGCGTGTAAATATACTTTTTGAGTTTAAATCTAAATCCATGTATACTTTGCAGGTTCCTCAAAGGCGGTGGGATATTATTCCAACACTTGGACGCAGCATAACGGAAACTTCCTTTGAAGGCGGCTGAACTGTGCCGTTCCGTAATTAGCTGCGTCGAGCATTGGCGGGACTGTAGGGACTCGCGACTAGCCTTCCAGGACAACTTGTCATATAAATAAGTCGGTTCTTTGAATTTAATAATACCGAACAACATACAAGCCAAGTGGAGCTTACGGCGATGTTTTAATTTTAAAAGCAAGTGTTTGTTTAAATATGGCGTCACATGTGTTCTTAACGGAATGTCGAAGCAAAAGCGTGCACACGCGTTCTGAACTTTTTGAATCATGTTTTGTGTCTTGACCAATAGCCGAGGACCAAAGACAGTGTCCATATAATTTAACTTAGACAAAATTAATGATTCTGCTAATTGGATCCGCAGCTCTTCTTTTAGAAATGGTCTCAACGGATACAATATTTTAAGTCTGTAAAAACAATTTTTTATACAATGTCCAATATGTTTTTTAAATTGCAAATCACAGTCCATCAGTAACCCTAAGTTTCGAGCTTCGTACACACGCTCAATGGGTTTACCCATGACCATGATAAGCAGATGAATCAATACTAGCTATCTGACGTTTACTGCCGAATATAAGGTATTTAGATTTATCTGGATTAAGTAACAGGCAGTTATTGGTAGACCAAACAGCTATTCTAGCAAGATCCTCGTTTATCTTGGTAATAGCAAGATCGATGTCAGGTGGTTTGCAGGATATGTACAGCTGAATATCGTCTGCGTATATGTGATACTTGCAGTTTCCAATTTGTTTTATAATATCAGCAGTGTATAAGATAAAAAGAATAGGACCCAAAATAGAACCCTGCGGAACACCTCTATGCACAGCCAGTTTTTCCGATACCAACGAAGAGCCATCTGCACGATCAATCCTAACAGACTGGTAACGATTGCTGAGGTAACTGTTGAACCAATTCAAAGCCTCAGTATCAAAACCATAATAACATAATTTTGACAATAGAAGATTAATATTTAAACAATCGAACGCCCTAGAAAAATCTAATAATACTAAAAGTGTACACATACCTTTATCTTGGGCCATAAGTATGTTATCAGTTACGTCTAGTAATGCTGTGGTAGTGCTACGCCCCTTTCTAAAGCCCGATTGTACTTCAGGCAAAATTTGATTAGTTTCAAGGAACTCTGTTAACTGCTGGCATACCGCAATTTCCAAAATTTTTGACAGACATGGCAAAATACTAATGGGCCTTAAATCTTTAAGGTCAGTTGGATTAGAAACTTTTGGTAGTGGACGTACGATTGCATGTTTCCAAACATCGGGAAACGTACAGGTTTTAATGGACGTATTTACAAGGGCTTGTATGCTATCTATAGTGTTTGGAAAAGTCATTATTAACATATCCAAACTAATACCATCAGAACCTTCAGCATTAGATTTTATACTACTGATTGTTTTAATAAGTCTGTCAATACTAATTTGTTCAATATGGAACACTGAATTACTAAACCTATGATGCTCAAAAAAAGTTAAGTATGAAATAGTAGTATAAGAACTACCTGGTATTCTTAAAAAGTTTTTATTTACAATATCGGGGTTATTGAAAAAAGAAGGTAATTCAGTATCACTTTTACGCAATAGAGTTTTTTTAATTCTATTGGATTGGAATACAGTCAGACAACAGTGTGTAAGATTTCCAATTCAACAACAATACATTAATATGGTAGCAGCTGTCCAGGCGGGCATGCTATAACAACTGACATCCTATATAAGGAGACCGATGGCATAGCAGTACATAGTCACCCATCAAAATTATGACCCCAGCGGACGTTGCTTATCTTAGTTGATCGATTAAGAACGATCAAGACTAAACGCTACAAGTGCTTCAAACATATTTAGGGATAATTAGATGCTGATTCTCTTAGAGTCAGAATTCCGATAAGGATAGCGCTCCTTACCTTCCGCGTGCTAATGAAGAAAGATGGACATAGTACGGGCTAATGAATAATGTAAATATAACAGGGGGAACTATGTGATTTTTTGTAGTAAAAATATTATATTAAAAACCACCTTACTACCTTACCTATTCATACAATTTGGTCTGTTAAAAAATCATGTTTCACTACTTTTTTATTGTCTGAGCCTTTTGTATTATTTTTTATAATAAATACTTTCAAACACGTTTTAGACCAATAGAAATATTACTTAGCGTCCTTGCGTAACATGTTTAATGTTATCAGTAATATACATCTTTTGGATAATATTACCATACTTAGGTACGTATTTTCAGGGCCTTAAATCCTATAGAGTTATTCATATAACTCTTTTCATTTTAAAAACTCGTTAATTTGAGATTTAAAGTCACATACTATTTTAACGTAGACTTTAATACAATAAGTAATCAGGACCAAAATAGAGTACGCCGTCTGAATTATTCATCGGAGCATGATCACATCCCACTCTGTCAGACGAGAGGACGATGTTCAACAATCAGTTGCATCCGGAATCTGCTTGTATGATATGTAGTCGGGTACAGCCATAGAGCAAATTAATACACTGAGGTACAGATGTTCACTCACAAGCGGCGCTGCTTCACAATAAATTATTGATGCACATTTGTATGGGTATACCTTGTTTGTACACTACATCTTAGTGTGGGTGGAAATGTACATACAGTAAAAAAAAATATGTAAAGTACGCTTGGGTAGGCAGTGGTAGTTACAACTGCCTACATTTAAAAAAGAAAGGGTGTGCGCCTTCGTTATTGGAAAGCTAGTAACCGCAGTAAAACCGCGGTATCCAACAGATATGTGCGAGGAAGATGTGCGGTGTAAGAAAAAAAAAAGCCAAGTCCGAGTCGCACTCGTGCACCGAGGTTTCCGTACAAACCTGTAGGTATATAAGTAAAAATTATGGTATTTTTATTGCTAAATGAAATGCATAACATTTTAAATTATTAAACATTCTTATATTATAATGATGTACCTAAAAATGTGTGCATGTCGCAATTTTTCCTTTATCTGTGCTATAAGACTTTGCGTCGTACCAAATTTCAAGATTCTGAGTCCACGGGAAGTATCCCGTAGGTTTTGATTCCCTTGCGTATGTCGAAAATCTTTTGATTGCGTTGGCTTAGAAGTTGATTTTTTTAAATTTTTTCACGGCTTTAAGGGACAGTAGACCTGAGTATTTGATATAAATTTCAGCTTGATACCTCCACGCGTGCCTGAGAAAAAGGGTCTTGACAGACAGATAGACAGACAACAAAGTGATCCTATAAGGTTCTGTTTTTTTTTCTTTTGAGGTACGGGACCCTACAAAAACACCAATAGGATCTCTGTGCTCGGGAGGAAAATTAACTGATCCTATTGAATACGCAGCCTACGGATACCTAATAATACGAAAATAGCCATTTCTAATGCCGTGATCTGGCCAATTTATTGGATTGGAATATGACCAATCATGTATTTAATAAATACGTATATTGTCTGGAGCTCACTATACTTTGGCGTACAAATTCAGACAACCGTGTTTAAGATGTCTCAATTATAATGAATAGATTAAGGCGTTACTTTGCGGAAATCATTTTAGATCGTGCGTTCGATGAGTCAAGAACTCCTGAGTATGCTTTGTGTAGAAGCGAAATGCGTCGAAAATTGTTCCGGTTTGGCTGCAAGGTGTTAATTGCAAGGCGGAAATTAGACGGGATTGTCAGTAGAGATATTTTCATATTTTTTAGGTGTTTCATTAAAATGTTAACTTTATGTTTTCTTAAAGTATGAAGTAAATGTTTTCTTAAAATATTTTTAAATATATGTCATCATGTTCAATTATAACTAATAATGTAGCTTTGCTTATCTAATAATGTAGACACATGCCACGCACAGGCTATAGAACACACTGAATAATAAAAGAAGCTTGTGTTCGTTGCTCTTTACCCTGCTGAGACGGCAGAACGGGTTTTGATGGCAATGTACATAATTATATTCCATAAGTCCTGGATATAAATAAAGGATATTATTTATACAGATTTATTTAGTAGGGCTACATATAGCGCAATAATATAAATGATTTACGTCAGAGCACAGCCGCGGCAAGTATACCTTAAGAATATACCTATATAATTATGTATGTGCATATACCGGTCAAGCGTTTCGGAATTGCTCTCACTTCCGAGACGCTTGACTTTTGTTTTTTACAAACACAAAGAGTCCGTCTAGGTCTCGTTAGCATAATTCCCTCTTGGTGTGTAATATTGTAGTGCCAGTTATTCTGCTTTGAAGCAGTAGTATGCAAACACTACTAATAAAAGGACGCACGCACGTGCATATAAAAGGGCGATTTTAGAAACATTCTAGATTTAAATGTCCTTTTATGATCTAATTTTTCCTTACATTAACCCAGGCGCACCCCTAAAGGCGACCCGGGGTTACGGCACGTCAGGGATAGTGAAAAATACACGAGTCACTCACGAGTCCCAATTCAATTAATTAATTTGATATAAGTACTTACGAAAAAGTATGTTACTCGTATTATATATATATTATACAAACGGCCCCCGCAGGCGTAATATTGAATCATATTATTAGGGGTTAAATTATGAAATTGGCGATTTGTACTGAAAAATTTAAATTAGTTTTATTTTTTATTTTACATGTTTATTAAATCAAATAATTACTAATATTATCTATACAATGCTGCCATCTAATAGGAAGGTCATTTATGCCTTTGCGTTAGAACTCTGGTGATCTAGATTCGACAAACTGAGTGAAAGCGTTTTGTACTGCTTCCTGAGAAGAAAACTTTTTATCACTTAGTAAATTGACCAAATCACGAAAAAATATGGTACTTCGTTATTGGAGCAAGGTCTGGTGAGTACAGAGGGTGACGAACGGTTTCTAATAGTAACTGTAGAGTTAAAATGGTTTCTCGTGCTGTGTGAGGTCTCGCGTTATTATGGAGCAATAATGGTGAAGATTGCGATTCATGAGTCGGGTGGGGGCTGTTTCACTGCCAGTTTTGCTATCGTTGTTAGGAGTTCGGCACAGTAGACATCTGCCGTTACCGCTTGACCAGATCGGAAGAGCTATAGTGAATAACACCATGCTGAGACCACCAAACAGTTACCGTTACCTTGTTATTGGTAAGCTTTGCTTTCGGACACTTGCGGTATTTGTATTGTATTGTATATATATATATTGTATTGTATTTGACCTGGGGTCAGCCATTGCATTATTCGCTTACGGTTATCGTAAAAAAAAATACACTTTTCATCACATGTCACAATTCGATCCAATATTCCTTCATTTCTGTATCGATTCAACAAGGCCACACAAGTTTCAACACACGTTTCTTTCTGCAGATCAGTCAAATCATGTGGCACCCATTTTTCATATTTTTCTATTTTATTGGTTTGACGCAAATGAGTCAATATTGTTAGTAAGGTAACGTTAGACCATGCCGCTAATTCCTGGGTAGTTTGGCTCGGATCGGCTTCCATCATTGCTTTCAATTCATTGTTATTCACCTGTGTGGGCGGTCCTCCACGTGGTTCGTTCTTCAAATCAACCTTCCCGTCACGAAAGCGTTTAAACTAAAATCGTATGGTGCGTTTATTAGCAGTACCCTCTTCAAACGCAACATTGATATTGCGAGCTGTTTCTGCCGCGTTAGTTCCGCGTCGGAACTCGTATTCAAAAACCACTCGAATTTTCGAAATATCCATCTATCTTGTGTAAGCTGAATAAAAAAAAAAACTGAAAGTCCATAATCGAATGTTGCACATTTTTTAAAAGAAGAACCTCATAGGTACCATGTGAAAAAAAAACACTCAAACATCTTAATCCATGACGGTTCTATGTCAATTAGAAGTACCAATTACAATAAAACGACAATTTCATACCTTAACCCCTATTATTAATCTAAGAGTATTTTTTTCTGGGATTGTTATGCAACAAGGCTAGGTCCTGGTGTTAAGCGGTAACCTCTGCCTCTAACAGATGGACTGCGCCCATCACCCTGAAACCTACAGTTGTTAAGTATGTTTCAAACCGGAACACAGTACTGTTTGGTGGTACGAATAGTTATGGAGGTAGTACTTCCCTGGATGAATTTGTTCACAAAGAGTTATATCGCTACTAACTAGAGTTAGAGAAAATGCGATTGAATGCTTTTGCATGAAAATTGCTATACGAAAATATGGCAATATTAAAATTTTTTGAAGCGCTCGTAGCGAAGTTTACTTAGCTGTTCTCAACCGATCAGCAAAGTTAAGCCGTCGCGCGCGGTCATGAGTTGGATGGGTGACCGCTAGTGACATTACTACTGAGCGTTTCCGTGCTTCGGAGGGCACGTTAAGCCGTCGGTCCCGGTTGTTGTCTTAGGATGGCAGTCGTTATAGCATGGTGGTAGGGCATTTTGCGAATGCCCGCCTTTCTAGCTACCACCCTCAAGTAGAAAAACTGTCGCCAAGCACCTAACGGTGTGTTCCGACAGCTGTCCTTGAGAGCCAGTACTTCTAGGTTAGCCTGAACAGCATCTTCGACCACATCATCACTTACCATCAGGTGAGATAGTAGTCGAGGCTAACCTATCAAGAATAAAAAAAAAAAAAAAAAAAACAACCGAAGCTCATAAAGACGAAGTCGCAAGCGGCTGAGCACTGAATAAATATAAAGCAAAATGCAAAGAAATTCTTAGATTCGATGATAATATTACTGAGAACAAAACTTTACCAATATTTACTCGTCATTGATTTATTTACCCTGGATACAAACTCATGTGTAACTAAATTTTCCGCAGATACCATTTCCCCGAAACCTTATCAACATCATCTGAAAGTTTATAACGCCTACTAAAGTTGCGTTCGATATCGTTTTCAAGAAACATTGATACAACAAAATACCTTACACAATACAATTGTTTCTGTAACTTCACGTTCGAAAACTTGGAGAAGTTTTTGTTTTCCACTCGCAGTAATTTGATTCGGGGCCGAGATTGTCTCCGATCGGGATTGAAAAGAGTTTGAAAATATTCCTATTGAGGCAAGCACTCATCGTTCTACATCGGGATTTTTATCTGTGGACTCGAGGGCTATTGTATGGAACTGGTACACAACATTCCCTCTCGGCTCGCCCCACTTTGTGTGCAGACTTCAGTTGAAGCGTACTTTTTTTGTAACGGTGCAATGATTGTGGCTGTGATTTTCGTTATGTTGCCAGTGCTGCGAGTTGTGAATAGTTACAGTTTTTATTTGATCTCGCCCCCGGAAAAGGCGCGCGTAGAATGGCGACGATGTTTTAATGGACTAACTTTTCAGCCAGTGCTAAAATTGTTTAATATAGTTTTAATGTCCGAATTTCATATGCAGACAGGAATTGCTGCCGGTATACAAGTGTTGGGTACTTATTTTTAAACGCTTTGGTATTTAGGAGGCCTGCTGGAAAGAAATTATTAGTGTTCCGGTTTGAAAGGTATGGGTGCCGATGAAATTAAAGACGTAGCAACTTTACATCTCAGGGTGATGGGCGCAGTGCAGATCATTTCTTGTGACGGACTGCATCCGTTATGGTCAGTGGATACCGCTTAACACCAAGTGGGGCCTGTACTTGTACCGTCCCAATGCCATAAAAAGCCTATCAGCAGTTAAAAAACTGTCGGAACATATGCACCGTTGTGTGCTTAGTGACTGACTGATTTTCGCCAGGTGCATGAGCAGAATTATCTACCACCATAACGGTCAAGCCTGCGCTGCGGGAGAATTCGAGCCATAAATCCCCTGCGGCAGTCCATAGTTATTACACCGTGTCATTATTATTATTATTGCTTCAAATTCTTGGTGACAACTGAGAATTTGAATAGTAATGGCATATGTGTAGTGTAATAATCTTACACATAGGGTAATGGTTTATATATTACCAGAGATTATATTGGTAGATTTGCCAGTTGGCCATTACTGCTTCAAACTCTTGGCGTTAGAGGCTGCGCAAAGAAAAGGTTTCTTGACTGGACTTTGACAGCATGGAGATAATCTAAGATATATTTATTGGCCGGGATCTGAGAATCTGCATAGTAATTGCATATGTGTAGTAATATTACACATATGGTAATGATTTGGTGTTATTTTACGCCAATTCCTTTCTCACTTCGCTCGAAATCCTGAACATTATGTGCTGCATTTTCAGATAGCCGAGTGAAAAGTTTATGAAGTGTGCGTCCGGGCTGGAATGTTTATCTCAGTCGTTATTTCACCCTTAACCGTCCGTTACAGCCCGGTCGGTGGGGTCGCCACAGCTCATCGCACAACATAAGCAGTTGTTGTGAATATTATGTTCTTATCTCTTTACCTTACTAAGATTTATTTAAAACCTTTATGATTATAAATATTGTAATAAAATGTGTAACAATGATACATTTTAATTCATTTACGAAATGTATTTTTATATTCAACGTTATTTATTGTAATTTGGTTCTCTGCTTAACGGGACAAAATGTACTCGTAATAATATGTTTTTTTTGTAATGTTTTATCTTTTTTCTCGTTTTAAGGATTTCACAGTAAAAAACTGTGCCCTAATACTAGGTCTCGACTTTCCGTTTTTCCGTCCGTCTATCCGTTTGTCTGACCTTTAAAGCTCTGTATCTTTGGAACGATAACAATTTTTTGGTACGTTTAGTGTTGGTTAGAACTCCTGGTGTGCTTACACTTGGTCGGTTTTGTTTATGTACCTTGTCACTACCCACATACTTTGAACAATTTAACATACATTACATCACGCCTGTTTCTAGAATGTTTCGGTAGACACTACTGATTTTCTACGACATACTCTCTTGCTGCCTCCAATTCAGTAAATTTTTCATACATTGTACATTTTTCATACACGCCCGTTTGTTTACTGTACACACCTTGTCAGTGAAGAAGGCGCGCCCCTCCACAGTAAATTATTGATGCACATTACGGGTAGGCCTCGTTTGTACACTATGTCTTAGTGTGGGTGTAAATGCTAATAGTCCATATAGTAAAACATTGAAATGTTAAATATGATCGCACGGATAGGCAGTAGCACCTGCAACTATACAAAAAAAAAAATATGAAGGGTGGCGCCTTCGTAGCTGGAAAGGTAGTGTAGTGAAAATACTAATTACCTGGCCTTTTCTAGAACGTCTACGATGTGTTAATATTATGTTTGCCATGCTCTTCCTCTTCCAACTGTACCATCCACACTCGCCGTATACACTTGAACAACTTTTATCGAATTAAATGCAGTTATTTTATATCAGTTTTAATAAGAAAAGAACAATATTTACTAACTTGTCTAATTTTGATGTTGATCGTAACGCCTTAATAAATGACCTCCATGAAGTGACCACGATCAACGAAAAGTGTTCATAACATTGTATTAAAATAATGTTAAATATACAAACGGGATTTAATCCACCAAAGTTGTTAATTTATCATACATGATAAAAATTAAGTAATATAAAGAAATAAAAGAAAATTAACGTCTCTCTATGGTCATTTCATCATTGCTGAAGGTCGTGGTCAGTTTTGGCCAAAGTGGGAAAATTAAAGTAGACTGCCATATATATTATATTTATATATATGGCATAAAATATAATTTATATTTTCTTTAATTGAAATCAAATTAATAACTATCATGAGTTATTAATGCGGTTGCGCATCGCAAACATGTGTATGTTTGCGATGCGCATTTTGAAGCAGTGATAGCTCAGTGGCATTGGCGTGGGCTTGAGCTTCACCGCATGGTGGAAGGGCATTTTGCGATTGCCCGCCTGGATAGCGACCACCCTCAAGTAGAAAACCTGTCGCCAAGCACCTAACGGTGTGTTCCGGCAGCAGTCCTTGAGAGCCAGTGATATTAAAAATAGGCACATGAAAATTAACAACTATATCTCAAGGTGACGGGCGCAGCGCAATTCGTGACTTGTGACAAAATGCATCTGTTATAGGCTGAGGTTAGTCCGCTTAACAAAAGGTGGGCCTTGAGCTTGTTCCGTCACTATAACATAAAAAAAAAGTAATTCAATAATATCTTGACATAACGAAAACTTCTTCAACAGTACTTACTTACGAGACGTTCAGTTCTTGTGAATGCCATTTGGCAGTCAGAACGACACACATGCCTTTTCTTGTATCCCGGCGTTCCAACCATTTCTCTGTGATAGCTAATAATAGTTCCTACCCTTCATTACGTAACTCGAGTGATGAAACATTCGTCCCATTTCATACATTAACAAATGAATGTAAATACCAGCTACCAGCTGAGGCGAGATTAGCAATAATTACATCACTTACGGCTCTTAGCAACCGTAACGATTTCTTAGAGTGAGGTTGCCATGTCATTATAAGTTACCATTTTGTGTTTCAATTCAAGTGATAAAATTATTAAAAGTCATTGTAGATATGTTTTTTTTAATTTCTAAGGTGTTTTTGTCATCTGAATTTGACTGCCTTTGTGTGGCAGTGCGCGTATCAATGGTAGATACATGACCTGTTTTATGATAAAAACTATCGTGATTTTCAGTCTTTTTAGTAAATAATACGGGATAACTCACGAGAATAAGACAGCTAGCTCCGACTATAGTTTCGACCACATCCGGTGGCCTCTTTCAAGGAGAGCTCGGGACGCCCGCTTTGACGCCTCGCTTTGTACTGATTGCGGCAGTACGTAGCGCGCATGATGTCGTAGGTTGGTTTGAGGGATGGGCTGCAGTTGGTCGTGTCGGCGAGTTCTGATACGAGTCCTCATCGTCGCTGGTGGAATCCCGGCTGGCATGGGGAACGTCTCAGGAAAAAGTGCTCACTACGTCTCCACTAGACCCGTCCTTAGCATCCAAATCGATTCCATGAAGACACGGCTTTCAAGTAGGTGACAAGAACCATCCTCCATCCCTCGTCTAGTTTGAGCGCATTCTAATTTCAATATATTCTCGGATCTTTCGAAGCACTAAGAACTTTCTTCTCGACAAGGCCCGAGTTTTGTCGATGTAGTGTCCTGCATCAGATAGCAGACAATGTTCTGTCACGGCTGAGCTGTGGATGTCCTAATTCTTCATGGAGCGTATGCGCCGAAGCCTGGAAGCGCTCAGTAGTATAGGCCGGTAGTGGTCACCCATCCAAGTCATGACCGCAGAAGACGTTGCTTAACCTTGCTGATCGGTTAAGAACAACTTGAGCGCTTCAAAATTAAGCTAATTCAGCTACGTAGAACGAGTGTTATAAGTAATTATAATATATAGGTGTATATATAATTATATATATATAGGTATACCTTCTTAATAATAACTTTTCTTTATTCATTTTAATAAGTCCCCTAAAATCCAACCACACGTCCAGATCGACCATCAGATCACGTGGGGGACGGACACACGATATAAAATTACTGGCGTGGCAAACGTGGAACTGGTAACCCACTTAAAATGGAGACAAGATTGAAAAGTAAACTGAGAGGGCCGCTACCCGGGGGCGATCGCCGGGGCACACCTGGAGCTGACGCTGGGTGTTCCAGCATACGATCCGTCAGCGGTGAGGAGTTGAGCAGGCGGGCTCCCACCGGGGAATCACAACCCGAAAATACTACAGCCGCCCATATAGATAGTAGGAGTAATAGTCCATACGAACCCTGTAGCCCGAGTACCGCATCGTACAACCCATCGGTACAGTCATCACCATCATCCTCGGGTCACAGAGTTTCACCAACACCAGCATTGGATGTTGCGCGGGAGGTGAATGCCTTCTTACCCGCGTCCACCAAGGCAGGGAAAACAAGGGTGCGCATGAAATGGAGTAATGAAGCAAACCTGTTTATCATGCGCACCTATTACTATATTACAAAACTAGAGACTGATTTTACTATTTACAGAAAAAAGCTGCACGAACAGTTCTCACTAAAATACCCCGATATAAATGTATCACAACAAAGAATTTCGGACCAAAAAAGAGCAATAGAAAGAAATAAATTATTGTCGACGGACATCCTTTCCCAACTCAAAGAAGAAGTAAGAAAACAACTGCAAAATGAAGAAATCAACGCTTTAAACGAAAACCAAACTACAGAAGAATTAATCCACCCACACTCTCAACTGCCATTTAACTCGCGATCAGCGGCAAGCACACCATCTCACCCACCTATCTGTAACACAAACTTTACCTCACAAATGACGTTGAGCCCAGAATATCAACCACATATCTCAAACACAAATACTTCACACGCATCTACACAAACTGAAGTAGTGAATTTGCTCGTAGAAAATAATGTTGAAATTTTAAATATTTACCCCGTTATTAACGAAGCAAATGTTCAAAAAATTAAAGATAAATTTCGTACAATCGTAACACTATACTCAGGATTGGACCCTACAATTAGGCCCACATTGCCAAAACTTAAGTATAGTCCTAAACTTGCTGAACTGATACACTTGTTTAACAATGAGGTACTTGTAGAGTATATTTCACAGGACACACAACTTACCGACATACACACATTAATATATTGTACTGCCGTAGTAATTTCAGAGGAATTTAACTATACAATCTTAAAAAACACTGGAAATGGAAGACATAAAAAAGAAAAAAGGCCACCATGGCAAATAAGATTAGAAAAAGACATAGCAAAGCTGAGATCAGATATTGGAAAACTTACTCAATACATAAAGAACAACAGATCTAAAAAAGTAATCAAAAGCGTTGAAACCATATTTAGAAATGCAACCGTACACACAAAACATGAGAACTGTAATAGTAAACCTGAGGAGTTTTTAGATACACTAAAACAGAAACTATCACTTAAAGTTCACAGACTCAAACGATACAAAATGGCTCAACAACGTAAGAACGACAATAATATGTTTTACAACAAATGAAAAATCATTTTACAGAAATTTAAACAAACCACAAAATGAAATAGATAATAATAATATAGAGATTCCATCAGAAGAACAGTTAGAAATATTTTGGGCTGGCATATGGGAAGAACAGGTTCCACATAATGAAAATGCTGATTGGATAAATGAAGAAAAACAAAAATGGAGTACAATAGATGAAATGGAATTTGATAAAATAACAGAAGATGACATCAAAAATATAACAGCTAGATTGCATAATTGGAAATCCCCAGGTATAGATAAAGTACACAATTACTGGTATAAAAAACTAACATGCCTACACAAATACATAGCAAAAAACTTGACTGATATAATTCTTGGCAAACAGGTTATCCCAGAATTCATAGCTACAGGAATCACATATATGCTGCCAAAAAGTAAATACACCCCAGAACCGTCCCAATACCGGCCTATCACATGCCTACCGACTATATATAAAATCCTAACATCAGTAATTGCTAGAAAA
This sequence comes from Plagodis pulveraria, assembly GCA_963890685.1. Lineage (NCBI taxonomy): Eukaryota > Metazoa > Arthropoda > Insecta > Lepidoptera > Geometridae > Plagodis > Plagodis pulveraria. The sequence goes on along the minus strand of OY982960.1, from coordinate 26,851,810 downwards.
ATTAATTCCCATATAGAACACAACAACATAATTGCTGAAGAACAGAAAGGGTGCAGGCAGGGCCATATGGGTTGTAAGGAACAGCTCATCATAGATTCTACTATTATGAAACATGCTACTTCAAGAAATAGAAATTTACACTGTACCTACATTGATTACAAAAAAGCCTTCGACAGCATTCCACATTCTTGGTTGATACAGATACTGGAAATATATAAAATAAACCCTAAAATAACCAACTTCTTACGCAACATTATGACTTACTGGAAAACTACACTACAACTTAATAGCCGACTTGACTCCATCACAACAAGACAAATATCTATAAAAAAAGGTATCTACCAAGGTGACTCCCTTAGTCCTCTATGGTTCTGTCTCGCTCTTAACCCACTATCTCATCAGCTGCGTAGTAACCGGGCGGGATATCGCTTAAAACATAACAACACTGAAACAATATTATCACACCTTATTTATATGGACGATATTAAGTTATACGCCAGAAACGAAAAAGAAATGAAAACCCTCATCGAAACTACCACTGTATTTAGCAGAGATATAAATATGCACTTTGGATTCGATAAATGCAAAACTCTACATATAATAAAAGGCAAAATCCGGCCTGGTGATTACGCAGTTGATGGTACAACAGACACAATAACAGCAATGGAAACGACCGACCTCTATAAATACTTAGGATTCCAACAACTTAAAGGGCTAGATCATACACATATAAAACATACACTAACCGCAGAATATAATAAGAGGATTCAGATAATCTGTAAAACTCAACTCTCAGGGAAGAATTTAATAAAAGCACTTAACACTTATGCCATCCCTATTCTAACCTACTCATTTGGAGTAATAAAATGGAGCAAAACAGACATAGAAAATATAGAGCGAAAGACACGTACCACATTAACGAAACATAATAAACTACACCCTAAATCAGCAATAGAGAGACTCACTATTAAGAGAGAAAATGGAGGTAGAGGCCTTATATACATACATTATCTTTGTCAAAAACAAATCCACAGCCTAAAACAATTTTTCAACTCCAAATCCCAAACTAGTGAAATACATAAAGCTATCACCTATAACGACAACAACTACACACCACTGCAGCTTGACGAACAGACAAACTTAAACCACCCAAGTAACACAGATCCTCAGAATAAGAAAATAGAAGACTGGAAGAAGAAGGTACTACATGGCCGACACCCACACGACTTAAACCAACCTCACATAGACACAAAAGCGTCAAACATGTGGCTCAAAACAGGTAACCTATTTCCAGAAACCGAAGGATTTTTAATAGCAATACAAGACCAAGTCATTAATACAAAGAATTATAGAAAATATATAATAAAGGATCCCACAGTAGTAAGTGACAAATGCCGCAAATGTAACACCCAGTCAGAAACAATACAACACATAACCGGAGCATGCACAAACCTTACACAGACAGATTATACTCATAGACATAATCAAATTGCAAACGTTGTACATCAAAAATTGGCACTGAAACATAAACTCATACCAAACACAAACACCCCATATTACAAATACACACCGCAAACAGTCTTAGAAAATCCATCACATAAACTTTATTACGACCGCGCTATACTGACTGACAGAACAATTCACTACAACAGACCAGATATAATCTTACAAGATAAAAATAATAAAATTACCTATTTAATAGACATCGCGGTACCAAACACCCATAATATCCAAAAAACAGTAACAGAGAAAATAAGTAAATATGTAGAACTAAAGGAAGAAATATTAAGAATATGGATGCAAGAAAAAGTGTACATAGTCCCAATCATAATTTCAACAACTGGAGTTGTCCCAAACCAGATTCATAATAGCCTAAAACTATTAGATTTGAAAAAAAATACATACATAACCCTACAAAAAGCTGCCATCTTAAATACTTGCAGAATAGTGAGAAAGTTCCTGCAGCTTGAAGTTAACGACATAACATAATGTTATCAATACATACACACTGTAATTTACTTGGCCAGTGGCCCGTAATTGCAGATTATACCAGTTTTTATATAAAAACTGAGAAAAGTAAATATAAAGTAAAAATAATAATAATATTTATTTGCATAAAATGTCGGTACATAAAGATGGATAATATATTTACTATGGTATAGTTCCTAGTACATTTTGCCGCATAGCGGCGTGCAAATTATTAATTTATAAAAAAGAATTAATTTTTATTTAATACAATTAAAATGTCATGAATCCTTAGTATCTAATTAATTTTAACATATGTGTCTATACAAATTTGGTAATTCTGAGACTGAGTAAAAAGACCTCTCTATCAGCCATAATTTTAGTTTACTTAGGAATCTACGGGTAGGTAATTGTTTCATTTCTTTAGGTATAGCGTTGTAGATACGTATACACATAACGTAACAATTTTTCTTATATAATGCTGTTTTTGGCACTTTTGGTAAAACAATTCTGTCTGAATTCCGAGTGTTTCTGGGAAACATTTCTTTAGCTGTAATAAATAGCTCTGGATGCATTTTTACAAATTTGGCCGCCTCCAGAATATACATACAGGGTACAGTCAGTATACCAAACTCTTTGAAAAGTGGCTTACACGATTGCCACGGAGGTATGCCAGCAATAGCTCTGACACATTTTTTCTGTGCCAGGAATACTTTGTGTACCTCTGTTGAGTTACCCCACAATATTAGGCCGTAATTAAGTACAGACGATACATATCCATGATACGCAGTTAGTACGGTTTGTCGAGTAGATGTTTTCCGTAATTTGTAAAGTACATAAGAAAATCTATTCACTTTATTGCAAACTTTGGATACATGAGCTTTCCAATTTAAATATTTATCTAAAGTAATACCCAAAAAATTGGTTTCGTCTACTTCTGTAATTGGCTCATCGTCATAATGAATGGATAATTCCTTATGTGTACTGTTATAGGTTCGAAATTGGATGAAATTAGTTTTAGTCAGATTAACACTAAGATTATTATCATTAAGCCATTCGATTATCGATTTTATGGAAACGTTTATGTCATAATTATAATTAGAAATGTCAATGTTTTTTTTACATGTCATAATAAGCGAAATATCGTCAGCAAATAAAATACAAGGGTTCAAAGTTACGTCAGGCAGGTCATTGATATATAATAAAAATAAAAGAGGCCCTAAAACACTGCCTTGTGGTACTCCGTACTTGTTTAATTCAAAAGCCGACCTGTACATTTGAAGTTCCTTAAATTTGTTAATATTTGGCACCTCTACAGCTTGTTTTCTATCTTCCAGATAAGATTTTAGCCAAAGTAGCGCAGGTCCACGAATACCATATTTTTCAAGTTTATTTAAAAGAAGCTTATGGGATACGAAATCGAAAGCTTTAGACATGTCAAAGAATATAACAGTCACTAATTGACCAGAATCTAAATTGTCTACAACTTTACTAACAAGCTCGAAACATGCAGAAGTCGTAGATTTGCCCCTTTGAAATCCATATTGTTCCACCCTTAAAATTTTATGTTTTTCTACAAAATTTATTATACATTTATGCATAGCTGATTCAAATATTTTAGATAAAATTGGAATGAGCGTTATGGGTCTGTAATTATTTATATCTGATTTATCTCCCTTTTTGTAAAGCGGCTTTACAATAGACCTCTTTAGTAAACTGGGAAAGCAACCTTCATTAAACGATAAATTTATTAAATATGTCAATATTGGGGTGATTTGAAATGAACAAGATTTAATTACTCTTGTAGCAATTTCATCATAACCTTCAGCATTCGTATTTTTCAAATTCATGATGATTTTGAAAGTGTCATCAAAGCTCAATGGTCTTAGGTAAATACTACTGCAAATACTTGCTTTACATGTAAATAACTCAGGTCTGGTTTGATACGTGCAATCAGTAAAATGTTTATTAAATGCTTTTGCTATATCGCTAGGATCCGTCAATAAAATGTCACCTTTATTTATGTTAGAGATAACTCCTGATTTTTGTATACCTCCTGTTTCGTGCTTTATAAGCTGCCAAGAAGTTTTGCAGACATTTTTTGAGTTGCTAAGCATTTTTGAATTGCGATTCTTTATAGATTGGTCAATACAGCGACGAAGCAATTTTGAGTAGTTTTTATATTCCGTTTTTTTTGCTGTACAGTTATTTATGTAATATTTGTAGCGCAATGAACGTTTTGTTTTGCAGCTAACTTTGAGTCCTTTAGTTATCCATTGTGCTTTACGGGCCTTGTTAGAAATCTTTAATTTATATTTTGGGAAACACAACTTATAAAATAAAATAAATGTGTCATGAAACATCTCAAAAGCAGTATCAAGTTTGCTTTCGTTATAAATGTCATTAAAAGAGAGACAGGACAAACACTCATTAAATTTATTCAAATATTCAATACAGTAGTCTCTCCTATAAATAAAGAACTCTAATATTGGCATTTCTTTATGTGTCGTTGGTATGTTTAGTAATTGGGCAGTAGAATGATCAGAAATATCGCGGTGCAATAATTCACCTACCGCTGGTGAAATGTTGCTTAGTATGTGATCAATGCATGATTTTTGTCTGGTTGGTTGGGTTATATGTAATTTCAGATTGTAGGTTTTTGTAAGATCTAGCAGAAACTTTGTATATTTCGAACTTGTGTCGAGCGTATTGATATTGAAATCTCCAGCTAAAACGATCGATTTATTAGATCTGTATGTAATTCTATGTAATAGAGCATTTAGTTTAGAAAGAAAAACATTACAGTCAGACGTAGGTGTTCGATATAGGCATATAATGATAAGATTTTGTGACGTTACCTCCATTGCACAACATTCAAAATGTTTATCAATGGCATACTCATCAGAAAATGGCAGCTCTTTATATTGTAACCCTTTTCTTATCAATATACACACTCCCCCGCGTTTTTTATACCTGCAGTAAGACGATGCTAAGTTATAACCACATATATTAATCATCTGCTCGTGACCCCTCTTTACAAACGTTTCAGAAAAACATAACACATCAGGTGCCTCATTTTTATCTAAGAGATCGTCTAAAACGATTTCTAATAAGGACCTCTTACTAAACAAACCGGCTACATTTTGGTGAAATATTCTTACAAAAGTTTTTTTTGTTTCAGTAGCTACGAAAAAACACCCTCCCTGCTGCGTTTTTTTGTGGTGTAATGGTTTCATTAATAGTTTGCGTGCTCTGATCTTTAGTTTTAATATTGTTTATCGGTACACTTGAGTTTGGTATTAATTTCTTCAAATCTTTTATATCTTTACCTCTGTACCTCGTATATGCACCATTAATAGGTTTTTTTTTATTAAAAGCCAAGAATGTCTCATTATAATCAATTTGATCTAAAACAAAATTGATTTTACCACAAAGGCCATTTACACTTAATAAATGTTTATAATTGATGTCAACGTACGTGCATCTTGTATATTGCTTACAAATACTATTTAACATACTGTTTAGTTTATATTCATTTAAGTATTTATTTGTATGAACCTTTATTACTAAAACGTGGCATTTAATATTTTTGAGAAAAGCACATAATTCAGCTGTAATGTGAAAAGGATTCGAATCATTCTGTCCAATGAATAATAAAACTCTGTCTTCTTGGGTGATGTCAAAAAGCTTCACACTGTTCAATATTTCTTCCGTCGAAGCGTTTGGTTTCACAAAAGACATGAATTCATAGCTTCGGTAAGGGTTACGTAATCTTGATTTTATGAGACGTTCTGTCAATCCAGAACATTGCTGTCCTCCGAATATGAATGCCCTTTTTATTTGATTATTATTAGTTAATAGACGCTTTGACCTCAAGTTGTTCGCGCTATGTAGCTCTGTCTTTGTTTTCCGCTTTTCTTGGCTAAAACACTCCACGATCTCACTATGTTCAATTTGTGTTGGTGCTAGTTGCGTTAACTGTTCCGATTGACATACTTTAGTGCCCTGGTGATTGGTGGGTAAATCTGTAGTAAGCAATGAATTTTCGGTAATTTCGCCACCATGATTTGGATTAACAATTTCAACTTTATGTTGTAATTCCTCTATATTACACGGATCGCAGTGAGATGGTTCTGAGATGGATTTTTCTTCGGTAAATAGTAAGTGCGGTTCATGCTCTACTTGCTGGTTGTTATTTTTTGACTCAGTATAACAAAGTGGACTGTCTCTGAAACTGTCTGTTATTCGACGTTTGGCACTTTTTTTGCTACTTAGTGTTATTTTTTTTCGCAGCGACGTTAAAGGAGATTTGCACAAGTGTTTTAGAATTTCTATTTCCTGTTGAAGTTGATCTGTTTTCCTCGTTAGTTCAATGTTTTCCAAAATTTTATTATCCAACTCATTTTGTGTACTCTCCAGGCATCCTTTCAGATTTTGTATTTCTGTTTCCAAGTCCGCAACGTGATAAGAACAAATATTAGTCGATATGTCTAAGCTTCTACCAAGCATGTCCTCAGATAAAGTCGAGCTCAGAGAGCTGGTGAGATGTAATGAGTCTAAAGAATTAGCTCTTTTCATGCCTTGTTTTTTTCTCAACGTTATGTTATTTGAACTGTTCATTATCGCTTTAGTCTAATTCAAATACAAGGAACGCCCTCGTGTGGTAGTTTTTGTTGATGAATTTTGTTTCACTAGCCGCCGTTCGACCGGCTAATATTTAAATTCAATTTGTGATGGCAATCGCAAAAAGAGAACATATGTGGCGGGGATCGAACTTGGCATCTATTGAACGGAAATCAGACCAGTCTCATCTCCACCAATGTTGCACTGATCATACGTGCGAAATTAACGATACTATTACGGTACCGAAGATAAGTATTTACCCGTTAGTTGGTTTCGTTTTATAAAGGTCTGTGAGTCCAAAGTTCAATATTTGTTTTCAAACTAGCCGTCAAATTCTTGTCATTTTAACGATTTTTGTTTTGTTTACATTTTTGTTTTCGTCAATATCACTGGGTTTTGGTAGAAGTTTGTTACTCACGGTTAACAACTGTCGTTAATGTGAATTTGTATTGGTCCTGCACTCACTTTAAACTTCAGATATTAATATATTTTAGAGTATTTACACCTTCACAGTTGGTTTACGTTTTCAATGTTTTTAATATGTTCACTGTTTATATAACACTCACACACGTTAATTAACTCGTAATAATGCTTTTGTGATAATTTTCTGACCAAATTTTCTACTCTGAATATTTTATTAATTTATTTAACACGGAGACGACGTTCACTTGTTGGCGCCCTCTGGCGGTTCATAACAAACTCTTAAAATAATTGATGTTTAAGCATCTTGCTCATAATGTAATTGCTCTTTGGGTGGTATAAACTGATTAAAAAGATTATAAAATGTTACGCTTAAAGAATTTGGCTTCCAATTTCCTTGCCGCCATTTTTCTTGCCTTTATGCCACTTTAGCTATTTGGGCTTGATACTGGGCCACCCAGGGCATCTGTTATTAATGTTATTTAATTTGTTCATTATCAGTCGAAGAAAACTATTTCATTTCCATGATAGGTACCTATCATTTTCTTGCCCTAAATTAAAGATGGCAAAATTATAATTAGTTCATTTATTCTGGTTTAGTTAGTAACACCCATTTATCCTTTCTGAGTACCAATTATATGTAATTTCAGATTGTAGGTTTTTGTAAGATCTAGCAGAAACTTTGTATATTTCGAACTTGTGTCGAGCGTATTGATATTGAAATCTCCAGCTAAAACGATCGATTTATTAGATCTGTATGTAATTCTATGTAATAGAGCATTTAGTTTAGAAAGAAAAACATTACAGTCAGACGTAGGTGTTCGATATAGGCATATAATGATAAGATTTTGTGACGTTACCTCCATTGCACAACATTCAAAATGTTTATCAATGGCATACTCATCAGAAAATGGCAGCTCTTTATATTGTAACCCTTTTCTTATCAATATACACACTCCCCCGCGTTTTTTATACCTGCAGTAAGACGATGCTAAGTTATAACCACATATATTAATCATCTGCTCGTGACCCCTCTTTACAAACGTTTCAGAAAAACATAACACATCAGGTGCCTCATTTTTATCTAAGAGATCGTCTAAAACGATTTCTAATAAGGACCTCTTACTAAACAAACCGGCTACATTTTGGTGAAATATTCTTACAAAAGTTTTTTTTGTTTCAGTAGCTACGAAAAAACACCCTCCCTGCTGCGTTTTTTTGTGGTGTAATGGTTTCATTAATAGTTTGCGTGCTCTGATCTTTAGTTTTAATATTGTTTATCGGTACACTTGAGTTTGGTATTAATTTCTTCAAATCTTTTATATCTTTACCTCTGTACCTCGTATATGCACCATTAATAGGTTTTTTTTTATTAAAAGCCAAGAATGTCTCATTATAATCAATTTGATCTAAAACAAAATTGATTTTACCACAAAGGCCATTTACACTTAATAAATGTTTATAATTGATGTCAACGTACGTGCATCTTGTATATTGCTTACAAATACTATTTAACATACTGTTTAGTTTATATTCATTTAAGTATTTATTTGTATGAACCTTTATTACTAAAACGTGGCATTTAATATTTTTGAGAAAAGCACATAATTCAGCTGTAATGTGAAAAGGATTCGAATCATTCTGTCCAATGAATAATAAAACTCTGTCTTCTTGGGTGATGTCAAAAAGCTTCACACTGTTCAATATTTCTTCCGTCGAAGCGTTTGGTTTCACAAAAGACATGAATTCATAGCTTCGGTAAGGGTTACGTAATCTTGATTTTATGAGACGTTCTGTCAATCCAGAACATTGCTGTCCTCCGAATATGAATGCCCTTTTTATTTGATTATTATTAGTTAATAGACGCTTTGACCTCAAGTTGTTCGCGCTATGTAGCTCTGTCTTTGTTTTCCGCTTTTCTTGGCTAAAACACTCCACGATCTCACTATGTTCAATTTGTGTTGGTGCTAGTTGCGTTAACTGTTCCGATTGACATACTTTAGTGCCCTGGTGATTGGTGGGTAAATCTGTAGTAAGCAATGAATTTTCGGTAATTTCGCCACCATGATTTGGATTAACAATTTCAACTTTATGTTGTAATTCCTCTATATTACACGGATCGCAGTGAGATGGTTCTGAGATGGATTTTTCTTCGGTAAATAGTAAGTGCGGTTCATGCTCTACTTGCTGGTTGTTATTTTTTGACTCAGTATAACAAAGTGGACTGTCTCTGAAACTGTCTGTTATTCGACGTTTGGCACTTTTTTTGCTACTTAGTGTTATTTTTTTTCGCAGCGACGTTAAAGGAGATTTGCACAAGTGTTTTAGAATTTCTATTTCCTGTTGAAGTTGATCTGTTTTCCTCGTTAGTTCAATGTTTTCCAAAATTTTATTATCCAACTCATTTTGTGTACTCTCCAGGCATCCTTTCAGATTTTGTATTTCTGTTTCCAAGTCCGCAACGTGATAAGAACAAATATTAGTCGATATGTCTAAGCTTCTACCAAGCATGTCCTCAGATAAAGTCGAGCTCAGAGAGCTGGTGAGATGTAATGAGTCTAAAGAATTAGCTCTTTTCATGCCTTGTTTTTTTCTCAACGTTATGTTATTTGAACTGTTCATTATCGCTTTAGTCTAATTCAAATACAAGGAACGCCCTCGTGTGGTAGTTTTTGTTGATGAATTTTGTTTCACTAGCCGCCGTTCGACCGGCTAATATTTAAATTCAATTTGTGATGGCAATCGCAAAAAGAGAACATATGTGGCGGGGATCGAACTTGGCATCTATTGAACGGAAATCAGACCAGTCTCATCTCCACCAATGTTGCACTGATCATACGTGCGAAATTAACGATACTATTACGGTACCGAAGATAAGTATTTACCCGTTAGTTGGTTTCGTTTTATAAAGGTCTGTGAGTCCAAAGTTCAATATTTGTTTTCAAACTAGCCGTCAAATTCTTGTCATTTTAACGATTTTTGTTTTGTTTACATTTTTGTTTTCGTCAATATCACTGGGTTTTGGTAGAAGTTTGTTACTCACGGTTAACAACTGTCGTTAATGTGAATTTGTATTGGTCCTGCACTCACTTTAAACTTCAGATATTAATATATTTTAGAGTATTTACACCTTCACAGTTGGTTTACGTTTTCAATGTTTTTAATATGTTCACTGTTTATATAACACTCACACACGTTAATTAACTCGTAATAATGCTTTTGTGATAATTTTCTGACCAAATTTTCTACTCTGAATATTTTATTAATTTATTTAACACGGAGACGACGTTCACTTGTTGGCGCCCTCTGGCGGTTCATAACAAACTCTTAAAATAATTGATGTTTAAGCATCTTGCTCATAATGTAATTGCTCTTTGGGTGGTATAAACTGATTAAAAAGATTATAAAATGTTACGCTTAAAGAATTTGGCTTCCAATTTCCTTGCCGCCATTTTTCTTGCCTTTATGCCACTTTAGCTATTTGGGCTTGATACTGGGCCACCCAGGGCAGCTGTTATTAATGTTATTTAATTTGTTCATTATCAGTCGAAGAAAACTATTTCATTTCCATGATAGGTACCTATCATTTTCTTGCCCTAAATTAAAGATGGCAAAATTATAATTAGTTCATTTATTCTGGTTTAGTTAGTAACACCCATTTATCCTTTCTGAGTACCAATATTAAGGATATGCAAAATTAAGGATGTGAGTGTTTTTATGTGTACTGGTTGCCAATGACCTCAGAAACGACTTAAGAGATTTGGGTGAAATATAGTACAGAAATACCTTATGTATTATTATATATATGTTAAGAAACATACTGTTAAGACAAAATCAAATAAGTAAACTCGTCTGAAGTAGACGAAAAGGATCTCCACCCAAGCGTCTAAAGACGAGAGATGTGCTCACAAACTAATCTAGCAATTAACTGCAAAGCTGATGGATATACAATACATGGGGATGAAATCGCATTTACTCGGCACTAGATAACGCTTAATAGCCTTTTATAAATGTGGTTTTACGTAGCATTTTATAATTAAAGTGAATATTTTGATCATAAGCGTACCTAGATAGACATTATGCTGTTATAAGATTAGATTTTTCATAAAGCCAGCAAACTGCGATGCAACTGCAACAAAAATGAAAAAGTAAGCGTAGTGCGATATCATACGTGATTTCAAAGAGTTGGCATTGTGCTAATGATTACTTGAAAGTTTTGTAAACTCAACTTAGTGCAATAGTAGGCATCGTGGTACGAAAATAAAATGGGTAAACGCATTTGTGTAAAATAACTTAAATTTAAGAAATGGGGGTGTATAGTATGTATATTTTTTAATAAAATCTTTTTTTGAATATTTGAACTTATTAAATACAAAAATATATACACCGTGTCCCAAAATTCAACGATAAGCCGGCATCGGTGCATGGACCTACTCATGACTACTCGGGAAAAAATAAAAAAAAAATTATAACTCTTTTTTTTTTTAATTACAGAGACTTTTATAAAGTTGCGCCAACTTTTAATAAAACTTGCCATGGTAGTGTCCATACTTTTTTTTTTAACCCAGACTATAGAAAGTGCATAGAATGTTAAAATCTATGAAAATTATAAGAAAAAATTTTTTTTTTACTGATTTTTGTAAAATAACTACAGACTTTCTGTAATTTTAAAGGATTGTGGTAGATAGCCGTCCTTCTTAGGTTGCTAATGCACAAAAAATAAAAAAAATATGTCAAAAATTGTGGTCATGGTAGTTGAAAATAGCATAATGGGTATCGAATATCGATGAAATTTATAAAAGTCTCTGTAATTAATAAAAAAAAGAGTTATAATTTATTTTGTATTTTTTCCCGAGTAGTCATGAGTAGGTCCATGCACCTATGCCGGCTTATCGTTGAATTTTGGGACACGGTGTATAACAATAATATCTCACAAACTAAAGTAATGTTACCCATTGTCAACCTTTCTTAGAATACTCTTGTTGCTACCTAACTTCCGGTTATAAACGGCGTAAAGATGGTAAAGAGGGCTTTTTGAGTGCGCACATCGCTACCAAGACCCTACTCACGTAGAGTAAGGTTTAGCTGCACATTATGACGTGAGGAGTATAATTCTGTTCATTCTGCGCAATTATTCATTTAATAGGCTTTCGCAATATTCAAACAGGACTATTTTGTAATTCCCATTAAAAAATAGTCCTTTATATACATATATGTACATAGTTATTTGTTAATCAATAATACAATGGCCGTAATTATGTTACACCTAAAATTAAGTAATATACGAAAGTTCTTATTCTATATATACTAAAATCCGAATTAGAACACTTACGACAAAAAAATCTAAAATTAATAATTTCTATTCAATTGCGGGTAGTTTTAAACAGTCGTCATCAATTACCTCAAGATAGTAACAACATAAATTGGTGCTATCTTGAAAAGTATCCGCAATAGAAAAGAAACATTTTAATATTAGATTTGTCTTTCGTAATATAGTTTCAGCGTAAACAGTTTATGAACTATACGATAATTCTTATTTTAGTTTGTAGTGCAGGTCCATTGTTTGTTTAAAGAATAACAAATAAGCATTAATAACCAAAACCACAATATAGTATAATACAATACAGTAATAAAATACATTTGTTTAAATACATTTTGCCTTAATTATTAATATCATATTTATTATAATTATTTTCGGGCACCCAAAACTGGGCGTAGGCCTCCTCCATAAGTTGCCACTTATGTAAATCTATCTTGCGCGAATCTCGTCCAAGTCTCGCCTGCTATTTCTACGACGTCATCTCGCCATCTCCTTCTTGGTCTACCTCTAGGCCTTGCATTGTCGCGTGGACACCAATGCCAAATACGTTCGCTCCAGCGTCCATCTGTGCTCCATGCAATGTGGCCAGCCCACGTCTACTTCAAATGGCAGAGCATGCTAGCTGCTTCGATTATTTTGGTACTTTTCTACTACTTCGTTTCTGACTCGGTCTCGTAGCTTGATGCCTAGCATTGATCTTTAAGTTGCTCTCTGGAAAATAGAAATTATGCTCACCAAAGCCTTTGTCAGAGCCCTTTGACATCCATATAGAAGTAAATACTATCTACGATTAGTATATTACGAAACGATATATGATACTCCTAACAGGTCAAGCGATTAAACTATTACGAGTACATTTCTGCAGATAAATAAAGCACGGAAAAACAAACCTTAAAAGAGTTTATTAGAGTTTGCGGATATTAAATAGGAAAACAGGACGATTTTGAATCGAAAATATGGTGATCGCATTTTCTGTTACAAAAAGGGAAACAATAAAAAGTAGAAAAAGTTTATACAGCAATATAAAAAAATCGAGAGTATTATCATAGTGTCGGTAACCGTTCAAACACAGCTTAGATATACATATGGAGTAAGTGTACTGTGGCTCAGTTTTAATTCACTCGAATTCAAAGCTAAAAAATGCGCGTAGGTTCCTTGCCTCAGGTAACTCAAATCTGAGATCAAAGATTTTAACGAGAATGAGACTAAGACATGAAAGTCGTCAGCCCGCCTCCTTTTCAACTCAATTTGAAACTCAAAACAGCATTCTGTTTCTCTGTTGTTTAGATTTCATTTTGGTTCAGATTCGTATTGAAAAATATGATTTCAATATTTCGTGAAACATTAAAAAACATGAATCCATAAAAGATAATCGCGTATTTATGCCTATCTGGCTAAATGCCAGCTCCATAATGGACCTTACGCTGACATTTAAAAATTAAAATTAAAGCATAGTTTTTCCGTTCTACTTTTTATTTAAAGTACTAGCTGCGACCCGCGGTTTCATCGGCGTGGTGATGGATGTTTATGATGAAAAGTCTCCTGTTTGTTAATCCAGCGCTTCGTGTACCCCTAAACTTTATAATTTTAGTATTTATTTGATTAGTTAATTATATCGCTTAACTGCACCCCGTCACTATCGGTTTTACAAATCTTCTCCATCCACAGGTTGCCTGAAAGAGATTACTTTTAGTAATTAGGCCGCCCATTGTAACACTATCACTGTAAATTATAATTTTACCTCTTATTTATTGTGTTGTGTGGTATAACAATAAAGTATTATCTATCTATATACGCTTACTGCTTGTAACATCTTCGAAATATTAGGAGCTCATAATGATATAATATCTTAATGAGCTCCTAATATTTTAAAATCACGTTGTACGCCGCTCATTTAGTACTATAATATATTGTCGACTAGCCAATATGACTTCAGAAACGCTGCGTAGCCATGCTGAAATTGTTTTCTATGCGTGTCGTACTAATGACCTCCTAAAGATGCTGTGTAAGAGATACATCATCTTTTGGGGGTAATTCATTAGTCTTCGAATGCAGAACTTGTGACCGCCTAGACCCTACCTACCATAAAATTTTATGCATCTATTATCTACAAAATTTTAACACATGCAAGTAATAAATTTCTTTCAAGATGTGTCACTTTACATCCTTCAGATATTTTATCTGAAGGATGTAAAGTGACATACCATAAAATTTTATGCATCTATTATCTACAAAATTTTAACACATGCAAGTAATAAATTTCTTTCAAGATGTGTCACTTTACATCCTTCAGATAAAATAATATTAGAGACATGTATTTTTTTTGTCACTGCAATTTTGAGAACAGTCGAAAAACTTGGGTTCACAGTGCTTGAGAATTATTTAGAAACATTTGGTAAGACAAAAAAAATGTTGGGTTTATCTTTGTTTTAAAATCATAAATCGCAAACTACTTGACGTTCAAAATAGATAAGGAAGGGTCTAAAAAAAAGCAATAAATTCTGACAGTCTGACATATGAACATAAAGTTGAGAATATGAAGCGAGGTTCTATTACGAGTGAGCGAGATAGATATTATTCGAGAGAGAAAAAAAATATGGTTTTAACCCAAATGAATGAAGCGTCTTATTTAAAATTCGTTTAGTGGTACGCGTACGCTTGATCCGCCAAGTCGGCGGAAATAATTAAAGTAAGTAACTAAAATCACCCGCGCGAGTGTTTTTTTTTATATAAATGTTTAGAGTAAATTCAGTGAATATTCGCCGTCTTCGGGTTGCAGTTTGAAAGCTAAGTACTAGAATAAGTGCTTGGTCTAGCGTACTAAAATGTAGTTCCTTTGCATAAATTAATTAAATCAATATTTGATTTAAATATAAATAACTTTACAAATATATTTCTTTTAACTAGTAGAGATGTTTCAAATATTTAATCTACAAAATTCATCTCTTATTCATTGATTTATTTGATGGTTTAAACGCTTTAATTATTGATATTAAATACACAATTTAAATTAAATATTCTTATTATACTGAGTGAACAATTAATTAACCTTGGCCGGTAATAAAAATATTTAGTTATTACTTCTTGAATTAAATAAATTAATAATAAATTAATTAATTTCAATAAACATTTAAATACTTTATTTTAAGTATAAATTTTAGAACGCTACCTAAGTTTTGTATTACATTTATTACTATATATTTTGAAAGGGGTTAACAGATCTTGAATATTTTAATCATTAATTAATGTTGAGCGATTAGACATTTAGCAAGATCAGATGAACTGGTTAGATCCCTGTCGTCTGCTTAAATATAGCGCAGAAATAAATTGTTACATTATTGATTTATGATTCCAAAGGAATGTATTTTGTGTGACTTTTAGGTTGACTTTACATTGACTCCATTTGTTTAATTGAATTTATACAAATGAAATAAAGATCTTTATTTAAGCGTAAATATCATTGCAAAGGATTAGAAATAAACCTAGACAGTAAAATATGCTTAATATTTCACACGACAGACTGAGATGAGATTGACACTATGAACTTGAGTGAATAATTATTTGTTTTTTTTACAATCATAAAATGTGATTATGTTTCATAAAACCTTTGTTGCAAAGATTTGGCGAGCATATACGTAAATGTAATAATTTTTGCACGAACTTTAACTTTCTTTAACACACCTGCCATTTTGAGGCATACAAAGATATACACATGATCGAGTTGGCTATTTGCGATAAACCTAACTCACCTATCTATAATATGTATACTCTCCTTTGGGACAGGCACTTTGATCACACCAAAGCTAGGATGACTAAAACGTCTGAGTTTTAAGTCTATATGTGCGATCATCGTCGCCACTCTCCCAAAAGGAGAATTTATTTGTATATAAGTATAAAATATCAATTGATGATTGCGGCAGATAACAAAGTGAGTGTTTTTATGCTTCATTATCAGATGATATATTTTAAATAAAGATCAAAATACTATATTTGATCTAGCTCTAATAAAAATAAATTAAATACAGAGCTAAAGTTAAAAGCCCAACTCGATGTTATGGAACAAAGCCACACGTGTAAACGGGTCGGCTTAAGCTCAAACAACAACATCAACAATAAAAAAATAAATGAGCTTGTACCTGAAGTTATTCTTTAAATATTTTCCGAATGGAAAATATTATATTATAATTTTATCACTTGACACTTATTTATGAGGGAACATTTGGTAGACTGGCATCGGCCGCTCAAAGACCTGGGCAACTATTTTCTAAAACCTTTATATCATATGAAAAGAATATAAGTCCTAATGGCCATTCTTAGCGGTATCCGCTTTTCATGACGTCACATTATGACTGTCAATTCGTCGTGATAGCAAGAAACGACGCAACGAGGGATTTACACCGTAGAAAATCAGTTTTCCAACAGAAACGCTATGCGTGTCAGCTATTCCAAACATTAGAAACCAATTAAATTATTACCTATCAACACATATACACAGCAGATAATATGTCTTGGTTGCTTACAAGCTTGTATGCACGAAATTGTAGCAAATTTATATGCTTAATAAAACTTGATCAATAAGGCATTGCGTACATAAAATACAAAAGCGTAAATTGTTTTTGCTAATGCGTAAAACAAAAGGTTTATGAAACAAAACACATATGATAAGTTCATACCTACTTTTGTAATGGTAGAACCTTTTTCATAACTTCAAGATATGACATATTGACTATACATAACGAGACCTTGTCTATACAAAAACAAAACGAACCAGCTTAATTATATGAATCTATAATTTAAATTTAACGTAAACAAGGGCCAGCATATTTGCTTGATTTTATTACAAAAACTTCAGGTAGTTAGGAACTTCTTTTGAACACGTTAGAATTTATTTTTCTCTCTACAGGACTTTGAAATCATAAAAAAAAAAACACAACCACTGGAGAAGGCAGGGTTACCTAAACTTCCTGAAATACAGAAAGGTTAGATGCATGTTTTCCAGCCGCATGCGGGTGCCTTAAGCCAGTACAATAAGTTCTATTCTATAAACATTTTATGGATATTTCGTTTTATGTATTTTTTTTTATGTTTTTCAGCAGCATTGTGTTTAAAGTTTACATTACTTAAATTAATATTGCATTTATGATTACACCAGGAAAAGTAATTTCTTTTAGGTATTTTGTTCTTAACGATTCGCGGATTTTATGTTTTATAATAGTGATTAAATAGAATAGGTATAATTTTAAAGTATTAAACTCAAATAATAGAACAAAAACAATAGACGATCACAAGCCTTAGTAGTAGTATTAAATATTGGGATTCTTTTATCTTGAACTAAAACTTTATACAAAATAAATAGAGTCCCATATTTTTGATTCATTAATTAAATTCATCAATTCATATAATAATAAATATTTAATTCATTAATCATAAGGTAGTAATATTAATAGTGAGTGAGGTGGGGTTACTCACAAACTAAAGACTCAAAAAATGGGGACCTCCTGAAGATGCTACGTGGGTACTTCCTATAGTCTCCTTAGCAAGAAATGAACGCGGATCGTCACTAGATATATATATATTAGTACAATATAAATATTTTTTCTTAAATATAAATGTACAATTCTTTTCTTTTTATGTTATTGTGACGGAACAAGCCCAAGGCCCACCTGATGTTAAGTGGACTCACCTCTGCCTATAACAGACGCATTTCGTCAACGACTAGTTGCACTGTGCCCGTCACACTGAGACGTACGGTTGTGAGGTCTCATGTGCCTGTAATTTTACTGGCTCTCAAGGACTGCTGACGGAACACACTGTTAGGCGCTTGGCGACAGATTTTCTACTTGAGGGTGGTCGCTAGCCAGGCGGGCATTCGCAAAATACCCTGCCACCATGCGGCGAAGCTCAAGTCCGCGGCAGGATTCCAACCATGGACCTGCTGCGCGGCAGTCCATAGCCAATGCCACTGAGTCATCACTGCTTCGAAATGAAATAAATAAAATGTCGGTGAAATTACAGGCACATGAGACTAAACAACTTTATCTGTGCGCAATGCATCATCATCATCAGCCGGAAGACGTCCACTTTTGAACAAAGGCCTCCCCCATAGAACGCCACAAAGAACGGCTACTAGCCACTTGTAACCACTGGCTACCCACGACTTTCACAACAGTCCACCTGGTGGGGGGCCTATCAACTCTACGTCAATGTGCGCAATGCCCCGAGTCAAAGTGACATTTACAAACATAGACAAAGGCGTCAAATTGTCTACTTTCTTCCAACTGTATTCGTTACTAAAATGGTAAATAATTGTATCTAGCTGAAACGGAATACACGGCTTTAACTGTGCTTTTAGGTTCTCTTAGTGAAAGACGTGCGAGAGCTCTCTGAACTCGCCATTTTACTGTTGGCAGTGTTGTTTTCGCCAGTACTTCCGGTGTGCATTACCGAGCCATTGTCGAGTTCCCGTTGCTCGTTGCCGCTTAATGCACTGGGATTTTATACCATTTTAAATTAAAAAGGTAATAGCTATTGTGTCGTTATTATGTGCCACTTTTCCGTGATGAATTGCCAGTGTTGGGCCACTTGGTATCACATCAACAGCCGGAACACGTTTACCGTTGAACAAATGCCTCCCCCATCAGGGGAGTGGGATTTCTATAATCCGCATGCTTGGCAGGGGTCCTGGCGATTGCAGTGTAAGATGGCAGCTCTTCACGACATGGCAGCCTCCTATGACTTTTACAGGAAAATATAAGGAAGAGAAATTGTATTACAATATATATTAGAGGTAAAATTATTGCCGATTTGTACTGTAAAATTGAAATTAGTTTTTTTTAATTGAATAAATTTTTTATTCAAAATAATTACCATTATTATCAATAAATTGCTGCCATCTAATAGAAAGGTCATTTATGCCTTTGCGATACTCGTAGAACTCTGTTGATTTCGACATATTTTAAATACCAATAATACTTTTTAGTTAGGGGAGTTTTCCGGAAATTTGTGTTTGTTTCAAATTATTCGGAAAAATCGTTTTTCGTAATTCTTTCTTTTCCATTTTAGAGTTTGAATACTTGGTATTTAAAATATGACGAAACAACGTTTGTAAGGAAAGCGATATGAATACACCGAATACCCAAAAAGTAGAGTGTATACTAATAACGAGAGAATACCCAAGGAAAGGTTGGCGTCAGAAAGGCGATCGGTTATAAAACCGAAGTCAAAACGTCGTACAATTATGTTTTTGTGTTATTTCATGTGTTCACCCCTTGGGGTGCTGGGTTAGAATTGCACCCACCCATATCATCCTGTGGGTGTCGTAGAGAGGCGACTAAGGGAAAAATACTGGAAGGTGGGCAGCAGCACCTTCTAAAGAACTGCCATCTTACACTGCGATCCCCAAGCCGCCTACCAAGCGTGGGGATTATGGCAAATACCCCGTTCATGTGTTCTTGTAGGTAGATATGTTGTTCTGACGCCTAATGTGTGGGATATGGGTTAGTATTAAGATGTTGACGTGCTATACCGAAAATAACTGTTTCACTTCAAAACAACTCGCGCTTCATTCATGAATAATTATATGAAAAAAAGTAGTATAACATTCCGGCGAGTTCATCCCACCGTCATGGCGTCACGTCCGGCTGTTTATCCAAAGTAGTTAGCTTTTCTTGACATTCTCTATGTTCTATTAATTTTGAACGCTATAGACTAATATATTGTGCTATTATCATCTATTTAAATAAAAAGGAAGATAAAGTACGCTCTAATATCATGACAATATAATGTGGAGAAAATAAAATAATTTGAAGCGCTCGTAGCGAAGTTTACTTAGCTGTTCTCAACCGATCAGCAAAGTTAAGCAACGTCGCGCGCGGTCATGAGTTGGATGGGTGACCGCTAGTGACATTACTACTGAGCGTTTCCGTGCTTCGGAGGGCACGTTAAGCCGTCGGTCCCGGTTGTTGTCTTAGGATGGCAGTCGTTATAGCATGGTGGTAGGGCATTTTGCGAATGCCCGCCTGGCTAGCTACCACCCTCAAGTAGAAAATCTGTCGCCAAGCACCTAACGGTGTGTTCCGGCAGCTGTCCTTGAGAGCCAGTACTTCTAGGTTAGCCTGAACAACATCTTCGACCACATCATCACTTACCATCAGGTGAGATAGTGGTCAAAGGCTAACCTACCAGGCATAAAAAAAAAAAAATAATAATAAAATAAATGATTATAATAAATAAATGTGCAGTATATGCATACTGCACATATCTACACTTCCATTGTTGAGTTGTTCAGGCTAACCTACAATTACTAGCTCTCAAATATAGCTGCCGGAACACACCGTTAGGTGCTTGGCGACAGATTTTCTACTTGAGGGTAGTCGCTAGCCAGGCGGGCATTCGCAAAATGCCCTTCCACCATACGGTGAAGCTCAAGCCCGCGGCGGGATTCGAACCACAACCTGCTGCGCGGCAGTCCATAGCCAATGCCACAGACATCACTGCTTCTTTCTTTATTTTTTGTGCCTATCGTACATTATCTTGTAATATATGTTTAATACTGTTAATCGCGGAAGAAGTGGGGTAATCATAGGTATCTTAAACAACCACTTTTACGAGACATGTTTTCGGTATCATGAATATGGGGTGAAATTATGACCATCTGTTGGGCATAGTTCCTGACTTCAACTGACATTTTTATCAAAAAACTCAATAAATACCAGATCTGGGGATCGAACAAAGGACTTATAGATTCCAAAGTGTCGCTTTTCACCAACAAGGCAGTCTCCCACCAAACCATTGCTTTGCAACTAGATTAGATAGAGTGCCTCGCAGTTTCACTTGCGTAGATTGTTATGAAAACTGATGATGATGAGTATCCTTTGTGCTAATCCAGGATATACATTTTTGCATGCTCCATCGTCGGTCGCGTCGTCGCTTACCATTAGGTAACATTGCGGTCAAATACTTGTATATTCGAAATAAAATATTTATATAATAAGTTTCATGCAAATCGGCTCAGCCATTTCAGTGTGAAGAAGTAACAAACACACACTCACATCCCCTCTCACTCGCAAACTTTCGCATTTATTTACATACATTTACGTGAAGTTCATTAATTCATTGTACTATGTAATTTTGCTTTTTTTTGTCTTTTATATTTTATAAACATACTATTTGTTCTATTTATATACATATTAGTTACGCCCCGCGGATTCACCCGCGTGGAGATGGACGATGATATGATGATGAAAAGTATCTATTGTGTTAATTAATCATAACATCATACCAAATTTCATCAAAATTGGTCCAGCCGTTTAAGCGTGAAGAATTTACTTACATACAAACAAATTCACATTCCTTCGCCTTAATAATATTAGTGTGATGGTGTAGAAAATATACATTTTGATATATTATGTAGTATGTGACGTTGTCTAAATATTTAAGAGCCAAGCGCATACTTATCGCGTCCCACTCTCAAAACACAAATGATTTGTTTCGTCTGCCCGAGATTTCACGCATTGTTATTTCAACACCAAATAAATCATAATTAATGCTACGCCACATCATTGCGTTATAATTTAGCTCAAGAGAAAGCCCCTGGTCTTGTGATTTTGGCACGATGTGACAAGCAGTATGGACGTTTAGCAGAAGCTACTTTCGTCGGTATTCGCAGACGAGAGTGACAGGTAAAGAAAGTAAGAAACAGTAAAGGGAATTTAAGAATTTTCTTAAATTGATTTCATACAAATAGAAAAAAAAACGTTAATGCAACAAATATAAATTATTTTAAAAAGTAAAAAACTCGACTTCAAATTATTTATATTCGTTTAAATGCAATTAATACTGCAAGTTATAAATGTAGAATCGTTTTTTAAAGCCCTGGGGGATTTACCATAATCCCCACGCTTGACAGGCATCTTGGGGATCGCACTAGAAGCTGTCAGTTCCTCAGAATCTCACATCTTCACATCATCTGCTTCTCACCTCCTGGTATTATTCCCTTAGTCGGCTATTACGACACCTACGAGAATAAATGGGGGGATGACATTCTAAACCGGTTACCGGAACACATAGCACATAAGACATATCTCATTAAAAAGCTGGTGCTTGTCATGTGGTCCCATTTAAATTTGAGTGATCCCTAATAATGCGTATTTATGTCTGTAGTCGTTTGTTTTGTTTGTTTTCACTGAAAAACATTTAAAAAACAACTTACAACACTGAAAGGTAAGAAATAACTTGTAGTAGTCAGTACCCAGCTGATTCAACACACTCTGAGCTTACATTTTCATTGTCCGAAATGATTCCCATTAAAAAAAACATTATCTAAGTAGTTTGAATCGTCATTCTTCTAATCTAAATATTTCTGTGCATAGCGCCCTTACTGTTAAAACGAATATGCGCCATTGGCAAAGTTCCAGCTGTAATGTTTGGAAACGGCAGGTTACAATGTAAACTATATGAGCTGAACGTATGTAAAGGGATACGTAACGTATACGACTGGAGAACAATCGTTAACTTTGTCAAATAACATGACAATGTTTGCTGATTCTGTTGGGTGCTTTAAATGTTTAGATACGAGATCTCTACTAACATGTTGTGAGGACATTTTCAAGCTTATCTAGTATGCTTCGTTATCTTCGTTTAGAAGCGCACGTAGCGTAGCTTATATAGTGGTTCTTACGTATAAATATAGCTCAAAAACAGCAGAATGCATACCTTACCGCGGCGGGCGTGCTTAAGGGTGAACTGGCCGGTCAGTTTTCCATACAAACGCCGTAGGGTGATCACTCCCTTATTTGAGATTTTAGGCACACAATTAAGCATAATATCGATTGAACTTGTCATTATCTAGGTTTGTATGGTAACGAAATTTTAAAAATTTCATTAAGTTGAAAGTAATGAGGCTTGAAAACTTTATATGAAAATGTTTCGAGGCTCATAGCTCTCAACTTGAATATCATTTTAAAATATCGTTACCATACAAACCTAGATAATGACGAGTTCATTCGATATCATGCTTTGTTTTGGTCCTAAATCCTCAAACAAGGGAGTGATCACCCTACGGCGTTTGTATGGAGAACTGACCGGCCAGTTCAATCTTAAAGTGTACTGGCGCAATAACATTACCTTGACGTGAACAATCGGATGCGCTCATTTCTAAGCGCCAAATCAATTAACCAATCCAATTGAATTTGGCAGTGCGTGTTTTGTTAATTGTGAACTTGATTAATCGTGAACTCTGAAATCGGTAACTGTATGAGAGTTACACTTCGTAACATTTTTATTCGTAGAGTACTTCTGAACCATTCAACTGATATTTATATTAGCAACGCCCGCTGCGGTCATAACTTGGGTGGATGACTGCTAGTAGCAATGTGGAGACTGGCCGATCCAGCACTCTAAGCGAGCTCAATTTGATACTAATAAGATTTGATCATACCCGTTCCGGGAGACCTGCCAGAACTAATTATGCCCTGTCTAGTCCAAATTTTAATACCGTTTGAATCGGCCAAGTCTTGGTTAGCTGTCAAATGTGATATATTTTACAATAAACAATAAATTAAGCCAAAGAGCTAAGCCAAAGATTAGTGTTTACTAAATAATTATTGTTTAACTACGTAATAAGCCCGATTTTCAAAACTTGTAAAAAATATTTTACCACACAAAAACAATTAAATTTTTTGATCGTAGCTGTAAAGGTTGTTCCAGGAGCATCGATCAAGTCTAGCTAAACCAGTATTTGGCCAAGGCAGGAACGCACCCCCGCATTCGGACATTTGATTTGGTTGTAAAGAAACAAACCGAAGATTGCGCTAATAAATTACATTACATCTCACCTGCACACTATAAACTGTCTTTCTTAAACTGAGTTATCTACAGCACTTCTTCGGGAATTACTGACTAATTTAGATGTACAAAGCATTCTATGTTTTAGTCCAGTGTGGAACCTAAGATTATTTCCACCTCATCAACGTCCCTTTATTGTTTAAACCATTAGGGCTTGAGTTTTAGATATTAAAATTTTGTTGTTTTATTTATATTTGGGTTGAATGATGATCAGATCAGAGTTATGACAAAAAAATATTCATCATTTCCTAATTTTGAGTTTCTGCAACGCTAGGTCAAAATAGGTACAAATATCCGATATTTTGGTGTTTTAGAAAATAAGAAGCCTCTAAATATTTATTTTATTCATTATGAAAATACTAAGATAAATACTTATCATTAAAATCGAATAATTTTAATATTGTTAGGTTTTCAATAACGCCTGCTATGCGGATTACATTACAAAATCACAAATATACGATAGGAAAAATGTTAAGTCATGAGCGGGATTCGAACCCGCGTCCATAACCATCCGCGTCTTTAACCATCGTATTGGGTTGAAGCGACATCTATAATACCACTCGCGTTGTACTACAAACAAGACCAATTTTGCAATTGGTTTTATACTTGTAAATGATGATGCAACCTTATAATTTTGATTTTGTTAGGTTAGCAATAACGCCTCCTATGTTACATTACAAAATCACAAATATACGATAGAAAACAAACTTATAATGATAATTTTTAACTGTATTAATAATTGTATCGGCATCTTGAAAGGGAAGATTGTGAGAGGCTCAAGTGTCATGTCTAGGCATGGTACATTTCACTAGCGGGAGGAACACAATACCTTTCAATATTACAGATAAATGCAGTGTACTCGGCGTCTTATATCATCAATCGCTAAATCCCAGTATTACTTCTACGAGTATGAAAACTGTACCTACTCTTCGTCTACAACATAATGTTTGTAAATACGATAGTTTATTCAATAATTAAGGCACCTGGCTAGCTACCACCCTCGAGTAGAAAATATGTCGCAAATACCTAACGGTGTGTTCTGACAGCTGCCCTCTGAGCCAGATAGGTTAAACCTGTTACACCTTCCAACACATCACTTACCATCAGGTGAGATAGTGTCTATAAATAAAACAAAAAAATGCACTAAAAAGTAAATCAACCAAATCATCGTATACAGTTTTTTTTTACGTCGACAAGTTAAAACGAGAACATCATCAATGTAGTAAATGTTAAATATGCATTTAATTGGCGTCGACTTACTTTCATTATATATCATATTTTTTATTTTTTTATTATTTATACTTTTACACTACAGACTCTGGGTCCGTACTCTTTTGAGATCTTCCTTTTCCTTATCATAGTAATACATTTTATTAAGTAATCGTTGTCTCCAATACATCAGTCTTCCTGAAGGGAAGGGTGTTAGTTTGTTAACACTAAAGTGAGTTCAATAATAACAAATATTTTAAGAAAACATTTAATTAATTATTTAATAAAACACTTAAAAAATCTTTATAAAAATGATATATATCTAGTGACAATTCCGCCTAATTTCCTATTAAACCGACGTGACGTCACAAACGCCACGCAGCCAAACCGGAAGAGTATTCGACGCGTTTCGCTTCTAAACGAAGCATCCTCAG
Source organism: Plagodis pulveraria (assembly GCA_963890685.1). Taxonomy (NCBI): domain Eukaryota; kingdom Metazoa; phylum Arthropoda; class Insecta; order Lepidoptera; family Geometridae; genus Plagodis; species Plagodis pulveraria. The sequence goes on along the minus strand of OY982960.1, from coordinate 26,825,995 downwards.
GAGGTCTTGACTCTACGAGCGCACGATCAAGACATAGAGCAGAAGATTTCTGAGGATGCTTCGTTTAGAAGCAAAACGCGTCGAATACTCTTCCGGTTTGGCTGCGTGGCGTTTGTGACGTCACGTCGGCTTAATAGGAAATTAGGCGGAATTGTCACAAGATATATATCATTTTTATAAAGATTTTTTAAGTGTTTTATTAAATAATTAATTAAATGTTTTCTTAAAATACTTTTAAAATATTTGTTATTATTAAAAATGGATTTCCGCAAAGTAACGCCTGAATCTATTCATTATGTAAAGTGAGTTCATTTTTTTATGTTATTTGTATACAATTTTTTTTTTACATATATGTAGTTTGTTAGGTGAAAAATTAAAATTTATAAAGTAAGTACTTTTATTATCCTAAGTTGAAGGGCCGGCCACTGGTTCCGGCGTTGCCCTTGATAATTGTAGATGAGCCCTTACGACCCCTTCGTCCCGGTTTTTTATAGCCATTTTTAGGTTGTAGTCACAAATTACTTTTCCATTTGCCTCTGTTGCCCGCCTCATGAATCTGCCAATGGCGTCCGAGCTGTCGTCTGTGTAATAAATGCAGCGCTTTGAGCGTCGTGACACGGCTACTACTGCGTGTGATACGCTGTCTCGGAGCTTGGTGACTTTTTCCCTCATCTGTACTCGTACTATGATCACTGTCTCGTACGTCAAACCATGCGCTTCGTGTACTGTCAAGGTGCATGACCCTGTACCAGACCCATATCCCTTACCGACAAGTAAGGCTTTTTCCTCCTGTGTCAGCGCGAGAAATAAGGTACTCTGGAGGTCTGTTGGAATGTTTGCACCTGTGTAACGTTCTAGCGTCAGGGAATGAGTTTGGGATAGCGATGAGTATATGCCCGGATACACTTCGCTAAGGGCGTATGCCACATCGATGGGATTTCTGTGCGTGCAACACAACTGTTGGGTGATGGAAGCCACCATATTTGGATTACCGTATCGTATATCGAAGAGATTTTCTCTTTCGATATAAGGCAGTTGGTTAACATCTCCGATGATGACGACATCCTCAGCTTCCAGCAACCGCACTGCCATTATGATGGCCCCGAAGTGGTTCATGGGAGCCTCGTCTATTAGAAGACGTTGTTCACTTCGTCCCATGAACCCATTGGCCAATACGGAGGCCAGGGTACGCACTTTGGATTTGACTCCGTCGCCTATGCGTTGCGCTACCCTGTCTCGTAGATCTTTGGCTGCTTCGGTTGTTGTGGTGACTATGATGTCCTTTTCAGCATCGAAGTTGTCAACTATCCAAGTTGTTTTGCCGCATCCTGGAACTCCATTAATCCATGTTATGTTTGGCATAGTCCAAAGCTCGCGTGCCATCGAGAGAACCCGAAATGGTTTTGGCCATTTCCAGGATTTTCTCCTGCAGCATTATCTTCGTGCACCGGGCAGTTACGACAAGGGGATCGTTGGGTGGCGTGTTGAAGATGTTTCTGCCAGTCCTTTGTGTTTCGCTTCCATTCAAGTTAACAAAGCTCCCCGTGGAGCTGAACACGGCCATATATCGACCTGACATTGTTCCTTTAATAATTTGAGAAGTGTCGTTGTCATATACAGCCGCCTCCGCTTCCACAAGTCTAACGTTCAACAATCCCTCGTTTTCCCAGCGGTATGCTTTCATGATGTCTTTGCAAGTGGCCAGATTTACTTCACGTGTGGCCTTTTCAATCGCCAAGAATTCAAGAAATGCGTTAATAGCGTAGTCTATGGGCGTTCGTCTGTCGTTGGAATGTAGCTGGGCGGACTGACCTGCCCCCTGTCGGCTCTTGTACGTTTTTTCTGAGGCTGAACTTGTATTTCGCGAGGTGTATTGAAATCTTGAAGGGCGGCTGCTTGTTTATCTGCCCCCCTTGAGATTTTGTCCTTTATTCCGTGGACAGCAGCACTGACAACATCCATAAAGGTCTTTGTGCGTCTTGCTTGGTCAGCTTTCTCTTTCGGATTTGCTTTATGCTTTGCGTTGGATTTTATATATCATATTTACTTAAGTTACTTTCATGTTATTTTTGTATACTAAGTGGTGTAACAATAAAGAATTATCTACCTATCTATCTATCATGATAAGAACCAGCTTTCAAATATAAAAAATAAATAATTAAATCGGTACACCCTGTAAAAAGAAATGAGGTATCACACAGAAAAAAATTATCAGTCTAATTGAGAACGTCCTCCTTTTTTTATTGAAAATTAAACAAAAATAGTACTATAATAGAAACGTTCTAGATAATTCTCCTTCAAAGGGCTCCCTTCCAAGCTTACATAGTTGTAATGCCTAGAAAGTCTATTCTCTCTTTGGAGCGTCTCAACCGAAATCTAATTAGTCTAGTGACTAATTACATTTTGTTTGCGACTATACAAGGTATCGGTTTAATTAGACAATTTGGTTCTCAACGTTTCGCCGCAACAGCTTTGTTTATTTAATATTTGTAGTTTGATGTCTGGCGAATTGTGGTTTATTTTATTACCTTACAATTTTTTTAGTTGCGATACAATTTCGTTTATATTGGACTTACATCCAAACCTCCTTCTACACAAAATTATTTGGTTCCAAAATTAATTTTTGCCTCTCAATTTTGGAACTTTTAGTAGCTAAATCCTAGGCACTAAGAAGTGCCAAAATTCAATTGATTTGGAAAACCTTGTTTTTGGCAAGCCTTCAAAGGGGATTTTAGTCACGGAATCCCCCTTGCAGCTGCAAGTATAGTTGGTAGACGAACGTAAAGCCAGATTCAGATGTGATAGTTGTCACGTTGACCGTTAATTGATGTCGCATTTTGTTTTTGACTTCATATTCGTCTACTTTAAAGTCTTGGATGTGACAGCTGTCAAAAGCTATCAAAGTGACAGTGAATTCTATATTTTTGTTAATTTTAGTATTTCCCAAGCATGCAATCGATCGTTTCCACTATTGATTATTAAATTGACTTTATCTAACGTTCGAAGATTTCATGGATTATTGTATTACTGGGTACTTATTATGCAGATATAATTTTGCTTTTGTGTATTTAATTTTTTTTTTCAGTGCTTGTTTTATCAACAATCTCACCAGCTAATGGTATGCTTTTATTAACAAAATACTACGAACTATATACACCACTACGCCTACTACGACGAAACATTTAGACAACCTATAAGTCATTGCAGACTCACAGGCAGTCCAAATGCTGCAGCCGACTACCAGTTGGCAGCGTGCCCAGCATGCTGGCAGCATTGCCCCGTCAGATTGCAATAATTATTAATAAGTTATAATGTGGCCGAAGACAATATCAGGATAATTTTAATATTTTTATGTTTGCAATAACGCCTGCTATGCGGATTACATTACAAAATTACAAATATACGATAGGAAAAATGTCAGTAATCCCGCACATGACTTAAATTTTTCATATCGTATATTTGTACTGTATCAGCCGGATGGTCCACTGCTGAACACAGCCTCCCCTATTAAGGGGGTATTTGCCATAATCCCCACGCTTGGCAGGCGGCTTGGGAATCGCAGTGTAAGATGGCAGTTCTTAAGAAGGCGCTACTGCCCACCTTCCAGTATTTTTCCCTTAGTCGCCTCTTACGACACCCACGGAATGATATGGGGAGGTGCAATTCTAACCCGGCACCCCACTTATATTTGTAATTTTGTAAAATATCAGGATAATCCTATAGTTGTATAGCAATGTCTCAAAGGCAGTGAGGCCATACCGAAACTTGGAAACAGATTTCTTTCTTGACGATGGAATGTAGCCAGGTGAGCATTCACAAATAGCCTGACCCCATGTAAAAAAAATCTAAGCTCTTTTACTTACGGACATAATTTTCGGTTTTCTGTGGTCTCTTTTAAAATTTCGATATACACGAGAACGGAATATAACGGAGTATTCGGTTTTACTTGGTCTCCTATAATTCCATTTTAGAACGAGCACAGAATAAAATTGAAAATTTCTGCATGTTTCACTAACCTAAAACATTCTATTGTGCTGGCAACATAAAAATTCCCAGTCTCCACCAATGAGGGGTAGCGGCGCAGGGTTGCCAATTTCACGGCCCAGTGGCGCGAAAGGCATTGGAAAGCGGCGAATGACGTCGATGTGATTATGCCACGGTAATGTGGAACATGTTGCTGTAAAGCTTTTATTTTATTAATTTTGCCACGTTAGGGATTTATTGGAGTAACTTGCAAAATTATTGAGGGGAACTAATTGAACCTTGTATTGTATTGAAACTGTGGTGACGTACATGGTTTTTTAAAGGGAACGTACTATTACTAACATTCAGCTGTCCTTCCAACCGTTTGTCCGTCCGTCCAAAACTGTACCTTTACACCATAATAAGTAGCGGGTTCAAATTCGTAGAACATTAGTTAGTATGGCGCATTGCCTGACAAATAGTAATAATAACAATCGATTAAAATATAAGGGGGTAACCCTACAAGGAACATGAAATTTTAACGTTTTACATATTTATATATCCAAATTGTGTATGTTATTTCCTATTTAATATATACATATATATATATATATATATATATATATATATATATATATATTATATATGATAAACAATAATATATAATCTGTAAATAATAAGTTAACTTCAAAACTATCTATAAATAGTACAAAAAATCGTTACCGACTTCTAACACTGAAAAGTATGAAATAACGTGTTGAAGTCGGTACCATGCTGATTCAAAACACTGATCTCACATTAGTATGGGCCGACTTACAAGATATTTATATATTTCATACCTTTTAGGTCTCATATCTTTCAAGATGATCGTAACTCGGCAAAAATATTGTTCTCTAACGAAAATAATTGCAATTACCATTAAATTATCCAGTAAAACAAATACCTTTTTCATTTAATTGGATATAACTTAAAAAGTACTCAAGCGATTTTAATGAAATTTAATAGATAGATAGATAAACTCTTTATTGTTACTCCATAATTTATACAACTAATACAAACAAATAATAAAACTTAGTGCTACATTGGACGGTCTTATCGCTCAAAGCGATCTCTTCCAGACAAGCCATTTCTAAGAGAGATTACATAAGATAAGGCAACTCGGTGGTTACACAATATTAAACATCTAACAAACTTTAACTAACTAAACTTAAACGTAATTTAAATCAAAAATCCTGGCAAGAATGTAAGGGGTTTTCCAATAGGGACTTGACAACTTTGAATTAAATTTCTGAACGCACCCTTTCACTAATCATCAAACTTTCACTGTCGATTTATACAATAAACTTAACATTTTCATCACGGTAAAGTACATGAACGTACAACGTCTGCAAATTATAAAAATGTACTATAGAAATTCGGAGTCGGTGACCGCTACTTTAAGAGCGTTAACTCTGATTTTCGGTCGTAATTATCGTCCTAGTTGACAGGCAGTAACAAGTTTAGTGCAAAAATTTGAGTCTAAATATTCGTTGTGTGATGTTGCCGTGCCAGTGAGACAACGGGTTGGTCGAAGTGTCGAAAATATCGCTGCCGATGAAACGTCCGTAGCAAATGATCCAAATCAGTCAATTCCACGGCGTTCTCAAGAGTTGGGCATCGCACAGACCACTTTATGGCGAATATTGCGTAAGGATCTTGGTATACACCCATACAAGACCAAGTTGACCCAAGAATTGAAGCAGATGGACCATTTGAAGCGACGTACATTCTCCGATTAGGCTCTGGAAAAGATGCGCCAAGATGATCAATTTCATCGCAAAATCATCTTCAGTGACGAAGCTCATTTTTGGCTCAATGGGTTCGTCAATAAGCAAAATATGCGTTATTGGTCGGGTGAAAATCCACATGTGCTTCGTGAAACACCACTTCTTCCCCAAAATAACTGTTTGGTGCGGTATGCATGCCGGCGGAGTCATAGGGCCATATTTTTTCGTCGACGATAATGATCGTCACGTTACTGTGAATGGTAATCGTTATCGCACCATGATTACGGATTATTTTTGGCCAGAATTGTAAGATATGGGCTTGAACAACATATGGTTTCAACAGGACGGTGCCACAAGCCACACATCACAAGTTACAATCGATTTATTGAAGAGTAAGTTTGATGAGCGCGTTATCTCAATAAATGGACCAGTCGATTGGCCGCCTCGTTCGTGCGATTTAACGCCTCTTGACTTTTTTCTTTGGGACTACGTCAGGCCATTGGTCTATGCCAACAAGCCGACGACGTTGGAAGAGCTCAGAGCCAACATTGAACGCGAAATAGCAGTCGTTTCGGCCGAAATGTGTGGCCGAGTCATCGAAAATTGGGTCCAATGAATCGACCGCTGCAAACGTGCCCGCGGTGGCCATATGAACGAAGTGGTGTTCCATTCATAAATGTTTAGATTGTACTTCAACCCGATACTAAAGTTTTTAAAATATCTCAAATGGTTTGCATTATATTTTGAAAAAAAGTTGTCAAGTCCTTATTGGAAAACCCTTTATTATGTAGATGCGTTATATAAATATAAATAAATAAATATATAACTATATATTTAGATATACATTCATTAATATACCTATATATACACATATATATATATATATACTACTGATTGGTTATTAAGTTAATGTTTTTACGATATTAAGGATTATTTAAGTTCTTAGTAAATCATTGTAAAAAACTTTTTCTAATATTTGCACGTCTGCAGGTTGAATACTGTATTAGCTGAGTAGTCCACTGCAGTACAAAGTATAATACACACAACTTTGTGTAACTTAGTACTTTAAACGCTTTTTAACAGACTTATAAAAATGGATGTAAATAATAATGTTTTTTTTATTACGGGATTACTCCACCTATCAAGAATTATTTTTGATGATTAATTATTATTGGATGAGGTATACTCCTCTATAAATTATTTAAGTTTGTACCATTAACATATCCTTTCAGTATATTCAATATTTTTTTATTTATTATATATTTTATTTATTTATGTTTGTATGTATATATATATATATATATACATACAAACATAAATAAATAAAATATATATTACATATACAAACATAAATATATATATATATATATATATATGACCAATCAGTCAATACCTTCTTAAATCAATTGCCATCTAACAATTGAATGTCATTTGAAATGTATTATAAATTAATATAATTGTATACATTTTTCTTTTTAATATCCTTCCTGCGGGGGTTCATATATTAGTTTTTTGAACCTTTTTGTTTTTGTCTCGTATTGTAAGTCATTGACGAAAAAGACATGACGACGCGACAGCTTCGAGTACATTAGCAAAATACTTAGTACTTGTAGACATTACGTAACAGCTTTTCCAAAAGTGCTTTAATACTGAAGAGTCTTTCGCTCGCGCTATTCAACGTAATCATTTATAACAACAGTGCCATCTTGTAAGTCTCGTGACGTCTTATCGGTAGACTGGAAAATGAAATGCCCAATCACTTGACTCACTCTCCGACATTTATTAACTTTCATGACTTCATGATATTATTTACTTCCAGAAAACTCTTGTTCCCATTTGTTGTTTTTTTTATTTCAAGTAGTTCAAAGATCTTAACGTTCGCATATTCTTAATTCGCATAAAGTTCAATACGTGAATGTAACTACACTGTAAAAGGCTATGGCCAGTTATTGGCAGCGGGTAGGCACAATAATGGACAGAAGCGTACTCGAGTGCATTAATTGGCGTAATGTCATCAGAGCGAACGACGATCCAATATCGACTGGCTTCCGATTCAATACGGAATCGTCCGGATGTAGCTTCGATTCTGACATTTTTGAGTTAACTCGGTTGATGCGCTCAAATTTTACGAATTGGTCCAGTCAATCTGTCTATACGAATTTAATTACATTCGTCAAAATCTTAGGTATAAGGATGATGCTGCTCACATCGGTGTGAATAGTGTTGCTGCAGATAAGGCACACAACAGGACTCTTTTCCATCGTAATGCCCTCATTAACTGGTAGCGGGAGTAACCACCACTCCAAAAACTCAAATTTGTCACCAGTTACACTTAGACTGGTAGTTTCTACTAGTGGGGCTAAGTATAATTTTATTTTACTATCCCTACCAGTGGGGTTAAGTAGAATTTTGATATATTCATATCCCTACCAGTATTTTTTTATACATTTCAAGACGGTACTACATAACCAATAAACGTATAGGGCCCCCACCAGGTGGACTGACGACATCATAAAAGTCGCGCGGGTAGCCAATGATTACAAGCGGCTAATAGCCGTTCTTTGTGGGAGGCATTTGTTTAACAGTGGACGTCTTCCGGCTGATGATGATGACTACATAACCAAGAAGATTATTGCACTTTGAAATAAAAATTCAACTGAACCACACGGGCAGGGATATGTATAAATAAAATTAAAACTACACCTAGCCCCGCCAGGACGGATATGGTGTAGGTTGGTGTAACTGGCCAATAGCAGGAAATAACACAATATCATTAGTTACATGTTTCCGAACGACTCCCGCCGAAACATTATAATCCAAATATAAAATATTCTGAATGTGAAATAAAACATCTCTTCTCTTCTTTGTTGCAGGGGTTTCGGAAAACAAGGATTCCAGTGCCAAGGTAAGATTTTTTGTTTCATATATAAACATTTTTGACCACACTCTCACTTGATCGTTACTATTGATGGGTTAAAAAAATAGATCCATTTTTAAGTTGAGCTTATTTGAATTATACTATTATACTAATGTGGCCGCAGATAGTAAACAGGATTACCCCAGAATGGGAACTAGCTCTTAAGGACAGTTGTATTCGATCGTCTTTCGACGAACGGACACTCTGTTAAGTTCTTGGCGATAATAACAATAAGTCCATATATACATCGAGGTGTCTTAAATATTTCGAGAAAATATAAATTTGTGGATAATAATAACTTTTATTTGTCATAAAAATATGTGTACAGATCAATATTTGAACGAATAGTGAAAACTGTGTTTCAGAGCCAATGGTTTCTCCCATAGTTGTTGAGTTTTTTTTTTTTTTTTTTTATGCCTAATAGTTTAGCCTTTGACCACTATTTCACCTGATGGTAAGTGATGATGTGGTCGAAGATGTTATTCAGGCTAACCTATAAGTTTAGCTTGTTTTGTTTAAGAGAGATTAAAACTAAACTCTAAACTAAACTCTCTCTGAGTTTAGTTTAGAGTTTAGTTTTAATATGACAAAACTTAGTAACAGTGTTTCAAATCATATTCTAGTTATGTATCATTTTCGTGTTTATCTAAAACAAATTTTATGTTGTACTCATAATAAAGCTTTAAACTAAACTATAGATTAGTGGTTGCATGTTTACTAATATCATTATTTAACCCAGTTATATTATGCTTATGGATAAAAACCTGGAACCCACAGTTGTACCCACAGTTCAGAGTTATTATTTAGACAATACGCATAAAATTTTTAGACAAATACAACAAAATGGTCTACGACCATGCAAGACCCATGAAGTATAAAAGTATCTAAGTTATATACATATTATAATGGTGGGCTTGTTTAAATGCTAGCTAATACAATGTTTAAGACCCATGAAGTGATTTTTTTTTGCTGTAGTAGTAGCGTGGTGTTTCCTCAAAGAAATTACAACTCTTGGCAATAAAATTATGAATAGGTATCCCTTAAAAGGTTTCTTCGCTTTCTTTTTCGGTAATATGATGAACCTGGACGCTGCCACAGTGAGTTTGTGAAATGCTAAGTGTTACATGAACATTTGATTATAATTCGGCTCTCTATCTGTATCAGCTGGATTGTCCACTGCTGAACTCAGCCTCCCCCCCATTAAAGGGGCATTGCCATAATCCCCACGCTTGGCAGGCGTCTTGGGGATCGCAGTTTAAGATATCAGTTCCTCAGAAGGCGCTGCTGCCCCACCTTCCGGTATTTTACCTTTAGTCGCCTCTTACGACACCCATAGGTAGCAATGGGGGAGTGACATTCTAAAAGACCCCACGGACTAGAGAACTAGATAATATGGTAGGATAATTTTATCTCTTCTACCTTGTTACAGTATGCAGTTTCGTGGTCCACAAACGATGCCACGAGTACGTTACATTCACTTGTCCCGGCGCAGACAAGGGGGCCGATTCAGACGTAAGTATTGCTATCGTCATCATCATTCACCAACATCATCGCCATCGACTTGAGATGTGGAGCAGTGTCAGCATTCACCATCGATCGTGCATCGGCGGTTGTGACTGTGGAGGATGTGGCTGGCAAATAAATCATTCTTTTTTTTTATATGACACTGGCTTTTGTCAGCAATTTCATGCGTTTTGGTTACCTAGGTTCCTGGGTATATAGGCACGTTCTGTTCGGGAACTACATAGGTACCTAATAGGGATCGAAAATAGGTATACCGTGTGTTATGTCTGGATGTGAAGAATCTGATACATTTCATCATAATTCATTCAGCCGTATTTAGGATTTCGTACCCAAAAGGCTAAACGTAACCGTTATTTATGAGGTTCCGTTTTTTGTCTGTCTGATCGTCTCGGTATGTCACGGGTATCTTGTTTGTGAGTGGAATCATTCACAAACCTGAACTTTAGATATTTTGTGTAAGACATTTTGATTTTAAGATATTTTGGGTAAACGACTGTTGGATTAAAAATTTTATTAAATTATCTTTTTCACCCTAGCATGTGCGGTGACAACGTCTAGAGCTCATCGAGTGGAGTCCAAATATAATTAAATATTTTTATGTTTAAAGAAATAACTGGGGCCTTCAAAGTTTTCAGTTTTAGACCATTTTCCTCACAGAGTCCATTTCGAAAACTAATGAGTAGATCGATAATCTGAAATATCGGCATATTATGTATCAGATCATTTACTTAACTATCAAATACCCAAAACGCCGATTTTTTATGTAGTTTTGGCTGTTTCCGTGCTATTGCATTGCGGAGTTATTAAAAAGGCTCGACTCGCACTTGGCGAATTTTTAGCTAAATGGTGCACGTATTCACATTTAATTACTCGTTGGTACAAAGAAACAAATGTATATACGAGTATTAATATTCTAACTAAAAAAACATCACGCTCATCTGTGTCTCCGAAGGTAAAAATGCAATAGGTAGGAAACCTATTAGCTACCTACGCCCTCAATATATAAACAGTTCATGTACTGAATAATATTTGAAAGTGATATCCAGAAGTATCCTATAGACACAGGCCTTGCAATTAAACATTAAACGCTGGCTCTGAGCCAAGGCCGTAAGGAGGAAAGTATTTCATTTTAATTAAGGCAAGTAACTATTAAGGACTCGTAAGGACAAAACTAAGCTACTTACCGGGTTACGGCTGCCAGTAGAGTTATATACGACAGCCGCAAATAAAGGAAAAGCAAATTTATTTGAGAAGAGACTCAAAATGAACCGTCCCTGACCAGAGAAAAAGGGAAAGGAAATCTCCGCTACTGGAAAAAAACGAAATGCATCTGTTATGTGATCTATTTAAATTGTAGACACTCGAGAATTAAATTATGGCCTTGGATTCATTTGTTATTATAAATGCGGAAGTTTGTATTTATTTGTGTACGGTTGGTGCCTTCGTAGCAGCACCTTGGATTCCTCCCTAAAACCTTACTTTGTAGGTACGATATGGGTAGGTTTTGCTTGTTATTTAATAAACACCAACTCTTTAACTAAGGCCAATATTCGCCAAGGCTTGTAAACTCTCAAAACCTGAACACCGACACTAATTAGTAAGCGCATATTAACAATCATTCTTATAAAACCCTTCTCAAGAATTTTCATCTTAAGACCCAACTTAAGGATAAAGTCAAAATTCTTTATCCAATTTTGGCGTCTACGACGCTCTTATGAACGTCAATTAAAAATTAAAATCAAAAGGCGGAACGGATTTCCAAGACTTTGGAACATAATACTGACTGACGACTCTGAAAATAACATAATACTCCTACTTTTTTCGTACTGATGGCTGCACTAGCTAAAGATACGTATCTTTTTTTTTTTAGCTATATTTACCTAGGATTCGCGATATTGCGCACTAGGGAAAAGCTAGTAAAATAATAATTAGGTGTTATAGTTTATATGTTTCGGATTTCTTGATTTTATGACAAATACTATCAACAAAAGCAGCGGCATTAAGGAAACTTTAGCTTTCATGTTCGTATAAAAATATTTAAAGTATAATGTTGTCTTAGGTTTTCGCGATTATTACACATTGTAATTAAACAACTTTAAACGGTTTAAATCGCGTATATTTATCATTATTTTTGTCCCGTCGTTTCAAACACTTTGCTGTGATCGTCACAGTCACCCCGTGACCACGATCACTGCAAAGTGTTTGAAACGTCGAAACAAAAATAATGATAAATATACGCGATTTAAACCGTTTAAAGTTGTTTAATTACTATATTAAAAGTATTTTTAACTGCGTATTTATGTAAAAACTTTAAGTATGAACGTTTAGAAAAACTAAGTAGGTAGAAAGAAATTACAGCTAATTACGTATAGATTACGTATCGATACGTAACACTTCTTCCGTAGATTAAAATATTTTTCCCAAATAAGAACGGAAAAATCAATATGTTAAAAATTGGTTCAAGTTGTATCTGAGATCAACACGAGACAATTACTAAACAAGTTTTGATACTCATTTTACGTGATGTACGTTAACAAAACTTAGCTTATCTTCTAGGTCCATTCATTCTTTTATAATTATCGTACCATGCCCACACTGTGTATTTACAGGCGCGTCGTTAGTTACTGAAAGGGCATGCTAATTAGAACCCACGCAGAGTATCTTTCTGCTAATAACAAGCTTTTTATTCATATAAACTGAATATAAACCGTATGTAAACGTGGTTTCAATTTTCTAATGAAAATAAACTGAAAACGTGTCAAATCAAGTTCCACTTAATATTTTGTAGCTTAGAAATATGTAAACATGGAAATAATATTTTTGAATATTCCCTGCAAGATAATATTATCACCAATTTTATAAAGTATGCCCACTCCGATATTTTGTCAGTTTATTTAATCTCAAGCTTAGTTCTTCTTCTGATTATTATTATTTTTTTTTTTTTATTGCGGATAGGTAAGCCTTTGACCACTATCTCACCTGATGGTAAGTGATGATGTGGTCGAAGGTGTTAACAGGCTTAACCTAGAATTTCTGGCTCTCAAGGATTGCTGCCGGAACACACCGTTAGGTGCTTGGCGGCAGATTTTCTACTTGAGGGTGGTCGCTAGCCAGGCGAGCATTCGCAAATTGCCCTACCACCATGCTATAACGACTGCCATCCTAAGATAACAACCGGGACCAACGGCTTAACGTGCCCTCCGAAGCACGGAAGCGCTCAGTAGTAATGTCACTAGCGGTCACCCATCAAACTCATGACCGCGAGCGACGTTGCTTAACTTTTGCTGATCGGTTAAGAACAGCTAAGTAAACTTCGCTACGAGCACTTCAAAATATTATAATAATTATTATTATAATTATATTCTGTTATTTAACTAGCTGTAAGTTTTCTGTAAATTCTAAACTGAAATGAAATATAAATAAATTAAATGATGTTATCGTTGCGTTGACGATATAAAAAAGTGAACACACGTGATAGTAGGGATGTTAAGTGGACAGGGTAGTAAGCTTAGTCGCATCTCTGGTTTTAGCAAATCTTGCATCCACCCAAATCATTATTTTCTGATTAGGTACTGTTATTTGAAACAAATTGAACTATTGTCAAATTAGGTACCCTGGTTTGAGAGTCTGGGAACTTGTATTCATAACAATATTTCAAGCCGAGGTCGATGAATATCGATCTCAGATTTTCAATTAGAAACTCGCACTATTTAAAATATAGTGAAAAAGTACATATTATAGAAAAAAATATTATATCTTTCGAAGTCAGAAAAAAGTCCTTAATGTCATAACCAATGACTACAAAAAGGAAAAAAGCATTTGCCAGCTGCAGCACCTTTACACGTTCCGCAACACTTCTGATTAGATGATTATGTCATCTATATATGTATGCAACAGGACACACGTACGCGTCACAACTTCCGCGCACATACGTACGCGTCGCCAGCATTCTGCGACCACTGCGGCTCCCTACTCTACGGGCTCCTCCACCAGGGCCTCAAATGCCAAGGTACAAGGAGTACTCAGAATAATCCGAGCGGATCTGCTAAAACGCTTCGACTAACGCTTGGCTCCTTAAGCGCTGTTCTTTGTTTGCTCTTCTATGTTTTCAGATTTTGGTGGTGGTGCTTTTCTGCTAATGCCTTTTTTCATCTACTTTCTTCTAGAATTTTTTATTGCTTAGATTATACGTAAAATTTTCTGAGAATTGTCATAAGTGGGATGCTCTTTTACAAAAATGCCCCTTTTGCCCCATTGTTTTACCTGTTAATAATGTATTGTTAATGTGAAGGCTGGCAACGCCCCTCACAAATGGAACACGTGGACGTTCCTTGCTCCAACATTTTGCGATCATTGTGGCACATTGCTCCACGGGCTCGCAAGTCAAGGATATAAATGTGGAGGTACTCAATCATTTGGATGGTTCGAAATAGCTGAATGATAACAAAAGGCTGGGGAAAATAGTTCCCGGCTCCCTTTAGAAACGGAAAGAAAGAATGCTTTCACTGAGACCGTGACCCAATCACTAAATATCGTCCTTTATGTTATTGTAAAATGCAAAATGGATACTGTCGTAGGTATACCGATCAGATCGAAGTGGCATTGATTTATAGCCCCTCAAGCTTCCTACTTAGAATTTAATAAAAAATTAGATGAAATATTCCCCGTTGCACGAGACGGCTAAGAATGAACGGATATTGAATATTGTTCTAGTGTAATCCCATTCTATTATTAATCTTTCTTTTAAATATCCCTTCAAAGTTGACGTTTAGTTCAGCAAATTCAATTAGCTTTTGTTCTCCGTTTGTGAGTTTAGCTCGCTTGATAAATTGAAGTTTAATTCCGTTCCTTGTCTATCTGTTGTATTAATTTAGAATGAGTTAGAAAGTTCTTCAGACTTAGTAAGCTTGCCTGCTTAGGAGCACTTCTTAAGTAGTTGGCCATAGTTTGTTGTTTTCTGCATTATTGTTAGCGTCATATTGAAAGTAAATGGAGATTGGTGGTGTAATGACAAAAGTATCTTAATAAGTCTGTTGACGCATAGTTTACCCCCATACAGTTTTTGCAATGGAAACACATGCATAATATACATCGTAACAGAGTTTGCAAAAAAATTAAACCTTATTTCCTCCAGTTACTTTTTCTCGCTGAACGTAACAAGCGTCCAACAAGAAGTTCTTTAATCAATACAACCGCCATGTCCCAATTACTTTTCTCTCCTTTTTATGTACTTTGAAACTTGCCCCAGCTGGGAAGGTACAATGTTTTTATTGAAAAGTTACTCTCTTACTTTTGCGGGAGCTTGTCGAGAACTCTCCAGTTTATTCGTAGAATTTAATATGGACCTTTATCAAGTTTCATCGTGAAATTTTCTCGTCTTGCTTATTATCTCCCCTATGTAGTGAACTTATTAATTTCACCGTACGCGGTGAACTTTGCACTAAATTAAGATTAATACTTGAACTGTGAAACTAAGATTAGCTAACCCGCCAACTTTCGCAACCACTAGTAGCTTGATTGTTATCCGCTTTTGTGTGTAGCACCTGATTGTCTTTTGTACCTTTTACACGACATTTTGTAATTAAGATTAAGCTTGATTTTCGTTTTTATATTCTCCCACTATTAGCATACTTACAGGTAAGTTGAAACATTATTGTTATGCTTTTTCAGGGTACATCGAAATGTACCCTGATAAAACATGAATATTGTTAGTAATGTAGTTTTGAAGGTTGCTTCTTATTAATATTATACACTTAACGTACGTAATCCATACTGAAAATTCTTCCTGTTGGTACTAGCAGTGCATATTTTGTAAAGGGCAGATTAATAAAACGGTCAGATGGAAAGCTTTGATTTTAAGATGTAGCCCCGCCATTACTAGTGCCGTACTAATAATACAACTTATAGGCTAGCTTGACCGCTATCTAATGGTAAGCGATTATGTAGGAGAGAATGTTTCAGACTGAAATTTGCTCTCAAGAATCACTTTCTTTTCTGGAAAATGCTTGGTAGCGAGTCCTTAAATCTGGTATAACATTTTACAGTTTTGTCTTAAGTAATAAACACGGTCCAAAACAGTTCAAATGCCTGACTGAGAATCTCTTTTTAAAATATATATAGCTGTCAACATTATTTTTCGGCTAGGATGTCTGATTAGAAGGTTGGAAGATTTTTGAACATGTTAAACTCCCAAAACTTCTTTAATTAAAATATGTTTCACTTAATGTATGTAGCATGCGACATGAACGTGCACAAGAGGTGCGAGGAGTCGGTGCCCAACCTGTGCGGCTGCGACCACACCGAGCGACGCGGGCGCATCCAACTGAACGTCTCCTGCAAGGGCAACCAGCTCATAGTCGAAGGTGACCTATATACAAAGTAATATTAACAAAATCTTTCTCGTTATTACTGCAGGTTGTGCCTGTCTATGGTGGCCTTAATCTAGTGGATGACAAGCAGATTTTCTTAGACTTACGGAAAAAGAGTAGATGTGAGTTCCTTCACAGGGTTAGGTGATCGGTAGCGTGGGAGGTGGTGATGAGTTCTAGAGACGAACTTAACATTCATTGGTGATGCCTGATCAGCTAGTAATCATTCTCTTGAAACATCGAAACAAGGGTTACAATTTCATATGCAGTCTTGCAGCGCCATACAGTGTACAGAGATACATTCGACAGACCTTTGCATGAGGTATACTTAGAAGTTTTGGATTGTCTTGGATTGTCTGAACGATAAGTCGTAAAATTCTGGCCTCAACGATCTCATCACATCTGTTTCTTCTGCCTGCAGTGAAGCAAGGTCGCAACTTGATCCCTATGGATCCAAACGGCCTATCCGACCCCTACGTCAAGATGAAGCTCATCCCGGACTCGGACACTGTCAAGAAAAAAACCAAAACTATCAAAGCCACGCTGAACCCCGTGTGGAACGAGACTTTGACATTCGAACTGAAACCTGAGGACAAAGATCGCAGGCTGCTCATTGAGGTAATTTTTTTTTTATAATTAACTAATACCTATCAAGGGTTATGCTGCTTCAATCATCACATAATTAATGCGGATAACCAAGAATTCTATTCTAAAATCAGATTTTAATATGATTTAGCTGATAAATTATATGGATTTCAATTCTCTGTTATTCATATCCGCTAATGTTGAGGTACGTGAACAATAACAATAAAGGTATGAGAGCAAGTGGACAAAACACGTTGACTATCCATTTGAACTATGGTGAAGAATTGAGATTTAGTGTAATGCAAAGAATGAGAGGAATTATCCCCATATTTATAAAAATATGAGGATAATTCCTCTCATGTCGTACTAATACGACGCTACGCTTTCGGAATTTGTAATCGCATGTATAAATAGCTTCTTTTACTAATTAAGTGAAGGTGCTTTCAGGACGAGGACACGTAGTGGAATGAATTCTGATAAAAAGACGCGTCCATTCATTCTCATTTCATTAACCCTCAACTAAATCAATTTTTCAATTTCTTCCAGATATGGGACTGGGACCGAACATCCCGCAACGACTTCATGGGTTCGTTATCCTTCGGCATTTCGGAAGTTATGAAGGCACCTGCCGATGGGTGGTTCAAGCTGCTCACCCAAGAGGAAGGCGAGTTTTACAATGTGCCTGTGCCGGAAGAAGGAGCAGATCTTGCTCAGTTGAAGAACCAGATGAGGGCCACTAGTGTTGGAGCTCGCAAAGCACCGCCGCCGCCAGATCGAGAAGTGCCCCACAATATGGCTGCATCTGATGTCATCAGAGCATCGGATTTCAACTTTATTATGGTGCTGGGGAAAGGATCTTTTGGCAAGGTAAGAAGTACACTAATAAGGTTTATACTGAACCAAAACTCGCGAAATTTTCAGATGCTAATTTGTACATTGAATATTATCAAACCCTTAGTTAACTCTTAAACACGATAGTTTTCTTTGTAGAAATTTATTTAGAAGTTTCTACATACTATTATAAAAATAATTGTTAGTTATATAGTGTTTTGTGACGTACTGCACTGTTCACGTTCACCCTGAGGCATACTGTTGTAAGTCTCATGTACCTGTAATTTTTCTGTCTATCAAGGATTGTTGCCAGAACACACTGTTATGGTCTTGGCGACATTTTCTACTTGATGGGGTCATCTAGCCAGGCGAGCATTCGCAAAAGGCCCTTCCATAATGCGGTGAGCTCAAGCCGGCGCCGGCGGTTGGGATCGAACCATGAACTTACGGTACGGCAGTCCGCAGCTGGGCTGCCGCATCCTATATTTTATTATTTTTATTTTACTAGTAAAGTGCCATGTGATGATTAAGTACGAATAGATAAATTAGAGTCATACGCCATATGTCATGTTGGCTTAGCGGTTAGAGCATATAACCCAGCTAGAACCGGCACATGACTATATTTTTTTCTCTCGTTGTAATTTCGTAATGTTAAAGGCATGCCTCAATGCAAAAATACAAATACTAATAAAATTGGAACTATTATTTGAAGTAATGGAATGCATAAACACAGGTTATTACTGTATTTGTAATGGTTTTCATTGTTCTCATGTTTCGTTGCGATCTTTAACTCCAAATATATTGGAAACGTGACACTTTACAGTACCACATTATTTAATATTTTTGTTTGTATAAATTAATAATTTATAATTTTTTGTTGTGTCATCTACGCAAACAGACTACTATAATAGTGTGCGGAAACTGCAAAAAAATACAAAATGGTGGGTGGATATATAACAAAGGTTCTATTCCCTTCGAGAAGCGTACTCTTAAATGGCTGCGCACAAATGCACAGTAGATAACTTTAATGTATTAATAGATTGGAAATGAAATGACATACGTAACTTAAAAGTACCTACCGTCGATTTGTTCTATATACTGTACTGTAACAGCCGACTCGTCCACTGGTGAACACAGCCTCCACTATTAAGGGGGTATTTGCCATAATCCCCACGCTTGGTAGGTGGGTTGGGGATCGCAGTGTAAGATGGCAGTTCTTTAGAAGGCGCTGCTGCCCACCTTCCAGTGTTTTTCCCTTAGTCGCCTCTTACGACACCCACAGGATGATATGGGGAGGTGCAATTCTAACCCGGCACCTCACTTATACTCGTTTACTCTCATAATATACCTAATTATGTTTAAGCATCTAAGGGAAAGTTATCGGGGATGGTTTACGAGTAAGTAAACCATCGAGTGTATGAAGCGCTCGTAGCGAAGTTTACTTAGCTGTTCTCAAACGATCAGCAAAGTTAAGCAACGTCGCCCGCGGTCATGAGTTGGATGGGTGACCGCTAGTGACATTACTACTGAGCGTGCACGTGCTTCGGAGGGCACGTTAAGCCGTCGGTCCCGGTTGTTGTCTTAGGATGGCAGTCGTTAAAGCATGGTGGTAGGTCATTTTGCGAATGCCCGCCTGGCTAGCTGACACCCTTGAGTAGAAAATCTGTCGACAAGCACCTAACGGGGTGTTCCGGCAGCTGTCCTTGAGAGCCAGTACTTCTAGGTTGGCCTGAATCTTCGACCACGTCATCACTTACCATCAGGTGAGATAGTGGTCAAAGGCTAACCAAACCGGCATAAAAAAATAAGAATAAATATTTTCATTCTTATTGTATAAAGCATTTAGTAACAACTAGTTACGCCCCGTGGCTTACTCGCGTGGTGATGGATGTTGATAAAAATAATCATATGTGTAAATCTAGTGCCTCATCTACCTCCATACTAAATTTCATTGAAATCCAGGCCTTCCAGCGTGAAACATTTACAAACTTTCGCAATTATAATATTAGTGTTATTAAATCTAATAAGTTTATATCGTAATACCGCTCAAATATATTATATCTGATACAAAACATATTTGTTCACGTGTTACCTAACGATTACCTGATAAAAAGGAAACCTTGCTCTAATAAGCTTCACAAACCTACCCAAGTGTTATCTTAGGACCAGTATTGTTTAGCATGTTTACACAATAAGAATGAAAATGCTGAGAGCCGTGGGGCTCTTGTGTTTTTGAATCGCTGATGTTGGAACGTTTCGATGGTAATTTTACAACAGGCTTTCATTTCGATATGTTAAGTAATTTGAAAGGGGTTGAACTTTTTAGGTCGTCTCGGTTTGTTTGATAAACTGAAGTAATAGACAATAGCAATCAGTTTTGCACTGTTTAATTTACATATTTGTTTAAAATAATAAAATTATAACACGATATTTGCTTCTGTACAGAAGTCTCGATGGCCGAGCGGTTTATGCTGTACACTTTATAGAAATTAAAAATTAAACCGTACCTTGGAACATTTCTAAAACTCTTGTTCGTAAGTTCACGAATATTATTATAAGACTGTAGTAATTCAAGCAGCCCTTCATCAGGTAAGTTCACGCGACGTGACTCCTTACTTGTACTCACCTTATGAAGGGAAGCTGATTTCGATCACTACGAATACTATGTAATGTACGGGGTACTCTGTACCGGTACTCTACCGTCTGTGCCTCTATAATTTCTGAAACTTCCCCAATAGCTTACTGGTTATGTCCATAGGTGATGTTAGCTGAACGACGCGGCACGGACGAACTATACGCCATCAAGATACTGAAGAAGGACATCATCATCCAAGACGACGACGTCGAGTGCACCATGGTCGAGAAGCGAGTGTTGGCGCTCAGCAGCAAGCCGCCTTTCCTGGTGCAGCTGCATTCTTGCTTCCAAACCATGGTATATTATTTACAATACACCATAACCACGCCCTCCTGGTGATGGGATCTGATGGACCTATGAACACCACAATTTCACCGGAGTAGGTCCTTTGACGAGTATTTTGGCCTGTATAGCTCCATATTTCGGGCTATTAGGCTAAGTTCATTGCACTTTTGAAATATTTTAACGTGCTTTATTTATAACGTTTGGAATAGACCATAAGCCCGCAGACTTCATACAGGAGAACCATTGGCTGCACTTTTTTGGATTAATGAGTTCGCACGCGGGCGCTTTTACTGCACTGGACGGTCCAAGTGCTACTTTATTTTCCGGGTTATCTATACAATTAAAACGCTCGTGCGAATATAGTCTTCAGCAGTACAATAGACCAAGGAGCGGCGTGAAAGGGACAGCATGGTAGAAGCATGAATTATTGGCTTCACCTATAGAAGATTTATCTTAGACAGTTACTAACATTTTCTTTGAGAAAAAACTAGTAACGCTTGTCTTTGTGTCCGTATGTAAAATTCATCAATTTTATATTTGACGTTTCAGGACCGATTGTACTTCGTCATGGAGTACGTGAACGGAGGAGATCTGATGTTCCAAATACAACAATGCGGCAAGTTCAAGGAACCCGTAGCTGTGTAAGTATTACACTTAAAATCTTATTTTACAAATTTTTGGAGCACAAAATTTTATGCCCCCGGCGGGAATCGATCCCGCGCGATTTCGCACTGGATGCCTAAACCACTCGGCCACCGGGGCACGCTATTTTGAGATGAAATTTCGTGCTACAATTGTATTACTTAAACCGTCATAAGAGACGGTGCGCAAAAAAAAACATGCAAAGGTAAGCCTGACTTACTCCGCATCCTAGGGTGACTCGCTCCTATAGGGTACAGGTACATCGGCGTATCCGTCCGGAAGGGATTATTCTACGGTGCGTGTCGCGTCAGAAGAGATCAGAGCTATGCGATAGAGAGAGAGGCACCTTGTAGGTGAAACGAAATATAAGGGCTCTGCGAGCTGATGTGCACTTTATTGCTTCGTAGCTAGAGTCAATTATTTATTGGAATGGTTTTACGGAGTGATCATTCTGGTCCTTTTTATTATGTGGCAAAGGCAAATAATTAAGTTCTCATTTATGGACGAAGGTAAATTTCGATGATTAAAAAACTTTGGTCTTCTATTTTTCTATTGATAATTGGCTTTCAAAGAAGCTGCCGAAACACACCATTTCATGGCGACAGGTTAAAATTAGTATATCTAATTAAACGTCAGTAAGCTGTTGAAGCGCTCGTAGTAAAGTTTGCTAAGACGTTCTTAACCTATCAGTTAAGCAACGCTCGCCACGGTCATGAGTTGGATGGGTGAACGTTAGCGGCATTACTATTGAGCGCTTCCGTGCTTCGGAGAGCATGTTAAGGTTGAACTGGCCGGTCACTTCTCCATACAAACGTCGTAGGGTGATCACTCCCTAATTTGAGATTTTAGGTCCAGACTTTATCCTAATACCGATTGATATCGTCATTATCTAGGCTTGTATGTGTAGGCCAAAATTTTAAAATGAAAATGTGACGAGGTTCCTAATTCTCAAGTTAACTATTTTATTAATATATCGGCATCATACAAGCCTAGATAATGACTAGATCAATCGGTATTATGCTTTATTTTGGACCTAAATCCTCAAATAAGGGAGTGATCACCCTACGACGTCTGTATGGAGAACGGGCCGGCCAGTTCACCCTTAAGCCGTCGGTCCCGGTTATTGTCTAAGGATAACAGTCGTTATAGCATGGTGGTAGGGCATTTTGCGAATGCCCGCCTGGCTAACTGACACCCTCGAGTAGAAAATCTCTCGCCAAGCACCTAACGGGGTATTCCGGCAGCTGTCCTTGAGAGGCAGTAATTCTAGATTAGCCTGAACAACATCTTTGACCACATCATCACTTACCTTCAGGTGAAATTGTTGTCAAAGGCTAGCTTATAAATAAAGCTATACCTATAATAAATAATAGGTCAGTAGAAATTAATTTAATAGGTCGCTTGGTTTTAAAGTCGTAGTACAAATACTTCTTAGTTGTTGTTTTATTTCGTCTGATATCGGGAATTTGTTTGTTTTTATTTCGATTGTTTATTATTGTGTTTTGTTTGTAATATAAAATGTGACCTTGGTTTGAAAGAAAAGTCCAACAAATAGTTTGTCACTTGTGATGAAATGTATCTGTTCTAGGCAGAGGTTAGTCCGCTTAACATCAGGTTGGCCTCAAGCTTGTTCTGTCACAATAACATAAACATACAAATCTTCGTTTTAGCCCCTGACTGAGGGGCTGATAAGTGCTAAATAGCTTCACTTAAACAGTTTTTTTTGTTAAGTGTATATAATTTGTAGCAAAAAATTATATGTTAATCCTGATCATATTTTCTAGGGCCAAGTTAATTGCAAGACACGTGTAAATTTTCTTTCATTTTAAAGGGACGTGTTTTGTAAACAACATGTGAATAGGTAATATTTACCATAGTGGCTGCATCCCGGTTTCACTCGCGTATACAATGCTGAAAAGTGAAGATGATGAAAATTTTAGGACACTTTTCATCATCATCACTTTTCATAATATTTTTGTTGTGGTTTTCAAAACACGTTCCTTTAACATGTTCTCGATTAAATACAATGGCAAAAGTAGCTCTAAATTACTTAAATTTATAATAACACATGGATTGTAGTTACTAATTTTAAGTAAATATACTAAATTAAATTTTGCATCCACATGTATCACGATTTTACCATTAATTTTAAGTGGATGGAGGCTATGTAAATATCTATTCTGTGATGATATACATAATGTTAGTTAAGTTGGTACGTTTTGTCACCCTAATTTGCACCAAGTCTTTATTTTATTTATGTTTGTGTATCGCTGACAGGCTAGCTTTTGACCACTATCTCACCTCATGGTCAGTGATGATGTGGCTCACGCTGATAGATGTTGTTCAGGCTAACCTAGAATTACTGGCTTTCAAAGACAGCTGCCAGAACACACCGTTATGGGCTTGGTGACAGTTTAGCAACTTGAGACTGGTAGCTAGACGGGTACCCGCAAAACGCCCTACCATGATATAACTACTGCTATCCTTATGCAACACGGTACATGTCTTGACGTGCCCTCCGATATACGACACGATATAGTGTTGTAAGGAAACATTGAAGATCTGGCTTGACGTATACACAAATTTCCTACTTTATTTCAGTTTCTACGCAGCGGAGATAGCAATAGGTTTGTTCTTCTTGCACTCGCGCGGCATCGTGTACCGTGACCTGAAGCTCGACAACGTCCTCTTGGACCAGGACGGCCATATCAAGATCGCTGACTTTGGCATGTGCAAGGAAGGAATCACCGGTATGCAATTATATTATATCTACAAATAATGACATAGAACGAAAAGAAGAAAGTACTATATAATATGTTCTATTAATGTTTTATTCTAGTTTACATATAAAAATTTGGTAGATATGATGTGGAAGTACAGACCTTTCCACTGATAAAGGCGCTCCCTCCATATTTTAATGAAGTTTAAATACTACTGCCTATCTAAGCAGTTATATTTTATTGTTTTACTGTATGTTTATTATATGTATATGTTTTATGGGTTTTATAAGTATGTATATTATAAATAATAATATTATATTTTTTATTTATTGCTGATAGGTAAGTCTTTGACCACAATCTCACCTGATGGTAAGTGATGATGTGGTCGAAGGTGTTAACAGGCTTAACCTTGAATTACTGGCTCTCAAGGACAGCTGCTGGAACACACCGTTAAGTGCTTGGCGACATATTTTCTACTTCAAGGTGTCAGCTAGCCAGGCGGGCATTAGAAAAAGGTTTTTTTAAGTTTGATATCTGTCATTCGAAAAGAAGATCTCGATGATCTATCACTTATATAATGAAACCTTGTGTGTCTTGGATCAATGGTTTCCGAGATTAAGCTACATTGGCGAAATTCACCCGTAGTCCCACGTTTCACGACATATAATAGGAGGTTATGGAACTGTCATTAAAATATTTAGCTGGGAACTGAACGGTACAACAATAATATACCTTTATGTATCTTCTTAACGTTGGCATGTCTCGGCTCCAGCTACCCTCGTATTCCAGGTGATAAAACAACCAAGACGTTCTGCGGCACCCCCGACTACATCGCGCCAGAGATCATCCTGTACCAACCTTACGGCAAGTCCGTGGACTGGTGGGCGTACGGAGTGCTGCTGTACGAGATGCTGGTGGGACAGCCTCCGTTCGATGGGGAAGATGAAGAGGAACTGTTCGCTGCTATCACGGACAATAACGTGTCCTATCCAAAAGTTCTAAGCAAGGTATGAAATCACGATCACTGCAAAGTGTTTGAAACGTCGGGACAAAAATAATTATAAATTTATTAATATAGCTTTTATTTTCTTACAATCTACTTCAGTAACATTACTCTATTTTTTCATGACTCTACAATATATTTTAATAACACCTTAGTCTAACCTAAATATTTTTAGTGTAAAACCGCTTTAAGCGGTGAAATTATAAATATACGCGATTTAAACCGTTTAAAGTTGTTTTTCAAAAAACATCCTCGTCCTTTTCAGTCGTTTAAAAACTGTTTTTTCATACCTTAGTAATTAGGTATGAAAACTCAGTTTTTAACCGACTGAAAAGAAGGAGGATTTTTCTGATTTTTACGCGTTGTTTTCTACGTATGACCCCGCGTTTTTTTTTTACTGTATCATCCAATCTTGGAGCTCATCTTATTTTCCAAAACGTGTCAGAGAGCTTGGTCGATGCGACTTTCGCTCGATTTGGCTCAACGGGGATTGCAATGCTTATTGTAGTGTTTAGTTAATAAAGTAATACCATCAGTAAAAAATCTTGATCAGTAGTTTTTGTTTAGTAGCGTGTACCTCAGTTAGTACCATTTAAATTGCGTGCGCGCAATTTAAATACACCCAATTAGTTATTTACCAATATCCTATTTTTTTGTGCCTGATAGGTTATCCTTTGACCACTGTCTCACCTGATGGTAAGTGATGATGTGGTCGAAGATGTTGTTCAGGCTAACCTAGAAGTACTGGTTCTCAAGGAAAGCTGCCGAAACACACCGTTAGGTGCTTGGCGACAGATTTTCTACTTGAGGGTGGTAGCTAGCCAGGCGGGCATTCGCAAAATGCCCTACCACCATGCTGTAACGACTGCCATCCTAAGACGACAACCGGGACCGACGGCTTAACGTGCCCTCCGAAGCACGGAAACGCTCAGTAGTAATGTCACTAGCGGTCACCCATCCAACTCATGACCGCGGGCGACGTTGCTTAACTTTGCTGATCGGTTGAGAACAGCTTAGTAAACTTCGCTACGAGCGCTTCAAACAGTAATTTTGTAACATTTCACGGTTTTTAAATCAGTCGCGGGTAAAAACCGCAAGTGCGGCCGTTTGTATTAGTTTTCCTGAGTCACAAAATCACACGGTTAAAAACCGCAGCGGTTTAACCGTGGTGCGGCCTAAGCCTTAGGACTGATGTAACCTCTTTCATGTTTTCCTTTCTAGGAAGCAAAGGACGCTTGCAAAGCGTTCCTGACAAAGAACCCAGTGAAGCGTCTCGGCTGCAACGCGCGAGGAGAGGAGGATGTCCGCACGCATCCATTCTTCCGACGCATCGACTGGGCCAGGATCGAAGCGAGAGACGTACAACCGCCCTTCAAGCCTAAGATCGTATGTATTACTTTATTTGAAACTAACTAATTTTAACAATAGCAAATACTTATTACTAGTTGCCAGCGGCTTCGCACGGGGTTTTTTTTTTTTTTTTTTTTTTAATATTATATGGTCTATGTTAACTAGTATAGGCTAGCGTTTGACCACTATGTTAATTATTGATTAGTGATGATGTGGCCGTAGGTTGTGGTGAACGGACTAGGCCTAGAATTATTGGCTCCGAAGGACGGCTGCTGGAACACCGTACACCCTGTAAGGTGCTTGGCGACATATTTTCTACTTGAGGGTGGTAGCTACCCAGCATTCGCAAAATGCCCTACCACCATGATATAACGAATGCCATCCTAAGACAACAACCGGGACCGACGGCTTAACGTGCCCTCCAAAGCACGGAAACGCTCAGTAGTAATGTCACTAGCGGTCACCCATCCAACTCATGACCGCGGGCGACGTTGCCTAACTTTGCTGATCGGTTGAGAACAGCTAAGTAAACTCCGCTACGAGCGCTTCAAGTTCAACTAAATTCAATTACTGTTTGAAATCAGTTGAAACTAAGTTTGAAATCAAATAAGGCTTCATAATGTAGTACTAGTATAATGTACTATTATAGTAAAACATTTAATTGTTTTCCAGAAACATCGCAAGGACGTGTCCAACTTCGACAAGACGTTCACACAAGAGAAGACGGAGCTGACTCCAACCGACAAGCTGTTCATGATGAACCTCGACCAGACAGAGTTCATGGGCTTCTCTTTCCTCAACCCTGAATATGTGCAGCACGTTTGAACAGCACAGGTAAGATGTTAAATAAAATATATAACTTTTTAATTGTTAAACTACACGATACTCAGGGCTAAGGGCCTGTTTCAGAATGTTTGAGTAAGTTCCGGTTATACTACCCAGAACATAAAATAACTGAATGATAAAAATGACAGTTAACATGCAGCGCGTTTCAAGCTTAAACCGATGGATAGGCTAAATCGATGACTGTGAAACGCAAAGATAGTGTTTTATTTATTAAAATGTTCTGGGTAGTATAACCGGAACTTACTTGAACATTCTGAAACGGGCTCTAAATCAAAGTAATTTATTTACTTTAGGCGTCATCGACGCACTTTTGAAGGTCAATCACGAATTTTAATGTTCAAATATACTACATTTTACTGCCACGTTCAGCAAAAAAAATATAGAGCTTCTGAGAGAAGAACGGGCTCTATGGCTCGACGGAAGAAACTCGGGGCCATTTTTTTAAACGTCTTTTAACAATGTACTTCTTTTGATAATGCGTAAAGATTTACTCTAAGATCCATATTACATTATGTAACTCGGTTGAATAAAAAACTAATCGAAAACAAAATGGCGCCGCTAAACCTCTCACTCCCACACTACTAGTGTAGTTAGTGTACGAGTGAGAGGTTTAGCGGCTCGAGTTTCGATTCGATTCTATAATAAATCGAGTTACAAAAACTGAGTGTATGTAAATCCGCCGTGGTGTAGCTAGTATGATGAGGAGTGATGAGCGCAGTGCTTATGAGAACTAGAAAGGTGGGCGACTTGTACGTCTCATTACTTCATAACAAAAAAAACCGATGGAAAGTATACATTAATAGTATACAATTACATTTTTCTCATTTTTCATTCCTCGTGGGGTGCCGGGCTAGAACGTCACCCCCCATTGCTACCTGCGGGTGTCGTAAGAGGCGACTAAAGGTGAAATAACGGAAGATGGGCAGCAGCGCATTCTGAGGAACTTAAACTGCGATCCCCAAGACACCTGCCCAGTGTGGGGATTATGGCAAAACCCTCCTTAATGGTTTGAAAATCGGTATCACATCTGATTCTGTATAATTTTCTGGAAGAAAACATTACACAAGGAAAACAGTGCCCACTCGCATAGAATAATTATAGAAGTATAGTTCTGCTTGGTAAACAATAAATAAAATTTCTATGTATGTATTGTTTATCACAATGATTTATAATTATGAATAACGCCATCTATATTTCACTACATAATTCTTGCCAATTCAGTTTCGAACGTTAAAACTAGATAGCGTTAGTAGTCTCCTAAAACACGCAAGCGTTTCATTTGTACCGTACTACAGTAAACGATCACTAACTTAACTCTGTAATAAAAGGGTGTTTGCCACTTCGATGGCACTTGAGTCGGCGCTTCGGCGTAGGTTCGGATATCAAGACACACCCAACACGTTATTTTTTTAATGGTGAGGCAGTAGGCTATCTTTATAAACCAGCGCCTCCTTTGTTCAATCCTAATTGAGATCTGATTAGGTTAATTTACGAACTACAACATTAATTTCCACACGCACTTTTAATCATAAAATTATATTGTGGATTAGGTGCAGTCTAATTTCTTGAAATACCAAATCCTTGTGCCCTAATTAGTATATATGCCTCACCTCTAAAGCGTTCATATTTTTCAGTATTGTATTTGTTAAGTGGCCTATCAAACCCCATTTTTCGCATATAATTATGAACGAAGAGAATACATGTTTATAATAGGCTCAAGTCGTATCATATCTCACAAAAGTAAAAAAAAAGAATGATTCGCCATGGAAGTGAAAACTATAGTTTTATTTCCATGCTAGTTCTCGTGTTTCCATTATAGGCGACAATAAGAAATAATGCCCGTTAAAAAAATAAGGCGTTGCTGCACAGTGGGCGCAAAACATGGCACTTTACCATTTAACAACCAAGATTTATACTACGACCAAAACCATTTCCAAGGAGTGTTGACACTTGGCGAATAAGGCAGGCCATAACACCAAGGCCAAAACTTTTAACAATTGTGCTCTTGTCAAGTTAGAGAATGCATATTGAATCTCCACAGTGTAGGAAGATGACGAACGATCTTTACAATGACAGTTTAGATGAAATCACAACATTAATCAATGTTTAAATTTTTTAATTTGTACATCAATGCGCTGATCGAGGAACTGAACAGCGCCGGTGTCGGCTGTTCGATCGGAATGAAATTTATGAATAACCTGAGTTTCGCCAACGATATGGTTCTGTTGAGCCCCTCCATCAGTGACATGAGAGTACTACTAAGCGATTGCGAAAAATATGCTGCAGCCGTAACTTACAGTACAACACTAAGAAGTCAGTAACTATGGTGTTCGGAGCTACTACAAGGGATTCGGCTGGTCTTCCTTTTTCATTAAATGGAAAACCCCTAAAATAAGTTTCTTCGTTTAGGTTCCTAGGACATGTTATTGCCAGTGATCTCGTGGACGACCATGCCATGACAGAGAAAGATGGTCTCTTGTGCTAAGAGCCCATATGCTAGGTAGAAAGTTTGGAATTTTCTCACGTGATGCGAAAATATTGCTCTTTAATATTATATGGTGTACATACAAGGTGGAGAGTTTCCGTCCGTTTAAAGTGCAGTATGATGCCTCTTTCCGCATAATGTTTCGCCTCCCGCGGTGGTGCAGTGCTTCCACTATGTTTGCGGAGGCCCGCGTGCGGTTCTTGATGCGGTGATAAGACACCACTTTGCCAGATATAGAGTAACACTGTCTAAGTCTGTAAATGCGACGCTATTTAAATTTTCAAAAATATTGATTTTAATTATTAATGTGAACATAATTCTTTTTTAATTTTATTTAATATCATTTAATAATTATTTTCGAATGGAACTGACTTACCTGTAATAAATGATAATTATTATTGAATGTTATGCAATCAGACTATTATTTTGATTCGCCAGATTTGACACCAAATTAAACATATAATTCGTATTAAATACTGTTATATTTTTTTGCAGGTTTGAAGAATCTTCTCATTATTTGGAGTTCGCTCTGCGGCTGGGATCGACGCGCGCCATCTCTCTCACTATCGGCTGTCTCTGTCACTCATAAGGCGCCAGTCGTTCGCTATCTCGTTTATTCTCGACTGCTAACGTTAAGTTTGGAGTTTTAATCTCGAAGGAATCATTCATTGATAGGGAGCGCTGCATTGAAGTTCTAAAGTAGAGAAGAAATTGCTCATTCCCGTAAGTAATGTTTTCTATTCTGACCGTTATCCATCCAACGACATGACTTAATTGGTTATGTGCAATAAATCATTTTGCAATAAAATTCATTTCAACGAATTTTCTCAAGCAATATTTTCATCAAATTATTGATGCTCTCTAAAATGTAAGATAACTAATCTCATCGATTACAAAATTCTTTGTTTATATTTTCGGAATTGTAAATGAAGTGTTTATCATTGTCATAGATTTCGCGTTCATAATAATCTTGGGGCCACTTGTTTCACAGTACGATTCTGCCAACCACACAGTTCTAATTGTAAGCGCGGGGCGAGAGTAAAAAAAATGGTTCCTCGAAAATGTTAATTTGTCATTTTTAATTCCACAGTAAGTAATATAGTTATATTACTTACTGTGGAATTAAAAATGACAAATTAACATTTTCGAGGAACCATTTTTTAACTGGACAGATTACAAGAAATGTTTCCATTATAAAAATAAAATGAGATTCTTACGAACATTACCTATAACGGAAATGATTATAGAGTACTGCGAGGAAAGCTCCATGATTCTGATCTTTCCGCTTTTTGAAATTGTAGTAGGGAATTTTCCAAATGTTCGTATGACTAGCGGCCATGTGCCCTAAACTAGAAATGTTAGTTTCCCGTGACAACCATTTCTAGATTCTTGATTTGTTTGGCCCAGCATGATCGACATCATCGTCCATTTCGACACTTACCAACATGCAAGATAGTTGATCAAAGGCCGGCCTGTCAGAAAGTTATTTCAAAATTTACATTGAATTATAACTCTGGCAAACTTTTAATGCGGATAAGTATATATAAAAACTTTACAAATCATTTGGTAAAACTTCTTTACTTACCGCTGCGGTGATAATCTCTCGATATAAAATATTTAGCACGCTACAAGAAGGTCATACATAAACACTGGAGTATGAAATGCAAGCATTGCCATGAAGTAAAGATATGTAGCATTGATTGACGTCACGTATGTTTTCTATCTCTTTCGTTAGGATGATCACGACAGATCCTATGTTTCTTATACAAACGCATGGTTTTCTTAATTATATGGAAATTTCTGTAAGAAAGAGATAGAAAACATGACTGAAATTGAATGAATTTATCTTCATTTAAAAGCTCTAGGCGTATCCTCCACTGTTTATTTATAATCTTCTTGGTGCGCTGTAAAGGTTGCCAGTAAACAAAAAAAAATATGGCTTCGCACTGTTTGTGCATTCAGATAATATTAAAAAAATGGTCATAAACTAGTTTTTTTTTGATACGTTGTTGAGGGACTAGATGAGCGCTGTCTGTGTGGTAGGAGATTGTTTTTAATTTTCAATTGTTATTGTTACATATCAATGTTAACTGTATATTGTGTGAATATTATATTAAATAAATGTCGTGTCGTGTGGATGGCTATTTAAAAGTTTTAGATGTTTCCATACGTTTTTATACCATAAATATTTTATAAATGCTTATGAATACGATTATTCGAATCTCGCCACTACTCTATGTAGCTAGTAAATTATTGTTTTGGGCACATTTCAATGCCCGTGTTAATTTGTAGATACCTACCGCTGTTTGGCTTTAAGTTTTAATTGTCTATCGTGTTAATTTAGTTTTAAGACTACCGTTTTTAATTGCATTTTAGTAGTGTATGATCTAATCATGTGTATTTGTCTTGTATGAGCTTGACTGTGTGTGTGTGTGAGGTTGTATGAATGTATATTTTCACTGTTTTGTATGTGTGTGTCTTTTTTATTCGATTGTAATTTGTAGCGATATTAGACTTTTAAATATTAGCTTCTATAGCGCCATACCAAAGATACTTTTAAGATCAAATATAACCTTCTTACATTTATCTTAACTTAAAATAATTGTCGTCAACATTTTGTTTAGTTCCAATAAAATTTAAAAGTAGAGTTATCAGTAGATATGTTTTCTTTCTAATATCGTTACAAGTTAATAACAGCCATTTGCTGTATATCGTCTACTAAATAGCCTTACTAACTTAATTAATAATATTGCTAATTAAAAATACTATTTAAAATCATGTTAACACTTTTGCTAGATTAAAAATTAATGTGAATTAAAAAAGGGAAAGCATTTGATTCTAAATTGAATTGTAATAAAATGACATTAAAATTTGTTTAGTTTATTTTAAGGCGCCGAGGACTTATTCGAGTTTAGGAGCGCATTGGAGAAAGAAACTGTTTATTTATTGTTAGGATTTAGTTTGTGCTATATACAGGCTGTTTGAGAATATACTTACAATCTCTTATGATCCGTTTCTGTTGTGTAATTTCACTTTCCTGAAAACCTAAAACATAGTTTTTTCAAATACCATATTTTTTTGGCACTTTGTGATACTTTTTTTGTTCTGTGTCTCGTAGTATGTGTTTACATAAAACAGAAACAATGCCTTACGCGAGCTTAGAGAGCCCACGGAGGGCATAACCGCGCGTCCTTGGATGGGAGTACTTAAGGACTAATTTAGACCGTTTTTATTTTGGATATTGAAAAAAATAACAAGAATTAAACAATAAAAACGTACTAAGTCAAGATGTATCTTATGTTATTTTATGATAAGAAAACTCTGGATAATAAGAGGTTCCTAGAATTTTTCCAATAACCCTGTATATTATTTTGTATTAAATGTGTAGTTACAAAGCAAATACCTGCTTTAAAAGGGCCATATTAAAATAACTTTGGACGGGTAAGGTAAGGATCACAATTAACTTCAAACTGTTTAAATTGTAGTTATAATCAATTAACAGTACTTTTCGTTATTTTCTTAGTTATTAATTGCGTTGTCGTATGGTTATCTTGACAATTGCTTTTAAAATTATTGTGTCAATTCAGACCAGGACTCAGGATATTTTGTATATTAGGCGTTTTCGTCAGTTTTGGTCTGTGACTTAATTTTTTTTACCATAGACCATTCTTTGGATCTAAATAGATTTGATAGCCGTACTAAGGTAAGGTGTGGTAAAATGCGTTCCTATATTCAAAAATGTCCAATGTTATTCATATTATTGAAATTCGACTAACTGCGTATGACACAGAGTTTATCTTTACGGATTTCAATAATATAAACTTAGATATAAATATGGCCGATCTCATTATATCGGCGACGCGGCTTCGCTTCATTTATTGATAGTATATAATTAACTTTTCGATTCTTTTAGGCGTAAGTTATTGTTTAAGAAAACACTGGCTCACATGTTATTATCACGAAAATACAGACGAAATTGAACCGTTAATTTATTATTCTTCCAACAAGGTTACAATAGCACCGTATCTGACCTACTAATATATAAACAAGTATTTTTAACTAACTAAAACCAAGCAAAAATAATCTTTCATCAGATTTATAAGTCTATAAATTTGGATCATCCAAGATAAAATACTTGATTCGTTTCTGTCTCAAAATGAGTTGTTACATGCATAAATTAAAAGACCGCAAAGTGTGCGTATGTCGGGGAATACATATGTGCAAAGAACATTGTGGTAAAGGACGGAGCCAGAATCTGGCTCCGTTACACGCGAGGGGAATTCGAGTAATTTTTGAAGGCATAATAGATAAATAGTCTAGTCTAGTCTACGTACTAGTAACTAAAGTGCTTGAGTATAACATTTAGAAATGAGTCAGTAATACTTTATTATATTATTATTGTATCGATATCAAGCTCTGTTATGGTTGTATATCACATAAACACATCGTTCCAAACCTTATAAATCTAAAAGATTTAGCGTCAATCAAAACAGAACCGTAATAAAAGAATTAAGTTACGCAAAACTATTTATTGACATTTAAAATAAAAGGTTTTTGTTGAATGTAAATTACTAATTATAATTAAGTAGGTATAGAATTCTTGACATTTCGTGAGGTAAAAAAATGTTGCCATTTTTATTACCAGTAGCATTTGTATGACCTTGACATTTAACATTACATAAATTTATATATATTCCTTCATAGTATTCATGTAAACATATAAACACCAAATTAACGTATTGAATTTTTGAATAGATTCTATTAGGGGGAAATAAATTATTTCTTAACATATTAGTGTCTGCTAGCTTATGCCTTTAACATACTGTTCTACGCTGACTTGGTCAGTATTTATTATAATAATGTCACAAGTTTAAAAAACTTATAAAAGTCTATCTAGCCGACATTCTACTAAGATCTCAGTTGTAAATAATTCATAGACATCGTATGAAGAGACATTTAATTTCATTCGCATTTTAGAAGAAAGTATAGTAAGTATAATGTTTTCACATATTAATTCACGTATGCTAAGAATTAGCTGTTATTTTTTTCGTTTACAACAAAATACCTGGTCATGACCAGTAAACCGAGAATACATTATTTGACTTCACTAAAAAAGAAAGAAACTTCAAACTGAGACTCATCGCAAAATCCTCAATCCAGAAAAAAAATCGTTAATTTATTAATATGGAGAGTATAAGTTTGAGACAAATGTCAAAAAGAAAACTAGGCCATAAATATAATATTAGTTTCTTGGTATGTGAACCGGACTTAAGTAAAGTGGAATATTCTAAATTAGTAGCTACAGTTGCCAGATGGCAACACTAAAGAAATATTTATTTCTTACAACGGCTTCTTTTATTAACCCACCTGCTTAGTGCTTCGCTTAGTATTAATTTAAACACTGTGAATCGTAATCAGAAGTATTTTATTTTTAATATATGCCAAAATACAGAGAAATGGTTTTTGGAAATGTGAGCGTTTTTAAATTATAAATAATTGTAATTGTACGTGTTCAGTGAGAAATAGATTTTAATTCCCGATATTATTTAAGCTTAGAAATAAGGTGTTACCATTAGTTTGTTCTTCACTATGTTTTAGTATTTATGAATTTTAGTCAATTGACACTTGTTTGCTAAACTAAACTATTACCTAATACGACGCGGTTCACTCAAGAACATTAAGAAGGAACGATACATCCAAAGAATACGACGAAAACTCACGATATTGACGTTTTGTATTCCTTTGTTTTCTCCTCCAAAACTCGATTATAAGGCAAATTATTAACAGCCAGTTTTGCAAGATAAAAGAAGGCCAAACGTCAATTTCGTGAATTTTCTTCCTTTATCACCCTCATCATTTCTTCAAAATGAATTTTCATTTTTCGGAGACGCAGCTACAATGCAATGTTGTAACAATATTCGATGCAAGCGCAGTAAGTTTGTTCTCGTAACAGAAAGAGGTCACACGTTCAGAAGTACCAAGACTGCGTTTT
Source organism: Plagodis pulveraria (assembly GCA_963890685.1). NCBI lineage: Eukaryota > Metazoa > Arthropoda > Insecta > Lepidoptera > Geometridae > Plagodis > Plagodis pulveraria. The sequence continues at coordinate 26,790,083 of OY982960.1, read as the reverse complement.
GAGTCGAATCAATTTCTACTTCAGAATGACTCCTGAATAAGTACAGTGCTATTGATGTAAACGAGTTTCACTTTGTATGTGAAGATGGAACGCCTCCTGTTTACGAAGACCGAACCGGCGCTTGTTTCATTTATGATATATTGTCAAAAACATTATGCGATTAAGGTTGAATTTTACAAATATAGGGTTCAATGAGTACGCGGATAACTTTATACTATAAAGCATTACAGTGTGATAGGCCTTTGCTATAATAATAATAATAATATATATTTTCCAGATAAGTTCAGTTACATACTTAGAAATCTAACATGAGGTAACTTAATTATATTTACTTAGTACATATATTACAATTTAACAATGGGCCCCAAACTAGGCGTAGCCTGTATCTTGGTAACCCAGGTTTTAGAATTAGTTTTTTTAGAAATGTCGCGCGTTTAATGTTGAATTGAAAAGTTATTACCTATCCGTTTAATATAAACTTATATAAAGCGTGTTAGTACTGTTTTAGCATGTGAATTAAATCTTATATAATGAGGCACAACAGGATGAAATTACATTTTAAATATTACATATTCTAGAATCAATTGACTACATATTTTAACAATATCAGATACCCATAAATGAAAATGATTCAGGTTAAAAAAAAATAAAAAAAAAAAAATAATTGTAAGATCAATTTAAGGAGTTGCTTATATGGACAAAAAGTTGAAATGTTAGTAAGATTGGACTGGATATATGGTTGCGTGGGATTGAGTACTGCTGTCATAGAAAGTCAAACCTAATAGCAGATTTAAATTTGTTGGATATCTGTGTTGGGAAAAGGAAAACTCCTTGGTTTGACTTTTATGACACTGACAGCAGCTGTGGATATAGAAGTATTGTTTTTATCAGGTCAGCAAACTGATCTTTTGAGTTTGTTTATGGAGCTATACCTAGGGTTGCCAGATGCCCGGGAAATCCGGGATTGTCCCGGAATTGGGTGTCTTGTCCCGTGTCCAGTAATTTCGCTCTACTGTCCCGGAATCCTTGACTTTAGGTTTTTTCAATCATACAGACACCAATACTATGCTATACACGGCCCATGCCGGCCGTGTGTTTAATTGCCGTTTCTTTTTTCCTAGGTACCACTTAATCTATATAAGTCTATATTATTAGTTTGTAAGTTCTACTGGAGATTAGTCAAAGTACCAACTCCACCCTTTCTGACCCCAGAAATGTCCAGGAATTGATATACCATGATCTGGCAACCCTAGCTATACCACCAAATTCAATACCATTACGAAATTACATATTCACGAGAGGAAAAATTGAAGTCATGTGCGGGGTTCAAACCCGCGTCCATCCACCCCTTTAGCCGGGGTATGCTATAACCAATTGAGCTAACATGACAATGAGTCATAACTTAATTTTTTCCTATCGTTCATAAACCATCGCATTGGGATGGAGCCACATCTACAGTTCAACTTACGTTGTACTACAAACAAGACTAATATTGCAATTAGCTTTAAACTTGTTAATGATGACGCAACCCTATAATTTGAATATTTTTATGTTTGCAATAACGCATGCATGATTACTACTCAATACAATTTTTTATCTAGGATTTTTTTCCTTCGAAACAGTTGTCTGCGTGACGTCACATGTCGTAAAAATCAATACCAATACTATCATATTTTGTTGGTTAAAGTTATCCTCATATCGTTAAACCCTATATTTGTGAAATTCACCTATAACCGCTATTTGGCTTGTAGTTGGTTTCCCATATAATAATCATAAAACACTTCGGTTTAATATTACCTACCTTTGAAATTGAGATCTATTAGTAATTGCGAATATCTCAGTAAATATTGGCCTAAAATTCATATTTTCAACTAGATTAAGCCCGTAGATAATACAGGTCTTTAGAATACATTTTATTATTATATAGTACTAAATAATCAAAGTAAAAAAATAATTTGACGATGTTGTATTTACCTAGTTGCACCATCACCTGTGCCAAATTGTATAAATATTTTCCTTGAGAGATGTATTTTCAATTTTACCCCAAACATGATGATAAAACTCATTTATATATTTACACTGTTGCTAATTATTTTCCCAGTGTGAATATTTCTTATACAGGCTAATTGTATAATTTGTTATGAAAGAGAAAAATATATAAAAAAATAAACACGATATTATTTAATATCAAATTTAATCAAATCATAGTAACAAGTATTTAGCAACAGTGAATATGTAAAATAGTACCTTGATAATTAATTTAACCAATTTCAAAGGGATTCCAAAATTTTGATAATGTTTAATATTTATTACAATAATGTAATCACGTTATAAAATTTAATCTATTGTACCTCCATTTTGACTTGACTTATTGTTGTTCCAATTTACTTGAAGTGCGACAAACACTATTTTCAACTTATTTTAATATTTACACCTTGCAACTTTTGCAACTCTGTGATATTATCATCTTTCACGGATTTCGTATAAGAGTTTTCCATACATAATGTATTCTTAATAATTATTGAGATTAATACCATTTTACCTTAATTTTACAATCGAATGTGCCAAAACTATTTATTTGTCATTAAGTAATTTTTGTTTATTATCTAGGAAAACTCTTGTACAAGTTAAATTTAATAATGCGTAATGTTGACATTTAAAATACAGGTAATTGTCAAATTGTATGAATTTGACATTTTCATACATTTATGTAAATTATTGCCATCATGTCACAAGGACCAAATAAATTGTAGAACCGGTCGGCATTACGCAGACGAAAATATCTTCTCCCGTGCACTTTATGTGAAACTTACCGTTATTATGTAGCTACTCACTAGGATTATGAATTAATATTAATGTCGATTTTTTGAATTTAACCAATTTATGATCACGGTTGTGTGTGGAAATACTTTAAACACCAACCAAAGCATTATCTCCATACATTTAATTCCAGAAGTTTTCTGCACACAATCAATTTATGAGATTTTATTGAATTATTCTAATTAATATTGATAGTGTAGTTAACAGTATTTCTATTAATCGATTTGTAGTATTAAAATTGTCATTTTCAAAATGTAAAATTGTCATTTTTAATTATTTCCGGAACGTAAGCACTTGATGGTTAGATCCCAAAGTTAGATCTGTGGGTCTGTGGTTGTATCTGTGGATTATCTCGAATGTGAATGTCGATTGTACTCAACAATATACATTTCTAATCCATTAGATTTTATTTGTGTTTTATTTCAAACTCTTCCTTTACTTTAACTTTAAATATATACGAGTAGAAGATAATAGTTACTTGTCATGCAAGTCTCTGATCCCCAAGCCGCCTGCCAAGCGTGGGGATTATGGCAAACCCCCACCATATCGGTGGAGGTTGTGTTCAGCAGTGGACTATCCGGTTGATACAGTACATTACTGTATCCAAGTCTGCAAATTTGTTATTTGGCGCGAGTACTTTTTTTGAAACCTGGGTAACGAAGGGTTCTAGGATTGAACCACGAACAAAGCATGTGGTTCAAAATATAGAATCCTGGGCGAAGCGAAAGTTCCAAAGGCACGAAACGCAAAATAACTCGAAGCGCTCGTAGCGAAGTTTACTTAGCTGTTCTCAACCAATCAGCAAAGTTAAGCAACGTCGCACGCGGTCATGAGTTGGTTGGGTGACCGTTAGTGACATTACTACTAAGAGTTTCTGTGCTTCGAAGGGCACGTTAAGCTGTCGGACCCGGTTGTTGTCTTAGGATGACAGTCGTTATAGCATGGTGGTAGGGTATTTTGCGAATGCCGGCCTGGCTAGCTACCACCCTCAAGCAGAAAATCTGTCGCCAAGCACCTAACGGTGTGTTCCAGCAGCTGTCCTTGAGAGCCAGTACTTCTAGGTTAGCCTGAACAACATCTTCGACCACATCATCACTTACTATCAGGTGAGATAGTGGTCAAAGGCTAACCTATCAGGCATAAAAAACAAAACCTTCTGAGCGCAACACACAATTTTTCACCTCACTTCAATGAGGAAAATGTTAGGTGAAAGAAAAAGTGCTTGAATAATGTGCTTAAATTTGCGGTTATTTTTGGTAAAAACTAAAAGTTAAATTGGTAATATTCAAAGTAAAAACATTCTAGTTTACAAAATGAAAAGAAAAATATATATATATATATATTATTTTATTATAAATTATTTATATTATTATAAATAAAATAATAATCAATCAAAAAATAGTACGGACCAAGAGCCTGTAGTACATTGTTAAATTAATAAAAAAAAATATATGCAAAGTAAATCAAAGAAAATTTATAGAGGTTTTGTATGTCGCATAGCACCTACTTATATTCGCCTTTGCTTAGAAGACGGCATTATAATTTCTTATAAACCAAATCAAATTACGCGCGCGTGTTTATTTTTGGATTGACACCTCAATAGGTGCCAATGCAAGAACTGTTATTTGTCGGATAAATCATTGGTGAGTATAAATAGCGAAATTATCAAATATTGCTTTCCGAACGCCTATTACTTACTATACGAATGCCGATTTTGAAACTGCTATAAACGCTATAGTCTCAAATCGAACGCACTGTTCTGAAATGTTGGTTTATTGTAAGTATTTATAAAATGTATATTATACAAGATATACAATGCACATTGTCGGACTTGCATTGGACCGCTATCTCCAATGTTGGTAAAAATTAATGATGTGATCTTATACTGCGATCCCCAAGACGCCTCCCAAGCGGGGGGTTATGGCAGACCCTCTCCTGATGGGGGAGACTGTGTTCAGCAGTACACAATTCGCCTGATATAGCAGTACTGTATGTAGGCACCAAAAGCATTTACACCCACACTAAGACGAAGTGCTACAAATAAAGTGTACAAATGCGCACAATGTAGGTACTGCGAAGGGGCATATCTTCGTGAGTCAACCAATCTGTACTAAGCTATCATTGCGCCTCAATTGCAAATAAATGGCCACTTAATTGATGAAATACCCTTCCACCATGCGGTGAACCTCAAGACCGTGGCGGGATTCGACGATGTTGTATTTACCTAGTTGCACCATCACCTGTGCCAAATTGTATAAATATTTTCCTTGAGAGATGTATTTTCAATTTTACCCCAAACATGATGATAAAACTCATTTATATATTTACACTGTTGCTAATTATTTTCCCAGTGTGAATATTTCTTATACAGGCTAATTGTATAATTTGTTATGAAAGAGAAAAATATATAAAAAAATAAACACGATATTATTTAATATCAAATTTAATCAAATCATAGTAACAAGTATTTAGCAACAGTGAATATGTAAAATAGTACCTTGATAATTAATTTAACCAATTTCAAAGGGATTCCAAAATTTTGATAATGTTTAATATTTATTACAATAATGTAATCACGTTATAAAATTTAATCTATTGTACCTCCATTTTGACTTGACTTATTGTTGTTCCAATTTACTTGAAGTGCGACAAACACTATTTTCAACTTATTTTAATATTTACACCTTGCAACTTTTGCAACTCTGTGATATTATCATCTTTCACGGATTTCGTATAAGAGTTTTCCATACATAATGTATTCTTAATAATTATTGAGATTAATACCATTTTACCTTAATTTTACAATCGAATGTGCCAAAACTATTTATTTGTCATTAAGTAATTTTTGTTTATTATCTAGGAAAACTCTTGTACAAGTTAAATTTAATAATGCGTAATGTTGACATTTAAAATACAGGTAATTGTCAAATTGTATGAATTTGACATTTTCATACATTTATGTAAATTATTGCCATCATGTCACAAGGACCAAATAAATTGTAGAACCGGTCGGCATTACGCAGACGAAAATATCTTCTCCCGTGCACTTTATGTGAAACTTACCGTTATTATGTAGCTACTCACTAGGATTATGAATTAATATTAATGTCGATTTTTTGAATTTAACCAATTTATGATCACGGTTGTGTGTGGAAATACTTTAAACACCAACCAAAGCATTATCTCCATACATTTAATTCCAGAAGTTTTCTGCACACAATCAATTTATGAGATTTTATTGAATTATTCTAATTAATATTGATAGTGTAGTTAACAGTATTTCTATTAATCGATTTGTAGTATTAAAATTGTCATTTTCAAAATGTAAAATTGTCATTTTTAATTATTTCCGGAACGTAAGCACTTGATGGTTAGATCCCAAAGTTAGATCTGTGGGTCTGTGGTTGTATCTGTGGATTATCTCGAATGTGAATGTCGATTGTACTCAACAATATACATTTCTAATCCATTAGATTTTATTTGTGTTTTATTTCAAACTCTTCCTTTACTTTAACTTTAAATATATACGAGTAGAAGATAATAGTTACTTGTCATGCAAGTCTCTGATCCCCAAGCCGCCTGCCAAGCGTGGGGATTATGGCAAACCCCCACCATATCGGTGGAGGTTGTGTTCAGCAGTGGACTATCCGGTTGATACAGTACATTACTGTATCCAAGTCTGCAAATTTGTTATTTGGCGCGAGTACTTTTTTTGAAACCTGGGTAACGAAGGGTTCTAGGATTGAACCACGAACAAAGCATGTGGTTCAAAATATAGAATCCTGGGCGAAGCGAAAGTTCCAAAGGCACGAAACGCAAAATAACTCGAAGCGCTCGTAGCGAAGTTTACTTAGCTGTTCTCAACCAATCAGCAAAGTTAAGCAACGTCGCACGCGGTCATGAGTTGGTTGGGTGACCGTTAGTGACATTACTACTAAGAGTTTCTGTGCTTCGAAGGGCACGTTAAGCTGTCGGACCCGGTTGTTGTCTTAGGATGACAGTCGTTATAGCATGGTGGTAGGGTATTTTGCGAATGCCGGCCTGGCTAGCTACCACCCTCAAGCAGAAAATCTGTCGCCAAGCACCTAACGGTGTGTTCCAGCAGCTGTCCTTGAGAGCCAGTACTTCTAGGTTAGCCTGAACAACATCTTCGACCACATCATCACTTACTATCAGGTGAGATAGTGGTCAAAGGCTAACCTATCAGGCATAAAAAACAAAACCTTCTGAGCGCAACACACAATTTTTCACCTCACTTCAATGAGGAAAATGTTAGGTGAAAGAAAAAGTGCTTGAATAATGTGCTTAAATTTGCGGTTATTTTTGGTAAAAACTAAAAGTTAAATTGGTAATATTCAAAGTAAAAACATTCTAGTTTACAAAATGAAAAGAAAAATATATATATATATATATTATTTTATTATAAATTATTTATATTATTATAAATAAAATAATAATCAATCAAAAAATAGTACGGACCAAGAGCCTGTAGTACATTGTTAAATTAATAAAAAAAAATATATGCAAAGTAAATCAAAGAAAATTTATAGAGGTTTTGTATGTCGCATAGCACCTACTTATATTCGCCTTTGCTTAGAAGACGGCATTATAATTTCTTATAAACCAAATCAAATTACGCGCGCGTGTTTATTTTTGGATTGACACCTCAATAGGTGCCAATGCAAGAACTGTTATTTGTCGGATAAATCATTGGTGAGTATAAATAGCGAAATTATCAAATATTGCTTTCCGAACGCCTATTACTTACTATACGAATGCCGATTTTGAAACTGCTATAAACGCTATAGTCTCAAATCGAACGCACTGTTCTGAAATGTTGGTTTATTGTAAGTATTTATAAAATGTATATTATACAAGATATACAATGCACATTGTCGGACTTGCATTGGACCGCTATCTCCAATGTTGGTAAAAATTAATGATGTGATCTTATACTGCGATCCCCAAGACGCCTCCCAAGCGGGGGGTTATGGCAGACCCTCTCCTGATGGGGGAGACTGTGTTCAGCAGTACACAATTCGCCTGATATAGCAGTACTGTATGTAGGCACCAAAAGCATTTACACCCACACTAAGACGAAGTGCTACAAATAAAGTGTACAAATGCGCACAATGTAGGTACTGCGAAGGGGCATATCTTCGTGAGTCAACCAATCTGTACTAAGCTATCATTGCGCCTCAATTGCAAATAAATGGCCACTTAATTGATGAAATACCCTTCCACCATGCGGTGAACCTCAAGACCGTGGCGGGATTCGGACCATGGACCTGCTGCGCGGCAGTCCATAGCCAATGCCACTGAGCCATCACTGCTTCAAATACTATATTATATGTCACTCAAACAAGTGCAATGTCTGCTTTTTATTCGTTCTTCAATTATGTGGCCATTCATTGATATTTAAGGCAATTATATCTTAGTACAGATCTATGGTTTCACGAAGACACGCCCCTCCAAAGAAAACTATTTAGCGCATTGTACACTTAACTTACTCTACGTATAGTAGCATACTATCACGTCTACCATAGTAAGATGATAAGAAATAAGTAAGAAATTAAATTATGTAAATGTTTTCGGGACGTGTGCTGTTTTACTGACTGTCAGGGGCGGCCCTATTCTCAGAGATACAAGATTTTTGTTAGTTCTGAGGGTAGTGTTTCTTTACAGCGGTTGGTGCGGCCTGCGTCCTGGAGCATATCTGTGCCCTAAGTAACATACTTACATTGTACCTACACATGTTTCTTTGTTTTTTTTCTTATCAATAGTTCTACATATATGTATTCCTTACTGCGACATCACGTAAAATGTATTTCTTGAAATAAAAATGTATTATTATTATTTTTATTACTTATTATAATTTTGTGGAAGTTTTTAATTACAGTTTAATATCAGTTTCGCCCCTCATTACTTGACTCAGCATTTGATTGCAGAGGGCTGCGTACGGGTTTAACTCGACCACCTGAAAATAACCAAACACATTCATTAATAAATATTAAACAAATTTATAACTAACCAGAAACGCATTTCATGATTTTTAATGACATGATAAGGGATCCTCTCTTGAAATCAGTCTCAATTCAAAATTAGTATGACGATAATACGAGATACATCTTTAATAATAATATATATTCTTTATCTTTTACTGATACTCGGCCTAAGTCCCTACCTAAACTTTCTGTACCCCAAGTTTCATCCAAATCGATTCAGCCGTTTCAGTGTGAAGGAGTATCAACCATACACACTCAAATCCTGACTCACTAATAACCTGTGTTTCTACCAATCACACAAGCACCGCGATTTGCCATGCTTAAAATGAGTTCATCAAAATCACTTTGAGGAATGGCCGCCCACGTTCTTTGTAACAAGTCAAAAACTATTGTGTCTTCCAAGTATGGATGCCGTGTATACACAAGCTCTTCTTTTGTAGCATATCCCAAGCATGTTCAATATAGGGTTGAGGTCTGGCGATTGAGCAGGCCACGGCAGAACGTTAATGCGAGCATCGGCAAGAGTGCGAGTTACGACTCTAGCCGTGTGTGGACGTGCATTATCGTGCATTAGACGAAACGAATAACCCAAACGCCTTCGCAAAGGGATGATCACTTCTGAAACAGAACTCTCCGCATAAATCTGAGCATTGAGGTTGCCCCTGATCCAAATGAGATCTGTTCATCCACCGATCCAAATACCGGCCCAAATCATTATTGTCCCCCTCCATATATGGGTGAACGTCTTGACAGAATTTTAAACGTAGTTGACGTCCAGAGCTCCTCCAAACTCGAGTACGTCTTGTATCAGGCCGCATACCGAAACGAGACACGAATAAAATCCTCTATTGTGACAATACTCGAAAACGTACTTGATCCCTAGGCACTTTTGATGCAGATACAGATCGATGTTTTTTAATTTTCTAAGTGGATATATTACAAAAAAAATTAAGATATTAATTCATTAAAAAGTGAGAATGAAAATCACTCAAAAACCTTTTACTTATTCTTAGATAAATTAAATTCCCCAGGAGTTCCAGAATAAGGTGGCAAATTACGAGTAATTTGCCACTTTATTCTGGAACTAGTGCTAGTTCTCCTAATTAGTTATAATACGAACCTGCTTTTTAGCGAAACCACTGCCTAGTTTGGCTGCCTCAGCAAACGCAGCCCTGGCCTTGTCGTTGGCACCTTGCTTCCTCAACAAGACACCATGTTGGCAGAGTGCTAGCGCCCGAGACCGGGTTTGCTTGCCTTCCGTCAGTGTCAGAGCACGTTGTATGTCTAAAAGAGCCTCTGTAAAGAAGGATAAAAAAGGTATTTTTTAATGTTCCATAATACCGCTGGCTTAAGTTTCACGCCAAGTAAATAAACTAGCGTCAAGCGTCTTATAACCTATATGTTGTACAGATTAGTATTAAATAGCAGATACCATCTATGTCGAAGACTACATAAGATATCCACAATGTAAGTAAAATTACCCTAGAGCCATGCTCCGGGGCAGCAGGCTGCGAGGGGCGGAGCAAGCCGAACCTCCTGCTCAGCTTTGTGTTCTGTGTTGCTTCTGTTAGAAATTGAATAGATTTTCGAATACTTTTATGTTATTGTGTGGAAACAAGCTCCAGGCCCATCTGATTTTAACCGGACTAGCCTCTGCCTATTACAGATGCATTTCGTCACAAGTCACGAATTGCACTGCGCCCGTCACCTTGAGAAATAGTTGTTAAGTCTCATATGCCTGTAATTTCACTGGCTCTCAAGGACTGCTGCCGGAACACACGTTAGGTGCTTGGCGACAGATTCGCAAAATGCCCTTCCACCATACGGTGAAGCTGAAGCCCGCGGCGGGATTCGAACCATGGACCTGCTGCGCGGCAGTCCATAGCCAATGCCACTGAGCTATCACTGCTTCAAAACTGGTCACTGCTCTTCCAGCTTCCTCCACCCGTTTTTTGGACGATGTATTTATTCAACAGTGGACGTGTTCTGGTGATGATAGTCAACAGAATGAATTTGGTGACAGTAACTATTTAATCAGTCAATCAAACTCGCAACTTGGAACAACGCCAATCAATACTAGCGCATCGGAATGAAAGATGCAATGAAATAGATCATACAGTAAGTAACTAACAAGTTCATACATGTCGCGCACGCCAAGTGCAGTTCCCGGTAAACTGGTTTTTGAAAACGTTCTCGTTTCGTTTTCGTTCTGAACAAAATGTTCCAAAAATGTGTTCTTGAACTGTTTGAAACATTTCCAAAACGATATTTTAAATAACGCTTCCAAGCTCTGGTTATGAAATGTGAGTGAGTTCAGTGCCGCAATTTAACAACAGATGCATGACAACAATCTTAGAATGCTGAATTGAAATTACTGCAGAAAACTCACGTGAGAAATAGGTAGGGATCTACAAGCCTACAATTACCATCTATATACTTAAGTTCTCACTTCTCTCTGCTGAGGTGAAGTTGTATAAGCAACACGAGACCAGTACTTTACATCTCGTGCTTTGGAATCCTTTGATACGCTCTAGATTCTAACTTATCAATCACATAACACACGCCCGTATTGGGACACTTTGCTCCCTTGATGCAAAATTATAACTACTGTACGACCCTTTTAGTTTTTTCATTCATAATTTTCAGTCCACATCAACACACTGCTGTATTTCATATTAATAACTAATTAAAAGCTTTTATGTTTTTTCAGTACTTTATGGACCGGTAAACCTTACAGGCCCAGACCAAATTTTCTTTTAATTCAACTAATTAACAAAAACTTCTAATTAAGTTACAGGCCCAGGGCGCTGAATCTTGAAATTTTGAAATACGCCATTAAATATCACTAGGCTACAATGATTTCTTCTCCAAAATACAAGTTCTGTTCTGAACTTACCTTCATCTTTCCCCATGAGCCGTAACAGCTGAGCTCTATCGTTGTAAGCGGCAGGTCGGTCCGGGGCAGCGTCCACGCCCCTATTCAAAGTGCTTAGAGCGTCTTCCAGTTGCCCTGCGTCGGCGAGTTGCACTCCCTGTGCGCAGAGAGCGCTCGACTCTTTACATGCTGCGCTGGAATCTGTACAAAAAGTTATTTAATAGCATTGACCTATATATATATATACTAGACGCGACATCTCAAACGAGGATGCTCGACCAGTGCAGGCTAGCCGGCCGGCATACTCTCCCCCACACGCAGCTGGGCACTCGTAGAGATTACACGCGCTTTACGTCCAAAAATTGTGTATTCAAAATACACAATTGATGATACTGTCTTCGTTTGAGATGTCGCGTCTAGTATATATATATATATATGTCAATGTATGATACAAGTTTTTTTTTTTTAATTGCACGCAACATATTTTATTCGGTAATGATAAGTTAACCTTTGATGACAATCTCACCTGATGGTACATAAAGTGAGGATATGGTTGAAGGTGATAAACAAAAGATATCCTATGTAAATCTGGTACACTAACCTACCATAGTCCACATGTTGTTCTATGGGCACTTTAAATCTTTAAACGTATCGGATTTTCTTAGTAGCTTTTAATGTTGTAATAGTCTGCCTGTTTACTATTGGGTCAATGAAGCAGCGAGGAATGGAGCGGAAAGAAGAGAACGGTGCTGTGTGGTTCTAGTTCTAGAGTTAGCAGAATATCAATTATACATTAGGGAGCGGTGTTATTTCTCTAGCCCCGCTCCTCGACTCCGCTCCAAGGGATCAGTCTATTGCCGCAGTGGTACATATACAGGGTTATTGGAAAAATGCTAACAACCTCTTAGGGTTCACTTCTGCTAGTCTTAACAAACATTTAAAGATTATTTTTTTTCAAGCCTGGACCGCGCCGCGCTCTCTTTGAATAGAGTTTTACATATTTACATCGAGTAAAGTAATAAAAAATATGAAATAATAAATTACAGGCACAAGAGACTTTTAACATCAGGTGCTCCTCGTGCTTATTCCGTGAAATACATATAAAAAAATACAAAAAAAAGAAACATTGAAAAAATTTCATCTCAAAATGTTTGTTAGTACTAGCAGAAGTCAACCCTAAGAGGCATTTTTTTAATAACCCTGTATACCAATTTAATTGCAACCATTATGTAGCTGTAGCTACCTCAAAACTGTAGCTCCAACATGATTTAGCACCAAAAACATCAGTACGGTTTCACGAAAACAACAACCGTAGGTAGGGGTAAATTTAATGTTAGGTACTTATACTTGACGCCTGAGAGAGTTCACATAATGCCATCGGCGTATTTTGTGACCTTTCCAGGTCATTTGACTTTGAAGAGAACACTTTGAAAAGGTTGGAATAAATGACGTTACATTTTCCAAGTGTTTAATAAAAATGGCAGTTCCGTAAGGAACAAGATATGGACCATTCCTGTTTCTAGAGTATATCAACGATTTGCCCTACATGGTCAAATATCTATACATTGTTTAATATGCAGACGATATCTCTTTGATTTTGAAAGTAGATACCAAATACAGAGAATTGATTTGAGTAAATAATGTGTTATCAACTAACAATTTACTACTAACTTAGTTTTAAAAAGATGAAATGTGTAATGTTTTTTGTGAAAACTGGCAAACCAAAAGCGTATAGATATTACACTCAGGGATATGCATCAAAATTTCACAGTTTGAACACTTACTAATTAAAATATGTACGACGAAGCTACGTTTGTATAGAAAGCGGTACGTTCTAGGCTTATTATTATATGCCTCTTTATTTATATTAGGTACTTACCGTCATCCTCTTGAAGATACGTGTCTCCCTCGTCCACCACATCTCCAATAGTCGCTGTTGGATCGAAGATGCTCCTCAGCACAGCTCTGTCTCTTTCACTCAAATTTTCCAAACCAGACATAATGTATACAGACGTCACAAAACTTCTGCAAGGTATGAAGATATATGTACACGAAATATGTAAGTAAATACGTAGATATTTGTATTTTTATTTCGAACACTGCAACATTTTAATAAACACACGAGCTATTTGAATTGCGACTTGTTTTGAACTGAACTGAATAAAACTCGTAAAACAAGTTTTCTGTAAATAATTTACATACTTGAATAAACACAGTTATACCTAAGTAGTATAGTATAAATTATGTATATTTATTGATACTTGTATCTATTACATATCAGCCTCGTCTCCAGGAATTTCCTACACATTTTTTTTTTCGTATAGTGAGATACAATAGGTAGAGGAGTACCTAAGTTTCCTATTACTCCACCTATCATATATCTGGATTGCTCCCCAAAATCATAAGTTTTTATTCATACATATATATAGGCACAATTATTTTTAATTTTTATTTTATTTTAAAGGGTATATAATTGAGTGGGTGTGGCTTACGAGGTGATTTAATGTTTGCCCCCTGGGCTAGCACGTCCCAGTCGTCGAAGCGCAGGTCTGGATGACCCAATCAGGCAGTACGCGAACCGCTGTGTTCAAGTCTTGTGGTGGTGCGTCCGAAGGTAAGTCAGATGGAGCTGGTAGCCGCAACGTACGTGTATGCCAATATACGGTGACAGCGGTCAGGATGGACCTAGGACCAGCAGTCGTGCCAAGTAGGGTGGCAGTGATCCAGGTGTACCTAGCATCCCGTACTTGGGGTAGTTAATTCACGCACTAAGTACCTACCTACCTATGTCTATAAGTAAAAATCAGACAAGTGAAAAGAAGTGTTAGAAAGGGGAGACCTAGGCAAACGTTCCGAAATCAGTTTGAAGACGTTCTAAAAAAAGGGCAGGTCAGGAGTATCCTAAACCGACCCTTATGTTGAGTGTAGGAGAAGCGATAGAGATATATAATGATCGTAGTAAGTGGAAATTTGTGGTCTCTGCCTACCCCTAAAGGTTATCAACGACACACAGCTACGGCAATTAACACCAGTATAAGGTATAACTTGGTCCTAGCGATACAGGACTACATCTGTTATGGTTAACATTAGACCAGATTCTCTGTTTCACGAACGATATAATTGTAGGAGTCTTTAACTAAGTGCAAATCAAATCGCTATCTTCTAGGCAGGCATGTTTCAGAGTCGATCGCATCGTCAATTGCCCCGTGAGACTGCCGCAGTCAAGTGCTTACCTATTTCACTTAGACTTATTGGACTTAGATTCTAAAGGACAGACATTGCAACATCTACATTTCCGTCATAGTATGTCATTTCAATAGACGCGACGCAGCTTCTCAAGGTTCGTTCAAATTATGGTAATTATTAATGGTCGTTGTAATTTACATTTACTTACCAGTGGGTTGTCTATCTAAGCGACAATCTTAATGTGTGGATAATTTCATGTTTCCTAATTGAAACCATACTAAGACCGTGGGAAAATACCACAAATCGACTGTCCCTACGTATACTATTGAAACTAAATATCGCGAATTTTAAGTTCCGTGAGTTTACGAGGACCAGCGACGTCACATTCCACACTTTACGACTTTATAAAACTGAAAATATTTATAATATTTGAAATAAATGTTATCTACATTGTAATATAATGTGGTAGAAACAAATTGCGACGGTAATAAAAAACCTTTTTTGAGTTTCGATAGTCTACGTAGGGACAGTCGAAATATGGGGCAATAGACGAGTATAACCTCGACTCGATAAGGCTTTCATCAGGCGCACTGTTTGACCTTCATACCGTACGTCATTCAACTGAATCGACACGCTGTTGTGGTTGAACTATCGCTCTAGGTGGAATGTAGTTAGGTACCACCTTCTTTGAACAACTAACACTGAATAAATAATATTAGGGGTTAAAGTATGAACTTGCCGATATGAACTGGAAAATTGAAATTCGTATTTTTCTTAATTTAACATATTAACTAAAAATCGAAATAATTACCATTATTATCCATACATTACTGCCATCTAATAGGAAGGTCATTTATGCCTTTGCGATAGAACTCTAGTGTTCTAGGTTCGACAAACTGTGTGAAAGTATTTTGTACTTCCTCCTGGGAAGAAAACTTTTTATGACTTAGAAAATTAACCAAATCACTAATAAACTGGTAGTCCGTTGGAGCAAGGTCTGGCGAATACGGAGGGTGACGAATGGTTTCTAATTGCAGTTCCTGTACAGTTAAAACGGTTTCTCGTGCTGTATGAGATCTCGCGTTATCATGGAGCAATAATGGTAAAGATCAATTCATGATTCGGGGCTATTTCACTGCTAGTTTTTATTTGATTTTTTTATTTAATACTTTATTGCACAAAAAAAAAATTACAAAAGGAGGATTTAATGCTAAGGCATTGTCTACCAGTCATCCAGCGAGGGTGTTTGAGAAGGTGTATGTGCATCAAGGGGTGAATAAATAGGTTAAGTATGCAAAAAGGAAACTACAAGAAGTACAATAGATTAAAAAAAGAAAGAAATAAGTTGTTTTGATAACTATAACTACATATAATAAATAAATGCATAATGTAATATAAAATATGATAATAAATAATAATAATAGCTAAATATATATTTATAAATTTTGATATAAATTGCTGTAAAATAAACCTATATAGCAAGTAGCAATAGCTAGTTTTGCTATCATTGTTCGGAGTTCAGCATCTGCCGTTTTTGCTGGACCAGATTGGAGAAAGCTATAGTATATAACACTATGCTATGACCACCAAACAGTTACCATTAGGTACGTTTTTATGGGTAAGCTTTGCTTTAGGACCCTGCAGTTGCGGCGTTTGACCTGGGGGCCAAGTCTGCTAATTACATGTTCATATTCAGCATAGATTCATACAAGACAGAATCGGTAGTCTGCTGATCCCTTATGAATATATGAATCTAGGCTGGTTTGACGATATTGCCAACAAAAATAAAAAGAGAAGAGTAAGGTTATTCAGAAGACAATTGCGTTATTATTTCGTTTTGTATTCATGTGAAACCGAGATTGAGTCAATATTGACTCAATATGAACGATATGAAGTTAGTAGACTACCAAAACTGTAAAAATTTACCAGGCCGAGTCCATTATAGATTCATATTGATTAGCAGACTTGACGCCCTGGGGTCAGCCAAGCTAGGCAAGTATCCTTCTTTCTTGTCTAAGCTGAATAAAAAAAAAACAACTGAAAGTCGATAAACGAATGTTGCACATTTTTTAAAAGCAGAACATCATAGGTACCTACCTACCATCAACCATGTGAAAAAGTTTCACTCAAAAATCTCAATCCATGACGGTTCTATGTCAATTCGAAGTAACAATTACAATAAAACGGCAATTTCATACTTTAACCCCTATTATTAGGTAGGTACTAATATTATTTATTCTGTCTGGCCCATAACATTCCTTCTGATTTATGATCAAGTGACGATACTGAACAGTTTTTCGGCTGAAGAAGTAAACATCACGACTGCCCCAGACAGTTTCAGTTCCTAGGTACCTACAGTGTCCTAAGGGTACACATTAACCAACGCGTTCAGCTGAAGCAGCTGCTTTCGCGGAGGCGTTCAAAGTGGCGATCAGTTCTTTTTACTGATATTTTACAATTCAAACTTACTAATGTTCCGCTTTTTATTTTAGACCGTAGAGTGACGGTCTTGAATATTATCCCTGTCACAATCTCTTCCCGGTCAACCCTTTTTTACCTATGTTATCAGCGCTTGCTGAGGAATTATCTTACACCGCGGTCCCCAAGACACCTCCCAAGTTAGGGGTCTTAATGGGGGAGGCTGCATTCAGCAGTGAACAACCGGTTAAGTGTCGCGCAGATCAGTTATTGAAAAAATAGAGTACAAGAGTGTGTGAATGTCTCCAGCTTACTCAATTGAAATTTCTTAATTCTGAATATGCCAATATTTAGAGCATATTTTGTGCAATTATGAATACCAACTCAAAATTTAGGTGCCAAATAAACTTCGATGCTACGCGTGATTATTAGTGTGTTAGCTGACGTTATGGTCTCCAGCTGACACATGCTGTATATACGAAACGGCTGAAGATGTGGTTATATACTATAGCCAGGGATTTAGAGCATAATTTGTGCCAATAGCACAAAAAAATTTGAACGTCATACTTGAAAGCTGTAATAGTTATGACTCGATTTTAACGTGTAAGCTGGAGACCATACGTGTCTACAGCTACTCATCTGTATCTTCTGAACGACTGGACCTACGGCTTTGTTTAATATGTCAAAATTTAGAGCCAAATTTGTGCCAAAGGCACTAAAATTTTCAAGTCTCTGGCTATTAAGGTTTTGGAGATACAAGCTCAAATCAACGTGTAAGCTGGGGACACATGTCCCCAGCTAGCACATGCTGGACAGCTCAAACGGGAAAGCCTAGAATACTGTTTAATGGCTTAAAATGTAGGGTAGAATTTGTGCCATCGGCACCAAAATTTTCAACACAATAGGCCCCATAGTTTTTGTGTAACAAGCAAAAACATTTCTTCCCGCCAAAAAATTTAAATATTTGGACAAAAACATTTCTGAGCGCGGCGTTGCCGTCCCGTTGCCTGTAGCTGCAATCTATGTTGAACCTTATTCCTATTGCGTTTGAACTTACTTTTGCTTTCACGTTATGAATAGGTGGAAGAAGTTACAAAAAAAACAGTAGGTGTATAGACTAGGAGTGAGTAAGTACAAAATGTACTGGTATTTTTTCTCTCAGAATGTTAACTTATAATATTAGTTATATAACTATATACCTAATCCTATAAGATCTGTATAAGAGCCTCGATGAATGAGATAATGCACTGGAAACTAATCCACGCATGTACAGAACGTGATGATCACATACCTATTAGGTAGGCACTGTAATTTTATAACTGTAAAGATATATTATCAGTTTATCACACACCTACACGCGTAGAAAGCTTTTGACTTAAAAGTATTAGCGTGTAATACTTTAGTAGGTACCTATTACTAGAGAATGTAAAAATAAGTTACCAACTACTCAGCTTAGTTCGGCCAGTTTGACGTAGTCAAAAAGGTAAGCTAAATATTCGCTATGTGCGCTGCATACTTACGTAGGTACGTCGGTTGTACAAACGTAGTATTATTATATGTTCTATGCCAACTACCTACATAAAACGTCTATGATTATGTAAAAACTATACATAATAATCTCTATTTTGTGGTTTGTAGGGATTTGGAATTGAAATAAAAGTATCGATACCGTTGCGTTTCAAAGCATCGCTGCGGTATCGATATTGGAACAAATGTTTCGAGGTACTCCAGTATCGAGTACTTTTAAACGAATACAATGAGGGTTTTTATTTTATTTATTTTTATGTTATTGTGTCGGGACAAGCTCGAGGCCCACCTAATGTTAAGCGGACTGACCTCTGCCTATAACAGATGCATTTCATCACAATTTACGAATTGCCCTGCCCCCGTCTCTTGAGACAGCTCTCATGTGTGCCTGTAATTTCACTGGCTTTCAAGGACTGCTGCCGAAACACACCATTAGGTGCTTGGTGACAGATTTCCTACTTGAGGGTTGTAGCTAGCCAGGCGGGCACTCGCAAAATGCCCTTCCACAATGCGGTGAAGCTCAAGCCTGCGGCGGTATTCAAACCATGGACCTGCGCGGCAGTCTATAGCCAATGCCACTGAGCTATCACTGCTTCAAAGGTTTAGATATTAATGTCACAAAATTAAATTCCGAAAAATTGTTTAATGTTTTTTTATATAATCGTTTTATTTATTTATACTAAGCTAGAAAATACAAGTAAATAAAACTATAAATCTATTTGAACTATTTTATTCAAATCTCCTTAATAGAGTTACAACGCTCTACTGGATTATTATAAAAATAAATTGTCATTACCGGTAGCTGTCCTTGAGAGTCTAGGTTAGCCTGAACAACATCTTCAGCCGCATCATCACTTCGGTACCATCAGGTGAGACAGTTGTCAATCAGCCATAATTATATAAATTGAAGCCGTGATGGCTCAGTGGCATTGACTGCCAAGCAGCAGGTCCATGGTTCCAATCCCGCCGCGGCTTGAGCTTCACCGCATGTTGGAAGGGCATTTTGCGAATGACCGCCTGGCTAGGGACCACCATCAAGTAGAAATTCTGTCGCCACCTTACGGTGTGTTCCGGCAGCTGTCCTTGGAAGCCAGTACTTCTAGGATAAGCCTGTTAACACCTTCGACCACATCATCACTTAACATCAGGTGAGATTTTGGTCAAAGGCTCCATTATGCCAAACTCGTCTGTGAATATAAAACTTTTTGGAGTTTTGAGTCTAGATTCATATTTGACATAATGAAGTTCAAGTCTAAACTCGAACTCGTCTCTGAATGTCAACTTAGAAGTGGTGATTTTAGGCTCGTTTTATTATTGAACATATTTTTTTTCGGGTATTGTTCCATCGCTCTATATTTATAGGCGGTGCGCGCGTAATAATCACGATTTCAATGCCTACGAATTCCGGAAAGCGTCACATTTCAATCAGATAACATTAAAATGAATACTCTCTGCTACTAGCCTATGCCCCAACTGCTTTCATTTGCTATAAAAGAGAAAAGTCATTCCAACGCTATAGAAATAAAGTTCAAAACAGATTGCGGCTACAGTGAACGGGATGGCAACGCCGCGTTCAGTAATGTTTTTAACCAAATATTTAAATTTTTTGGCGGGAAGAAATGTTTTTGCTTGTAACACAAAAACTATGGGGCCTATTGTTTTGAAAATTTTGGTGCCGATGGCACAAATTCTACCCTACATTTTAAGCCATTAAACAGTAATCTAGGCTTTCCCGTTTGAGCTGTCCAGCATGTGCTAGCTGGGGACATGTGTCCCCAGCTTACACGTTGATTTGAGCATGTATCTCCAAAACCTTAATAGCCAGAGACTTGAAAATTTTAGTGCCTTTAGCACAAATTTGGCTTTAAATTTTGACATATTAAACAAAGTCGTAGGTCCATTCGTTCAGAAGATACAGATGAGTAGCTGTAGACACGTGGTCTCCAGCTTACACGTTAAAATCGAGTCATAACTATTACAGCTTTCAAGTATGACGTTCAAATTTTTTTGTGCCATTGGCACAAATTATGCTCTAAATCCCTGGCTATAGTATATAACCACATCTTCAGCCGTTTCGTATATACAGCATGTGTCAGCTGGAGACCATAACGTCAGCTAACACACTAATAATCACGCGTAGCGTCGAAGTTTATTTGGCACCTAAATTTTGAGTTGGTATTCATAATTGCACAAAATATGCTCTAAATATTGGCATATTCAGAATCAAGAAATTTCGATTGAGTAAGCTGGAGACATTCACACAAAATAAAATACCTAAAACTTCACGAAATTTTATGTTAATTTCGATGTTGTGTTTAATTGAAAATAAAAGAAAATACTACCTTTGTATGATATGGGCAATTTTATGGGGAGAACATTATTCACCTTCCCTATACCTAATCACCGTATTTGGTTTTACAAATTAGTTATAGAGTTACCTTACATATACATAGAAGCACACGTAGGGTTGGGTTAGACAGATATAAGTGAACTAGTAGTTCGCCCCGAACTGGACCTCGCAACATCTCGACAAGCAACTCATGTATGTACAGTTATGTGAAGATAGGACAGACTGTACAGAAGTTACTGTTTAATGTGAATACAATCATTATGATTACATAACATTGGACATACAACACTTAAGAGGCCTTTTACATTATGCAGCCCTCTCACTCGCACTTTTAAAGATAATTTCAAATAGCAACAATATGGTTTATATTTTTTAAAATGTGGTCAATCATTATTTTGCTGCATGCAACTACAGATGTTCTCAACATATTTTTACTTTGTTACATGTTGAGTCCAATTAGACTAATTCTAATTGGACCAAAATTTAAAATAACTGAATTACGCGTTTTGGATCCCCCATTACAGATATCAAAATGAAAATTAGTAGAGAACATCTATAGTTGCATGCAGCGGAATAATGATTGATCACATTTAAAAAAATATAAACCATATTGTTGCTATTTGAAATTATCTTTAAAAGTGCGAGTGAGAGGGCTGCATAATGTAAAAGGCCTCTTAAACTAAATATCGATTAATTATTATAATGTTAATCATCTTTTATAATATTTGTAAATTTTTTGATAAGTTTATCTTTTTATTTGTATTTGTACATATTAACGCAATGTCCATTATTATTATTTGCTAAGGATGCACAGATATAAATTAGATTTGAGCCCCTAGGATAGCTGTTCGAATATTGGCAAAAACCATTTTCAATCCATTTCAATTCACTTAAAAACTAAGCACTGGACCGATGTTTCATAATTACGTTCGGTTGTTCTCGTCTACAGGTCGCATTTCTTAACTGATTCTCGTAATTTTGTGATTTGATGTAATAAGTGAAAAGAACTTTAAAAAATCGTATAACTGCAACAACGAAATATTTTGAAAAATGTTACGTAACTTTTTTGTTAAGAGAATGCAACTTTTTTGAGGCCGAAGCCGACGCGAAGGTCGAAGCCACCGCCGACACCGATGCCGACACTGACGCCGATGCTGAGACCGACGTGTACGCCGACGTTGAGGCCAACGCCAAAGACGACGTCGACGCCGATTCCAAATTCGACGCAGACGCCGACACCGACACCGACGCTGACGTCGAGGCCAATGCCGGCGCCGACGCCGATGCCAACACCGACGCTGAGGCCGACACCAACCACCGACGCTGACGTCGGTCCAACGTCGACGCCGACGCCGCCGCCAACGCCGATGCCGACACCGACGTGGACGCCGACGTCGAGGGCAACGCCGACGCCGCCGCTGACGCCGACGCCAATGCCGACACCGACGCTAGCGCCTACACTAACACCGAAGCTGACGTCGGTCCAACGCCCACGTCGAGGCCAACGCCGACGCCAACGCCGCCGCCGACGCGACGTGGACGCCGACGCAGAGGCCGACGCCGACGCCGACGCCGATACCGACGCTGGCGCCGACACTGACACCGACGCTGACGTCGAGGCCAATGCCGGCGCCGACGCCGATGCCGACACCGACGCTGAGGCCGACACCAACACCGACGCTGACGGCGGTCCAACGCCGACGCCGACGCCGCCGCCAACGCCGATGCCGACACCGACGTGGACGCCGACGTCGAGGCCAACGCCGACGCCGACGCCGATGCTGACACCGACGCTGTCGCCGACACCAACACCGATGCTGACGTCGGTCTAACGCCGACGTTGAGGCCAACGCCGACGCCGCCGCCGACGCCGATGCCAACACCGACGCGACGTGGAAGATATTTTCTTGTACCCCTTTCTACTTGATTTTTGTACATTGTCTTCTTCACGATGTTGTAGGTAGGTTGAAATGAGGGCAAGATCATACAGCATTGCATTTGGCTGCATAAATAACAAAAATGTTCGAATGTGGGAGATCGTGTAAACATTGTATACACCACTGAAAAGTGTGTTTTTTTTTTCAATTACGGCTTCGTCTTCTGAAAAGTATAAAATGACATGTATTTTCACATGTTATTGGACCTTGTGAATAATAATAGCTCAGAGAGTTTTTTTATCAGGTACTTCAACAAGTTATTTCATGTGTTTAGTGTAAAAAGTCCGTTTTATGTGAACTTTCAATCAAAACAGTTTTTTATTGTAAAGGTGTTTTTTTTTCGTTTTTTTATGTTATCGTGACGGATCAAGCAAGAGACCTACCTGATGTTTAGCGGACTAACTTCTGCCTATAACACATGCGTTTTGTCACAAGTCACGAATTGCACTGCGCCCGTCACCATGAGACATAGTTGTTAAGTCTCATATGCCTGTAATTTCACTGGCTCTCAAGGACTGCTCCGGAACACACCGTTAGGTGCTTGGCGACAGATTTTCTACTTGAGGGTGGTCGCTAGCCAGGCGGGCATTCGCAGAATGCCCTCTCACTATGCGGTGAAGCTCAAGCCCGTGGCGGGATTCGAACCATGGACCTGCGGCACGGCAGTTCATAGCCAATGCCACGGAGCCATCACTGCTTCAATTACTATTACTACTATTACTTATTTACCAAACATTTGAAGCCCCACCAGACGTTGGGCAACAAGTGCTGAATGCACTTTACTTTAGGCAAAATGCGTACGCGCACGCGCCATGTGAAGAGTGACCGATTAGCTTAAAAACACCACTTTGGTACAAAGTTACTTGTGGGGTATGTCAGTAAAAGTGGTAGAGACTATAATTTACATTATTGCACCATATTTAGAAACAATATTCAATCTTTGTGTCGATAGTGGAAACTTCCCCGATTTAATGAAACAAAGTAAAATCACTCCAATTTTAAAGTCGGGGTCTACATCTGACCCTTGCAATTATAGACATATTTCCATCTTACCTGTTCTGAGTAAAAAATTATGCTCAAACAACTACTATCCCATTTTAACAAGCATAATTTATTAAATGAGAATCAGTTTTTTTTTTTTTTTTTTTTTTTTTTTTTTATGTTATTTATTAGTTTTCCACAGACTCCAGGGTCCGTGCCATTTTTTAGGTTAACTTAGAAATTTATTAATTAATTACATTACTATGGGGAGCATTACATATTTAGCGGGGAACACAGTTATTAGGGATGCTAATCTTACATCTATTATATATACTATTACAAATATTATATATACTATTACTATTACAAGAGAGAAAAGAGACAAACTGGTTTGCACAGGCATTCTGAACGGACCAGTGTCTTCAAGCAGCACTCGTTCACGAGTTGACTCGCGTCCCAGCCATCGTCCTCCTCAACAATTTGTGAGGGAAGAGGGCGACCCGACACACGATGCCGCCGCTTGCCTACACTTTATCGTAAGCATGACCGTTCCGAATGCCTGCGCCAATCCGCTTGCCAAAGGGAGAGAAAACTACAAATAAAAACTACATTCTTACGCATACAATAAAATTTGAACTCTTGAGTTTTTTATTATTCTGACCCACCGACGTCCATTTTCACCAGGGCCTCTATCAACACGCTGTTACGATCTCTGATACGATGAGAATCAGTTTGGTTTCACCAAGAGCATATCCACAACAGATGCAGGTGTTCAATTGATGTCGCATGCTATTGGCGTATTTTGTGATCTTTCCAAGGCATTCGACTGTGTAAAGCACTGCACTCTGATTCGTAAACTTTACCACTATGGTATACGTGGAAAAGCTCTGAATCTTATAGAGTCATATCTGTCAGACAGGCTACAGAGGGTTGGAATAAGTGGCAATACTTCTTCCGGGTCATTGGTAACAATGGGAGTACCACAGGGATCAATTTTGGGACCTTTTCTGTTTCTAACATATATTAATGATCTGCCTTGCATGGTCAAAGATTTCTGCGATATTGTTTTATTCGCAGATGATACCTCTCTGATTTTTTAAGTACATAGGAAAGGCAGTGAACTGACGCATGTAAATAATGTACTATCTAAGATTTGTAAATGGTTCGCTGCTAATAATCTTCTCCTAAATTCAAAAAAGACGAAATGTTTAAAGTTTTCTTTACCAAATGTTCCTTATGTTGAACCAAACATAAAGCTTGGCCCAGATAAACTCCCTATTGACAAAGCGACAGTCTTCCTGGGAATCAAAATGGATTCCACTTTACAATGGGATCCACATATACATGATCTCTCCGGAAGACTTAGTTCTGCTGCATATGCAGTTCTTAGGATAAGACAGTTAACAGACGTAGCTACTGCTCGCCTAGTTTATTTCGCGTACTTCCACAGTATTATGTCGTATGGTGTATTGCTGTGGGGAACTGCTGCTGAGATAGAGACAATCTTTATCATACAAAAGCGTGCAATTCGAGCCATATATAAAATGGGTCCTAGGGAATCTGTGAGGGATCAGCTGCAGCTGTCCTTGAGAGTCTAGGTTAGCCTGAACAACATCTTCAGCCGCATCATCACTTCGGTACCATCAGGTGAGACAGTTGTCAATCAGCCATAATTATATAAATTGAAGCCGTGATGGCTCAGTGGCATTGACTGCCAACCAGCAGGTCCATGGTTCCAATCCCGCCGCGGCTTGAGCTTCACCGCATGTTGGAAGGGCATTTTGCGAATGACCGCCTGGCTAGGGACCACCATCAAGTAGAAATTCTGTCGCCACCTTACGGTGTGTTCCGGCAGCTGTCCTTGGAAGGGGGACCCCCCACAGTGCTTACGTCCTCGTCGTGTCCCCTGGAAACGACCCAGTTCTGACCACCGTAACGGAGTGGCAGACTGGGCTCGGCTAAAGTGCACTGTGCGTCGTAGATTTCATTGCGGATTACCTACGACACTGGCGGAGGCAAAGATGCCTAAACCAGCGCGGGACGCCTCCGGGCGTTTCCTTAAAGGCCCTTCTCAGGGCCAACTAAAAGGCCCTTCTCAGGGCCATGCCGACGAGTCTGCGTCGGCGTCAGAGGTTAGCCGCGCACCATCCGCGGCTAGCATGTTTGCTCCGGCAGACGAGGTTTCGGACTCTGACATGGAGTCCGTCACTTTTGAGTCGGACGCTTCGACGGCGACGGCGGAACGTCGCCAGCAAGCGCAGAAGCGGGCTTTCTTGAAAGGCGGGTCTTGCTCCTCGGATTCCACGAGGAGTAAGCCCAAGAAGCCGAAGGCTAAAAAGCCTACCAAAGTAGTTGCGGACACCCACGACGTGGGTCTAGCAGATGCTCAACGCCAGCTGAACCTGGCTCGGCGGGTACAGCTCCAGCAGGACCTAGAGGAAAAGGTCGCCGCTAAGGAGAAGCAGGCGCGAACCACGCGGGCTAAGTCCGGGTACGGTGCGTCCATCGTACTTTACGCGGACCACTCCCTGGCCGATCTGGAGCGCATGGCGCAGGAGGACGAAGAGGAAATAGTGGAGGTCGCCTCTAAGTCTTCCAACCTAAAAGGGACTTTCCAGAAGTCCCTGAAGTGCAGGGCCGCGAGTATGCGCGGCATAATACGAGAGCTGGTGCAACGCACTTCAACCGAAGAAACGCGGCAACTGCAGGCGAAGGTCGACCGCCTGCAGTTGGAAGTCAGTCAGCTGCACGGAAAGCTGGCTGAGGCCACGGCCCAGCCAATTCAGGCTCACCCTAAACCAGCGGCTGAAGGCTCCTCCTCCTCCAACCTAGAGGATATCATCCGCAAGGTTGTCATGGAGGAACGGGCCTTCACGAGAGCCTGCTTCGCAGGCATCGAGGACAGGCTCTTACCGGAGCGACGCACTAGACCGCCACTCGCGGCGGACAAGAGGCCGAATGAGCCGGGGCCATCCTTCCAAAAGGAGGACGCCCTACTACCTTCCTCCACCCCGTCCAACCAACCTTGGACGGAGGTGGTTAGGAAAGGGAAGGGCAAGGCCAAGAAAAAGGCGGCCGCCTCCCCTGCCACACCCGCGAACACCCTTCCCTGCCCGTCCCAGGTGACCAGCAAGGGAAAGGGGAAGGGTAAGGGGAAAAAGTCGGCCCCGGAGCCCACCACCGCTGCTCCTGCAGCCAAAAGGGCCTCTGCCGGTGGGAGGAGACCTAAGCCCCTGGTTTCCCCCAAAACCGCGGCCGTTGTAGTGACACTCACCATGGAGGCTGCGGAGCGGGGCGAGACCTACGAGTCCGTCCTGAAGCGGGCCCGTGCTGGCGCCGACCCCACCCAGCTGGGGATCGGAGGCGTCACGTGCCGTCGGACCCAAGCTGGGGCCCGAATATTCGAGTTCCCGGGGGCTGAAGGTGGAACCAACGCGGACCTCTTTGCAACCAAGTTAAAAGAGGTCATCGCGGACGCGGCGAAGGTAGTCAGGCCCGTTAAGTCTGCGACCTTGGAGGTGACAGATCTGGATGATTCCGTCACCAAAGAGGAGGTGGTGGCGGCGGTTGCAGCAGTAGGGGGCTGCGATGTCGCAGCGGTGCAAGGTCGGGGTATCCGTCCCGGTCGCGGCGGCATGGGAACCATTCGCCTCGAGTGCCCAGTCGCCGCGGCCAAGGCCGCCCTCGCCAAGGGACGGCTATCTGTAGGATTTAGCTCCTGCAGAGTCCGAGTACTTGAAGATCAGCCTCTGCGCTGCTTCAAGTGCTTCGGAATCGGGCACACACGGGCCCTCTGCCCGTCCGAGGTGGACAGGGCGGACAGCTGTTACCGTTGCGGCAAAGAGGGGCACAAATCCTCCACCTGCAAGGCCACCACGCCACGCTGCGCGGTGTGTGCTGCCAGTGGCCGCCCGGCGGAACACGTCATGAAGGGGAGAAACTGCAATCCTCCCCTCAAGAAGGGCAAAGCGCAGGCGCCGACCCAGCCTGCCGTAGCTACCGCCGTCCCTGAAACGGGAACTCCGGCGGCTGTAGAGGGGGGTGCGATGTCCGAATGATGGATAGGGCCGAGCATCGCATCCTCCAGGCGAACATCAACCACTGCAAAGCAGCCCAGGACCTGCTGATGCAGTCCATAGCTGAGTGGTTGGTGGACGTAGCGGTGGTTGCCGAGCCATACTCGATACCTGGCCGTTGGCTGGGTGATCGGGATGGCTTGGTCGCAATGGTGTCGCGGTCTTCCACAGACTCCCCTCCCCTCTCGCTTCTAGAGAGAGGACCGGGATATGTGGCCGCCGCGTGGGGAGATATAGCCTTCGTGGGCGTTTATTTCTCCCCAAACCGCCCTCTCTCGGATTTCGAGGACTTTCTCGAAATCCTCACCGCCGTTGTCGGTAGGGCGGCGCCGCGTCAGGTCACCCTTCTAGGTGACCTTAACGCCAAGTCGGTGGCCTGGGGTAACCCAGCCGCGTCTTGCAATGTCCGGGGTCGCGTCGTTGAGTACTGGGCGGCCTCCTCCGGTGTGTCCCTCCTCAACAGAGGGACGGTCCAGACGTGTGTGCGGCAACGGGGAGGGTCAGTGGTTGACGTATCGTTTGCCACCCCCATACTAGCTGCCCGCGTCTTGAACTGGCGGGTGGAGATGGTGGAGACCTTGTCGGACCACCGATATGTTCGGTTCGAAATCTCCACCCAGAGCCCCCGGAGGACGGTCCCCTCGGGCCGTTCTCCCTTTCCACGGTGGGCTCTCACCCGCCTGGACCGTGAGTCGGCAATGGAGGCGGCGTTCGTGCAGGACTGGCTCGCACCCCCTTTCGAAGGCCTGGGCGTGGACTCCGCAGCGGTCGAGCTCAGGAAGTCCCTGACCGAGGTTTGCAACGCCAGCATGCCTCGGTCTCGCCGCCCGCCTCCCCATCGCGCCGTTTACTGGTGGACAGAGGAACTAGCGGAGCTCCGGGCCGCCTGTGTCACAGCAAGGAGGGCATACACGAGGAGTCGACGGCGCAGCCAGCGGGATGAGGCCAACGAGGACCTTCTTTACGCTTCGTACGTTGAGGCGAAGAAGGTCCTCAAGTCGGCAATGGGTGCTGCCGATGACGCGGCGAGAGCCGAAATGCTGGAGGGCCTCGACAGGGACCCGTATGGGAGACCATATCAGGCGGCGCGGAACAAACTGCGCCCCTCTGGTCCCCCGATGACGGAAACCCTCGAGCCGACATTGCTGGATGGGGTGGTCCGGTCCCTGTTTCCGAACGGGTCCAACTTCACCCCTCCAGTGATGAATCCTCCACAGGGAGCGGCTCCACTGGAAGAGGAGGAGGTTCCTCCAGCCACGCTGGCGGAATTCGAAAGGGAGATTCTCCGCCTCCGCGCGAAGAAGACGGCCCCGGGGCCGGATGGTGTCCCCGCCCGGGTGGTGGCCATTGCCACCCTACAAATGGAGGAGAGGTTTCGGGACCTATTCAGCGCGTGTTTCACATCTGGTAGGTTCCCGAAACCTTGGAAGGAGGGGCAGTTGTGCCTTCTCCGAAAGGAAGGTCGCCCGGTGGACTCCCCCTCGGCATACCGGCCCATCGTTCTGCTCGATGAGGTCGGTAAAATGTTCGAGGGGATCATCGCCAACAGGCTGAATGGCCACCTGCAGAGGGTCGGGCCAGACCTGTCGGACGCCCAATTCGGCTTTCGAAGGGGGCGTTCGACTGTGGACGCGTTGGCCCGACTCAGGGGCCAAGTGCGGGAGGCTGTGGACGCAGGGGGCGGAGTTTTGGCTGTGTCATTTGACATAGCCAATGCCTTTAACTCCGTCCCCCACTCGACAATCTTGGAGGCGCTCCGCTACCACGGAGTGCCTCAGTACTTGCGGAGTCTTCTGGCGGACTACCTGAGGGACCGAACTGTAGTCCTAGTGGATCGCGCAGGCCAGCTCCGCCGTTACAATGCGGATTCAGGTGTTCCACAGGGGTCTGTCTTAGGACCACTCCTGTGGAACATCGGATTTGACTGGCTGCTGCGGGGAAGTCTCCTCCCTGGCACGAGTGTCATCTGCTATGCGGATGACACTCTTCTCACCGCCCGGGGAGGAGACTTTAGAGAGGCGGCAAGTCTTGCCTCGGCTGGCGGCACCCTAGTCGCCGGAAGGATCCACCACCTGGGTCTGAAGGTGGCGCTTCAAAAGACCGAGGCCGTATTCTTCCACGGGCCTCGGCATCGCATTCCCACTGACGCCCACATTGTCGTGGAGGGCGTCAGGATCGAGGTGAAGGCCCAAATGAAATATTTGGGCCTAGTCCTCGACAGCAGGTGGCG
Source organism: Plagodis pulveraria (assembly GCA_963890685.1). NCBI lineage: Eukaryota > Metazoa > Arthropoda > Insecta > Lepidoptera > Geometridae > Plagodis > Plagodis pulveraria. The sequence continues at coordinate 26,759,678 of OY982960.1, read as the reverse complement.
CTTCGGCCCGCACTTCAGCGGGCTGTCGACGCGCCTGCTGAAGGTTGCGGGAGCCCTCTCGTGGCTCCTTCCTAACTTGGGGGGGAGCGCCGGCATCTTGAAGAGCATGGCCCTTTACGGTGCCCCTATCTGGGCCGACTCCCTCCGTAGGAGGGAGAACGCAAACTCTCTCCGCAGGCCTCAAAGGGCCATTGCGCTGCGGGTGGCGCGGGCCTACCGCTCGGTAGGGTTTGCTGCAGCGTGCGCTCTGGCTGGCACCCCTCCTTGGGAGCTTGAGGCGGGAGTGCTCGCCAGAGTGTATGAGTGGACGGCGGGGCGCAAGGCTCGCGGTGAGCCCCCCACCCTGGAGGAGCGGGAGACCGTCCGGCGTGAGGCGAGGGACGCAGTCGTCTTGCATTGGACGGAGGACCTCGCCGCCGCTGCTTTTGGTCGCCGAACGTTGGACGCTCTCGGGCCAGTTCTGCAAGACTGGCTCGGGCGGTCCCACGGCTTCCTCTCGTTCCGTCTGGTGCAGGTGTTATCCGGGCACGGATGCTTCGGATCGTACCTGCACCGGATTGGAAGAGAGGAGGCACCGGCGTGCCACCATTGTCCCGCGGTGGAGGACACGGCGCAGCACACCCTCGAGGTGTGTCCTTCGTGGTCCGAGCTGCGCCGCAGCTTGGTCGAGGTAGTCGGGCCGGACCTCTCGCTGCCGCGCGTGGTCAACGCCATGTTGGAGAGCGAGGGGTCCTGGGCAGCGGTCGCCTCCTTTTGCGAGGAAGTGATTTCGCAAAAGGAGGCGGCAGAGCGCGCAAGGGAGGAAGACCCCCTTGCGGCGCCACTGCGCAGGCGAAGAAGGGGTGGGAGAAGACGATTGAATAATCGACATCATCTCCCATCCGGTGGTGAATAGCGAGAGAAAGGCGCGGGGGCACCTTCTCTCGCATTGCACCTATTCACCACCTCCGTCGGGCGGGAATGGCCAAGCATTCCTGGTCATTCCCGGGCCCCTCTTACCTGGAGGGGCGCGTAGGCCCCGCTGTAAAGCGGGCGGTCGTCGAAGGGGGACTGGACGCAAAGGCTCTGGCCGTCTCCCAGTCCTTCTCCACACAGACGATGCTGGAATGCCGCTGGGTCTTTTAGTGGGTATACCGGTCACCTACCGGGGAGTCCCACATCCCCCCTCCATCCCCCGATGGAGGGGCATGCGTAATGCATTTTTCCCAGCGAAAACAAAAAAAAAAAAAAAAAAGCTGTCCTTGGAAGCCAGTACTTCTAGGATAAGCCTGTTAACACCTTCGACCACATCATCACTTAACATCAGGTGAGATTTTGGTCAAAGGCTCCATTATGCCAAACTCGTCTGTGAATATAAAACTTTTTGGAGTTTTGAGTCTAGATTCATATTTGACATAATGAAGTTCAAGTCTAAACTCGAACTCGTCTCTGAATGTCAACTTAGAAGTGGTGATTTTAGGCTCGTTTTATTATTGAACATATTTTTTTTCGGGTATTGTTCCATCGCTCTATATTTATAGGCGGTGCGCGCGTAATAATCACGATTTCAATGCCTACGAATTCCGGAAAGCGTCACATTTCAATCAGATAACATTAAAATGAATACTCTCTGCTACTAGCCTATGCCCCAACTGCTTTCATTTGCTATAAAAGAGAAAAGTGATTCCAACGCTATAGAAATAAAGTTCAAAACAGATTGCAGCTACAGTGAACGGGATGGCAACGCCGCGTTCAGTAATGTTTTTAACCAAATATTTAAATTTTTTGGCGGGATAAAATGTTTTTGCTTGTTACACAAAAACTATGGGGCCTATTGTATTGAAAATGTTGGTGCCAATGGCACAAATTCTACCCTACATTTTAAGCCATTAAACAGTATTCTAGGCTTTCCCGTTTGAGCTGTCCAGCATGTGCTAGCTGGGGACATGTGTCCCCAGCTTACACGTTGATTTGAGCTTGTATCTCCAAAACCTTAATAGCCAGAGACTTGAAAATTTTAGTGCCTTTGGCACAAATTTGGCTCTAAATTTTGACATATTAAACAAAGTCGTAGGTCCATTCGTTCAGAAGATACAGATGAGTAGCTGTAGACACGAGGTCTCCAGCTTACACGTTAAAATCGAGTCATAACTACTACAGCTTTCAAGTATGACGTTCAAATTTTTTTGTGCCATTGGCACAAATTATGTTCTAAATCCCTGGATAAAGTATATAACCACATCTTCAGCCGTTTCGTATATACAGCATGTGTCAGCTGGAGACCATAACGTCAGCTAACACATTAATAATCACGCGTAGCGTCGAAGTTTATTTGGCACCTAAATTTTGAGTTGGTATTCATAATTGCACAAAATATGCTCTAAATATTGGCATATTCAGAATCAAGAAATTTCGATTGAGTAAGCTGGAGACATTCACACTACAAGAGTTAGCTTAGAGCACACAACACAGACATTTCGACCACACACGCAGATATGAAAATGTCATTAATATGTTTTTTATTTTAGTTCATCGGCCCCCGCTGTTGTTTGTAGGTTGGAGTCCAACCGTCCGACATGATTTGACCCTGTTGGGATATGTTGGTTATTTGCTTATTTGTCTTTGAATTAAATCGCGATCTAGATTTAAAATAAAATTCACCATTATCAACAATATTTTAATAATTTTTCGTTCAAATAATGATAATAATTACAAACTAAAATACTTACAACAAACTTAAACACATATAAGTAAGAGAGTTCGATGGTTTTGAGTGTTAACCAGAGGTAAATAATCTTAGGGCATGTTTCAGAATGTTCGAGTAAGTTCCGGTTATACTACCCAGACCATAAAATAACTGAATGATAAAAATGACAGTTAACATGTAGCGCGTTTCAAGCCTTAACCGATGGATAGGCTAAAATTAAATCGATGACTGTGAAACGCAATGATAGTGTTTTATTTATTAAATATGTGGGTAGTATAACCGGAACTTACTCGAACATTCTGGAACAGGCCCTTAATATACAATATTTTATATGTTCAACTAAAATGTACCTATCTACTCCGAATACATAATTTTATCTTGGCTTTATTCGACTGCATCAACGACCTTTCTTATTGTCGCACTGTATTCAATTTCATATTTTGTGTTGAACAAGATCGAGAAGTAATGGTGTTAAATTTGACTTTACTTTAAAAAGTTGTCAACAAACACACAAGTTCTAAAATAATAATCAAATCCTTGACACATGTAAGTAACTTCTTCAGTAGCGCCAAAACTTCTCGAATTGACATTTATATGTGAAATGTCAATTCGAGAGAGAATTCACAAAATTTTATTCTGTTTCTAATCGACGATTTTGTTTTAAATAATATCGTTTGATACGTATCAATGACGATTTTGTTTAAAACTAAGTATAAACCAAATTACATTGACAACTGTCAGTGATGATTTAGTTTAAGACAATTTCGATACATACCAATGATTTTGTATAGAACAATAATTTCGATCGATACCTATCAATCGATACTGTTATAAAATAAATCGTCAACGTCGTAGTTCCATATGTACTTACGAATAATTTTAGTTGGTACACAATTTATTAATCTGAGATAGGTACTAATATGTAACACAATTTTGAAATAAAATAATCACCTCCATGTGAAAAGTATAAGGCGTTTTATTTTGTTTTCGACTTTCGTACGATCCCTTTATTTTAATCGCAATATGGGGAAGATGTTAGCCTAGAAGAAGAACGCAATAAATATTTTAGCTACGACATGGCGATGCATAGAATCTCTTTTATTTGTTACTAGTTATTTTATTATTAAGGCGGTGAAAATTATAATAATTCATGTTTCATCAATTTTCAGTGGTGATCAATGTTAAAGTGATTATTACTGGTCAAAACTGGCTTCAACGGTATTAAATATCATCAATACATAAAAAAATAATGTATTACCTATATTAACAGCGTTTTTGAATACAAACTTCTTAATTTTAACATATGTAGCGACTTGAGGCTGCCCCTAAAGCGCCGAGGTACGGAGCGGAGTGGTATTAACCAATCGAATATGCACTACATTTTGTTTAATTCCGCAGTACTCTGTTCCGCTTAGATCCAGAGGGCAGGCAGACAGCATAAATATCGGATAAAATAATACAGCTTTGGCAAAACTTTACACGGTTTGCGTAAAGCAAATACAGCACAACATACCTAGATAATTTCATACAATTATTCGTGTACTTGCGAAAAGCATTACTTTTACAGTCACGATTAAAACAGTGAAAATAACATAATGCATACGATAAAATGAGTAGAAAATTAATATTTCTGACATTGAGTATATCCCGGATAGATAGAAAAAAAGAATTTAAATAATATTGCTGTACTTTTTCCATTGCAATTTCTGATTGCAATAGGTTGAGTCACTGAAACCATGGATCAGGCCTGGTACAACTATACTGCCTTATTAAATTATTCAAATTGACACAATTTTTTTAAGGGTAACAAAAAATTTGTTCGGTTCTTTACACCAAATTTTACATACAAATTAGAAAAGAAAAGTTTCCATGTGCGTGGATTAATTCCTTTAAAAAAATAACCTTTCCGATATGGTATGATTTATATATTTTTCAATTTTTGTAACTGATAATTCCATTGGTTTTCTCGTGACTATTTATTTTAACTGACATTTGTATTAGAACCGTAACATAAACGATCTCATACAAAAAACTTTACATAAGAGTTCAAAATTAATCATACAATAAATAACTTTAAAACTACATTAGTAGACTTATTCCGACATTGTGTAAAAAAATACGTTTTTCTCGTAAGTGTACTTTTAATACCGCATTTAAGAACAATTTCGTTCAAAGGATTGAACGATATATGTGTATATATATCAGAGATTAAGATTTGTAATAATAAACTAAGATGTGTCTACATCTTTCTACTGTCCACATATGTGTTTAAATTTTTTAACATTTCAATCTACAATGTATATCTAAATCTAGCAATCGCTAACAATCCGTCATCGCAACAAGACATAACACATTAATTTCAATAAAACATGAATCTGAATGACATTCACTCAAACTAAGTTACAGTTATAGCCATATTGAGTCACAACACAATAACAGCCAATGTGTATCAGGTTATTGGGACTCATAATGTCCAAACTAAATATAGGACTTGTAGGCATATTTGAGCCACACTAGTACCAAAGTGAGTATTAGTATTTACGGGTCTTTAATGTGTAGACAAAATATAGGGCTATTCCATATTGGGCCACAATAACAACCAGTGTCTATTAAGATTTACAGACGTATAATACCCAGCCAAAAAATTGGGCTATTTTAGCTATATTGGGTCACAGTAACCGCCTCATAGAAAAAATTGGGCTATTTTAGCCATATTGGGTCACAGTAACCGCCTCATATTAGGTTTTATGGACCCGTAATGTCCAGTCGAAATGTAGAGCTAATTTTGAAAAGAGTAGATATTTTATACCGCCGTTAGGAGTCCTTAATCTTTTAGTTTCGTGATTGACAGTCATGTGATTGTATTGTTATATTAGGAGTATCGGTTCATATTGTGTGATTCAAGATTTATTTCAACTCAGATTAACCAACTTCTGGATCAGGGCGTACTTATATCTTTAACTTTGACACACTTGCATAATACAAAATACAACATACTGTATATTTAGTTAATTTAACAAGATTATATGAGGTAAAAAGCTAGATAGTGTACCTTATTGGTACGATAACGATGTATTAAGGCTTGTAATAAGTAAATCTATATCACAATCCATCTTTTAAAGTTAACTTATGGTACATATTGGTACAGCGTTATTTGTTATTATAATTATCTAGGTTTACCGATAGCTGTACCTCTGTATTTAAGGTTTCGTTGCAGCAAAAGACAAAAGGCGAATTAAATTTTACTTTTACATGGGGGTTTGCTAAAAAAAAATCCTTTATTTATTTTAAAAGCCAATTATATAAAGGTACAGTGTGTATATACTCGTACCTCTAAACAACTCTAAGCGCACAAGCGTTGGAATATTTGGCACCAGGGCGATAATCAACGCTTGTGGTTTTCTCACTGTAACTTGATATTTCTCATTATATTTAGCTGTAATAGACCCCTATATAGCCATCATATAACAGAAATTAATATTTTTAATCCAAACAAGTCAGCAGTCGAAAAACTAATAAGCGTATTCATTTCTGCTGTACATATTCTGCACTCAAGCCGAGATAGATAAATAATTCCACATAATTTTTAACACTGCTAGGTCACGTTTGACACGATACGAGTAGATGTATTGAGAGCTTTATGTTTACTTTCCTCGCCATTTTAACATGAAACAAATCGTGCTTTTACCTTTGGCGTGTTATAGTGGAAGTAATAAAACAGTAATTATATATAATTTATAATCACAATCCTTAATTGTTACATACACTCAGTCACTCATAATATCTAGATTTGCACCGTTTATGTCGGTTTTGGAGAAGGCGGTACGGAATTGTTTGTGGTGGGACGTGGTCAGTTAAAGCGAACGTGTCAGCATAGAATCTGCAATCAGCGTAAGGCTCTGTTCAGTAGACGCCGCGACCGCGATGCAAGCTTCGCGGTTTAAACGCGGCGCGGGCGCGGCGTAAGGAGGGTGGTGGAAAATAATTCTGATATCTTAGAAAAGATCATTTTAAATTTGGGAAAAAAGGATACTAATGCAGGATGGATAAATAATGACAGCAGTTTAATGTAATAAGTGTGCGCAGTTTGTGTTCACAGATGCAATGTGGAATGAAATTAAGTCATTTCATATAATTTTTTTTGTTGTTATTTTATGTTATTGTGACGGAACAAGCTCGAGGCCCACCTGATGTTAAGCGTACCTCTGCCTATAACAGATGCATTTCATCACAAGTCATGAATTGTACTACGCCCGTCACTTTGAGTCTCAGTTGTTAAGTCTTATGTGCCTGTAATTTCCCTGGCTCTCAAGTACAGCTGTTGGAACACACCGTTAAGTGCCTGGCGGCAGATTTTCTACTTAAGGGTGGTCGCTAGCCCGGCGGGTACTTGCAAAATGCCCTTCCACCATGGGGTGAAGCTCAAGCCCGCGGCGGGATTCGTACCATGGACCTGCTGCGCGGCAGTCCAAAGCCAATGCCACTGAGCCATAATTGCTTCATAACTGAGCCATCACTGCTTCCGTTTAAGACAGGGGCCTAATTCATTGTATCACGGTAAACAGCAGCTCACACTGAGCTCATCCGCGGGCGACGGCTTCGAACGTTGCTCACGTCATTTTCCAAGAATTGCAATAAAACCGCACCTACCAAGACACCCTTATCTACAAATACTACGTAGATTCATAATTTTAGAACACGCCTTCTCATCAAGAATGAAGTTATTATCGACAATAAACCATGCAAATCTCAGAAATAACATTAAAACAATAGGTTAATATATACAATTAGAGAATACCTTAAAAATAATCTTATTCTATACAAGTAGAAAAAACTGTATAATATATAAAAATGGTCTAACATTAAAATTTCTCCATCAAGGAAATCATGCTTGAAATGGATAACACCATTGTAATTTAAGTATTTTAACTACGGCTTTGCAACATTGGCGATTGGCAATGTGTATTAGCGTCGTGAAGTGTTGTATTGCGACGATCAATCTTGATACTGTAATACCATAGATGGAAGTGATAAAATCGCGTGATTACGAATAATAATCACAACTAACTGTTCTGCTAACTTAAAGAGTAAAAAAAAAATACCCAATGCAAAGCTAGCCCGCGCATTGGTCGTAAGATTGATGACCCAAAACAACAATATCTGTGACATAAGTTACAAGATTATAACAGACAAAAGCCATGTTTCCAACTCTAAACAAGAAGCTGACAAAAAACCTGCTAAAAAAACAGCGGGATGATTTGCGCCTTGTTGTAGGCCTCTTTACATGTCACGTTAACCTGAATTACTTTCTGTACATAACTGTAGCAACACACACTCAATGTAGCGGTTGTATGAAGAAGAGACTGTGGAACACATACTAACACAGCGAAGCCATAAAACAAAAATAATTGACACGGGACTACATGAGTCATTCCCAACAAGATCCTCACCGCCGACGACCCAGAGTCCTTCACTACATCAAGTAGTTGGGATACCTTGGGTAGCAACTGTCTTCGATGTAGAGGCTGTATGCGAAAAGATGAGACCATGGAGCATGAACTACTGCACTTGCCACGGAACAAGTAAGAGTTACAACCGGACTACCAGAGTCATTCTCATCGTCGACGTCCTCACCAGCATCACACACGCCACCGGAGCAGCTATGCCAGCGACTAAAAGTCGTTCTCCACTACGTCAAGAAGTTGGGATTGCTTGGGTAGAAGATGCTGGGGGAAATGCACAAAACACCCCAAGTGAAACATCTTTGTCATATCGCCCCCAAATAATAATAAGACCTTGATACTACAACGTCCGCAACCCGCGAAAGTTTTGACAACTGTCGCAGTCCTATTTGAAACTATGAATACTGAGACCCTCTGACTAATCGATGTCAACACTCATTCGCTTTCATCTTTCAATGTAGCATGCATACTTGACTGTCAAATATGGTAAGCACAAAGAAAGATTCAATGTAACCTTTTAAGATTTAGCTTTTAGTTTTAGCGATTGAGCGTACGGCATCATATAACTCAGGCTGAAAGAGTAACATGGATAATATTTATTTGTATCGAATGTGTAATGAATTTAATCTAGTTAGAAACCGTTTTAGTAAAGACACCAATTAAAGATGGCGGCGGTAATAATTACATCTCACTTGCACACTATAGATTGTCTGTGTGTACACACTATAGACTGTCTGTGTATACACACAGACAGATATAGACTGTGTATACACAATATAGACTGTCTCTGTATACACACAAAAGACTGTCTACAGTACATTTGACATAATGATTAGCGGCGCCATCTTTGATTTGTTGCTTTATGATTTTGTGTTCTACCTAAATGAAACTTGTATCAATTCTAAGCAGCCTAAACAGTTCTTATTTTATAACAAAAATACAATACAATTACAATGGTGTAATCCCTATACATAAATATAGAAATAATCTTAAATCCATATTATAATTTCATATTGTTTATGATAATGTATATGAAATGATAAATTATGCCGTTACAGTAATCTACGAGTGTCAAATCATTAAAATCTCACATCTTAGATCTAGTATTTAATATTAACAATAAATATTTATTGATCCCTGAAATGAGCACTCATTGTTCATTGTTATCTCACATTTTCATGTCATTACTTTAGCAAATTGGTTGAATATGCTTATGTCACGCCTGATTTTAAAACATTAAATGGCACGCAATGTACCGATATGATGAACAACCAGAATTGGATACTCCACTATTCAAGAGGAACCAACACTTTGGAGAACGTTTGATCTTTCACCATATTAATATTAAATTGCATAGTTAGGCTCCTATATTAGCAATATCTGCAATAGATAATTAACTTCAGTCCGGCAAGTTTGTTTGTGACTGTCCTGTAGGGCTACTAACTACAATCCTTCCCTATCACCCAATGGCCTTCACAGATGAAGATTTTTTTGGCTGTAAAGCGATAAATCTTAATGACCCTAACACATTTCTCAAGGGAAAGAGATACAGAATCGTCAGTGGAACCCGCAAGGTTAGTCGCATACTAACCTGACCTAATCAAGGTGACAGCAATGTGGCTGAATTATATTATTACCGGCATAACGTCTTAGGAGACTTGAATTAGTGACATATTTCCACATTATTCTTTTTCTTTTCAGTGTATGATACAATCGAATAATATAGGGAGGAAAACATTTGGTTACTTGTGGTACTAAATGTCCATATAAAACTATTTAGCAGCTTTCTAAAATATCCAATTATATCCACAATTTGAGTTTTCAGAAAGCTGATAATTGAAATAACTATGTCCTTCCATCATTATATTTCATTTTACATTGTCCATCAATAATAGGTTGGACTATTCAAAAGACAATTAGGTTTTTCTAAATGTTAACTTCAGATATATAAAGAAGTTTGGATGGAGAATGGTGCATAATACTAGAGAAACCAACAAAAAAACTCATTTTGGCCCCTGTCTTAGTCCCTTACAAGGCAAACCCGTGGACTGTAAAAGTGACACGTTAAATATGGGGAAAGGTTTTTTTTGTGGTACAGTGTATTCTTCTTTATTTATCTGAGATTGTTATCAGAAAAATATGTTACTAAGCCAGTAACTAACAACCTATATAATTTTCTAATTGAAAAATTTCACAGCCATATTCAATTTAAACCTTTAGAAAATGTGAAATAACAATGACAATCATTAGGATATAAAGATGTAATTTAAACCTAACATGTAAAGGCATGGATGGAACTCATTATGTCTTTGTATATGCTCACAATTCTGGTAATGCTACCTTCGTTGGAAACCTTTTGTGCCGTCAGGTCCTCGAGGGGTTCGGATGACCAGCACTCCTCGGGGCGGTGGGGAGGGGAACACCACTGTTAGACTAGAACTGGGCGGTACACGAGCAAGAACTTTCCGTTCTTTTGCTTTGGTGTTATCATTTTTCGTTTTACCGCTCGATTGACTGTCATTAAGGTTGTTGGCTTGCAGCTTTTCTTGTAGCCCGTTAAGTCTGAAAATAAAAGCATAAACTATTTCAAAGTAATTCCAATTCAATGGTAAAATCATAGAATATCAATTGAAATATAAATCCCTTCATGCTTGACTTCCATATTAAGAGCATAATTATTAATTAATTGCCGCATTCGGAGATGCCAATTTACACTAATTGGCATTAAATACTGTCAAAAGAACAAAAAAGCGCTCGTAGCAAAGTTTGCTTAGCCGTTCTGAACCGATCGGCAAAGTTATGCAACGTCCGCCGTGGTCATGAGTTGGATGTGTCTTCGAGTGACATTACTACAGAGCGCCTCCATGCTTCGGAGGACACGTTAAGCCGTTGCTCCTGGTTGTTGTCTCAGGATGGCATTAGTTTATTTATGGCATAGGGCATTTTGCGAATGAGCGCCAGGCTAGCTACCACGCTCAAGTAGAAAATCTGTCGCCAAGCACCTATCAGTGTCTTCCGGCAGCTGTCCTTGAGAGCCATTAATTCTAGGTTAGCCTGAACAACATCTACAACCACATCATCACTTACCATCAGATGAGATAGTGGTCACTATCAGAAATAATAAAAAAAAACTGCACAATTTAAAAGTACAGGGGTCGAAACTGATTATACAGTCAAATATACTGATTTTACTGACTGTAAGACTAAAAATTACTGACCTATTACTGCCTTAACTTTTATGGATATGTAGTAATACTCGCAAAAGATAATTTGAGATTTCGCATGTAAAAGTCAACTCTTGCGGGTTGTAAATTAATTAAAAGAATATTTTATTTTCTGTTTGGACTCCAACATCTCCATAGTCAACCCATACCACCATATTTATTTATAAGCAGGTAACAAGTAATCAAATCTTAGGGTTATAACAATGATATTATATATAAGATATGTTATATATGGCGCACTGAAATGGGCCCATCTAAACGACCCCCGGGACAGTCTCGTATCTGACCGCACTCATTCAGCGAGAGATAGTCCAACGTGCGCGCGTCTCTTTAAGACGCATATAATTAAATAAAAAAAACCTTTTTGCTTGTACAGAGCTGTGGTAATAATTATAGGACAGTATACAAAACAAAGAGAATTATGTATCACCTATAAGTCTGTATAAATTGCCATTTTCTCTTAGTATTTTAAATATTTTTATGTATTTCTGAAAACGAGTGCTTGAAATCATAGAAAAGGATAGTAAAACGTATGCAGTAGTGCGCAGGACAAGGATGGAGAGCGCGGTTATCGGTCGCGATGTTCCGTGTCATAGATGAATAGAGTAGTTGTGACATTGAATCTGTGATTGAGTACGTACTTTACTAAATGAATATTCAGTAAGATAGAGCACATTCTATTAAAAAAAAAAATATTAGCATATAAATAATGATTAATATATAAACTAACTATAAATTAACTAATATATATAAAGTTGTGTTTTTTTATTACTGATATTAATTTCGTATGATTTATCCATATTATTATATCAACAATTTAACACAAAATGAATAATCAATTTTTAAGCGCTGTATTTTTCACAAAAAAAATTTAACCATCAACTTTTCACTAAGTAACCGATTAAAAAACTATTAACATTCGATAATTAAGTATGTGTCTGATGGTAAAAATAGATAGTTTTAAATAAAATTTACACAATAATATAAAATTATGAGTATGCATTAATCCTCCGAATCACTTAATTTGTCCTATCGCATCTGTAGAAATAATAATCTTAGTTTCGACATCGTTGCGCGCTATCCCTGTTGCTCACATAGAATGTCCGATTTTATGTCGCACTCCGGCGCATCTCCGAAACATAATCTATCTATACAAGTACATACATCAATTGACGGTACGGGTGTCGTTTACAAACGTTGTTTTAATATGTATAAACGTATCTTTCGTAATCTTTGGGTTATAACAATATATAACAGTAAATTAGTTGAACAATTTATAAAAGCAGACAAACACGCTATTATTACAAAATTACAAATTTACGAGAGGAATAATTATTGTCTTGTACGAGATTGCCATAAAACACTCCACTACAGCAGAAAACTATACATAGTTTATGTTATTTTTATCAACACAAAACAGAAATAGACCAGGGTAGATCATTTCTGAAACCAATAAAATTAATAGTGGGATGAAACCCATTGAAAAAGGAAGAACATATTACAAAAATGAAAGGAAAAATAATTTATGGGCGATCTGAGGTCGGGAAGAGGAAGGGGGTGAGTTTTTAGGGGTAAACATCGGTTTATCTCGATTTCCGGCAAAATTACAAGTCCTATGGAAAAAAAATATGTGACTAAGTTATAGGTAATAAAAAGATCTACAACTTTTGTATTAACACATTTTATTTTTTTAACATTTCATTTGGAATGTATATAGTATTTTTGCTCACACCTACCTCATATACTTAATTTATTTCTCTGTAGTGGCTAAAATAACATATTTATGTTGATGTACTTAGTATATAAATATATGTAATAAAACTTTTTTAATCTTAATATTCTTTATTATTCATCGATAATTATATAAAGTCTGAGTTTTTCTCTTTTCTTTGCATTTTTGAGAACTTTTTTACGACGGTAATGTATATATGTTTTTACATTATCAAAAAGAAGAGATTTCAACGAACAAAAAGCCTACCTACTATTTAAAAAAGCTGATATTTTGATGCGAGAATTTTCGGTTGAAAATTAAGGTGCTTTTTCGATACTATGTCAAAATGAAAAAATAAATATTTAAAATAAATAAAAAATACAGTGTTTGGGACATAAAGAGGTAAGTTTTCAGCAAATGTAGTAAAATGAATTTTTTTTTGTATAAGATATAAATAAAAAACCAAAAACTTTGTTATTTGAATTTTTGAGGTCAAGGGAAAAAAGTGTTAATACAAAAGTTGTAAATCTTTTTATTACCTACAACTTTGTCATATATTTTTTTTTCCATAGGACTTGTAGTTTTGCCGGGAATCGAGATAAACCGTTTTTTACCCTTTAAAACTCACCCATTCCACTTCCCGACCTCAGATCGCCCGTAAATTATTTTTCCTTGAACTTTTGTTATCTTTTCTTCCTTTTTCAACGAGTTTCATGCTACTATTTTTTTCTCTTTTCACCATTTTCAAAGGCACAGGTCTAAAATGCACCAGACAATTACTTTTTTGAAAATGATACTATAAGAGATCAATGAATTCAGGAGTAAATAGGTTTTAATAGGTTCGTTGCAATAATAGCTCGGAGTATCCGGGAACGCATAACCCGTGTCCTCAAATATCAATTACTGGACAAGCAATTGAATTGAGAACCCCCTGGACACATGATTAGCCTTCGGTAATTGTGTACGGTTTTGTAATAAAGTTCCCAAACATATTACAACGCTCACAGAAGGGAAATTCAAGTTGCACATGAAAAACATATTGATTAAAAAAATCTACTACACAGTTTCTGATTATTTAAACGACAAAAATGCCTGGACAATTCGGCCTCTGCCAAGCTATTGCCTGTCACCTACATAATTTAAACAAATATTGTATCTATATAACTCTATTATATAGTAAGTATGTAACACATTGTTAAAAGATGTTTAAAAGAATGGCCCCGAGTTTCTTGCCCGTTCTTCTCGCTGTGGCTCTATACAATTTATTTGCTGAATGTGGCAGTACAATGTAGAATATTTCAATACTAAAATTTGTAATTGAGCTTCATAAGAGCGTCGTAGACGCCTAAATTGAATAAATGATTTTGACTTTGACTTTAATTCACATTACCTAATTAATATCTCCTTTCGCTACTAGGTACCATAGCACGGAATAAATGGCGAAAATAACGTGGATGGCTACAATATTGACATTCTTCTTCATCTTGGCGATCAATAAGGGCAATTTTTGTTTGTAGTCAGGGTCCAGTAGGAAAGCGCTATTCCAAAATACTGAATTTACTGACCATTTTCAGAAAAAACTGACTTTTACTGGCCAACGTTAAAAAAACTGACTTTTACTGACTACTGACCAGTTTCGACCCCTGAAAGTACTATCAAAATAGTTTTTATTTATATGTGTGAATGTCTTGGATATACCTACTGTATTCTATAAATGTACCTACCTACTTTTTTTATTTAACTTATTACCCTTTTTTCTTACTGGGTCTCATCTGATCACAGAATCTTTACAGTAGTTATCTATTATTTTATTATTGACATAGTTATTGTGGGAGCTAAGACATTTCTGCGTAGTCCTATGGGAATGTTGTGTTGTGTGTGCAAAAGATGAAATAACTTTTAAAAAGTAACATTTCACATGAGAAGCATTTTATTGAATACTTACTAAATAAATAATAACAGAATAATGATGAAGAAAACCTGTCCTACCCCTTGCTTCACATGTATTAATTGCAAAACAAGTTTCAAGGATATTTAGGGTCCACTTGTAGACTCTGCATTCCAAATACCTATATCAAGATCTTGTACCTCAAACCGTTTTTGCAATGGGGTTTATCTCTAAAAGTATAAAGGTCTGCATAATCAAAAGAAAGACCTGTAAGTCTAATAGAGCGAGACCAATCGCACTTTGCCCATGTTTTTATTTAGCATAATAAATTATACTTTTGGATTTAATTGAATAAACAATGTTATTAGCTATTTCATCGTTCCAATATCATAAATCAACAAGTATTTGAACTTGTAGTTGAAGTTTTACAGGTGATTCATTTTTTTTCACATCAATATGTCACTTTATAATTAGAATTTGAATTTCACAGAGGAAGTGCAATGATCATGTGGGCGGATCCTTCCGGTAGCTATAAACTAGTGTTAGTATAATGTCAGATATAATGTTGATATCTGACATATTTTACCAACTTACAATCTCAAGGTCCTAACATAGACAATGATTAGGTTATTCTAACAAAGAATGTTCAGTAGCAGTACAACTCTTTGTGAAGGTTTACGATTCTGTTTTGGTAATTTGAGGACAGTATTCGCTTAAAGATATTTTGATTAAATTTATATTTTACAAATATAATTCTGATCTACAAAGATGCTTACAATTATAAAAAAATGATTAAATATTTTTTATTCAGTTATCCACGGCAATAAAATAAATATTGGTAATAAGATTTGTACTTCTGGTAAGGGACATAGGATGGGATTGTATTTTGAGGTGTTTGAGATTAATTTACTTAAATACTACCTTGTTAAATTACTTAATAAGCTGTGGCATTCCATGAATACCTAATACTTAGTCATTACAACAAACATGAAAAACTGAGAAATATGTTATTTATTACATAAAATCAGGTTGGGACAGCAATTTTCCATCTAGTGGAGAAATGCTCAAGAAGAAATAAAGAAACTTAAACAAAATCTATACTAACCTCAATAGATTTTTCTTGCCCAAAATATCAGGCACGTTGGGTTTGCCATCAAATCAAACCAAATTTGCTTCATAAGTGAGACATCTTAATAGTATAAAACATGTGACTATCTTTTATTAGCTTTATTAATTTATTTAATAGTTGTGGTTTACTAATGAAATACTTGAAATGCATTAAAGCTATGTTAGTTGTGGTACAAAACACTTCCAAAAAATCATATGAGATAGAGCCAAACTGTCATTTTGATTAATTTTTATTTAAAATATTAGTGAAAATGTGATATTTCAGGGGCCTATAAATCATATTTACACAGATAAAACAGATTAATATAATATCTTTAACTTTTTCATGAAAAATATGCTCCCAAATATTTTTTTCTGGGATTGTTATCACACTAAATACAAGAAACAGCCTGCACCATTTAAAATGAATGCCCAATTACAACTCTAATCGAAATATCAACCGCCGACCAAGATCCTGGTTTGTACAGATGATGGAAAAACTCGTAGGACGGTTTGTACATATTAGGGGAATGTTAGTAGAGCTCCTAGTGTTGTATCAACACTGTTATCTTTTATGAAGTGCATCTGCAAGAGACTGTCTAACTTAGAATATTTCATACAGAAATTTTAATTCTTGCAGTTAATATCATTATAATATATTCATAACAAAAAAACTTTTTGCAGAACTAAATCTTATCTTCATTGCTCTTAAAAATACATAGATAGCTATGTAATCCAACCATCTCAATGTTACACAGAAATGCTTCATTTGAATTAGTTTACAAGTGTTATTAAAACTGCAAATTGAAACGACTATTAAGACCAAGAAATTAGCTACACTTATATAATGACAGTATTATTTCCTCATCATGTATTCAATCATCTCTTTGATTTGATGTAAATTGATGTCGTTATTACAAAGTATGACTTACTTGTCATCAATGACATCTTCAGGACTTCGCGCCTCTCCTAATATCCTCAGTCGAGCCTCTTGATACTCTTTCTGTCTTTGCTCTAAGGTTTTGACCGGGCGCGCTCGACTTTCGCCATTCTGCTGCCCACCCGAAGTCGACGTCGGCCTCTTCAAGATACGAATAGCAGGCTCCGGCATCACGCACTGAGAACCAATACACGCGCTTTCTTCTACAGTCACCTTGCAACCCTTGACAGAAGTTTTCACTGGTTCACAATCACTGTTTAATTTGATCTGCTGCTCCAACTGAAATCAGTAAGCCAGTCGTAAATAACACAGCAGCACCATCACCGACGTAGAAAACTATATAGAATTCTGTTTTACTGACTAACTTACACCAATTTCATCCATATCCTCCCAACTTTCACATACGTCAACTTCATCTTGAGCCGCCATTTTCACTGCCTGACTGACTTGATTGATGTTGCCATATCAAAATTTATGGGTACGTTGGTACGTTGGTTGAGTGAGATTCGCTAAAAACGCTAAAAACGATCACACTCCCAAAAAGTTTTCCAAATGGGTCTTGGCGTTATTTTCGCCTTAAACGCTACATCTAATGTCAAAAGTGACAGAAGTGGCAAATTTTAGTGGCATTCTTAGCGTTCTTATCAAAAAATGGAACGGGGATGACAGTTACAAACGATCACGTGATCACAACCACAGACGCAGAATGTGATCAAAATTATCGAAATTTACGTTCTTAGCGACTAATGGAACATACCCTATATAGAAATGTATGGCGTACATAACGCAAGCAACGTTAAATTTACCGATTTTATGCCATACAATATTATACAGGTCGTCCCACGGCTATGCCACATGGGGGGAAAGTACCTTGAATATTGTAGATGGAACATTTTACTGAAAGAAGACATTATTTGAATTTAAAAAACAATTCAAACTGTATTCTATATTTTTAAATAATTACATGGTTTAACCGGGAGTCGAACCCGTAACACGAGAAAAAAAATCACTCGCGCCCTGGGCATCAAATCATATTTTACTAATTATTAGAGCACAAAATTTGATGCCCCAGGCGGAAATCGAACCCGCGTCCTCTGATTTCACGCCGGATGCCTAAATCACTCGGCCGAACAGTTGGTGGCAAAATTTTGTGAATATTTGTAATATATAAATGAGTATTTTATCCTTGATAATCAACTGGATGCTATTAAATTTAAACAGAAGATATTTCTTGACTTCACGTTGTGTTTCTTTTGAGCAAGTTTTGAGTAGCGGTTCTTTTTTATTATTAATTTATTAATATATTTAGGAAGCTTATTATTATAATGAATAGATTCAGGCGTTACTTTGCGGAAATCCATATTTAATAATAACAAAAAAAAAAAACATTTTTAAGAAAACATCAAATTAATATTTTAATAATACACTTACAACATATAAAAATATATCTAGTGACAATTCCGCCTAATTTTCCTGCTAAGCCGATGTGACGTCACAAACGCCACGCAGCCAAACCGGAAGAATTTTCGATGCGTTTTGCTGGCGCCAAGCACCTAACTGTGTGTTGATAGAGCTGTCTTTGAGAGCCAGTTTCCATTCTAGGTTAAGCCTGATCACCATCTTTGACCACATAATCACCTACCATTAGTTGGGGCCCGTTCCAAGCCTCAGAGTAAAGTTATTTGGTGGTTATAACTTACTCTAAGGTTCGGAACGGCTCGGTTGTTTTATAATATCAAATATTGTTTTTTGGCGTGGCACTAGAAAAATATTTAGACGTTTTATGATGTTTAAAAAGCAATAACTACCGTAACATGCAAAATACAAAAGAGTGCATATGATTCTCTCATCAAGAAATGTCAAGATCATGTCAGTTAAAGATGCAACCTTTTAACGACCTATCTTGATAGTTACATATATTTGTATATTTTGCTATAAATTTGTTTGTATATATTGATTTATTATTGTTTGTATATATTGTTTGATTATTAATTCGATCACGCAGCAATATATACAAACAAATTTCTAATCTTCTTTGTATATATTGCTGCGTGATCGAATTTACTTTTAGTATTCTATTATGTATATATATATATATATATATCTCAGAAAAAACAGACTGTATATATACAGTCTGTTTTTTCTTACTTGTCTTAAAATGTAAACAAACATACCTCTGCTACAAAATCACAAGTTGCCGTCATAATCACTTATATTTGGCCATTCACAACTGAGTAGACCTAATAAAAGAAACATCACGCTTCGAAAAACATACAAATATCATTGAAATTTATAGATATTTACAAAATATAAATCAATTAACGTAATGATCACAAAAACTGTTGACAGTAATGACAGTGTTTTGACATTAAGTAATCTATCTTATCTATGAATTTTAGTGATGGGAACATGGGTATCAAAATAATGAATAATTGAAGTGAACAACTGAACATATTTCGTTCAACTCATTATACTAACAGGTTGTATAGTTAAAACAAGTAGATAAGTATAATTTAGTTTAATTTTTAGGGTTCAGTTATAGAAAGTGGACCCTATTATATAGCCGCGAATGTCCTTCAGTCCGTCTGACCTTTAAAGGACTGTATCTTTGGAACGGTAATAGGTAGCCCGTTTAAATGTTCACGGAATATGGGTTAAAATAGTATATTGCCTAACAAATAATAATACATAATAACAATATGTTTAAAATAAAGGGGATGTTCATACAAGAAACCTGTTTTATTTACCGATTTTTATTTTTGCTCTATAGTAAAAACGTTAATACGTACAAGCGTCAAACTTGATTTGATTTTAGTCCAATATCTACCAATAATAAAAACTTGCCAAGTGCGGGTAAGGCTCTCGCACTGTATGAAAAACATAACGATTTTATGGTAAATTCTGTGTTGATACGGAACTCATAATACGGATACTGTTCCACATAATCTCAAAATACACGACTTTTTTATTGCTGATTGCCTTTGACCACAAAAAATATTTATTAAATGACATATATTTTTTAATAGATTATTTAATTTGTATAATCCATTTAAGTCTGATTCAATTTTGGCGGAATGGAATAAGGCAAAAACCAAGGGATGCCTTTTGCTAATTTTATTTTTTAAATTGAATGGGATGATTTTGTTTATTATACAGCTGGCAACACTGAATGACTTAACGTCAAGATACGACATTCGTTCCGTTGCTTCGCTTGATGTTGTACGTTTCGGGGGCTCTCCTAACATTGATTATCGACGACCTGGCTTTCTTGTGGACTTGTGTGTGCTTTGTGATTGGACCCTGTTATTATCTGGACCGACGACTAGCTGCTACTCTTCAAGGATTCTGATTTAATCGTGTGATTGAGTTTTACCGGATTATTCACTGACGACCTGGCTATCTTGTGGACTTGTGTGTGCTTTGTGAATTGGACGGTGTTATTATCTGGACTGACGACTTTTTGCTACTTTTCAAGGACTGAGTTTTCGTGTAATTGTCATTTTCCTGGAGTGTTCACAAAAGTAAGTACCATATAAAGCTTAGATTTTATCTTTAACATGTACTTACTAACTATCTTGTCTCTCGAGTTTAAAATTTGCTATTGGTTTTAGACTTATTTCTACAGTATTTTGTCACATACTGTTGCACGAACTGTATTTACCTCGATAGCGTCACTTACTACCAACATTGAAATAATTAAGAAAATATTATAGACAGCTATTTTAATCATCGCCACAACTGGCATCAGATACGCACTGCCAATTAGCGTAATGGTAGATATAGACTTACTAAAGATTCATGAAATGTGTTCTTTTGTTTTTGCCGGTAGTCAAGGTTAGTGCTAGGCAATAAATCAACAAACAAAGGAATATATGCAGCTGCAGTTCCTAGCGATTTCGGCACTTAAGAAAGCGTTCTAAATTCAGTAATAGTAATTAAGAAGCTGGCAAGCGATATGTGTAAATTGATTGCTCAAACTTTGTATTCATGATTTTTCGAACCTTTAATGAACTTTCGAACCGAACCGTGCTCATACCATGGAGCTTGCGGCGTACACACGTCGTCGCCGTCGTCTGAAAACAGCATAACGCTCCTCCTCACTACGCTCGTCGTCGCATCAATATCGAATAAAAGTAAATAAACAATTCTATTACAAAAATTGATTATTTACAAAATACGATATTAAAAAGAAAATGTGCAAAATGAATAAAGAGCAAACGAAACTATTTATGTTACGTTTTAATCAAATCACTCAGTTTCATAGCATAGTATTGTTCAGTACGGCTCGTCGTTCATTCGATGGGACCCCATCACTAATCTTGTCATTGGATGATCAACCGCCATGTTTGTTTACATAATAAGACAGGTAAGAAAAAACAGACTTTACATAATAGAATACTAAAAGTAAATTCGATCACGCAGCAATATATACAAACAAATTTCTAATCTTCTTTGTTTATACGATCATTATTTTGCGGAACGGATAATATATTTATTATGTTTAGTTAAAATAATATAGATTTCACATTCTCATCGCTTAATCGATTATTTAGTATTTCTAGAATCAATTTTTTCACTATATGCACTAGTTCGTCGATCATAATAGAATACGGCTTGACTATAATTCACCTTATTTTCATGGAAAATTATTTTTAATTAAGTTATAGTCCGGTTAAAATCGAACTAAACCAGAATTGGCCTCAATACCAACTTGAGGATACTCCATTAGTCGCTAAGAACGTTATTTTCGATAATTTTGATCACATTGCGTCTATGGTTGTGATCACTGTGATCGTTTGTAACTGTCATCCCCTGTTCCATTTAGGATAAGAACGCTAAGAATGTCACTAAAATTTGCCTTTTCTGTCACTTTTGACATTAGATGTAGCGTTTATGGCGAAAATAATGCCAAGACCCGTGTGGAACAACTTTTTGGGAGTGTGATCGTTTTTAGTGAATCTAACTCAAATGGTAAGCACCCTAAAAATAAAACTAATATGGTTATTACACAACACATTCAAAGTTTTCAGTTAAGAGCTGTCAATTAGAATGTATACCTTGAAAAAGCATTTTATTGCCACCCATGGGTATGTTCCATTTGTCGCTAAGAACGTTAATTTCGATAATTTTGATCACATTCTGCGTCTGTGGTTGTGATCACTGTGATCGTTTGTAACTGTCATCCCCTGTTCCATTTAGGATAAGAACGCTAAGAATGCCACTAAAATTTGCCACTTCTGTCACTTGTGACATTAGATGTAGGGAATTCAAACTGTTCCAGTAGCCTCATAGCGTTTATGGCGAAAATAACGCCGAAAATAAAGACCCATGTGGAACTACTTTTTGGGAGTGTGATCGTTTTTAGCTTTTTATCGAATCTAACTCAAATGGTAAGCACCCTAAAAATAAAACTAATATGGTTATTACACAACACATTTAAAGTTTTCAGTTAAGAGCTGTCAATTAGAATGTATACCTTGAAAAAGCATTTTATTGCCACCCATGTCGTAGGCCGTAGGTATTCCACTTGATGCTATCGTTATTTTTGTCAATTTTGACCACATGTTGCCTCTATGGTTATAACATTTATATGAACCATAGACATAAAATGTGGTCAAAATTATCGAAAATAACGGTAGTGGCATCAAGTGGAACAGGGCCAAAGTAACTTTTTTTTGACGGGTTTGACCGGCATTACCCTGAACTGAAATCAGTGAAATCGCTTGTTTTTCTTTTGAACCAGTGTTTTGTACGGATTGATTTCGACGAAATAAAATCTACTATGTTACATATATTGTACATAAATGTAATAGCTGTTCATTAAGCTAATAGAGGTTAATATGTTTACTTTCTCATTGTTTTACTTGTATTATATATAAGTTGTTTACGTTTATTTATAGGTTAGGTCGTGCCACTTTATATTGATCATTTGAATTTGTTTACAGCACAAGAAGATGGCTTTTAGGTCCCCGTTTTCCTCAGGGAATTCATTGCCTACCGTAGACCCGGACTCAGTTCAATTTTTATTATTTACTGATGAAGAAATAAAGAGGTTAAGTGTGGCGAAAATAACCAACACAGTGAGTTTCGATGCTCTGGGAAATGCTGCTAACGGAGGTGTGTATGATCCTGCCCTGGGTCCTAGCAAGGACCGGGGTGAGACTTGTACCACATGTAACAATTTCATGCTGCATTGTCCTGGTCACTTTGGTCACATTGAACTTCCACTTGTAGTGGTGAACCCACTCTTCATAAAAAACATTTATTTGCTGTTTCGAATCAGTTGCCTTTCATGTTTCAAAATTCAAATGAATGACCCTATGAAGTTTTTATTGAAACTTCAGCTAGAATTAATTGACGCAGGATATGTGACCTCTGCTTTGGATCTTGATCAGTATGTTGTGGAAATAATAGAAGGACAAGCAGACCAATCTGAAAAAATAATCAAAAAGTGCAAAAAGTTGCTGAAAAAAAGAGGTCCAGTCACATTGTCTGTCCATGACAAAAATGTAGACAGAATAAGGGCTAAAGTTTTAGGGAATTACTTCAAAAGAATCAACATTGCAAAAAAATGTCTTTATTGCAATATGAGATTGATCAAAATCACAACTTCAGAGGGAAGACTTATGTACAATTTTGTATCAGATAGTGGAACAAAAAGTGTAAAAATATTATTGCCAGATGAAATCCAAAAGTATTGCAGCTCGATTTCAGAAAATGATGAAGAAATATTAAAGATTTGTTTTCCCATTCTGGAAAGCACAAAGGTGAAACCTGTGACCAAATCATTCTTTATGGAAATAGTTCCAGTGCTGCCAACTAATGTTAGACCATGTAATTTCTTGCGTGGTGAAGTAATGGAACACCCGCAATCAAATATTTATAAAAGCATTCTTAGTATATCATTCACTAACAGAGTAATTCTGCAAGTGTTGACTGCTGAGGATTCAGAAACAGCCAAAAACAGCCTTGAAGGTCCACAAAAATTAGCATATGACTCAGCCGCTCCCGGAAAATCACCAGGAGAGAAATTACACTTCACTTGGCAAGAGTTACAAAAACAAGTTAATAATCTCTTGAGTTGTGAAGGACAAGGTGTCACCAGTCAGGGACTCAAACAAATACTGGAAAAGAAATCTGGATTAATAAGAATGCACATGATGGGTAAAAGAGTCAACTTTGCTGCTAGGTCAGTCATAACACCTGATCCAAATGTAGATATTGATGAAATTGGCATACCAGATGCTTTTGCCACTAAACTGACCTACCCTGTTCCAGTTACGGAGTGGAATGTAGAAGACCTACGTAAAATGATTATAAATGGTCCTAATATACATCCTGGGGCTGAAAAACTTGAGTTAGAGAATGGGAGGGTAATTAGATTGCCACCAGATTCCATTCAGAAAAGGAAAAGTATTGCTAAAAGACTACTAACTCCTGATGAGTATAAAACTGCTGGATTAAAGATAGTTCATCGACATCTAATAAACGGAGATATTTTGATATTGAATCGACAACCATCTCTTCACAAACCTAGTATGATGGCACATAGAGCTCGGGTTCTGAAAGGAGAAAAAACACTCAGACTTCACTATGCTAACTGTAAATCGTATAATGCTGATTTTGATGGTGACGAAATGAATGCCCATTTCCCACAAAATGAAATTGCCAGAAGTGAAGCCTACAACATAATGTCTGTACGAAAGCAATATCTTGTACCAAAAGATGGAACGCCTCTAAGTGGTCTAATTCAAGATCATGTAATTTCAGGGGTAAAAATGTCATTGAGAGGTAATTTCTTCACAAAATCTGACTACCAGCAGCTGGTATTCCAAGCATTAGCCAATCGCAAAGGAGAAATTAAGCTTTTACCCCCGTCAATACTCAAACCAGTAGTACTTTGGTCAGGGAAACAGGTACTCTCTACTATCATTATAAACACTACTCCAAGAGGAAAGCCATGTTTGTCATTGACTGGTAAAGCTAAGATTAGTTCGAAAGCCTGGCAATTACAAAAACCTAGACCGTGGCAAGCAGGAGGCACCCCTTTTTGTAACTCAGATGAAATGTCAGAGGCCGTAGTCATCATCAGAAAAGGTGAACTCTTGTCTGGAGTTTTAGACAAAACACATTATGGTGCCACACCATATGGTCTTGTTCATTGCATGAATGAATTGTATGGTGGAGATAGCTCCACTGCACTGCTGAGCTCCTTTTCAAAAGTGTTCACATTTTACTTGCAATGGATAGGATTTACTCTTGGTGTCAAAGATATCCTTGTTGTTGCTGATGGCAACAAGAAACGCGACGACTTCATTTGTCTTGTACGACAAGCAGGAAAACTTGCAGCTGTAAAAGCTACAGACTTGCCTGTAGATGTTGATGATGCAACATTAAAAGCTACTATTGGAGAAATGTACACCAAAGACCCAAAATTTAGAGCAAATTTGGACAGGCAGTATAAAAACATGCTGGATTCTTACACAAACAACATAAACACAGCATGTCTATCAGAAGGTCTGCTGGAAAAATTCCCTGACAACAACTTGCAGTTGATGGTTCAGTCTGGTGCAAAAGGATCTACCGTGAACACTATGCAAATTTCTTGTTTGTTGGGACAAATTGAATTGGAAGGAAAACGCCCACCTTTGATGATATCAGGACGATCACTTCCTAGTTTTCCACCTTATGATATCTCTCCAAGAGCTGGTGGTTTCATTGATGGACGTTTTATGACTGGTATTCAACCACAAGAGTTCTTCTTCCATTGCATGGCAGGTCGTGAAGGTCTTATTGATACTGCCGTTAAGACGAGTCGTTCTGGTTACCTGCAAAGATGTCTCATTAAACATTTAGAAAGCTTATGTGTCAATTATGACCAAACTGTAAGAGACGCTGATGGGAGTGTGATCCAATTTGCATATGGAGAAGATGGACTTGACGTCCTAAAATGTCAGTTCCTGAATAAAAACCAGTTACCGTTCCTTGACCTTAACTCCACTGCAGTTGTGGGCAAAGGAGTTCTAAAGAAACTTAAAGAAAACAGTGAGACAAAATCAATAGCTAAAGCTCAAAAATCATTTAATAAATGGATAAAGAAAAATGGTAGTCCTTTTGAGAAATCGCGTGTTAGTAGTTTTACAAATTTTTCTGCTATTACCAAACATAACATGCCAGAAAATAAACCAAAGAAAAAGGTTGCTCGTGATCCATTTTACTGGGAGTTGGAGAAGCAATGGCGGGCCATGGATGATGAAGAGAAACATCAATACATGCGAAAACCATGTCCTGACCCAATACCACACAAGATGTCACCTGAATTTAAATTTGGCGTGATCAATGAGAAATTGGATGATCTGATACAGAGTTATTTAAAAAATAGACAGGCCAGTATATTTAATGAAAGTACTGACAAAGATACGTTTGTTGAAATAATGTCTGCGAAATACTTGGAATCAATGGCTGACCCTGGCGAGCCTGTGGGCTTATTAGCAGCCCAGTCTATTGGTGAGCCTTCCACTCAGATGACACTGAACACTTTCCATTTTGCTGGTCGTGGTGACATGAATGTTACCCTGGGTATCCCCCGTCTTCGAGAAATACTAATGACTGCTTCTGCAAACTTGAAAACTCCCAACATGGATATTCCATTCAGAAGTGATGTATCCAATGTGAGCAAAAAGGCTGAAAAGCTAAGGCAGAAGCTGAACAGAGTAACTGTGGCTGATGTCTTGGAGAAGATTGAAGTTAAATGTGAGATTGTGACAAAGCCAGATAGGCAGTTAAAGACAACAATGCGGTTTGTTTTCTTGCCATACTCCCAGTTTAAGACTCAATATGCTGTGAAGCCTCCGAAGATCATTCAGCACATGCAGGATAAGTACTTCAACGAGATGTTTTCAATTGTGAGGAAGCAGGCAAAAGCAATTGGTGGTGTGGTAATGTCGACTGCGAAAAAGAAGCAAAAAGGTCGTTTAAGCAATGATGATGATGATGATGATGAAACTTTTAATGCCGAGCCACAGACGGCTGGTAAAGATGATTTGGACAGCTCTGATGATGAGGCACCTAATGAGGACGATGATCAAACTGCTGTAAGTAAAATAAATGCTTACTCATTTATATTTTATAGTTTCTGTCGGCTGACTGTATTGTGATCCTTTTTATACCATTTAGTAACACTTAAAATTACAATTCTTAAAATAGGATTATTCTATTCAATTAGTAGAAGCAACAGTGTTGGACTATGTTAAGCGAAATAATTCCTTTGTTCTCTGTATGCCTGAAACGTAATTAATCACGTTTTGCCTAAACTTCATTCTTATGTAGTGTTTGGCCTAGGTCATTACTTTTCTATAACATTGAACTGCCTATTACCTAATATGCAGTCTACCTATTTCGCAATCCACCTTTATCGCCAAATGACTAAAACGTGGTTTGCCTAAAATACATCACAACTTGTAAATAACGAAAAATCAATGTAAACTTCTTTATCTCTTCACTGGCTGAATTTGAAGGATTTCTGCAATTACTCAAAAGCATTAATTAATGTGTCATTTAAAAAAAAAAAAAAATTATATTAATATTTTATATTTATTTATATATATTTTATATTGATATTGATTTATTTCCTAAGCCAAGTGCCATTCTAGATAAACAAAGTGATTATGTTTCAGTATAAGTAAAGAATTGGATTATTTTAAAAGTTTATACACACACAGTAAACTGTCAAGGTAATAATAAGTAATTATTTATTAGAAACTAGATATGATGTCATTCAATTCCTATACTACCTGAAATTTATAAAACAATGCAATTTTTTCTCATGCAAATCTAGTAAAAATATTTATGTTGTTTTAGGTCTAAGGTGTTTAGTCCAAATGTTGGTTCTACAGGGTTTGTAGTGACAAATTGTTTTAATCTAGTAGGCGAATGAATTTTAGTCGAAAGGCGACATAGACTTATAATGTTTCGGGTATACAGAGAACAAAGGAAATAATTGATATTTTTTTTAATATTAATCCATTTTAAAGTTGTGCCAATAGCTATCCAGAGATAGAAATTTGATGGGTGACCGGTTTGTGGCAGTAGGGTTTGTTTAGAATTTTAGGAATCTCTATTGCCACAGGCCTACCTATAGTTTAGAGCTTATTATATAGGTGGGTTATGAAAACAATTAAGAACGTTACAATATCAGATTTAATTCGGTACCACAGACTTCGATGTACTAATGTTGTTCCGCGTTATTTTCAAAGCCTAAATATGATATACAATCTCACGAGCAGTCGCCTTAAGACCTATCTAGCTGTAATATGGGTTAGCGCATAACTCAGGTGAGCCTAGTGCGTATTCTTCACAATCACATACAAAAAAAAAATAGATAAAAATCCGAACTATATAATATCAATTATTTATACCTACTGACTTTTTTACAAACGGCACCATAATAATATGTGATATTTCATTCCAGTTGGTCCGTCTACTAATCTAACCAATAGGAAATACCCAAGAAAACCTTTCTAAGTACCTAACCCACCACCATCATGTCCATTTATTCAGCTTCCAAAGAGCAGTGTCACAATTATTGTTAAAAGACAGCCGTGCACATACTGTTATATTGGAAATCTACGACGAAGTTCGAACGTAATGAAGCAATGAGGTGTTTTGATCAATTTGACATGTTCAATTAATTTCATGATTTTCACCCTAATTATCGTAAAGTGTTTGCAATACACCTTTTACTTATATAAATTTACTTGAGAAGTTTACTTTGTAAGTTGACGAAACTAGTTTAGATACATTGTTTAAAGGACACACTCCGTTTTCTTATCCCAAAAAGATATTGTCCCTTCTTGTCTATAAACTTAAAAAATATTCCTATTCATCCATTCTAATTTCAGGCGAAAATCCGCAACAAGAGAACAGAAGAACAAGAATACGAAGACCCAGAGTCAGATGAGGAAGAAAAATCCGACGACGAAGTGGAATTAGTCGACGCAGAACCAACCAACGAGAACAATGACGAAGATAAAGCACAAGACACGACCATTAACGAAGCTGAAATCAGCAGAGTCGTTCTCGAAACCCACAGCGAAGCAACTAGCTACTCCTTCGACACCGTAAATCACCAATGGTGTGAGCTTGCAGTGTTATTCCCTATCTCTTTCCTGAGAGTAGATATGTCACAAGCACTGAGAGAGACCTCAAAGAAATCCGTTCTCCATGAAGTCAAAAACATCAAACGAGCGATTACAAACAAAGAAAAAGACGTGCTGTATCTCAAAACGGAAGGAATTAATATCCTTCAAATGTTCAAATACAACACGCTGCTGGATTTGAACAAGCTGTACAGCAACGATATACACGCAATAGCTCGTACTTACGGCATAGAAGCAGCCAATAAAGTTATAATCAAGGAAATTCAGAATGTATTCAATGTGTATGGAATTACAGTAGATCCGCGTCATTTGAATTTGGTAGCGGATTATATGACTTATACTGGAGTTTTTGAGCCGATGAGCAGGCGTGGAATGGAGGCTTCAGCGTCGCCGCTACAGCAGATGTCCTTTGAGTCGACGCTGCTGTTCTTGAAAGATGCTGTAGTGAACTCGAAGACGGATAATCTCCGCTCAGCGTCGAGTTGCCTGATGCTCGGTCAGCCGTGCCGAAGCGGGACTGGTATATTTCATTTGCAACATTGTAGCTAAGATAAAAAGTCATTATTGTGGACGCTAGGAATCAAGGACAATATAGTGTTAATAATATGGATAAAAATATATATATATATTATCATATAATGTGTTTTTCTGAATGATATACCTACTATGCTCGTGACGCTTAAACGATAAATAGGATTTGTGGCTCAAACACCAGTTCCATGTTTATGAACTTCGAATGGAATAAAATCAAGACTGAGAAAATGGCCACTTGAGTACTCATTCTACTCTGTAGATGAGTTTTATAATTTGCCAATCATATAACTTATTTCATTGTTTAATTTTTATTTGAATTTCTTTATAATTTAATGGCAATGAATAATTAATTGTAATTTTAATTAATGATTTTTATCGCAAGTGTATGAAAAGTATTATTGCTTATTATGTTATATTTATTTTATAATTTGATTAATATTAAGCAAAATAATGTATGTACATTATTGACTTCTAACTTTGAGTTATAAATAAATTATTGTATTGTATTGTGATATGACTACACATTTGAGGGGTATAGAATCGAATGACCAATTGTTTTAAAATAAGAATGTCAATCGCTTCATTCTGGAGTTCTATAATATGGAATAAGTAAACAAAACTATCAAATCCAGCTCAAAATTGCACTAGGCCTGGCTTCACTGGGCACTTTATGTCCAAAGCTACAGATACCTCGGCGTTTTCAGTCCGACGAGGTTTTTCTACGGCGCGTGCCGCATCAGAAGAGATCAGAGCTATACGATAGAACTTACGATTAGATAGAACTTACGACGAACTACGATAGCCTTATAGGTGAATACATATAAATATTGTTACTTCATACTACTTTGCGAATTGATGCAATGAATTGCGTCGTAGCTAGAGCCGCTTATATAATAATATTTGAATGGCTTTACTGGTCTTCCTACTTCCTTGTGGTCCTTTTTATTCTGTAACTAAATGAACAAATAAAAATTGTGTTAGTATCAAACTTAGGTAGGTACCTTATTTTTGCAACTCGAAATCCAAATCAGTTAGCTGGGTACCTTTTTTTTTTATTTTTTTTTTATGTTATTGTGACGGAACAAGCCCGAGGCCCACCTGATGTAAAGTGGACTAACCTCTGCCTATAACGGACGCATTTCGTCAACGACGAATTGCACTGTGCCCGTCACACTGAGACGTCCAGTTGTTATGTCTCATTAGCCTGTAATTTTTCTGGCTCTCAAGGACTGCTGCCGGAACACAACGTTAGGTGCTTGGCGACAGATTTTCTACTTGAGGGTGGTTGCTAGCCAGGCGGGCATTCACAAAAAGCCCTTCCACCATGCGGTGAAGCTCAAGCTCTGGGCGGGTTCGAACCATGGACCTGCTGCGCGGCAGTCCATAGCCAATGCCACTGAGCCATCACTGCTTCATACCTACCACCCTCAATTATAAAATGTCTCGTCAAGCACTTAACGGTGTGTTCCGGCAGCTGTCCTTCAAAGCCAGTAATTCTAGGTTAGCCTGTACAACATCTTTGACCACATCATCACTTACCATGAGGTAAGTGCTGATGCTCAAAGGCTAACCTATCAAGCATAAAAAAAGTTTAAGATATAGTCGTCCAATCAGAGAGCTTCATATTTTGTTAGTCACAAAATGGTGATTATTTGAATTTCTGCTTTTCAAGTCAATATTTAATCGTTTTAGTGTCTTGTAATGACGAGTAAGGATACTTTTATTACGAATTTATTTATTTTATCTAAAGCACTATTTGTTAGTAAAATAAATTCGGTAATGATTAAAAACTCGGTGCACATCATTAGTAGGTATCGCAAATTCCGTCAGTTACAAAACTAGCTCGGTGATGGTATTTTGTGATTAAAAACAGCTTATTTTACGGATCTGTGTTAAATGCAATGTAGTGATTTAAAAATTTCATTTTTATTTTTTTTCTGTTATTGTGACGGAACAATCACGAAGCCCTCCTGATGTTAAGCAGTAACCACCGCCTATAACAGATGCATTTCATTACAATTAACGAACTGCGCTGTGCCCATGTGCCTGTAATTCCACTGGCTCTCAAGGATAGCTGCCGGAACACAGCGTTAGGTGTTTGGCGAAAGACTTTCTACTTGAGGGTGGTGGCTAGCCAGGCGAAAATTCTCAAAATGCTCTTCCACCATTCAAAATATCGATAATACAAAATATTGCAGGTCTCTATCTCTTTTGATCAATATATTTTTTTTATGATGACGGAACTAGCACGAGGTCTACCTGATGTTAAGCGGATTAACCTCTGCCTATAACAGATGCACTTCGTCATCGTCATGTGATGAATCGATCATCACATGACGATGTCATGTCATCATCGATTGCACTGCGCTCGCCACACTGAGATATACAGTTATTAAGTCTCATGTGCCCGTAATTTATTAAACTGGAACCATTGTTAAGAAAAATATATAGAAATAAATTTTAGAAACATTTTTTTGTTTATTGATAACTTTTTCCTATGTTTTAAGCTGTTTTTGATATTATACCCCATGCCTGCCAGATTCTGCGATCGTCATAATATCGTGATGAAGAATGTGGTCAAAGGCTTATTTAACAGCAACAATGCATACTTTATAAGCAGGTAGAAATATACATTTCAAGTAAAAGGCGGTTCAAAAACGATATCGATTGTTTGTGGGGGTAGGTAAATAAAATAAAGGAATATGAACAAAAATCTTTGTTGTATTTCTCCAATCTTACTAATGTATTTGAGTCTGTACAAAATTCCTTAAAAGCTTCATATTGTTCAGTGTGTTTGACACGCCTCTTTAAAATGCCTTTGTACTCGTTTTCTTTTTAAAAACACAGCCACAGATGTGGCAAACGATAGTATCTACGTAGGCTGATTCTTGCTTAAACGGAATTAAATTCTAAATTACTTTGTAACAATGCTGAATATACACTAACGCGTAAACCGCTTATAAATTAAAAGTTATTTTAACTCTGTATAAATTTGGGCAGAGTAATGAACGAATGGTTGACGCACACTGATCATCCCGGTGCCGTAACGTAATGCAATGTTGCATTGCCTCAAGGGGTTCAGAATTCTATACGCAACTTCCATTCTTTAACGCACACAAATCAACGCTGTAGTGGCATCCCCTCGTGTGGGGCAAGCTACTGATAGAGAATAACATAACTTTCAATTCACAAGTGATAACACCGCTTACTATTCTACATTATAATCACAATATAGCTCATGTAAATCAGCGCCAGGCGAAGTTATATGACATTACAACAAAATTCATAAATAGTAACCTACGATAATCTTACACAAAAATAAAACATAAAATTCTTAACTAAAGCAACAATTTTCGCTTTAAGCGATCAATAATCATGTTGTTTTTTTTTATATCAAAACTCACAACACAATATTACCGTTTGGCACTGTTTAAATGCAAACGGTTTGGAATTCTAGCCAAAATTCAAATATCAAGAGTCAAATAATCTAAAAAGATCCATTACAAACAAATTACAAAAGTGTCTTTTAAAATTCAGGATATATTCGTAAAAGTCGATTTAAAAAACCTACTTACATATTTCGTGCCCAAATAGAGTAAATGTTGCGTTCGAAAATAAAATAAATCTGTTTTGATGGCACGATCCAAAATGTATATAATTATTTTATTATTAGTCCACAAAGTGAATGCGAGGATTTGTTTTTGTTATATTGTAAAGTCACTGGCTGGGACGGTAACATTTAGGTTCAAATTATTGGACCCGATAACACTACTATACCTTTCACGCGTCTCTATTATACATCGAGTTTTAAAACATGAACAATACTTGTATGGTAATGTATAACTATAATAATTAATTAAATAAATAAAAGTTAATCCTAAAATTAAAAAAAAGTTGATTGGATGCAAGTTTTTCAATGCGTTTCAATAATACACAAGATTTTATCACAGCCTTCTTGATGTGCGTATCTTACGTATTCCATAGAAAAATACATAGGATAGGTGGAAAGACTGTATGGAAGATTTTTGCACGATATTAATTAATATTTAAAGGTTAATTCCTAAAATAGAACAAAGTTACAGTCTCACCTAAAACAAAACTTGCATCTTTTTGAACGCATTCGAAAGCAACATGACGCCGCTAAACTAAAAATATGGCGAGAACTACAGTAATATTTTAAATCGAATCGTCTTCGCGGCACGAGTCACGTTCGATTCTGCCAATATTTTGTGCCAGTTGCGTTCAAAATGCGTTCTCAACTTTACAAAAGGCTCTTATTGCGCCGTCTCGGCTTGGTTGGGGTTATTGAATGTTTTCTTATCCTGCTTGGCCGCTTTTTTCGCAGCTGCCTTCTTGGCGTTGGCCTCGTCGTCAGCGGGATTGTCCCAGTCTTGTCTTCTGCCTGTAGCGAACACGTTGTAGAAAGAGGCGCTGAATATGTAAATGCCACCGGCGATGTAGAACACCTTCTTCCATTGCGTTTGTGTGGGCTGGAAATAAATAAAAATGATTTCATAAGTACTTAAGAACCGGAGCATCAAAACTGTTCTTTATAACCTTCAAAAAAGTTTTGCTTTGTTGCGGTTTTGATCTGTCCTCGCAATGCTGACATATCCTATACCTAAAACCTATTTGATCTTATCAGTCTCATCTTTTTCTAATAGATAAATTATTTTACAAAATCACAAATATACGATGGGAAAAATTTAAGTCATGTGCGGGATAAATATTATATATTATATTATATATTATTATATTACTATATTTATCCATATCCAAGCTTATGATTGAAGATAGACACACTTAGTTTACCTCCTAGATATTGTGCCTCCTATAGAGAAGCATACCATAGTCTTTTGACTCTAATTACCGATACGGTGTTTATTTAAATAAAGTGAAGTACGTATTGTATTGTATTGTGAAGTACGTTTTTTCGGCAAGGCGATGCTATTATTGTCACTGTCACTCTCACCACTATTTACATTTCGACATGCAAAACTAACGATATCAGATAGTGAACTATTTGTATTGTAACATTTCTTCGGCTCTTGCATCGGTTAACTGGATTCTATGATCTCGACAGTTGAAACCCTTCTTCCCTATTGAAGTTTCGATACTTCGTTATTTCAATCGTTGTTTTCGAAAGAGGATAGACCGGTTCGTCTGCTCTTAGTGCGTACCGTATAGACTTCAGTTTACTCGTGATCATGGCGCTTGCAACATTGCCCAAATATCGAGAGCTCAAAAGTAATCAAAAACAAGGTAAATATTCCGTATGTATAATAGTTATACTGTTAATGACCATGACAGTTTAAAAACTCATATTACGTTGAAGTACTACTAAAGTACAATGAACACAGCGACTTGAGTTGAGAAGAAATGCGTGATATTGAAACGGCGCCGATAATTTAGTGTGCGTTATCCATAACCTGGTCTGAGTCACATGTTTGATAAGAAAGCAAAGTGTAGAATATTTTACTCACCCTGCCCTCAATGATGTATCCAGCAACGATGGGCGCGAGAAGACCAGTCAAGTTCGCGAGACAGTTGGTGAACGCCATCAGGATGCCGGCGAAGCGGGGCGAGATGTCCAAGTGATTCACCTGCAGAAAGAGTTTACAATTAGTTTACTTATTAATTAAACGCATTGGCTAACGTTACTATATCCTTTTTGGTCATTATCATATTGTAAAGTTTTTGGGTTCAGGTGGTCGGCAACGTCTGGTAGCGTTCACGTAGTGCTGTTCTACAAATTTACTCGTAGTTTTGTCATTTTTTTTATATACTAGTAATTGATAATCCACTATAACTATTTCTACCTGTGTTCTTGTTTGCAGAGTATGGGTGCCGGTGAAGTTACAGGCACTTGAGACTTGACTACTTGATGTCTCAGAGTGATGGGCGCAGTGCAGTTCACCCATTGGTTTTAGTTTTCTATCTGAAAGGTTAGCCTTTGACCACTATCTCACCTGATGGTAAGTGATGATGTGGTCGAAGATGTTGTTCAAGCTAACCTAGAATTACTGGCTCTCAACAACAGCTGCCGGAACACACCGTTAGGTGCTTGGCGGCAGATTTTCTACTTGAGGGTGGTAGCTACCCAGGCGCGGCATTCGCAAAATGCCCTACCACCATGCTGTAACGACTGCCATCGTATGACAACAACCGGGACCGACGGCTTAACGTGCCCTCTGAAGCACGGAAGCGCTCAGTAGTAATGTCACTAGCGGTTACCCATCTAACTCCTGACCGCGGCGGACGTTGCTTAACTTAGCTGATCTTTTAAGAACGGCTAAGCAGACTTCGCTACCAGCGCGCAGCGCTTCAAAAGTTCGCCACTTGTGACGTACTGCAACTGTTTTAGACAAAGGTTAGGTACCGCTTTACATCAGGTGGGCATCGTGCTTGCCTCGTCACAAAAGCATTTTTTTTTAAACCTAGTGTATTAACTCGCTGGTATATTGCATGCATGTCCATACATATTAGGCGCAACGATATGCATAAAAAAATTAATCGATTTCGAACACTTGGTATTTTGAAATATGATATATCTGCGTTTGTATGGAAAGCCCAACGTGAACACTATCTTATAGCTATACTTATTAGATTACCAGCTGTATACCTATGTATAGTTATACCATACTTACGTCGAGTTGAGTAGTTTTTGCTGGTTATTCGTTTTCTTATCATCGGTTTTTACGATTAATGAGAGCTGAGGGGATTTCATAATAATTGTATGGTCCTTCGTTCTTACATTTTCAAGCCGGTAACTGTACCTACTGTTTTTAAAGTAGGTAATAGGTATGCATGGGACAATTGTTTTCTCATGACTCTGATACTTCGTCATGTTGCTGGTACTGGGCGGCCAGACTTATTATGAAGAGTTGTTCTTTTTTTTGTTATTGTGACGGAACAAGCTCGAAGCCCGCCTGATGTTAAGCGGACAAACCTCTGCCTATAACAGATGCATTTCATCACAAGTCGCGAATTGCACTGCGCCCGTCACTTTGAGACATAGGCCTGTAATTTCACTGGCTGTCAAGGACTGCTGCCGGAACACACCGTTAGGTGCTTGGCGACATATTTTCTATTTGAGGGGGGTCGCTAGCCAGGCGGGAAATTGCTAAATGCCCTTCCACCGTGCAGTGAAGCTCAGGCCGGCGGCGGAGATCGAACCAGGGACCTGCAGCACGGCAGTCCATACCAACATGTGTTCAGTAAACTTACCTTGAAGCCAGAGTAGATACCACCGTTGAGACCGACGCCGACAGCCAGGATGGCGACCGTCGCGGCTGGGTTGCATCCAGTGTTCGCAGCTATGAACAGTCCGACCGCAGGACCGTATTGACCTGAAAGAAAACAGATTATTTAAAACATTTTTGAAGCGCTCGTAGCGAAGTTTGCTTAGCTGTTCCCAAACGCAAAGTTAAGCAACGTCAGCCGCGGTCATGAGTTGGATGGGTGACTGCGAGTGACATTACTACAGAGCGCTTCCGTGCTTCGGAGGACACGTTAAGCCGTCAGTCCCGGTTGTTGTCTCAAGATTGCAGTCGTTATAAGCATGGTGGTAGGGCATTTTGCGAATGCCCGCCTGACTAGCTACCACCCTCAAGTAGAAAATTTGTCGCCAAGCACCTAAACGTGTGTTCCGGCAGCTGTCCTTAAGAGCCAGTAATTCTAGGTTAGCCTGAACAACATCTACGACCACATCATCTCTTATATACCATCCGGTGAGATAGTGGTCAAAGGCTAACCTATCAGGCATAAAAAAACCTAGTTATAATGATGTACGTGTATGTACATAGTAAGTCCGTACGTAACGGGTCTCTAGCTCATAAATGTAAAAATACTTTTTCAGTAATTTAATTTAAAGTTATTTTCGACATTGTATTTAATTATTGCATGTACAATTTTACTATTAAGTTGAACTACACTCGAGAGCAATGAATCCGGGTCACTTAAAGAATGTTAAAAATCTCGGAAACTAAAAATGATAGGTTAATGCAATAAATTGTATTTAATAGACAATGTAATACTCCTTAAATGAAAGTAAAAAAAATATGAGTCACCATACATTTTATTAACACAAAATTACATAAAGAAAAAAACTGCTGATCTCTCCTTAAAACAAAAATAGGAAACATGAAATTTTTGAACTTTATTACGATTTTCTTGAATTTTAATACTTCGTATTGCCTCCTCGTGCTTCCATTACTGCGTTTACGCGGTTTGGCATGCTGTACACCAAGTTCCTTATACGATTTTGGGGAATATTCTCCCATTCCTCTGTGAGAGCAATTTTGAGCTCACGAAGCGTGATTGGGGGAGGGTTTCGTTGTTTTACGCATCTGCCTAGCTCGTCCCAAGCATGCTCGATCGGGTTGATATCCGGGCTGCGCGCTGGCCACCCCATACGAGTTATGTTCATCTCTTGAAGGTAGTCATTCACAATCCTACCTGTATGAGGTCGGGCATTGTCATGCATAAATATAGCATCCTCACCTAAATTGACCATAAATGGACCAACGTGATCATTGAGGATTTCTTCCACATATCTTACGCTAGTTAAAGAGCCGTTTTCTATGATCACCAGCTCTGTGCGACTTTCAGAAGAAATTCCGGCCCACACAAGTACAGACCCACCACCGTAGGCTACTTTTTCTTCGATGCATGCTTGCTTGAATCTTTCCCCTGGTCTTCGATACACTCTGTGTCTTCCATCGTGCTTGTAGAGCATAAATTTTGATTCGTCGGAGAACATAACTTTTGACCAATCTTCAATACTCCAATTTACGTGGCTCTGGGCATATCTTAGTCTCGAAATACGATGCCCACGCTCCAGTTTAGGGCAGTTTGCAGGTCTAAGGGGTTTTAAGTTAGATTCAGCAAGCCGACGTCTTACTGTCCATGCACTTGGGTTACTTCCTCCGAGGCGTCGAAACTGATTGGTGAGTTCAGTTCCTGTGAGAAAGCGATTTCGAAGCATGGTGTTCACCAAGTATCGGTCTTCTCGTGCTGTGGTACACCTGGTTCTGCCCGTTCCTGGTCTGCGTAGGTTAGAACCAGTTTCTTCGTAACGTCGGAGAACTCTTTGTACTGTTGACAGCGACACACCGACAGTCCTGGCTGTATCGCGCTGACTCCGGCCGGTTTCCAGCATTGTAAGTATTCTGGTGCATTCTTCAGGCGTAAGCGACATAATTTCAGCTTGAATAATGAATATAGAGCACTATCAACATGGTTTATGTACCCACATAAATGACAGATTACAAACAAAAGCAAAACCAAATGCTGTAATTTCGTAGTTCCATCTTCGAAAGTGGCCCTTTTTCAAATTTGATTTTTTTATGATATAACTTTACAATAACTAAGAAGTTTTAATACCTTCATTTAAGGAGTATTACATTGTCTATTAAATACAATTTATTGCATTAACCTAGCATTTTTAGTTTCCGAGATTTTTAGGATTCTTTAAGTGACCCGGATTCATTGCTCTCGAGTGTATAAATGAACGCGAACTTTACTAGGTACATTATTGTAGCTGTTTTTCTTGGATAGATCCAGCATCAGCATTTTCCTATATATGACGTTAGGTATCTAGTCTTTGATTTGGTCAAGAAATAAACTTACCAATGCTGTTGATGAGCTTCCTGACTTGCGTATGATTGAAACGTCCGCTAGACAGCATCCAGTCCGCGACCACGGATATGAACATGGAGAACAGCCACATGCATAAGTAAGGAAGGGCTGATACGAAGCCGTTCTGGAAAAGAGAACACACAAATTCAACGTATCCTCGAGATAGCTTTATAAGGTACGAGAAGTAGTCCGTCATCTTTCAGTGGTCTGTTCCATACATAAGTAACAAGTCTCCAAGACTACCTTTATTAAGATTAGATCATCTTCAGAAGGAGGAAGGTGTATTATTCTTGTAAAAAATAATTTAAAATTTAATGAACACCGTGACCTGGTCTGATGTTCTGTCGAACGTGTCTGTGAAGTTGCTTGTGTGGAGGTGGACAGGCATCTCGTATTATGTGTATATCGACCACCAACAGATGAAGGTCAAAATTTTACAGAATTTTTATCCACAGATTTCGAAATGCAAAATACCCATATTTGTATGTGGTGATTTTAATATAGATATTTTCTTGAATACTAAAAATAAGACAGATCGTATTTCATTGTTTAAGTCATTTAATTTGAAATTTCTATTCTGTGAGCCCACTAGGATATCAGACACTTCAGCTACCTGTATAGACAATATATACTCAAACTGTAGGACTAAAGAAAGGTCAATAATGAAGGTTTTAGATCTGATCATGAGGGCCTTGCGATAAATTTTTATGGAATCAGAGAAACAGAGAGGTATGAAATTGAACATAGACCTTTAACAACTACATAGTAGGTTAGAAAAACAAGGCAGTGGAAGAGCTCAGAAGCCAATTCAATCCAGGAACATAACATACCTCTCCACACTGAGGACTAGTAAGAAATATTCTGTAATATAAAGTACATAATTTAAATAAGGCAGGCCTTATTTGAATCATGTACCTTATATTTCTTACATGTTAAATCTAGATTGACTATATTAGGTATAGTCAATAACGGTAATATATAAGCGACAAATTTCAAGACTTTTCCTTGAAAACCAATATGAGCATTCTCATTACATATTTTTGTTCCAAATCATTTCATAACTACCCAGACTGCCAAGTCCTATTTAAATTGCATGAATATTTCCACGAAACGAAGGAATAGCCACAGCTTCTTTTATCTAATTCAGGCACATCAAATGAACCCATTTGGGGTAATAAAGTCTGAAGTGATTCAGCGGTCAATTTGCAGTTGAACTCTGCTGACCTTACTGCGCGACCTCAATCGAGAATGATTAATGTCTCCGAACACAGCTTCAAGTTTGCGTTAGGGATGTCACACGAGGATTGCGAAAAAACTTTTTTTTAATATTTATACTAAGTTGGCAACAAGCATACGGCCCGCCTGATGGTAAGCAATTACCGTAGCCTATGGACTATAATAAAATATATATTATAATTAAAACTGATTTATCTTTGATTAGATTGGGCGATGTCACAAAATCTACATAAAAGGACAAGTAAAAAGGTATAAGTGTAAAAAGTAATCCAAGGGACAGTGAAATGTTGATGAATATCCTTGAGCTCAAAGAAATTTCATGGAGTTTGATTGAAAGGACTTCGTTTCTACGGAAAACGCTACGAAGACCTTATATACCTGTGTAAAAACGCTTGGCGTTATGTTATGAGTTAGACTGACAGTAGTGGATATACGGGGGTTCTGGCTCACTATCTATTGAACCTGTTCAAAACACGACTGCCACAGTAGGTAAGAGATCGTATATCAAACACGTAGCTCTATTCGTTAGCGCTATTAAAACATATTTTCTACATCAATGGTGCGATCACAGACGAATAAAAAACATTTAAAAGTGACGTGTAGTTTTCACAATATTCGTCCCATCGACGTTATGTTCGCTTATCACCTTTCAGTTTTTGTTTGGGCATTGGATTCGAATGAGGATATTTTTAGATAAATAACAGTTGGCAACATACCAAAAAAAACGTCGCATGCGGATAGGAAAATTCTAAAACGTTGGCTAAAAATGTCTGTTTTAGAAGCCCATTTTTTTTAGATTTTGTAAGCTTAGGTGGTGACTTAGAAGAAAATACAATATTAGAGTAGCTACTTAGAGCTATTTACCTGACAATAAATCTGCACATACCTATGCATTAAATGCCGAAGATATAGAAATATTTTATGTAGCTCTGATCATAAAAAAGAACAAGAAGGGCTTTGTAAATAGTAAAACCTGGTAGGGTAGGTACATTTTTATAATCTTCCAATATCATTTACAAAGTTTTGGCAGCCCTGATAGTGATACAACTTGGTATCAAAGCAGTTATAAATAACGAATTGAATTGGATAATACTCGTAGATTAAAATGCCAGATTAAAGCATAGTTTTGACATGTTGTTAACATCTCAATTTATTGGAGTCACGTTTATCCACGAGTAACGAACGACATCGCGAATTCGCGACATAAGACAAAATATTCTATCGTCAATCAAGGCCAAGTTATACGTGATGCAACTAAGCACTTCTGATTCTGCAGCCTTAGGTTCATAGATTCTGAATCGTAGTGTACCTAACCTTATAGAATTTTCAATATCACCAACTTTTTAATAGATAAATTTGTTAAAACATTTTTGGGTTGCGTTTTCTGCCAATGATTTTCTAAACACGGAGAAAAAATTCGTACATAAAACTTTGTTTTGCATCATCCACGCTATTGACGGGCCTATAGGGAGGTACACAAAAACTGTGTTTCAGAAACACGCTCTGTACATTCCATTGATTCCGATAGAATGGCTTGCTCAGTGATTAGTTTTAATGACAGTGCTCTGCCCGCCACGGAAGCATGAAAACTAAGATTTTGCTTTGACCATAGATAAAAGTTAAAGGTTTTCGTGTTCAATATTTCGAAAATCATTGGCCTGGAGACTCGCCTTAATTAATTTCTTACGACTATATTTTTTTTTACGACTGTAGGTAAGTACTTAGTAGTCTGATTTGCTTGATGGTACAAGAAACGTTTGCTAAAGCAACATTTTAATCATCATCATCATCATCGGCCTGAACTCGTCTACTGTTGAACAAAGACCTCCCCCATAGAACGCCACAAAGAACGGCTATTAGTAACCATTGGCTAATTGGTAAAATTTTAATAGCGTTATTATACTGTTCAAA
Organism: Plagodis pulveraria; assembly: GCA_963890685.1. Lineage (NCBI taxonomy): Eukaryota > Metazoa > Arthropoda > Insecta > Lepidoptera > Geometridae > Plagodis > Plagodis pulveraria. The sequence continues at coordinate 26,717,182 of OY982960.1, read as the reverse complement.
ATCAAAATAAAATCAAAGGAAAAGGACCCGTTTTTGAAACATATTTCTTTTTTTTAATGTTTGTTCCAGAGTAATAAATAACGGTACTTTATTTAAAGTAGTCGAAAGTAGCGAGTCGCGCTTGGTAGGATTTTTCTGATTATCACTTCATTCAGATCTAATAACCTTGTACAACATCTTCGAGTACCGAATTTGGTCATAAAATCATGATGAAAAGACGCTAAGTACCAGAAAACTATCACTGTATTACAATTAACTGCGGATTGTAAAGCTGTGGAACTATGTAGATGTAAAGCCCTTATACTCACATCTTTGATAGAGAAGTGGAGCACTTGCCGCATGAAGGTCGGCAGCTCCGTCATGAGGGTCTCGTAGCCGTAGTTCTGTCCCATGTGCGCCAACATGATGGCCCAGAATGGCATCGACAGTAAGATCTTGCTCCAGGGGATAGGAGGTGACTGTGGATGAGAAGATAATTCTTAAAGTTGTTACTACGAGTATCCATCATCATCACCTATAGAAACTCAAACCGATGTTGACGATTTTTTGTCTGACAAAACTGATGCCTAATTTGATATTGTCTAATTCAAATATTGACCTTTATTTTGATTTTTCTCCATTTGTTGGACAATAAAGCCCATGGTGATGGGTTAAGTTTTAGTTAGTAATTGGAATTAAAGAAACTCCTGCTGTATTACAGATTGATATCACGAAGACTAAGAGTCTTAGTCTAGAGAATGCTGGATTAATCAGGCATCTTTATAGTGGGTTTCATTAGTCAAAACATGGCTAGAACAGCTCTAACTTTCACTACGCACCAGGTTCTTGAAGATAAATTTTGCAAATAATCCACTTCAGATTTATGTGGGTTAGAACAAATCAGCTTCGAAAAGTAAAACAAAAACAGTTACTTGTTTTAGATCTGTTCTACAGATTAGTAAACTTTATTACATTTAGTAAACTTTATTAGTTTGTACTTACACTGGATCCAGCAGCGCCCCACAGCGAGCTCAAGATGTACTTCTTCTCCTGTTCTTTTATCCTGGGGCAGTGCTCAGGATCCTCAGACACGAATAAGAGGAAGGCGACGCACCACACAGTTCCGATCAGACCGAACACGTAGAAAATGGAAGGCCAGCCTCCGGCAAAACCATACGCTGACAGAAGACCGGATAAAGGCATAGAGATCACCGTACCAAATTGGGCTCCTAAAACAGAAATTGTGAGTTAGATACACTATTTATTGACTTAATCAATTCCATGTTCTGAACGTTTTAGATCGTACTTCTAGCTTATGGACAAAAAGGCTTAAAGGTCATTCAGGGCGCCTGCTCCACCTTTTAACAAACCATCATAAAATGTCACATCATCAAAACGCCGAGCGATTCCATTACCGATTGTAAGCTTGCTTAAATGACGGGGAGGTACAAAAATTAGTCAAAAAGTGTATGGGTGCTGTTAATCTTGTACATTGGTTTTACTCTGTTTGGAAAATTAACAGTTTTAAAGACTGAAAGAAGGCTTACCTGCGTAAACAGCTGCGCCCATTCTACTTCTCTCATTGGGCGGGATCCACTTGGCCAACATAGCGTGTGTGCACGGCACAATCGGACCCTGCAGAAATAAAACAGGATTTTAATTGTTGTACCGAATCAGCGATCAGACTAGAGTTAAATAAAGTAAACTCTTTCCGGTAAAAATTGACGTCTGGTGGAAAAATCATTATTTTTTATTTATAGCTTCATTTCATAACTTTTTTTCATAAGTATACTTAAGTATGCCAGATCAGGAGCATATACTGTACAGTACTTTATATAACAGACTTTAAATAATTAAGCCAATGATTTGTTTTCGTATTTTTAGGGTTCCGTGTACCCAAAGGGTAAAAACGGGACCCTATTACTGAGACTTTGCTGTCCGTCCGCCCATCTGTCACCAGGCTGTATCTCAAGAACGGTGATAGCTAGACAGCTGAAATTTTCACAGATGATGTATTTCTATTGCCACTATAACAATAAATACTAAAAATAAAAAAAATAATTAAGGGGGGCTCTCATACAACAAACTTGATTTTTTCCCCGTTTCTTGCTCATAACGGTGACAGGTAGACGCTTCAACTACTCTCAGAATATTTAGTTACGGAACCCTTTTTGCACGAGTCTAACTCGCACTTGGCCGGTTTTTTTAAATATTTTAGACGGATTAGGTATGCATTAAATACCTATAAACTGATTTCATAGACCTACGTTCCTCTATAGAAGTTCATACGTGATCAAATATTTTCAAAACCATTATGAGACTTATGATTATGAGTTATATGAGCAATATTCTTTTAATGTCGCGAATGCCATGGTAATGAGTACTATACTATTGTTAGTTACTACCTACTTAAGTAGGTATCCTAGTACCTACTTAACAAAAAAGAAATATTGTTTTAATTTTCAACATAGTCTCGTATATATTTATACTGTGACCAATTAAAAGTAACAACAATTATCTTTGCAACACACCATCTCAGACGAAAATGCTGTTCTACGATATTTATTACCTATTTGCCAGAAAGGACTACAAACTATGAACTTACTTCTCCCAAGCCTTGTATGAACCGCACCAGGATGAGGTACTCGTAGCCAGATTCAGCCGCGATCGGCACCAGCAGTCCGAACACCGAGTTGATCAACATTCCGACGCCAAGGAAATAGCGTGCTCCAAACCTGCACATAGAGATATTATATATCATACTTACCTACTTGTTTAGGCTAAATACTGTATTGGCTGGATTGTCCACTGCTGAACACAGCCTCTCCCATTATATACTTATATTTTTTTTTATGTTATTGTGACGAACAAGTCCGAGGCCCATCTGATGTTAAGTGGACTAACCTTTGCCTATAACAGATGCATTTCGTCAACGACGAATTGCACTGTGCCCGTCACACTGAGACGTACACCAAACAGTTGTTAGGTCTCATGTGCCTGTAATTTTACTGGCTCTCAATGACTGCTGCCGGAACACACTGTTAGGTGCTTGGTGACAGATTTTCTACTTGAGGTTGGTCGCTAACCAGGCGGGTATTCGCAAATGCCCTTCCATCATGCGGTGAAGCTTAAGCCCGCGACGGGATAAGTACCATGGACCTGCTGCGCGTCAGTCTATAGCCAATGCCACTGAGCCACCACTGCTTCAAAGATGTTATCATATAGGTCATAAAAACATGTTTTATTAGAAATACATATATGACCGTATAAGAGAGGGTATGGCAACAATATATATAAAAGGTTATAACCGAGATAGTAGTACAAACCTTTTAGAGAGGATCCCAAAGGGAATTTGCGTTATCACGTAGCCGTAGAAGAAGGAAGACAGGATGTAACCTTGCAGCGTCGAACTCCACACGAACGAGCCATCTTGTGAGATCTGCCATGGAAACAGAATTTTCAATAACATGTAAGTAAATAATTATAAAAAAAAAACTATATAAGTACATACCTATTGAAAATCTAAGGCACCATAAAGGACATGTAATTGGAATTGTGTGACAACAGGTAATAGACGTCATAACTTAAATCACAGAATAAAAAGGCTTACAGTCCCACCAACTTATCTGTTCAGGTGGCAGAAAAATGAACTAAAACTTTCCCTCAAATTGTGACCGTTTGTAGTTGATTTCCTTGACCAGTAGCGCCTTCGAAAACTGCACAGTTAAGTTGGTGGTACTATAAATGTACACAGATGTCATAAAAAAGTTTAAATGTGAAATAAAAATAAACATCGGTAGAGTCACATCGCTAGTTTCATGTTTCAGAGGAAACCAAAAGTAATAAACTAAAACAACAAGTTAACCTTACCCTCAAAATAATCAAATAGTTATAGACTACTCGTTTTTATATTAAAATTGATATTTCCGGTTTCTTTTTTTACGTGATGCGATCGACGTAGCGTCACGTCTATCCCATCCCGAGACGTTTACGTCTTACGCCGGGCCAGAATACAGTGTGCCGGAGTTGGAAGGGGCGGAAGGATTCTTAATCCACACCTGTAGCTGCAGACACATTTAATGATAGAGCCTAAATTCAGATGATATTTCTTTGCGACAATGATATTATTATATAAAATATTTTTTTTATGTTATTGTGTCGGAACAAGCTCGAGGCCCACCTGATGTTATGCGGACTAACCTCTGCCTATAACAGATACATTTCATCACAATTAACAAATTGCACTATGCCCGTCACTTTGAGACATAATTGTTAAGTCTCATGTGCCTGTAATTTCACTGGCACTCAAGGACTGCTGCAGGAACACACCGTTAGGTGCTTGGTGACAGATTTTCTACTACAGGGTGGTAGCTAGCCAGGCGGGCAATCGAACATGACCTTCCACCGTGCGGTGAAGCTCATGCCAGTAAAAACTATAGGTAATAAATGAAATGCGTCTGTTATGTATAGGCAGAGTTTAGTCCACTTAACATCAGGTGGGCCTCGGGCTTGTTCCGTCAGAATAACATAAAAAAAAAAATGTAAAAAAAAAAATTGTACTTACAGTAGTCTTATTAGAGTCGACATCGCCGCATTCAGTGTCACTAGCCTCATGTATGACCGGAAGTGCCGTGTGGTTGACCATCGCGACGATCGCCACAGACATGTTCGTCCTCATGATGTACGCGTTCGCCATCCCAAGGAACAGCATGAACGTCACCCAGTGACGGGTGCCCAGCCCACCTGTGGGTAAGGAAATAGGGCAGTTAGAGACGTGGACTTCATGCTTAAGCAGATATGATACCTGTAATATACAGAAGTGTCGGTTATAGATGTCTTGGTCATTGGTACGCATCGTATCCTTGAATTTCCTCGCATAGTGGTTGGACATTTGGCAAAAACTCAGGCACTGAGAGCGAAGTCCGATTACTATTCTTTGCTAGGTAACCAAAGGTGAAAAAGTTGGCAGGCGTCTTGGGGATCGCTGTTTAAAAGATATCAGAGTTCCGGTATTTTACATTTAGTCGCCTCTTACGACACCTACAGATAGCAATAGGGGGATGACATTCTAGCCCGGCACCCCAAGGGCAATATATGTGGCGGATTACCTACAATATGGGTAATACAAGAAAAGATTTTTATTTTTGCTTTATCGTAAAATCAGTAACACATACAAGAGTCAAAGTCAAACTTATACGGTACGATTATAGTCCAATATCTAATGTATAGCAACAGATACTAAAAACCGGCAAAGTGCCGATAAAACTCCAGCTAAGGATTTCGATCTGTATGAAATGAATAACGATTTTTGGTACATTCGGTTTACACGGAACCCTGGGCTAGGGAGTTCAACTCAGACTTGGCAGATATTTTTTTAGAATCTACATAACATTTGGTAATTACGTAGGTATATGAATCACTTAATCAAATGCCAACTGACATTGCGTATGACCTCACCCTATCCAGGGGATGTCGAAAATAACATGTATGACGTCAATGCTACTCTATATATGTATATTATATAGGTATGTACAGATGTTATATATTAGGTCTTTACATATGAAATTGGCGTTTTTCGTACTGGCCACTTTAATCACGAATTTCTCCTCTTTGGTAAGGAATTCCAAATTCAAATTTGTACAGCTATAGACTCATGTATTTGTGCTTCGATGATCGTCATTCGTTTGTTTTTTTTCTTCTGTTTTTTTCTGTTTGCGTCACTCATTTTACAAAATGGAAAACCTTAAATATCGCATTATTTACGAGTACGAGTTCCGCCGTGGCACTAGTGCTGCGGAAACAACTCGAAGGGTGAATGATGTGTATGGCGGTCGTGTTGCAAAAGAAAACACAGTTCGTTTTTGGTTCCAACGTTTTCGTTCTGGAAATTTCGACCTGCAGAACAAGCCCCGTGGACGGCCTGAGACTCAAGTTGATAATGAAGAGTTGAAGGCTATTGTGGAAGCGGATCCATCGCAAACCACGTCCGAGTTAGCTGCAGGCTGCGATGTTAGTGATAAAACTGTTTTAATTCACTTGAAGCAAATTGGGAAGATTAAAAAGCTTGAAAGGTGGGTACCTCACGAATTGACTGAAACAAACCGGCAAACGCGCGTCGACTGCTGCGTTACATTACTAAACCGGCACAATAATGAAGGTATTTTAAACCGAATCATTACCTGTGATGAAAAATGGGTTCTTTACGATAATCGGAAGCGCTCAGCGCAATGGTTAGATCCTGGCCAGCCAGCCAAATCCTGCCCCAAGCGAAAATTAACCCCAAAAAAGTTACTTGTAAGCGTTTGGTGGACTAGTGCCGGTATTGTTCATTACAGTTTTTTCAAATCTGGCCAGACTATTACGGCTGATGTCTATTGTCAGGAATTGCAAACCATGATGGAAAAGCTAGCGGCTAAACAACCTAGGCTGGTCAATCGCTCCACGCCACTGCTGCTTCACGACAACGCTAGACCACACACTGCGCTACAGACGGCTACTAAATTAGAAGAGCTTCAATTGGAAAGTCTAAGACATCCTCCGTACTCCCCGGACCTTGCTCCAACAGATTACCATTTTTTTCGAAATTTGGATAACTTCTTGCAAGGGAAAAAATTCAACTCCGATGGGGCAGTCCAAATCGCCTTCAAAGATTTTATTGATTCCCGTCCGACTGGTTTTTTTAGTAAAGGGATCAATGAACTACCTATGAGATGGCAAAAGTGCATAGAAAATAATGGTTCATACTTTGATTAATTAAATATATTATATTAAAAAATATTCGACTTTTTGTTCCTCCCATACAAAACGCCAATTTCATATGTAAGGACCTAATATTACTAACAAGCACTCAGGCTTCCTCCCCGTGGGGTGCCGGGTTAGAATTGCACCTCCCCATATCATCCCGTGGGTGTCGTAAAAGGTGACTAAGGGAATAATTATAAGATAAAATAATAAAGAACTACTATCTTACACTGCGATCCCCAAGCCGCCTGCCAAGCGTGGGGATTATGGGAAATACCCCCTTAATAGGGGAGGCTGTGTTCAGCAGTGGACGATCCGGCTGATACAGTACAGTACAGTACTCAGGCTTCCTAGATACCTAACCTACTATTAGTAGAGCACTGAATATTGATCTCCTATACTACTGGAATACATCCTTACCTACTGTCGAAAACAAATGTGCTTTTACAGATTTCACGTTTCAGGAGTATTACATTTAGCTAGGCTTTGTCCACAACTTGGTGTTAAGTGATTTTGTGGACTAAGAAATGAAATGAAATTTATTTACTAGTGGTCCTAGGTTACACTGTTAGGTATTATAATGTACAAAATAGTCTCGCTAGGGCCCGCTTTACGCATACAAGTATTACCTATATACAGGTAGGTATATTGTCAAAATAGTCACAAACATTAGGAAATTAACATATTTTTCTAATATAAGAATTCATTGATATAGTAGTCCTTGAAAACCAGGAAGTCATCAGGTAACTTTTTTTTAATATTATTATATTATTAACATCACGTATAGCGTTCGGATTTTATTACATATAGATAATTAGAGCCATACAGGCATAAGATGGTACAGATTTTTTCTTTTGTCGAATGCGCGCCCCTCAACGGAAAATTATTGATGCACATAATTTGTAGGGGTATGCCTCGTCTAACAAAAATATCCACAGTAAAACAATATGGTCGCGTGGGTAGTCAGCAGTTGAGAAAGTATAGTAGTTGCAAAAACATATAAAAATATGGAGAGGCGCACCTCGTGAGTGGAAAGGTCTGCACAGAACACACCCTTAGGTTTATTTATTTCTCGACAGATGTTATACTTGAAGGGTGGTCCAGCCATGCAGGCATTCGCAAAATGCACGGCTTAGAAAATGTGATGATTTAAATCACTGGGAATACAGCCGAATAAAAGCTAGACTTAAGTCTCAAAACGAGTGCAATTCCTAGCCAAAACTTTTACAAATATATGATCACGTGTTCAAGAGATTTGTTGTTAGGGCAAGATATTATTGTAATGGGATAAGGGTCTAAAGATAAAATATTCGAAATTACTGTATCAGTCGGATTGTCCACTGCCGCTGCTGAACATAGCCTCCCCTAAGGGTTTTTTATTATTGCTGATAGGTAAACCTTTGACCGCAATCTCACCTGATGGTAAGTGATGATGCGGTAGACGATGGTAACAGGCTTAACTTAGAAATACTGGCTCTCAAGGAAGCTGCCGGAAAACACCGTTAGGTGCTTGGCGACAGATTTTCTACTTGCGGGCGGTCGCTAGCCGGGCGGGCATTCGCAAAAATGCCCTACAACAATGCAAAAACATTCCCCACATTTGGCAAGCATAAGATAGATTGATAAATCTAGTAAATGTAGAGTAATACGGCAGTCGTTGATATCTTTCAGTAAAAAAAAAAACAGATCCTGAATAATGGTTCTTTGAATATCATTTACTTACTCGTAGGTACGCTAGTGCTTTACTAAACCAAACTTTTTATGAACTTTCAACTACATCTGCTTACGTCAATAGATATCACACCTACTGGTGTTTAAGTATAAAAATAAACACTGTCGAATTAAATTAGATATGTATTTTCAGACAGAAGTCGTAGAACAGCACTTTGGTAGTCAGGGATCATGTTTAGTTTAGTCAGTAAGATAAACTCTTAATTCGTAGTTCGGTTAAATAAATTTTTCTTATCTACTATTCTTTTTATTTCTAAGAAAAAGAAATATTGATAACTACATCACACTTTACTATGACATTTCCTAGAAATAAGTAGGAACATAGAGACGATGTCGCCTTGGTGTTGCCTTGGGATATAAAATATGCGGGGACAGGTTTTATAATAAAGTTCCCAAACATATTACAACGATCACAGAAGGAAAATTCAAGTTGCACGTGAAAAACATTTTGATTAAGAAAATTGAAAAAAAAAAAACACAATTTGTGAACACTTAAGCGACAAAAAAGCTTGGACAATTCCGCCATACTAATTATAATATAGTAGTAATGATATACTACTTGCGGTCGTTTTTTGATGCAATGATAGTCAAGCGGTAATTGCTAAGGACTACCGCAAAATCAGGTGCGGGCCTTGTGCGGTTTTAGTCACAATCCCATAAAAAAGTCTTCTATTTTTATATGTATAATTATTCTAATGTATTAATTTAATGTTTCATTATAACATTTTTATTAATTTGTTACTACTCGTAATTGCTACCGTTCTCGCATCGCCAGTTACGGACGGAGATGTACCTACCTATAAATATATAACTGAGAAATAAGGAAAAAAATAATATCCTATTATACACCAAAAACTAATTCTACAAACTGCCCGGAAGGTCAATATTATATGAGTAAGTACTCAGGCAACGCAAACTGGTAGAATATCATACAGATAGCAAATTCTCTACACGGTTTTGTTAAATTGGCAATAAAACATATATTTCGAGCCAAAACGTCCATTACCCCGCTTTCCTGGGGCCTCATTTAATATTAGATCTATTAATTAAAACGTTCGTTTAGTTACATACATTATTTACATATGTAAAATCATCAATAACTGAATCCAGAAATACTATGAAAGTATTGCCATAAAAAGTGGAATGCTATAACTAAATTGAAAAAGTTTGAAAGCACAAAGTTTTGTTTAGTTATTGGAATATACAGATCATATAGGAATCTGTGCAGTCTACCTTGACCAAAACAAAAATAGTGATACATGAACTTGACTTTTAGAAGCGTTTGAAATGTGACGCAGGAGAAGGACGGAAGCAATCAGTTGGAAAGAGAGACGAACTAATGAGGAAGTATGGACAATTGTGGAGGAAAATGGATGCTTGTTGTCGTCAATGTAAAATAAAGGAGGAAATATTCTGGAATCCTGGAATTTTGTACGGAACATCATGGAAGGAAAGATTGAAGGGAAAAGAAGGAGAGGCAGTACCCCTCCTTTTCTCTCTAATCTTTCCATTTATGATGTTCCACTTATTTCAAAGATGTATAATAAAAAATCGCCTTACATCAGAAAATAAACAAGTGTTTTGTTTAATAACTGAATAGATTTTCAACACTGAAAAGTATGAAATATCTTATAGATAAGGCGCATGAATACGAGTGTTTGGAATCATCAACGATAGATACTAGTTACTTCAACAGGTTATAATCGTTTTCTTTTTCACTCTTTTCAGTCGCGAGCTTACAAGATCTAACAAGATCTTGTGTAACTTGCCCAAAATATTAATCACCACCGGAGTTGCAAGCCACTTGCGCATACTTTATCAGTCAATTGAGGGTACCTTAAAACGACTCGATTCATGTTGATGAAATTATAATGGGAGGTAGGTAGGACGAGGCAGGGACCAGCATATCGCCATACCGGTCACAGTCTAGAACTATAATGTCAGAAACTTATATTTAGGTTGTACTACTACAGACCTATTAATTCTAGGGTACTACCCTAGAATTAATAGGTCTCTCCCGTGGTGTGCCAGGATAGAATATCACCCCCCGATCTCTTCCCGTGGGAATAGTAAGAGGCGACTAAGGAACAATACGGGAAGGTTAGCAGCAGCGCCTTCTCAGGAACTGTTATTTGAAACTGCGAGCCCCAAGACGCCTGCCAAGCGTGGGGATAATGACAAACCTCCTTTAATTATACCATGCCGCACATGGTAATATTGCAATACCCAAAGGAATTTCATGTGTGTTCATATAATGTTTGTATCACCTTATGTACTGTACTAAGTGAATCAAATATTTCACTTTGACTTTGACGTTTAAAAATGGGGGGAAGCTGTGTTCAGCAGTGGACAAACCGGCTGATACAGTGTTAGGGTAGTAAGTATGTGAACATGGTTAAATACAAATTATTTCTTCAAATTGATTCTCAAATCATTATAAAACATTTCAAATATCAATAAACAGATATGCCAACAATTGAGGAAATAGATACATTTATAAGCTTAAGGTATAGAGAGAGAAAAGAGAAATATATTCCAATACGTAAATCAAATTATGAGCTGCCAAAAACATCTAACGCTTAGACAACTTAGTTTATATTTTTGTCGGTTTAAAAATAAAACTGTGGCTCTTGCACTCGCTTTGATCTTCACGTTTCAGAACAGATGAAAACCAAATAACGCCATAATACGTAGGTAGTGCGTACATCAAGATAATGTAGGCAAATCTTTTTTTAAAACTCAAAAATAAACTCGTATTTTGACCTGTCCAAACAATACAAACTAAGGAACAATAAAGTTTTTATGCAAAGTATTCCAGCGGCGGCATAAAGTCAGTCTGGCGTGAAAAGTGCCAGTTTTTACATGGTATACTTAGAATATTACGACAATTTTGAATTCTGTGTAGGTAGCTCGAGCTACTAGGTTATTGTCTACTGTTATGTGTTATAGTGGGTAGGTACATTTATATCCAATGATTACAGGGTTTTTATTTACGGAAGCCGTACCAAAATCTGTGTCGATCCATTTCTATACGATGGTTGAAGAACGAGAGCAAGAATTAGAGTTATGAGTCATATTGTCATGTTAGCTCAGTCGGTCAGAGCATACTCCAGCTATAGGGGTGGCTGGACGCGGGTTCGAATCGCGCACATGACTACATTTTTTTCTCTCGTAAATTTGTAATTTTGTAATAAGGATTGTTACTTATTTATTTAAATACCAAAATTTTCAAAATCTGGACAAGTGCAAGTCTGATCTAGTACTTTCGGGGATTCGCATTCCAACAGCCGCTACATAGTTTGGTTTTGATCATAGCTTCAAAACTACCTACATTACGTGTCGCCATTTTCAATACATAGATCATACTACCGAAAATTTAGTTTCCAACGAGTTTAGTGTCATCAAGAACCTAATGAAAATGGTCTCCAATTGTTAAATTCGACGGCCGCCTCTCTTTACTTTTTTTTTCCAATAAAATAGTACAATAATTGTTGTATTTGTATTCTACTCCATAGGCGTTAGATGACATTCAACATGCTATACTTATAGAGGGCAAAAAGTACGAGGCCGCTGAAAAATTTTTTTTTTTTTCAAACATTACTTTTGTGGTCAACAGTTAATTGTTTTCAGGTTTGTAACTCATTCTGTACACGAGCTAGAGACCCGTGACAACGTGGCATACGTATGAATAGACTGTAGTCAGTCTTAGGTCTCCGTTTCCTCTTTCTCAAGGCACCCTAAAAAGGACTTTTCAATTTTCCCGGATAAGCAGACAACCGTATGTATCCCGTGATAGATGACTGATGAATTAGGTACCTAAATTCCTTCTGACATTGCTGAGCTAAGCTTGAATAAGATTTTAATATAATTGAAATGCCTGTCTAATTCTATTAAAATATTGCAGTAAAGAGCTGCCATAAGGAATGTCACATAATTTATTTGGGAAGAATCCGACTGCCAGTTTCCCGACAAACAGCTGTTGACCTTTTTCATAGAATATGATTTATTGTGATCATTCCAGGATTTCTACGAAGACGCAAAGTTTTAAACATATTTTCGATGTTGCCATAGACAACACTGATATTGCAATTTGCAAATAATTAACTTACTCTGACCACTATCACATCTGCAAGTGACACTGTGGTGAAAAATGTTCGAAGAAGTCAAAATCATTGCAGTAGTGTCCTTATCATGGACGATTATGAGTAGTTATATTTTTTTGGATGATAGCATCTTTTTGGAATGGGTTAGGAGAGCAAACGTTCCGGGGCTCTACTGTAAGTGATTACCGTCGCCCACGGACATCGGCAATACCAGAGTTCACAACGAATGAGTTGCCGGTCTGTATTAATTTATTTTTTATATCTAATATTTATTGTTCTAGATAATTTTGATTAAAAAATCATTCTACCAACATATACCTAACTGGTGTGCAATTGTCAGATAAATATCCATCATAATTTCATCAGAATCTGTTCAGCTGTTTCGGAGGCGTACACTTATTTTCACATTCATAATATTAGTGCGAAGTGTGCCAAGTGGTAAGGGATGGCATAGCGGGTTCAAATCTTGCTGTGGGCTTCATACATACATTCAGGGCATATATAGGGCATTATTTGAATGCTAGTCGTGCTTACCTTAAACACCCTAAACCAAAAAAAACTGTTGTCAAGCACCTAAACATGTGTTACAGTTAGCGGAAATGTTTTTACTTGAGCCTGTTCACATCCTAGGGTAAGGGCAAGCATTTCCAATATCCTAATTCAACCACATCATTACTTACCAAGAGATGAGATTATACCTAGTTACTACATTTTATTCTATGATAGTGGTCAAAGTCCGTAACAATGTACTGAAGTGTTACTGAAAAGTACCTGATGTAAGTTTTATTTTTAAAATATCGTAACCCTAACACGTTTTTACGTTATTTCACGTGAGCGTACGTCACGGACGTAACGCGTAGGCGCAAGAATGAGTTGAGAAACAGCTGTTCCATCCACCTGTAACTTGTATTGTTATAAAATTAGTTTAATCTCTGTTTCGTTAACTGATAAGTGATAACGCGGGTGTCAATTTAATCCATTCGCATCATCATAATATAACAATTGAATTTCATTCATAAATGGCCGGTTGCGTGTGATACGAACGCGCCTTCGTGAGTGAATAGGTCTGTAGCTGATAGATTTTCTAGTGGAGGGTGGCAGATGGCCAGGCGATCAATTTTTAAATGTTCTAATATTGGGGATATCGTGCATAAATAATAACATAAAAGTGAACATTCTGTATCAACCGGATTGGCAGTTCATCAGTTCCTCAAAAAGCGCTGCTGGTGTGTTTACCCTTAGTCGCCTCTTACGACACCCACGGGTAGAGACGGGGGGAATGACATTTTTAGCCCGGCACCCACGGGGAAATAGTGAACATTACTTCACATAAATATGAGGTAAGTAAGTAACCACAGAGTTGGTAGGCCCCCCCACCTGTTGGACTGACGACATCGTTAAACTCGTGGGCAGCCAATGGTTACAAGCGGCTAGTAGCCGTTGTCTGTAGCGTTCTATGGGAGAGGCCTTTGTTCAACAGTGGGCGTCTTCCGGCTGATAATGATGAAGTAAGCTGACTGAATTTATAATCAGTTACTATTAGTAACTGGGTAAGGTAACCATCTCGTAAACATGAGTGCCAATTTAACACACAATAACTTTATAGTCCTATTAGAGTCGCTAAATAGGTTATACTTTACCTACGCTAATCAATGGCATAGTAATAATTGACCATTCTTGTTTGCGGTTCCAGTTTAGGTTAGGTAACATCTGATTCGCACGGAAATGTTTTTTCTTTTGGAGTCGGAATAGTGTCCATACAAAATCCTTCAAACTTTAGAGCAACGGGGACTTCCGCCGTCCTTCGAAACGTTTCGGAACTCGTTTGGTTTTGTACGAATGATAGCTTGTGTACTTATATATTGATAGTGCGCAGGTATTATGTTTCGTAATTATGTAGACCTCCACACATATACCACATACTTTTTTATATAAAGGCTTAAATTCATTGTAGTTTCTTAATTTAAGGATAGAGTTCTTTTTATTCTCTGGCTAGAGTGCTCGTGGCGCTCTCCAAACAAACGTAGTTTCGTCATACTTCAAATACTAAGTGTTCAAACTTGGTGAAACTTTGCATGTATATCCTAGAGCCTAATATGTATGCTTCTGGTTTGACAGATTATTTAGTATTTAAAAAAATTATTCGAATTCGTTTTGTATTGGAATAGTTCTTTTGACATTTCGAGATAAAAAAAAATACATCGAAAAACTGGCAAATCAGAAACATAGAAACATAGACAGAAAGATAGATAGAGATAGATAGAACAAAATTTCACCAAGTTTGAACACTTATTGGTATATAAAATATAACAAAACTACGTTTGTATGGAAGGCGCTGCCTGCACTCTACTCTTAATACCTTATTCATACCGAATACTTTTTATGATAATTATATTATTATTGTTATTTGGCTATTTTCAAGAGAGGGATACTTTCCTTTCCTATAACAGATGCATTTCGACACGAATCACGAATTGCATTGCGCCGGTCACCCTGAGACATAGTTGTTAAGTCTGATGTGCCTGTAATTTTACTGGCTCTCAAGGACTGCTGCCGGAACACTGTTATGTTTCTAAGCATCGTTGGTCTGTTATGTTTCTGAATACAAGCACTATCACGTGCTAAGCGAAAATCATATTTTACAAATTATTGCAGCACAAAATTTTATGCCACGGGTGGGAATCGAACCTGCGTCCTCCGAATTCGCGCCGGATGCCTAAACTCGGCCACCTGAGCACGCTCTTTCGAGTCGAAATTTCGTGCTCCAATTGTTTTACTTTAACCGTCATACACATTGTTATGTACTTGGCTTTAATCTGAAACTCAGAAAAGTTGAATTCATCAGTATGCAAGCTGAGCTGTGTGGCATAGTGAGTCAGCGAAACCTATTTCACGGATGGTGTGCCAAACTGAATGTCTGGAATGACAATCGTGGGACAAAAAGCTGGATTGCGATCCAATTACTGCATGTAATGAATGATAACAATGGCTCTGTAACCTTGACAGTGAGTTTTAGGGTTCTATACGAAAACCGAAACCGAATTACTACAATTACGTTGTTGTGGCGGTACTAGCATGAACTTCACTTCGCTCGTCACCCTGAGACATACAGTTGGTAACTCTTATGTACCTGTAATTTTTCTGGCAATTGAGTATACTGCTGCCGCTACACTTAACACTGTTTAGATTACACCATCGCTGCCTCTCTTTCACTTCTATGCAGTCGATAGTGACAACATTTTTGATACTTTTATAATCAACATTTTACATCATTGTCTACGTGAAAGAAACCGCTAGGCGTAGCTAGCATAAGAATTATCGAAAGTTGCTATTTTCACACGACTGCCGAAAACAGTTTTTATTTTAATTTTGTATGCCTGATAGGTTAGTCTTTGACCACTATCTCACCTGATTCAAAGTCAAGTCAAAGTCAAAATCATTGTAAAGTTATATAATATAAATATTATAATATCAATTTCTTTAAAAAGATCCCTCAGAGATTCCCTAGGACCCATTTTATATATGGCTCGAATTGCACGCCTTTGTATGATAAAGATTGTCTCTATCTCAGCAGCAGTTCCCCACAGCAATACACCATACGACATAATACTGTGGAAGTACGCGAAATAAACTAGGCGAGCAGTAGCTACGTCTGTTAACTGTCTTATCCTAAGAACTGCATATGCAGTAGAACTAAGTCTTCCGGAGAGATCATGTATATGTGGATCCCACTGTAAAGTAGAATCCATTTTGATTCCCAGGAAGACTGTCGCTTTGTCAATATGGAGTTTATCTGGGCCAATCTTTATGTTTGGTTCAACATAAGGAACATTTGGTAAAGAAAACTTTAAACATTTCGTCTTTTTTGAATTTAGGAGAAGATTATTACCGGCGACCCATTTACAAATCTTAGATAATACATTATTTACATGAGTCAGTTCAAGTGAGTCAGTTCAAAGTGATGATGTAGTCGAAGATGCTGTTCAGGCTAACCTAGAATTCTGTCGTCAAACACCTCACAGTGTGTTCCGGCAGCAGTTCTTGAGAGCCAGTAAAATTACGGGCACATGAGACTTAACAACTGTATGTGAAAGTGTGACGGGTGGAGTGCAATTTATATTTGTGACAAAATTAATCTGTTATGGCAGAGGATAGTCTACTCAACATCAGGTGGGCGTCGCACTTGTCCCGCCAAAATTACATAAAAAAACCTATTAATCATTAAAGACCTCGTAAAAAATAATTATAGGTCATAAAGATAGATAGGATATTTATGACCTATTAAATTAAGCATTTACACATAAAAGTATATCGACCTAGTAGTAGGTATGTACAGTCTGTCATCTAACCATCGTAACATAACGTGTGATTGTCATTATCTTCGTCTGATGATGATAAATCGACACAAACATTGACAACTTTAAGCGCTTCTTTTTCAAGAAGCGCTCGTAGCGAAGTTTGCTTAGCCGCTCTGAACCGGTCAGCAAAGTTAAGCAACGTCCGCCGCGGTCAGGACTTGGATGGGTGACAGCTAGTGACATTACTACCGAGCGCTTCCGTGCCTTGGAGGGCACGTTAAGCCGTCGGTCCCGGTTGTTGTCTTAGGATGGCAGTCTTTATAGCATGGTGGTAGGGCATTTTGAAAATGCCCGCCTGGCTGCTACCCTCAAGTAGAAAATCTGTCACCAAGCACCTAACGGTGTGTTCCGGCAGCTGTACTTGAGAGCCAGTAATTCTAGGTAAGCCTGAACAACATCTTCGACCACAGCATTACCATCAGGTGAGGTAGTGGTCAAGACTAATCTATCAAGCACAAAAAAAAACCTTGCGTCTGGCGATATTGTTTTTAAACAATGCACTATTCCCACTTCCCTCATCCGCGATAGAATTGAATTTGGAGGCATTATTATTTTGTGAAGAACTTAAGTAGCGCTTTTCATACAAACGTATTTTCGAGATATTTATAAAATAAAAACTGTCCAAACTCGGTGAAATTTTGCATGCTTGTACTTTAGCCTCAAATCTATGCTACTGGTTTGTCAGTTTTCCATAAAATTATGAAAATCATATTTTGCATGGTATTCATATTTTCCCCTTTAGAGATAAAATAAATACCTAATAAAACGAAAAATGGTTAACCAGAAGCATAGATATTAGGCCTAAGGACATGCATTCAAAATTTGAACCAGTTTGAACACTTTGGTATTCAAAATATTATGTTCAAACTACTTTTGTATGGAAAGAGCTACAAAGACACTAACTTCAAAGATTACAAGGCTTATTTCTATGAATGTATGTTATAGCTACAGTATTTTATTAAAAAATTACAACGAGGGGAAAAAAGTACAGTAATTTATTTGAGATATATGGATGTTTATCCTACCTATACCTAGGGATGTCTATACGTTTGTACCTGCCTAGGTACTTTTGCTTAATACCTAGGTAGGTACAAAAGTCTACAAATATACATATTTTTCAAATAAAGTACTATACTTATAGAATATATAGATGTCACGCTTGACAGGCGTCTTGGGCAGTGTAAGATGAAAGCTCTTCAGAACTGCCCACCTTCTAGTATTTTTTCTTTCGTCCTCTTACGGCTCCCACAGGAAGATATGGGGGGTGATATTCTAGCCCGGCACCCGACGGAGGTATGTATGTATAGGCACGGAATATCTACTAACAGATACACACTCTCAAATACCTTCGCCTATCACCTGCTCCTGCCTATTTTCAGACAATAGACACAACAATGTATCTTACGCGTTTGACTTAGCGTTGCTTTTACTTAACACAAGTAAAGTGCTGCCGGCCCTGAGGTCCCGATGCCACATATTACCAGTCTATCCCATATAATGTTGTCTTAGGGTTTCGCGATTATTACACATAGTAATTAAACAACTTTAAACGGTTTAAATCGCGTATATTTATCATTATTTTTGTCCCGACGTTTCAAACACTTTGCAGTGATCGTGGTCACGGGGTGACCGTGAACCAAAAATAATGATAAATATACGCGATTTAAACCGTTTAAAGTTGTTTAATTACTATCCCATATAGATTGATCGATACAAGTAATGTTGCACTCATCGATATACCCAACACATATACAAATACGTGTGTGTAAAACAAAGATAAGCAAACTCCATGCGTATAATCTCCACGCCACGGTCCGACTAACAGTGGATTTGGCAGATAATTACCATACATCTAGATATGTAGGTACATATCCACCGGTTAGATAGTAACGGTACATTACAGATAGTCCTATCTTTAATGCGAATAGGTCCGTGAAATTGACATATAGATTATCTATTAGTCCCGACACTGTCCAGATTTGGACAAAATTGTGATTTTTCGGTCTCTTCCTAATTTCCCATAAGCCTGAAAATTATGCTAGAATGTCAACATTCAATGAAGTATAATAACTTCCAATAATCATTGCAATTGAAAGGGGCAATGCAGCCAGCATGCTGGGCACGCACAAATCACACCTGTCTCTCTGACATAAACTGTCACTTTGACAGATGTCGGAAATAAGACCTATTTAGAGGATATTTCTGAGTGAGATCACGCTCGCCATTTTAATGTAATAGACTTGCATTTACTATATGGGATCAAAGTAGAATTGCATTTGTTAGTGCTAGTTGAATCCCCTGAATAGGGTACTGTAGTGGAATAGTGAGTGTTGTACAGTTCCCTGCACTGAAATAGGGGATCGTAGAGGAACGAACGCTGCCAACTGGTAAATGCTATAGAGTATTTGGACTGCGAGTGAGTCTGCAATGACTTGTAGGTCGTCTAAATGCTTTCATTGTAATACCTGTAGTGTTGTATACAGTTCGTAGTTTTTAAACAAAGGCATACCGCCTGTAAAGAAAAACTTCGACAACACAGATGACAGCGAGATGTTCTGATTATGCAGACAGAAGAGCTGATTGGCTAATAGTTTATTTGATTCCTTTTGATTTTCTAATCAGCTTACAACAGCAATTACGTATTAAGTATAAGTATGGTATTAAATAATAGTATACATAGTATACTTATTAAATAATAACTAAATATAATAATAAAAGTCAATACATAAAAAGGTAGCACAAAATGAACGACTGTATTCTCTGTAGTCTGCGTGTCATTGTCTAGCTTGAGTCTAGAGCTTATTGAGATGAGTGCAAATAATGTTTTATATGCAGGTTATCAGAATAAATGAATGGCGAGGCAGTTTTAATTTATTTTTTATGACTTCTATCTCAAAAACGTTGGTATAGATTTTGGATATATTATGATGTGGCATATTTCTATTTAAACAACATATATACTGAAAACATTGATTTATGTTTTACTTTTCGTCACAACTCACAAGTTAAAAACAAATTAAACCTCTTTCCACTAGGCGATAATCCTCTTGAAAATGCATAAGGGTGGATAATATCACAATTCCAGATATTTCCAAGCAAAAGTGCTGTAGCTGTAACAAGAAAACTAGACGCAAGTATAAGAACTTACAACTAATTTTGAGCGAATTCAAATACCATGTCACGTTAGAACTTATAAGACACTGCAACTGTCACAGACATGCTAGACATGACACTTACCATCAGGCGAATGACTTGCCCGTCTCGTCACTATATAAGAAATATTTTTATACAATGACGAATTATATTATTATTATGTAAGAAATGCTACGAACCTTGAAACAATACGCCTCTTTTACGCACGGTGTAGGTTCTAATATAAATAACACTTCGAAGAAGCTCCTTGTAATAACATTATCACGATTTTTGATAGGCAGACATGAACGTCACAGATTATTTCATAGTCATTACAACATTATAGTGTACACGTACACTTATATGGGTAATGAATGACTATTGCAATCTATACGCAAGCTAGGTACGTAAGTAGTAGCGTAAATAATACATACCATACATAAAATCACGCCTCTTTCCCGTTGCGGTAGGCAGGGACACAGATTTCCACTAACTACAATCCTTACATATCTCTTTCGCTTCATCTTTGCTCATCAACCCTTTCATTCATTTTATGCCTGATACGTTATCCTTTGACCACTATCTCACCTGATAGTAAGCGATGATGTGGTCGAAGATGTTGTTCAAGCTAACCTAGAAGTACTGACTCTCAAAAAGACTCTCATTTCATTCATTCTCTCTACATGTCCAAACCATCTCAACATAACTTTCTCGATTTTTGTCACTACATCCTTACTCACATCACATCGTTCCCTTATCACACTATCCCTTATCCTGTCAGTCCGTTTGACTCCAATCATGCTCCTCAATGCTCTTATCTCCACTGCATTTATTCTACTTTCATGCTTCTTCTATGGCAGAATAGATAGTTCAACTTTCGCTACCATACAATAATGTCGCAACCAACACTCCTCCATGAACCGCCAGACGAGCCTTCTGACTGTTCATAAACGCTTGCAATGCTCCGTTCACCATGTTTCCAGGATTAAGTCTCCTTTCTATATCACTTTCACACTCTCAATCTTTTGTAAACAGGATCCCAAAGAATACAAACTCTTTCACTTGTTCCACTTTTTCACCTTCAATCACAATATTGCAATCTGCCACTCTATTATCTCGTTCAAACACCATAACTGTTCTCTTATTTACTTTTATTTAAAAAAAAACATAAAAGTAATGACACTCGTTAGTCTCATGTCTTTGACTGAAATTTAACCATTAGATAGTTTTTCCTATAACTATTGTGACTGACTGAGGAATAACATGGATTTAACATAGAAGTTTTCCTTTTTTAGCAAAACAAAAATAATCATCTAATTTGGACGAACCAGTAAAAAGAAAACTTACCTACGTATCGCATTTGATATTAACAAATATATTTTAGCAGCGGTTTCCTTTTTGTTCTCGTAACGCTACTTTATACAATCCAACAATGACGAGACATTTAGGCAACGTAAAAGCCAATTCAGGCTTCCAAAAGTATGTCTGAAAACCATGCTTAAAACAGATATTACTTAAGTTACCTGTCTAAACGAATCGTAAACTAAAAATGTATAAATTGAATAATGATAGATGTAGCTTTCTTTCTTTCTAAAATTAATTTTCAGAATAAGTATGTATGGTCGTTTATTTGGGTTCTGTCACCGAGCTTTGAGTTACTTGCTCGATGGGTTTTGTACATAGCCAAGGGCAAAAAACAATTAATTTGGCAGAGCGCTGCCACGAATGAGTAATCTGGTAGGTATAGATATTTTGTGTAGATTGGTAACCAATAACAAATATAAAAAAAAAACTATGTCTATGATATGTATTTGTATGTACATTTGAGTCTTATAGGTAGGTACATAACTAATACAAGGTATCAGGCAAACATGTTTATACTACCTTGCTACCAAAGTTAGTATGGATAAACGTCCAGACGCAGACCACATTAGGTAGAGGAGTTTTTTTTTTCATAAACGAAACATATAAGGGGCTTCAAACTTTTCAGTTTTAGACCATTTTTACTATGGGTATATCGCTCTATAAGTAGTATATTATGTACAATTATCTTGTAGTCTTCATTTTTGAAGGTTCCGTATTAGAATTCGGACCCTTTTATAAAAGGTTCCGTCTTTTTACAGACCTTAAACCTTTTACAGACGGACAAGCAGGGCTAAGTATACTAAGCCCTGCTGTCCGTCTGTAAAAGGTATAATATGTGTTTTATAGTGAGGACACGTTTTTTTGTTTTTGCTCTATTGTAAGTACGGTGAAAATACAAGTGTCGAACTCTAATATAAGCCAATTTAATTAGTAGCGGTTTTTTATATCATATGCCAAATATCGGTGTAGATATTTGAAAATATGGAAGGCAGTTCTTTACCCAGCAAGCTGTGCGGGGTGATTATAAAAGCGTGCAATAAATAAGTTTGCAAGAAAGTTATTACGTAAAAGTTTAAAAGCAGCATAGAGTATAAAAATGTAAATTAGAGAACACGCGCCGCGACTTGTATTAGCGTTACGCGACACTTCGGCGACGAGACGCGCGCTTTGATGATTTTCGAGTTAGTAGAGACATGTTCCAGACTCACAATTAGTTAGATAATTATGTATATAGCTACATTACATTTGTTTTTAGGGTTCCGTAGTAGAAAGCGGAACCGTATTACTTAGCCTCGTCTGTCCGTCTGTCCGTACGTCCGTCTAGGATATCTAAGGAACCGTATCTGTAGCCAGTTGTCAATTTCCATAGAAAATGTGTTGTTAGTAAGGCAATATGCACATAATATTATGCAAAATTTTACAGTCTCTAGAGAGTATAATATATTGGATAAATCTTAGCTTATATTTATTTTGTCTATATTGCATGTTTGGTTTCGAAGCAAATATGTACAGTTGTTCGAAATAAAATAATTATATTTTAATTGTATATCTAGGTAACTGGTGAAATAGGTGCGCCCAAGATACAGGCTATGCCTAGTTTGGGACACATTGTAACACTACTTAGGTTTGTATATAATTTTAAGAACATGAAGATTGATATTTGTGAACTCAATTCAAGTCTATTTCTGAATACAATTATTATTATTATGAAATAGTAACAAAAAATTAGAATAAAATGGGGACCTCCAATACAGTAAGGTGTTTTTTTAACGTTCCTTGTTTTTGCTCTGTCGTATAACGGTAATACTTACCCATATACAGCGTCGAACTTGGCATGATAGTAGAATAACTAACGTATAAAAACACTAAAAATCCTCCCAAATGCGGGCCCCGCTAAGGATTTCGATCTTCAAGATAGATATGAAAAAGAGTAACGGTATCCTCAGCCGACAAGCACGTGGCCGGTTTTGTTATATAAAGAAATAACAACGATATATATAACATAACAACAACATCACGCCTGTATATACCCGAAGGGGTACGCATAGGTGTATGCACCTATGTTTTGCCAGTGGTTTGGTCCTATATAACAGGCAGCGAGTCCGTTGCCATCATTAAGAAATTATTTTTTTGTCATAAGTAAATAATAACTTGATATAAACCAAAAGCTGTGCCAATTCAAGAGGCCCAGTGTGCAATTAGCAAATATTTTTTTATTTTTTTTTATTCTTGATATGGTAGCCTTTGACCACTATGGGTATGTTCCATTAGTCGCTAAAACGTTATTTTCGATAATTTTGATCACAGTCTGCGTCTATGGTTGTGATCACGTGATCGTTTGTAACTGTCATCCCCGTTCCATTTTTGGATAAGAACGCTAAAAATGCCACTAAAATTTGCCACTTCTGTCACTTTTGACATTAGATGTAGCGTTTAAGGCGAAAATAACGCCAAGACCCATGTGGAAAACTTTTTGGGAGTGTGATCGTTTTTAGCGTTTTTAGCGAATCTCACGCTAATGGTACGCACCCTATCTCTACTGATGGTAAGTGATGATGTGGTTGAAGGTGTTGTTCAGGCTAACCTTGAATTACTGGCTCTTATAAGACACTGCTTAGACAAGACATAAATTTGTCTTGTCTAACCCTTGATGCCTTGATGCCTTGATGATGACTAAGTTCCGGTTTGCGAGAGTTGGCAGAAAATTGACTGCGGTCAAAATGAACACGACGGGGATTTAGATATAGATACCTCAGCTAAGTTTGCAGGTACTTAATGATATACCTATTTGTACTATATTAGATTAACTCGAAAGTTTATAATATTAGTAAGGAGGTATTACTAATACCTCCTTACTAATATTATAATTGTATGGTATTAGTGTAGGTATGGATGTGTTTATTACTCTTTCATGCAAAAGATATTGTGTGAATTGTCCAAAATATAACGAAAAAGTTCAAGTAAGTAGGAAAACATTCTGCCATATGCGACCTATTCTGGCGTGCGCTGCAAAAACCTTTAGTATGAATATCACACGTACATCATATATAACGGAAATGTATAGTCATACAAAAAAGCCCGCGACAGCATATAACTTTCTTTTATGTGTAAGCCATTATCGCCAAAATAGTGAACCATAAATACTATAAACATTGATAATTTATTTCTAATTCATATTTGGTAGTAACAAATTGATCCTTATCAAACTAATAATATTAGTTTGATAAGGATCAATTTGTTATAATATTATTATAAAGGCGAACGTTTGCGAGTGTGTTTGTATGTCTGTTACTTCTTCATGCTCAAACGGCTGGACTAATTGTGATGAAATTTGATATGGCGGTAGATGAGGCGCTGGATTAACACACAGGATAATTTTTACCATCATCATCCATCACCACGCTGGTGTAACCGCCGGGCAGAGCTAGTATATAAAAAATCTTACTTTGATCACTTTATGTTATCAAACTTAATCTTTCATCAAAGCTCCTTCACCAAAATATAATTAAAAGAGGTAAGTAAATTTCGTATCATAAAAAGCAGTGCAATTATTTATTCTGTGTCTAAACGTGTACAGATGACGTCATCAAGGGAAGTCTGGTAAGTAGTTCCCAGACGCGACGCGAGCCGTAAGTACAAAACGTAAACAGACTGCACTCACCGGTGTTCTCACGCGACCTCTGATCTTCCAACCCCGGCTGCTCCCATACCAACACATGACCGCCGCGCGTCCGCGAAACCATTTTATAAATTATAATATCACAAGGAACAAGAGAAAAGTTTAAAACTAAGAAATACGAGACGCGGCTTCAACTACGTCACGTTGGCAAGCGAGCCGCCGGGTAAAATCGGAGAATTCTTGGGGGTTGACATCGCGAGGGTTGCACGTGATAACAAGGCTCTTCGGAAGCCGACTGATGCCGACTGGCGAGCGGTAAATGTAGAGGAAAGAGGAATGAGGTGTGAGGGGAAGGAACGCACGCGCCTAGAGCATGCCATGACGTGATCTCGTCAGTTTTTTCCAATGCTGAACTGAACTGAAAGCAATGCGAGTAGATCTGATTAGGTACCGCACAGAATAGGTAATAGTTCCTTTAAGTAAGGACGAGTATCTATCTACTGACTGAAACGGTTGAAGTAAAAAAGTGGTCGTCATGGAGTACCTACATCAGTCGTTAGAATCACAAAGTTCAATGCCACGGCCACGGTTATGACATTCACACTGAATTTATTTCAATAAGTTTGTTGATATGGGACGATGTGGTCGAGGATTTTAAACAGGTTGAACCTTGCATGGTCACTGGCAGCGACTTATGAGAACAGCTGTTGGAACCGTATTCTTCTTTTTGAGGATGATAGGTAGATGTAACAACTGTGACTTATTCCCTTTACCACCTAAAGACCCGCGATTGTACAAACATACAGACAGTCGACGGAGAGTTAATAGGGATCCGTTTTGCCTTTTAGTTACGGAACCCTTCAAAGTTTGCAACGTTTGTACGTTGCTGCTGGCTGACAGTGGAAGAAAGATACATTACTACGCCGACCCCAAATGAACTAGAATAGGGCAGGTGGAATAGTTGGTAAGACATGCGAACGAGAGCAGCAGCGCCTTCTAAAGAATAGCAATTGCGACCCCCAAAACGCCTGCCAAGCGTGGCGATTATTACAAATCCTCCCCCCCACCTAGGCAGCCTATTACACTGCTCAATTTTTCGCACATAGTTGGTGGAGGCTTTTGGTCGGTGAAAGTACAGCGGCCGTTGAAGTGAAGAAGAACATATTTTGTTCAGCAACAATTAACAAACATCATAGGATATATAATTTTTAAACATCTGCTATCTGCCAATAACGAATAGATAAAATTAAATGTATAATACCTTCCGATATTATTATGAATTATTGAAACCACATAAACCGCTGTAACAGTGTTTTAAAGTTATCGTAATATACAGTGAGTCATACCGAAAAGTGGGAACTCCATAGCGTTTTGCGAATCACGCCATAAAATACATTTACCAATACATATAAGTAGGTAATATAGCGATCATCGTACAGTTGACGGTGAGGTACATTAGGGTAAGATCGATCGGTTTGTTTAAAAAACAAAATGTATATTATTAAATATTTTTTTCTTGTTTTCGGCGGGATAGCAGCTTTCATTACAAAGTAATGTTGAAACAGACAGATAAAAGCCATTTACAAGCCACCACAATTTTTAAAGGTCAAGTCTTATACTTGAAGGTGGTAGCTATACAGGCGGGCATTCGCAAAATGCCCTACCATCATGCTACAATGGCGTTCGATATTATTTTCTTGCGTCGTTTTCTTGTTTTCTACTAAATAGTTCTTTTGGTGTTTTTAATATTTTTTGTAAAAACACTAAAAGAATAGTTGGTGTTTTATGAATGATAAAAGAGAGCGTAACTAAACAATTCAAAATGTCAATGTAATGATATGACCTTGCTAGGGTAAGACCGGACTACGATGAACCTTCGAAATTCACTATTGTAACAAGTATAGTAATATCTACAACGAGGAAATATTCCTTCTTGCTCAAATAAAAACATTATATCTGTTCATATAAAAAAATGATCGAGAATTTAGTGAAGTAGACGCAGGTTATTGACTTGCGACGGACACTACATAATGGCGCAACGTGTAAAAATATCGCCAAATATAGCAGAAGATAATTATATGATTCATCCGATTTAAGTCCTTGTACGGTCTTACCCTAACACACCTTACACTATTTTTTTTATGTAGTAGGTATGGTAGTTTATATAAGAAGAAAAATAAAATGGCTCCAGGGTTCCGTGCTGCACCTCACTCAATAGAGGTATTATTTAAGTTTTGTGCTTGAGACAGAAGTACTCTAACGAACTCTAACGAAAGTTCCATATTTTACTGTAATTTTGTCTCAATAAGCCGCAAAAAATTTGATGCTGCATATTGGGCTCAAATAGGGTTTTGTACCATTTAGCCTTTACTACCCGAATGGTAGCGGTGTAACTACCAACGAAATTAGAATTCCCAAGCAAGGTTCGCATCAAGCAGGCAGCCGAGTACAAAAATGCCAACACTTTTTTAATTTTTTTATTGTATAGTCGGTTTGTTCATAGTGAAAACATAATTTTAATATGTTTTCGTATTGTTAATGTGTTAGTGCCGACTGTGTTATGCTGCCCGACTTTACCTTGGGATCGTACATAAGTGGAGTATGATTATTGATTAGGGAGAAAATTTGTGATAAAAATTGTGTAGATATTTCATTTTGTTCGTAATGCTTAACGGAGTCCGACTTAGCCTTGGTCGATTTAAACTTTAAATAAAGTTAGTATAGTAGACATATTTAGCAGAAATCTTAGTAATTGTTATTTATGAGACTAAAACCGGTGTAAAACTTTGACGACACCTCATCATTATGTAAACATGCTTATAAAAAAACGGAAGCGCGACTCCTAACACTGAAAAGTATGAAATAACTTGATAAAGTCGGTACTATGCTAACACACACTATTCGATAACAAAAGTTAATACAGCATAAACAACCCAACATCAAGGACTGCTGCCGGAACACACTGTTAGGTGCTTGGCGACAGATTTTCTACTTGAGGGTGGTCGCTAGCTAGGCAGGCATTCGTAAAATGCCCTTCCATGCGATGAAGCTCAAGCCCGGCGGCGGGATTCGAACCATGGACCTGCTGCGCGGCAGTCCATAGCCAATGCCACTGCGCCATCACTGCTTCAAAGTAGGGTACACTACATACTGATTACAAGATCGTTTTTCACTCGCCCACAATACTGGTACCCATCGACAAGAGTTGCAATCACCATGTCATCCAGGTATAGGATAGGTTTGTTGGCAACTACTTTTTGCAGTTAATTGAGCTACTACCGATAACCGATGATGAAATCGGACCAACTTAAAGAGAAATACTTTACTCAACAAAAAATAACCATCGAGATTGGATGATCCGGTAAAAAGTTACGCGTGGCCAAAAAATATACCTACCTAAGCATCGACTTTATCCTTATGGTAGAAAAAAGAAATTGAACATAGGTTTCTTTTTCTATGATAATTAATTTTGTACTCTACTATAATAGTTATGTTATTATCTAACCATTTACTCTATGACTCTACTCAACGAACTCTAGGTGATGACAACACGCATGTTGTGGCACAAAAAAATACGTTTTTCATCTCCCTTATCACCCTGACGGAAAACCTATGATTAAATCGGTTGTATTACAATCTAGACTCGAGCCAAGCGGAAGGAAAATGTCATTGATGTTTCTCATCAGTGACATGATTAGTTCACGGTTTCCTTTATGTGTACATAACACTAAATAGGTAAAAAAAATTAAAATAAACTGTGCCAATAATATAAATAGGTACTGTAAGCCGACTATGATGAAATAATAACAAATATTTTTAAAATATTTTATGAAAACATCAAATTAATATTTTAATAAAACACTTAAAAAATACAAAAATATATCTAGTGACAATTCCGCCTAATTTTCCTGGTAAGCCGACGTGACGTCACAAACGCCACGCAGCCAAACCGGAAGAATTTTCGACGCGTTTCGATTCTTCACAAAGCATCCTCAGGAGGTCTTGAATCTACGAGCGCACGATCGAGAATTTTTTTTTCTCGTTCGTGCGCTCGTAGAGTTAGCGCGGCGTTAGGCGGAATTGTCACTAGATATATTTTGTGTTTTATTAAAATATTAATTTGATGTTTTCATAAAATATTTTAACAATATTTGTTATTATTAAATATGGATTTCCGCAAAGTAACGCCTGAATCTATTTATTACCGATTATGAGGCCTTAACATTTTATTTTTGTTAGATTTCTGTATGGACATTACTGACGGATCAACACATGATGAATGCTCTTTAATTTATAATTAAAATTAAATAGTAAAAAATGAGGATATAGAATTATCAAAACGTCAAGGGTTGCCAAGATAAAGGCTGTGCCTGGTTTAGAACTCATTGGGTAAACTTGCACTTCTGCAATTAGTTTATTAGGATTAGTTACAATAGAAACTAGATATTTTTTCATGAAGCCATATAGTTGACAAACCACTTATTAGTGGTAATAGTAATGCACAATAATGATTCACTGAGACGACCTGAAAATTACGATCCTGCACTGTACTGTATTTTACTGGAATTCAGCCCTTCGTCGGCTTTTTACGACGACACCCACGGAAAGAGATGGAGAGCGACCCCCGGCACCACATAGGTACTCGTAGCCAGTGGATGAAGCTAGATAAGCTTAAAATATAAATAAT
This sequence comes from Plagodis pulveraria, assembly GCA_963890685.1. Lineage (NCBI taxonomy): Eukaryota > Metazoa > Arthropoda > Insecta > Lepidoptera > Geometridae > Plagodis > Plagodis pulveraria. Next base: position 26,687,467 of record OY982960.1, on the reverse strand, counting down.
GTCGACAACAAAACTCCTATAACGGTATGTTCCAGCAGCTGTCTTTGAATACTTCTAGGTTAGCCTAAACAATATCTCATACATTACAAACCACCAGGTGAGAAGGTGGCCAAAAGCTAGTATATCAGAAATAAAAAAACGATGTCATCGGAGGTTTGAAAGATACATTACAAAGCCACATATTAATGCATAATTAGTGCATGACACGTGCCACTGACTGGCTACAGCTGATCTGTCTCGCCGCCCGGTGTGAAACGAAATGACACATGTTATTATTTAATGAACAACTGAAATTATCGTTGTATATTAAATAAAGAGGTAAGTACCAACCTATATAAAATTCTCCTTGTTATATTATATTTTTTTATACACAGATCATTTTCACGCATCTTAGTGCTGAATTACACATTTATTTTTTCTTTATCTTAGGATATCTTTAGGATCAGACGAAACTTTAGCATGTGGTTCTGTTGAAATGACACAAAAGGTAACGTAGAATTTTGCATAATAAGGATGTCGGGATAGGTAGGCCTTGTCCAAATCATAGCTGATATAGGTGTTTACGTTGGTACGTGTTGTATTATTTATGTTCCCAGAGTTACAAAGTGAAGCTGAAGGCTCAGGTGAAGGGCAGATGATGGAATGTTCAATTAATAAATTAAACTAAAATACCTGTTTGATAAATTACACAGCCCTATTTATATACTGCTAGCTTACTGCAGTAACATCTTTTTGCGCAGTTGGATAAAAACTATCCTATGTCTTTCCCCGTTTCTCAAACTATATCCACAGCAAATTTCATCCCAATCGGTCCAGTAGTTTTAGAGCCTATTCAATGCAAACAAACAAACAAACAATCAAATCTTTCCTCTTTATTATTTTGTTTAGATTTAAATATAATAGCAATTTTATATATTAGTAATATACTCGAAGCTATTTTGAATCATAATGATTAATGACTGCTATCGCCATCTATCTTAAAATCTTAACGCATACTAAAGAATACAGCGTCATCTTTTAACTTCTGTACAAACTAACTCACGAACATGGATACTTATTTATGATAGATAGTTACTTGTCTATTGGGTAGATGGCGGTAGTAACATTTCAGTTACACATCTGAAAATACCCAGTATTATTATACTGGAAATAATTTTTCTGAGTTTAGTCATTTGCGATCATTATACTAAATCATTCATATAATCGGTTTGTCCTTTCAATATAATTGCTTTAAGTTTACCTACATATTGTTGTTAATTCAGATTACAATTAGTGGTGTTATAAAGTAAAAACAACCTAAACCTTCTAAGTTTTTATGCAGTTTATTGCTTTGAACTTTGAAAGTCGTACCTACCTAATATAATATTTTTGTAACTTATTGTCGTACCTAATCAACAGTCCATAGCCATTTTTTGTGGTTTCTCACATAAAATGGGGTGTCGAAAATACAAATATCTTTATGGTAGGTACAATTTAAAGATGAAATCCCTGCCCGCTACTGTAGTTTTTACTGTGTTTCAGAAGGCAGTTCCTTTCCCACAATATTCAAACAATATAGACATATAATTTAGAATAGGTATCAGCATCGGAGATAAAAGCAAAAAAAAGGATAAGGTTTATAAAAATAAGGTAAGGTTTTAAAAAGTTTACAAAAAAGCCGAATAATGAAAAATAATGAGCTTAATGTTGCGTGGTGGTGGAGTACCTACATTAGTTGGGTCAAACAAGGGTTATTGAAAGACAAATGAGACGGCCGGTCATGAAACTTTCGGCTACCAGCAAGATGAAATTGTGGTATTGCTAATGTCATCAATGAAAATATAATTACTGTAGAACTACTTAAATCTATCCATCCAGCCCAATTAGGTCAAACATCTATTGAATTTTAGATAATAGTAATCTGTTCACGAAGGAGAGGAAAAATATTTTTTTGGAAATTAGCCTGTGCAATGTAAGGAAAGGATGCAATTTTCTATTGTTATGTGTATTTCGGCTAGCATCACCTAACGTATGATTGTGTTATCCGTGAAGGCAGGAAAGCAATTGGAGCAACTGGATAAGGACAAAAAAAAGTCATGTTGGTTTTACGACTCCAATTAATAAGGTAAGATCAGCGTAGGGCATTTTTCGAATGCCCGCCTGGCTAGCGACCACCCTCAAGTAGAAAATCTGTCGCCAAGCACCTAACGGTGTGTTCCGGCAGCAGTCCTGGAGAGCCAGTGAAATTACAGGCACCTGAGACTTAGACCTATGTCTCAAGGTGACGGGCGCAGTGCAATTAGTGAGAATTTAAGTGACTTGTGACGAAATGCATCTGTTATAGGCAGAGGTTAGTCCGCTAAACATCAGGTGGGCCTTGAGCTTGTTCCATTCACATTAAAAAAACACACACATTTATTACTTTATTTAAATTGTTTTCCTTGCACCTAGCATTTTCCTCTGAAAGGCTGAAGTAAGGTGAACATTGTTTGTTTCGCTCCGAAGCAAAGTTATTTAGAGTCTCGTACTTTTGAAGCCTTAGTTACGCTCATAGATCTATAACGTATTAGCTCAATGGCTACGCTCAGGATTCTATTTTAAAATAATCCTAGAATCCCTCGCTTCCTCAGGTTTCATGCAAGGCAAGTAGTCGCGCCAAAAAACAACTTCGCAGCCTTACATAACAAATAAAATTGACGTACTTAATTTAAGGTGCATTGGACCCTTTGACACATATAATAAAGCAGAATTGAATAATAAGAACAGAAATTGAATAAGAGGGCTACAGCTTGAGTAGCAGTTAGCTTAGCTCGGGTCACAGACTAAATAACGCGAACTACGCGGGGACACAATGAGGACAGTTGTGTGACATATTATTATGAACGACCGGATGTGCCTCACATTTTGTATGAGTCTTTATATAGTCTCTTGTGTGTAATCTATGGTAAAGAGCCTTACTATGGGTGCTTACCATTTGAAGTGAGATTCGCTAAAAACGCTAAAAACGATCACACTCCCAAAAAGTTTTCCACATGGGTCTTGGCGTTATTTTCGCCTTAAACGCTACATCTAATGTCAAAAGTGACAGAAGTGGCAAATTTTAGTGGCATTCTTAGCGTTCTTATCCAAAAATGGAACGGGGATGACAGTTACAAACGATCACGTGATCACAACCACAGACGCAGAATGTGATCAAAATTATCGAAATTTACGTTCTTAGCGACTAATGGAACATACCCTATATAGTCTCTTGTGTGTAATCTATGGTAAAGACTCTTACTAAGGGCCTATTCCATTTGACACTAATTTCGTTATTTTCGATAATTTTGATCACATTCTGCGTCTATGGTTGTGATCACTGTGATCGTTTGTACAGTCCCACCAACTTATCTGTTCAGGTGGAAGAAAAAAGAACTACAACATTCCTTCATATTGTGACAGTTTGTAGTTGATTTCCTTGATCAGCAGCGCCCTCGCCAACTGCACAGTTAAGTTGGTGGTACTATAACTATTCTCCCCTGTTCCATTTAGGATAAGAACGCTAAGAATGCCACTAAAATTTGCCACTTCTGGCACTTTTGACATTAGATGTAGGTAATTCAAACTGTTCCAGTAGCCTCATAGCGTTTATGGCGAAAATAAGGCCATGACCCAAGTGGAATAACTTTTTGGGAGTGTGATCGTTTTTAGCGAATTTAACTTCAAATGGTAAGCACCCTATGTAGTCAGTCAGTAGGTACCTACATAGCGTGTGTCACAGCTCAATTGGTATACGCCCACACCTTGTGAAGATTATTGTGATACTTGCAGGTATTCTATGACTAGCACTATATTGATACCGACATAGTTGTGAAAAGATGTTAGGCATTTTTTTACAAGGAATTTATTTTGCATGAATACCGCACTGGATATATTATAATAGGTATATTATCTTTATTTTTTTTATGCTTGAAAGGTTATCCTTTGACCACTATCTCACCTGATAGTAAGTGATGACGTGGTCGAAGATGTTGTTCAGGCTAACCTAGAAAGAAGTACTGGCTCTCAAGGACAGCTGCCGGAACACACCGTTAGATGCTTGGCGACAGATTTTCTACTTGGGGGGGGGGGGGGGGGGGTAGCTGGCCAGGCGGGCCTTCACAATATGCCCTACCAACATGCAATTATCTAGTATAAAACGACAGAAGCAACTGAATAAGTTAAGAAACAATTTTTTTTATCACATCTATTAGAAAACAGCTAATTTATTGTTCGTAAAGAAAGACTTAAAAAAGTGATTTAAATTCAGCATGTGGATATTTTTAGTAAAAGTTCCAATCACCAAAGAGATCAATCACAAACATTGTGTGAACAAATTAAAGGCTGTTTTTTTAGGTTTTCTTTATTAAATATGTTTTTATTTATAGTTTTTTACAACCAAATAATAATATAGTTTCTCAAAACTACATCCTGAGACGACGTTTTCTATGTATATTTCTAATTCTCAAGCTGTAAATAAATCGACATCTGTAACGGATGTTAGTGGTAAAATTGTTACTATGCTCTTCCATAATTGTTCGCCTCTAACTATTTCTATGCTATGCCTTTATTTTTTCTTAAATAAACGTAGGTACTATCCTTATTCATAAGTTGCACTTACTTAATTATTTTATCATAAAGGGTGATAAAAATGGAGTGTCCACCTACTAACAACTATTTTAAGCTCGAGTAACTTTGAATCCTAAACTCAGATTCTACTCTAGAATCCTTCATTCGCCTCTGGATTCAAAGAACACTCTTACCTCAAAAAATGGTTGTTTGCTCCCTTGTTTTTTCCTAATTTATTTGTTTACATAAATTGGTACCTATTCCATATTCTCATTCGTTTATAAAATTTTAAATAACTAGCTACAAATTGTACTAATTGATAAGAATCACAAATGTTCAGCTATTTTTGTCGCTTTCTAAACCTACATATAAATATGCAAACATATAATATAAAGTATATAAGGATTCTACTAACATTTTTCGGGATAAAGTATATTATTGGAAGAAAGGTTTTTGAATAGTTTCTACAAACCAAAGAAACAGTGTCAGTTGACAGAATACAACACAGTGAAATAGTGCTCATTTGGCGCATTTTATTCACCAAACAACAGAAATGTCTTCTTCTTCTTCTTTAAGCGGTCTTTTGGAACCGGAGGAAACTATATGACTATCATACTTATAAGCTAATCGATTATTTAACTGCTTAGGTAGGTAGGTACTCACCGAACATTATGCTATTTTAAAATATTGCACTTTGCTTCTTGACTGTACAAATGTTTCTTACCTAAACACATTGTCCGAATCGGGAATGGAATTAACTAAGATAATTTTTTTGATTCTCGTCTCGGACAGACTTATCGAGTTAATATTCGTCGAGATGGAAATAACAGAGCTCAATCAGAAATGGATCGCAGTGTGCTATTCCAACAGATCCGAATTGCTTTTAGCCGTTCATTGTCAACAGATTATTATTTTACAAAATCACAAATATACGATAGGAAAAATTTAAGTCATGCGCGGGATGACTTACATTTTTCATCTCCCATGCACAAATATACGATCGGAAAAAAGCTTATAAGTATGATAGAGTCATATAGTTTCCGGTTCCAAAAGACCGTTTAAAAAAGAAGAAGAAGACATTTCTGTTGCTTGGAGGGTCGTAAAATTGATTAAGAAATAAAATGCGCCTAATGAGCACCATTCCACTGTATTTTGTAATGTAATCCGCATAGCAGGCGTTATTGCAAACCTAACAATATTAAAGATTATTATTTTACCTATGTTGAGGACGCGAAATTGATTTCTCTTACATAGAGATCAACTCAGTGGAGTAACTTTTGTTGTGTACTGGTAAGGTTTGGTTTGTCTACCTCCATTTGGGATAAAATATGACGTCATCAAAGAATTCAAATTACATAGGGTTCACCATATAATTTAAGATCTATGAGAGTGGCATGATCATGTGTGATCAAACCCTCCATAACTTATATGTGGTAATAAAAGTTTAAAAAATAAAAAGTTGTGCTTACATAGACAAAATTGTTACTAAGTTCTTTTTTATTTCTTATAGGTAAGCCTTTGACCACAATCTGACCTGATGGTAAGTGATGATGTGGTCGAAGGTGTAAACAGGCTTAATCTAGAATTACTGGCTATCAAGGACAGCTGCCGGAACACAGCGTTAGGTGCTTGAAGACAGATTTTCTACTTGAGGGTGTTCGCTAGCCAGACGGGCATTCGCAAAATGCCTTTCCACCATGCATCGAATATACTAACTCTTAAACGGTTTTTTGATGTCATCTGATACAAATACCAATTCAAACGTCGCTGAACGGTACAAAAGAAAGTGGATTAACCTCTGCCTAGCCCACGAATCATTGCAAAAATGATCCAGTCACTATATACAACTATGTCGCTGTTAAGAATTTATATTCTCTTTGGAATTTCTCAACAGTGTCAAACATACTTAATTATGATACGGTACTAAACGTATACAATACTTTTGCACTTGCCTGAATACGAAACCAAACATTCTAGGGCATGACATGGGTACCGTTTTGAATGATAAATGACAATCATGATCATGTGTGACGACATGGGCACATATTAGATAACAGTTACTACGTAGGTACATGGGTATCTACGTCAGAGACATAGAATAGAACATTGCGTTCCCGCGGCGGCGAGGGGCGTACGCGCGGGGCGAAAAACAGTTGTAAAATATTACAATATCACAAATATACGATAGAAAAACATTAAGTCATGTGCAGGATATTTAAAAAGAAAGTTGTGTATGGTTCGAAAGTGGAAACTCTAGGTATTGTAAATTATAATGCATTCCTAAGTATTATATATGTCTGTGAGACAACGAAATAATAATTTCTTCGCAACAATGATAACAATTTAACTATTTATGTTAGTCCCCATTGACGGTAAGACGAGCGATGGGGACAGTGGGCATAAATTTAAACATTATGTTTAGTTCCCGATGTCCCCATTGATAAATGTAAAGGCGATGGGGACAGTGGGAATGATTTTTAACTTTTTGGTCTATTCCCGGTGTCCCCATTGATGGGGATTTGGGCGATGGGGACATCGGGAATGTTTTTCATTTTTTTTTATTCAATTCCTGCTGTCCCCATTGATGGGGATATAATCAATGGGGACATCGGGAATACACCGACTCGAACAAGGAGACGTTTCGTTTGCGAGAAATTCACACCGGAATGGACACGGACGCCACGATTTTAAAATATGTTACTTAAACTTTTTGAAGCAATGATGGCCGAGCGGTAATAGTTATAGACTACCGTGCCGCAGGTCCCCGGTTCGATCGCCACCGCGCGCCGGCTTGAGCTTCACAGCATGGTGGAAGGGCATTTTGCGATTGCTCGCCTGGCTAGCTACCTCCAGTAGAAAATCTGTCGCCAAGCACCTAACAGTGTTTTTCGGCAGCGGTCCTTGAGAGCCAGAAAAATTACAGGCATATTTCAAGACTTAACAACTGTATCTCAGTGTGACAGTGCAATTCATCACATGATGAAATGCATCTGTTATAGGCAGAGGTTAATCCACTTAACATCAGGTGGCCCTCGTGCTTGTTCCGTGACAGTCATTATTTGAATATTTGTTTAAATAACATAATTATGATGTCATCTTGGCAGAGGCGGAATTGTCCAAGCATTATGTCGTTGAAATAATCACAAATTGTAGTTACGACCTCACTTCGGCTTTAAAAGAAAATTAGGCGGAATTGTCCGTATATAATTTTATACTATTAAAGGGTTTTCTAAAATATTTTTTGAATATATTTAATGTACTGTAACAGCCGAATTGCTGAACAGAGCCCCCCTATTAAAGGGGTATTTGCCATAATCCCCACGCTTGGCATGCGGCTTGGGGATCGCAGTTCTTTAGAAGGCGCTGCTGCCCACCTACCAGTATTTTTCCCTTAGTCGCCTCTTACGACACGATGATATGGGGAGGTCCAATTCTAACCCGGCACCCCACGGGGATATTTAATGTATTAGTTATTATTTGTTAATATTCAATACGGATATCCGCAAAGTAACGTATGACTGATATATATGATATAGTAGGCGTTTTTAATAAATAATTAATAATATATTTCACATTCACGTGCAACTTGAATTTCCCTTCTGAGAGCATCTTTAGGAACTTTAGTACAAAAACAAAGTAAACATTTTTTATTAAGATGTCAAAATTTATTTCTCAAAAGATCTTGAAAACTTTTTCAGAAAAAGGTAATATTATCGTCAGCAAGGGCAATATTATCTTCAAAAAGGTAATATTACCTAATAATAACAAATATTTTTAAAATATTTTATGAAAACATCAAATTAATATTTTAATAAATCACTTAAAAAATACAAAAATATATCTAGTGACAATTCCGCCTAATTTTCTTGCTAAGCCGACGTGACGTCACAAACGCCACGCAGCCAAACCGGAAGAGTTTTCGACGCGTTTTGCTTCTACACGAAGTATCCTCAGGAGGTCTTGACTCTACCAGCGCACGATCGAGAATGGTAATATTACCGTCAGCAAGGGCTACAAAAACCAGGGTATTCATCTGGTGAAATTAGCTTACAGATCGAGAACGACAACCAGATTAAAGTTAAACCTATTGGCATCGGCGATAATGATAACAATAGAATTTCATATAACTAGGACATAGTGGTCCAGTACGATGCCAACTTATTAATTACTGTTCGACAGTCATGTATCACCTTAACATTCTGACACTGATTCAAATTAACTTAAATTAATTAAAAGACCCATTAATTCAAATTCCATTAATAAAATGATAAAAATCAAAACCTATTAACCTAGATTTGATAACATCTATAACATTTCCAAAAATCATCAAAATCGGTGATGTTTTAGGGGGAGAGAAACGTTTTTTATTTTATTGTGACGGAACAAGCCCGAGGCCCACCTGATGTTAAGTGGACTAACCTCTGCCTATAACAGACGCATTTCGTCAACGACGAATTGCACTTTGCCCGTCACACTGAGACGTCCAGTTGTTAGGTCTCATTAGCCTGTAATTTTTCTGGCTCTCAAGGACTGCTGCCGGAACACACCGTTAGGTGCTTGGCGACAGATTTTCTACTTGAGGGTGGTCGCTAGCCAGGCGGGCATTCGCAAAATGCCCTTCCACCATGCGGTGAAGCTCAAGCTCTGGGCGGGATTCGAACCATGGACCTGCTGCGCGGCAGTCCATAGCCAATGCCACTAAGCCATCACTGCTTCATGAATCAAACTGAACGAGTTTTTTTATGCTATCATGATGGAACAAGCACGGACCCTATTCATTTATTGTTTTACCCAGTGGAGCTATAATTAATTTATTGCTGATCAAGAATATTATTTGTAATTGAAATTCATAAGAGCGTCGTAGACGCCTAAATTGAGTAAATGATTTTGACTTTGACATTGCCGACTAGTGGTAGTAACTTCTGCGTATATCAAATATCACAAGTGGCAAACTGCACTGCACTCATCACCTTGAGCTCATGTGCCGGAACACATGAATTCGAACACTTATGCTTGGCGGCAGAAATAGGCATGGTGGCAGTACCTCCCCGAACACAAAGAGTTCTTCTGCTACTATATTTAGCACTGGAACTAATGAGGTTCTTTTCTCTTTTTTTATATCATATAAAAATCTGATGCAAAATGTTTTTGTAGCTTACCTAAGTAAGTATGTAATAATAGGTACCTACAGTCTACCTATTAGTTTTGGTTTCGTAATAGGTACTTTTTGGGTCCATTCAGAAACTAACTTTTTCGCGACAATACTACAACTCCTCGGGTCTACTAAGTAAATCGGAATATAAAGTATCCTAGGTGTGTCCCAATCTAGGAATTGAATAGACTCCTAATTTCGTAGTTTCAAAACGGGACATCCGTGTCGTGCGTGCCTATATTATCAAATGATTTTTTCGAGATTTAATGGGTGTTATTTTTATTTAGAGGTTTTTCACGCGATGTCTACACGCGAAGTCTGGGTGGTATTGACGTAATCATTTTCACCTTGAGGTGTCTGATTTTATTCATTAGCTTTAACAGTGCCTACTTAGGTTACCTTTCGTCCCATTAGGTAACTGAATACTGTGAATAGTTTCGGAAACGGGAAAAGCATTCCTTGTATACAGTTACCTATAAGGAAAGTATGGCCTATTTTGTAACTAAACTTTGTATCTCATCATGTTTGGCAACGTTGTACAACTGCCCATGACGACGATGTTGTCTATTGATTGACAAAAGATAGCTTTCATTGAAAATGTATTGAATGTTATGTACATATGTCTTAGGATGGCAGTCGTTATAGCATGGTGGTATACCACCATACTATAACCTATAGGGCATTTTGCGAAAGCTCGCCTGGCTAGCTACCACCCTCAAGTAGAAAATCTGTCGCCAAGCAACGGTGTGTTCGGGCAGCTGTCCTTAAGAGCCAGTTATTCTAAGTTAGCCTTAACAACATCTTCGACCAGATCATCACTTACCATCAGGTGAAATAGTGGATAGTAAAAACAAAAACAACAATACTTAAGTTGGTACTTATATAGGTACCTATATATGTACCTATAATAATATCGCCAACACTGATCAACAGTGTCAAAATCACTAGTTATTATTAAAAATTTCGAATTGATTTATTGAATTAATATCGAAAGATAACAGAAAAATTACAGTTAAGAACTTACATATAAATAGGCAGGACCTATATTATCGTAGTAGTCTCTACTACCTAAAAACTGCTCACGCAAAGGTCGGGCACTCAGCAATGCTGATTTTAAGCCACACCTAGGCCTAAGGTCGTGTCTATGAAGTAGTATGTAAGTATTTTTAATAAATTATTTATTTATATAATTACCTAAGTAGTATGACGTTCATTGAAATTAATTTGAAGTACTTGCTATTATATATTTATAACATGTTTAACGCACCTTAATCGCGCGCTTTGAGCATACCTAGTGTAAAGGCCCTAGGCTAGCATACGAAAAGTAAATTTATATAATAAAAAAATACCAATAAATGGAACCGACTTCAACACTCAAAAATGTGCGTAAAAACTTGTTGAAGTCGGTACCATGATGGTTCAAAAGTACCCATTATCACAAACATGTGCGCATGGTACCGACTTCCACAAGTTATTTCACTCTTTTTAGTGACCCTTGCTACTTATGAGATCGATTGTGACTAAGTCATTAAGTATATCATCAAGATAGGAAAATACTTTTCAGTTATTGGAGTGTAACTCAAAAACGGATTGATCGGTTTTGATGAAATTGAAATGGAACCACACGGCAAGCATCAGCTTTCAAATAAAAGAAGTCCGTCAAAAGTTCTGAGGTAACAAAACATAAAAAAAACAGACAAATTGAGTACCTCCGCCTTTTTTGAAGTCGGTAAAAAATAAGGCTATTGATTGCAGGACATATTCATACCTATCTTCATACTACATACTTATATATGCAACAAATTGACGCATAATATTCTCAGTACTTAACTACACTATGTGTTGGATAAGATAAAATGTCATTGAATTATCATGAATCAAAATCATGATTAACGTTTGCGAAAAAATATCTTATCAATTTCAGGAAAGCTTTAATTAAATGCCTAAGAAAACAATATAATATTTGCTTGTGATAAAGTCTAAACGCACTAATCACAATTATTTACATTCTACAACAAACGTAGATAAATCTGTCATGTCTTCTTATTTTAAAAAGATAATAAAATAAATAATGTTGGTAAATTATTATTAATCCATTGTCATGCATTGTTTTATTTAAAACTCTGCACTTATATGTAGGTTTATTACTATTACTAGTAAGTTATTATATCTGAAAATTAACTTTACTTGAGATATGCGCAGAATTTCTTATGAATTTATAAATTGTCTAAATATGCTGGCGTCAGATCCTCAGTTAATATACCTATATTGTTCCAAAGGAAAGAGCAAATACTGTACTGTACTGCATCAGCCGGATCGTACGCTGCTGAACACAGCCTCCCCTATTAAGGGGGTATTTGCCATAATCCCCACGCTTGGCAGGCGGCTTGGGGATCGTAGTGTAGGATAGTAGTTCTTTAGAAGGCGCTGCTGCCCACATTTCAGTATAATTATTCCGTTAGTCGCCGCTTACGACACCCACGGGATGATATGGGGAGGTGCAATTCTAACCCGGCAACCCACGGCGCAAATACAAAAGATGTTAAAATACATCTGAATGGGGACCTCCTTTTATTTTTAACTTTTTGTTGTACTTAATAAAAAGTTAATAAAAAATACTTTTGTAGGTACTTATTATTCCTTTTTTTATTATATATTATTAATTATATTCTGTGAAGAAAAAACAACCATGGTTTATTAAATTATGGCGCATCCCCCTTTATTGGGTTGGCCAGTGGACCATCCGGCTGATACTTACCTTTTTGGTGAAGTCTCTAACGGTAAAAGTTTTCATGGAAAGGGCATAGTGCGTTACTGGCATACCTACTTACCCCGACCAAATTTTTTTTTTCATGAACACAAGTAAAACTTTTGTGATCGATAGGGTTAGTGATCACAAACCATTCATATTCTGGGACAATACGGCCTAAAGAACCGCCTCGCTGAGATAAATGGCTTTGAAAATCTGGATATCTGACCACAAACAAGCAAACAAGCTCCAGCAACTGATAAAGAACTTCCAGAAGATATCTCAAAAATAATCGCATCAAGGTATTTCATACTTTCCGAGATAGGGTGGTCAGATATTCAGATCAGTTAGATTTTAAAGCCATTTATCTCAGCGGGCGGTCGTTTAGGCCATATTGTCCCAGAATATGAATGGTTTGTTATCACTAACCCTAACGATTGGCTCGAATTTCATTAGTTTGAATTGAAGCAGTGATGGCTCTGTGGCATTGGCTATGGACTGCCGTGCAGCAGGTCCATGGTTCGAATCCCGCCGCGGGCTTGAGCTTCACAGCATGGTGGAAGGGCGTTTTGCGAATGCCCGCCTGGCTAGCGACCACCCTCAAGTAGAAAATCTGTCACCAAGCACCTAACAGTGTGTTCCGGCAGCAGTCCTTAAGAGCCAGTAAAATTACAGACACATGAGACCTAACAACTGTACGTCTCAGTGTGACGGGCACAGTGCAATTCGTCGTTGACGAAATGCATCTGTTATAGGCAGAGGTTAGTCCAACTAACATCAGGTGGGCATCGGCTTGTTCCGTCACAATAACATAAAAAAAAATTGATCTCGAAAAAAAATTTAAAATTTGCCCCGCTCCATACAAAAAGTTACAAACCCCTTTCTAAGTTCTCAATGCTAATCTCATTATTCACCATCTGGTTTTAATGATACCCTGTACAACATTATAGCCCTGTCCAACCCTTAGAGCCATAATAGGTTTTGCATTATATAATTATAAGATGACATTTTTTTTTGTAATTTATCCTTGATACGTTAGCTTTTGACCACTATCTCACCTGATGGTAAGTGATGATGTGGTCGAAAATGTTATTCAGGCTAACCTAGAATTACTGGCTCTCAAGGACAGCTGCCGGAACACACCGCTGGGTGCTTGGCGACATATTTTCTACTTGAGGGTGGTAGCACGCCAGGCGGGCATTCGCAAAATGCCCTACCACCATGCTATTGCCATCCTAAGATGACAACCGGGACCGACGGCTTAACGTGCCCTCCGAAGCACGTGCACGCTCAGTAGTATTGTCACTAGCGGTCACCCATCCAATTCTTGACCGCGGCGGACGTTGCTTAACTTTGCTGATCGGTTAAGAACAGCTAAGCAAACTTCGCTACGAGCGCTTCAAAAATTGAATATTTTGCTGGTAGTTATTTTATTGTTATGCGAAGCGAATAGAGAAAGTACTCACGCCACATAACAACTTTGCAAAGTTGTTATGTGGCGTGAGTACTTTTATTGAAAACCTGAGGAAGCGAAGGGTTCTAGGATTTAACCACAAGCAAATCGATGCGTTCAAAACATGGAATCCTGAGCGTACTAAAAAGGTTTCAATGGTAGGTACGAGACGCAAAATGTATCCTCCTCATGCTAGCAAGGAAAATGCTAGACGCAATGAAAACAGCTTATAATGAAGTACGTACACTTGAATTAATTTATAACAAAAATACAAGGAAAATTATGTAAATAATTTTTTTGTACTTTTATAGAGGTTCGAATTTCAAAAACCTTTTCCACGCTAGCGGATAAAAAGCACTTTACCGCGAAGATTTCGAATAATAAACACCTTTCAGAGCTTGTGAGGCAAAAAAAATTGTTGTTCAAGGACTTTATATACTTTGCAAACGCGCAATTCCGATCAAGGAAAAACCCTCTGCCGTTTGCCTAGTTTGACCACCTTGAGGGCTATTTCAACTGAGTAACCTTGAGTAGGCACAAGTTGTTAAACTGGTTAAATATAAAAAAGCACGATGGAATCTTTATAAGAATCATGGTAGTTCCTTTTCATTGCGACGAATCTTCGTGGAGGTAACAGGTACAGTTTTGAGAAACTCTACTGGCTTATAGGTCTTATAGTCACATCAAAATGTAGTCGTAAAGCTTCTGTCCCCAATTAGTTACCTATTTGGGAACAATTGACAATCACTGCAATTGGTAGGTACCTATCATTGACCTATATATACTAGCTGCGTGTGCGGGAGAGTATGCGCCGGCCGGCTTGCCTGCACTGTTCGACTCTCCTCGTTTGAGATGTCGCGTCTAGTATATATAGGTCAATGGTACCTATTACCTTTATAAAACAACGACGCGTATCTAGATACTCACTCAGGTAATTGGTATACTCAAGTAAATAGAATTATTACAATTTCATTATTAATTATACCGATTAAAATACCATTTTGATGAATTTTGCTCAAACAAATCTATTAGCTTATTATGATTTTTAGCCTACTTAGTAGAGGTATGTTAGTACAGTATCATAAAGATAAGAATGAAATTCTACATCGGGTAAGTTTTGGACTATCCGAAACTTGGTATGTTGGGTTAGTTGCTCGAAGTGGCCACCTATCACAGTGTGTGGTAGATGCTTTTGTAACGAGCAAGTGTTTCGCCTTTATGACGTGAACACTCTTTGAGATTTCTAGGTCAGTATATCCGCTAAAAGACCGTGCAAGAGCGTAAAAGTTGGCAAAGGAAAGGACCATATTGTGTGTGTTTATAGATTACCATGTAGAACCCAGTAGTAATGTGGGTTGAGTTGACTGCCGACCCCCTGTGATCAAGGATAAAGAAAGGAAGGAAGTTATACGTACTGTGCCTCTATATGGCTCACCTAGAGGTCCGCCCCGGCATCGCAAGGGTATTAAACAAAAATGTGGACTTCCGGAGTTCAACATGAAATTGATGAAACATCATGCTTTTTCAGGACATCCAATGGCGAAATTGATCTGCAGTAAATCGAACAGTTCCTCAGAACACCCCCCGTGATAGATACGTTAAAAAATGCAGAGTGATCCAACATCTCTACGCAGTGCCTTAGGGTCGAACCGACCAGAGAAAAAATGAACGTCGACGATTCGAGTCGCTCGTTTAACTCGTTTCAATAAATATGTAATTAGAACCCATTTGATCATGAGTATTGTTACAGTATTTTACATTTTGTATTATTAGTTAGAGTATTGTACATTCTGTATTGTTTTCAAGCTTCACACTGATATTATAAATGCGTAAGTAAATATGCCTGCGCAGGTGTGAAACGAATGAACGCGTTTTGATGAAACTTGCAGCATTATTTAGATCCTGCATAAAGATATATTTTATGATACTTATTGTCCTGGATTATTGAGAAGTTTCCGATTCCGAGGTAGCACGAGCAGGCCACGCACGTAGCTAAAGTAGCTGACGACCCAACTAAGTAGGTAATAGCTAAATTAAATAGAAACTCACGACACACTACACCTATGTATTGTGCAGGATTTATTCGCGTTTCATATTTTATTATCGTAAATTACTACCACTTACCGTTCAGTCGATAATTCCGTTGATATTAGATGGGTCAACTTACCTGTAAAAAGAAAATAGGATTGGATTATATACACACATTGTGAAATATACATAATTATTATAAGTACATAAGTATTATAGTAATTAAACGGTTTAAATCGCGTATATTTATCATTATTTTTATCCCGACGTTTCAAACACTTTGCAGTGATCGTGGTCACGGGGTGACTCACCACCACGAAAACCTAATACAACATTATAGGTATAAGTATTAGTTATATTTAATTACATACTTAGTGAGTCCGAATCAACAACGTAAGATGTTCTCAGCTAATATGTTTGTTTCTATAATCGTTCGTAGATTTACAATACTATCGATGCAACATCAATAAAAATCGCTTATTATCATCGCCAAAAAATGCAATTTAGATTACCAAAACGCTATATTATTTAATTTCAACTCTCAAGTCGGAAAGGTGACGTTTATCATTCGAAATCTTAGGAAAAGTGCTTTTCATCCGCTAGCGTGAAAAAGGTTTTTGAATTTCTATGCTTCAGAAAAAATAATTTACTTTCATTATCAGTTAATTTACTTTCATTTATTATAAATGAATACAAATTTGATTCATTATTTAAGCTGTTGCTAGCTGCACCTAGCATTTAGCTCGCTGTAGTGAGGCTATAGACATTGTGTGATGCACTCGGCAGCAAAGTTATTTTGCGCCTCATACCCTTGAAACCTCTGGCACGCTCAGGATTTCTATATTTAATAAATACATTTTTGAATTTGAGTAAGTCTACTTATGTATAGTCTAACAGGCGTAGCGTACGAGCATCAAGTAAATAACTAGCTCCATGCTTACGAGTGATTTCAAATCAAATACTTATAAATTACTGAACACAGTAAGAAAATTATAGTAAACAGACCTTAAAAAAATTGCTATCATGTAAATAATACACCAGTGACAACAATACGCATGTCATAGGTAAGAAACATGTCGAAGGAAATATTAACATATAACTTTATTGTAATCTGCGAATAAGTTCATATTTATTCGTAGATTGTAATATACTATAAACATTACCTACAAATAAAAAAAAATACAATAGGAAAGTAGCAGGTGACCTCCTTGGTATATCTCCAAATAGGTTCTAGCCAAATTTCATTAAAATCAATTGAGGCTATTTAAGTTATAGATAGTCAATTGACTGAAAAATGTATTCGCATACTTAGATGATTTTATGGTATTTGCTCTTATCGTTGGTGACCGGTAATGATCTTTGAGTGAGTGAATCATGTATCACAAAACAGAGTAAATTAATATAGGTATGGAACTGACTTCCAAGTCCAACACTCAAAAGTATGAAATAATGTGAAGTCGGTCGGACCATGATAATGTGTGCTCATTGTTTTGAACCAGTATGGTATTGACTCGACAAGTTATTTCATACTTTTCGGTGTTCCGTTTTTTTGAAACATTTTTATTACTGTACTGTAGTGACTTGGGCATCATCATGGATAGTAAACTCCAGTTTAGTGACCACATAACAAACATATGCAAGAAAGCGAGTAGAACTTTAGGTTTTGTAATTAGAACTGCTAGTCAGTTCCGTGACATAAACATACCCGTTGTGTTGTATAACGCATATGTACGCAGTACATTAGAATTTGGCGCCGTGGTATGGGACCCAAGAACCATAAAATACACTGTAATGGTAGAGAGAGTACAGCGTAAGTTTCTTAGGTATCTCTACAAGAGAATATATGGATATTATCCTTTTCTTTATCCATCTTTATTTGTTTTGGGTATGGTTGGCTTCGTGTCTTTAGAACATAGACGAAAGCTTTCACTCATCATACACTACTGTCTATTGATGCGAAACCAAGTTGACAACCCCTCTGCTCTCTCAGAAATAGGTTACTTTGTTCCTGAGAATTATATTCGCATGGGCCAGAGGCGCCAGCTTCGACTACTAGCGCCCCCTTCAGGGATGCACACATTGCACGCGCGCAATGCACCGACGGCGAGGGCTATTACTCTTATCAACGACTTTCTAAACTTGGTCCAAAATGCTGACTTACATAATGATTCTATTAGCCGTATTTATATGTATATGTTATCTTATTTAAATCGTATTTAGTTATTTTAGTTTGTACTGTTTTGTGTATAAAGGCATACCGCCTATAAGTGTTACCTATGACATTGTGGATGTGTTGGCTTAGCTGTAAGTTCACAATTGTAAGTCTTAGTAAATAAATAAATAAATAAATAAATAAATTACATTTAACCCAACCTTTCCGTGTTCTAGAGGTGAAAATAATTTTATTATAATATTCCTGCTTCAATAAACCGTCGTCTTACGGCAATCTTTATTCTTTATAGCCGTGAGAATTACAAGTGGCAACTTCCCGAGGATGCGGGCAGATGAACCAATAAAGCAATTTCGCTAGAAGAGTAGCAACCAACTCTCTTCTCGTTATGACTGCACTAGTAGACATCCTGTGAATTACCTATTATATGTAGGTAAACGGTATGCATCTTTCAGTGCATACATCTTAGATAAGCGAGTTAGAGCTACATTTAGTGTGTTATTTTGAGATAAAAGCGTTAGCAATTTCAGAATTGGCGCCTGCATCTAAGCGTCCGGAAAATAATTTTAGATAATTTTGCTCACCAATGATTCGTCCCAAATCGAATGGCCAATAACACTTCTTGACAATTCGCAGTTGTCAAAAAACGAACACGACCTGCCTTCGGACATTGGTTAAAATAGCATTCGCGATGTCATTTATGGCTGTTTTCAAAGCTTTCCGAACGATGTAAGATAAGAAAACGTAAAAAACGCTATTTTTGCGTAGAACGTCTCAAAAGGTACGCCCTTTGTGATCATTTTGAACATAATATATGTTGGTATTATTTTGGCTTACATTAGGGTATACGAAAACGCTCTAATTGTCTAATATTAAAGTTAGTTAATTACAAGACCAACAGTGAAGGAAGAACGGTGTTACAAAAAAAAAATGTTAATGTATGAGTGACATAGTGTTGTCATGACTCAGGCGTAATATTATCGATATCGACAGATTTACTGGTTGAATCATATGACACCTTAGTTTGAAATTATGCCCTATATACCTAGTTCATTGGGACCATTTTATTGACCGTAAACAACACTGAAATCACAGAAATGCAAAATATGCAATTTTATTCACTTGGATATCTTATTTTTCCAGTCATTATGATTTGAACTACTTAACTGATTATGATGCAATTTCAATGAGATCAATCTAAAAGTATATCCTATCAAACAAAATACGATATTTTCAAATGAAAACCAAACCAAATTCCAAAACAAACATTTTTTTTAGTCGGTTAAAAATAAAACTCATTCAAATTTGAAGTCAAACGCATTTATTGTAGGTGAAAAATTGTACAGCACTTTTAAAAGTCAAACTACTATTATATTGTATTGTTATATATTCTATTATCTATAAGTCAAACTATCATCGTAAAAAGATGAAAATAAAACTTACCATAGGTAAATATTATGATAACCATTAACAAAATTATTAAGCTGCAATATACAGTATATATATATATCTATATTTATCTGAATACCATTTGTGTAATGGAACGATATCCAGCTGCAAATTAGTGCACTCATAGAGTTTTTTTTCAACCAAATTTTTACGCATATTTATGATATGGAGAATATATATCTACCAGGTTGTCTATCAAAATGTGGCCGCTAGTATTTTTAACTAAATTATGTTTAATCGATTTTTGGAACAAATTCGTTCACTTGTTTTTTAAATTAAATATCGTCTACAACACGGCAATATATTTATAGATTCTGAAAAATCATGGTTGCTGTAGGGCAGCTAGTGGCACCTCTTCGCATAAATTTCATACTTACAGGGATATTTAAAATTAGTATTGAGTCTTACATTAGCATACGTCCATTATTTCGTTCGTTGTCTGAAGCATACAAGCAAAATGTTTACTACAAGCTACAGAGTTTTTATTTGGAGTCCAGCTGCACCAATCTAAAACCCCGAACCCTTTTATCACATATTATAAAATTGTTAGAAATCTGTAAGAACACAAACATTATTATGCGCGAACGTATAGTTATTTTAAATTTCACTCTGTAAAATAACCATACTTATGTATAAAGATACCCATATTTTATGACAGAAGGTATATGCTAATTGTTTATTGAGTGTTAGGGAACTTTTCACATAAACCATCATAATAAATCTTGAATAATATATCTTGTGAAAATATTGACTCCCTTATTCATAAACGCTCAATAAGCTATAAACTGATCTGTCAACGTCTCGCCACTTATTATATAATTATATTATTTATTAAACTAATTTATGATCAAGCTAACTACCGGTTATTTTTGAGGTTCAAATATGTACCCAAACAGACACGTTGAACCTACAGGTCAGACACGAACTATTCTTGTGACGTCAGAACTTTGTCAAGCCCTTGCGTAAACAAATGTTTTATAGTATTTCCTAAAAAACCAACCAATTCTTCATTTAGCAATGTAATTTGATGATAGCATGAAGAGAAACCTATTATCTAATATTTCCTTAGTTCTTTTAACTCATTTTAAAACAAAATGACGAAATAATGATTATCAAAAAAGCAGTTAACATAAATTACCTGTAAAACGTGTATTTATTCGGGTTATTAAGTCTTGTAACCTCATATCACTCACTGAACAAGACACCATGCTTGCAGAATAGATAATTTATATTTTAATCATAAGCTATTTGAGCAAATTCACAAAATTCGCGCCGACTTGGAAGCGGCCGGGACGCTATGGCCTCTTACTCGCGTAAAAAATGACATACCGACTTCTTCTTTCGCTATCTCTTTTTCTCTCGCGACGGTTTGTACCTGCTTAGAACCTTTCACTCCCACACTTCGTAGGTCTTTTGAGCGTAGCGAAAAAATCCTAAGTCTATTGTTTCTTCATAGCGAATTACATGCAAACGTGGTATCGTCATATTTTAAATACCAAGTGTTCAAACTCTGTGAAATTAAAAAATGTAAATCCCTGAGCCTAATATCTATGCTTCTAATTTGTTACTTTTGCGATTCTGATTTATTTTACTCCTAAATGTGAATATAAGAATTCCTATACAAAACGATTTTTCGATTTACCGAGTATTTTCGAAAATACATAATTGAATACAAAACTGGCTAACTAGAAGTATATAAGCCCAAGGACATGCTTGAAAAATTTCACCGAGTTTGAACACTTGGTATGTAAAATATGACTAAACTACGTTTGTATGGAAAGCACTAAGCAGACACTAGCTTTAAGGTATAACCTAAATTCATCACATCGCCATGCTCATCTCATTAAAATTGTTGTTTTTTTTATGCCTGATAGGTTAGTCTTTGACCTCTATCTCACCTGTGAGTAAGTGATGTGGTCGAAGATGTTGTTCAGGATAACCTAGACGTACTGGCTCTCAAGACAGCTGCCGGAACACACCGTTATGTGCTTGGCGACAGATTTTCTACTTGAGGGTAGTAACTATCCAGGCGGGCATTCGCAAAATGCCCTACCACCATACTATAACGACTGCCATTCTAAGATAACAACCGGGACCGACTTACCGTGCCCTCCGAAGCTCGGAAACGCTCAGTAGTAATGTCACTAGCGGTCACCCATCCAACTCCTGACCGCGCGCGACGTTGCTTAACTTTGCTGATCGGTTGAGAACAGCTAAGTAAACTTCGCTACGAGCGCTTCAATGCGTTGTACAAAGAAAGGAAAGTCAGATACCTGTCACATTAACTTTTTAATATTAATACTGTTCGGACCGATCAACTTATCGGGCAGTTTTCGAACGAACTCTTTTGCTACTCTTCTATTGTGAGCTATGGATTGTACGTGAGATTAACTTGAAATATTGGGCTAATTGTTCTACTTTCTCGCCCTTTTTATCGTTTTCTTTTGATTTCTTGATATTACTTGTTTGTTGTAAAGATTTAATCAATAAGATGGTTATTGTGATAATATTGTGATTGATAACGTGTTAAAGACATTTGGATCGTATTGTGAACCTGGAACTTCGGAGCCGCCTCGTGAGTATAAACTTAATTTTTGTATTGGCCAACATGAAAATTAGGTACACTCTAGTAGGATCGTAGTATTATGAGCATATGTAAGTTATTGTTGTAACTTTATTTTCGTGTATTTGTGTTTTTCCGCCCGGGTAATCTGCCGGCCAAGTTATTCATTCCATATAGATTGTCTAGGCAGAAGAACGCTTCCACTGAACAATACCTGCCTGGGCAATCTGGAAGTTTAACAAATACGTATCTATTTGTCTTTGTTTGTGGATTTGAATGCATAGTTTTCATTAGTTCCTCACTGAGGTCCATTAGGTATAACTCGATTATAGACAATGGTAGTAGGGGTGTATTCCAGTCCGATACCAAAGACTGATCCCTTACCACCTTCACTCTATTTTTAACCTACTTCTATAAAAGGAAGGGGTTCTGAATGCGATAGTAACGTCGCTACGTGCGAATGTAACATTACGCGATGAGTAACAAACATACAATCTATTTATTGATTTTGATGATTCTTATTTTGTCAGTCTATGTACCTATTGATTTTGATGATTCTTATTTTGTCAGTCTATGTACCCATTGATGTTGATGATTCTTATTTTCTGTGTACCTATTGATTTTGATGATTCTTATTTTGTCAGTCTATGAACGTATCGATTTTGATGATTCTTATTTTGTTGGGTAAGTATTTACCTACAAAATGAGTGGTAAAAATTAATAAAAAAAAGGAATAGACTTCCAACACTAAAAAGTATGAAATACCTAGCTTAATGAAGTCAGACCATAAGATAATGTGAGGTCAGTGTTTTGAATCAGCATAGTACCGACATCAACAAGTTAATATTATAAAAAGTTTTTTTTTATTAATCAAAAATATTCAAATTTCTTCCCAACATAGAAAATCCATTCTACCGTGATCACACTAGGGCATTTTTTTTTTAGTATCATTGTGACGGAACAACCTCGAGGCCCAACTAACCTCTGCCTATAACAGATGCGTTTCGTCACAAGACACGAATTGCACTGCGCCCGTCATGTTGAGACCTTAGATTATTGATGGGTCTCCGCGCGCGCTCCGACGGAGCGCGAGCGGAGACCCATCAATAATCTAAGGTTGAGACAAAGTTATTAAGTCTCATGTGCCTGTAATTTCACTGGCTCTCAAGGACAGCTACCGGAACACACCGTTAAGTGCTTAGCGACAGACTTCTTCTTGAGGGTGGTCGCTAGCCAGGCGGGCATTCCCAAAATACCCTTCCACCATGCGGTGAAGCTCAAGCCCGCGGCGGGATTCGAACCATGGACCTGCTGCGCGGCAGTCCATAGCCAATGCCACTGAGCCATCACTGCTTCAAGACAACATAGAACATATAATAATACTACGCTAGGGATCTTATCCGTCCAACGAATACTTTACTACTAAGATGTTACATGAGATAAGCTTTGTAATTAAAACGTGTGATAAAAAAATTGTTGGCGTACATCCATAAACATGATGCTGGCATGGATAATGCTTGAAGTACCTTCATAATGATAGGTGTTCTCTTTCTGGAAATACCGAAACAAAAACAAAGACAGAGTAAACAAAAAAATAATTATTGCTCAAACCTTACTTAAATATACCAAGTAATTTTAATGTTTGAGCAAAAATAACAAACATAGCCGCTGCCAACTGCAGAATAGTTGCTTTTAATTACGACCTTGAACTTTCATAATCTTAAACGTGCAAAATATGAAACATTACATTTAAAAGAAGGAAAATGAAACATTACAATTTTACACTACATTAGATGTCATACGCTTGGCTGTTACCGGTTCAAACAACAAAAAAATACAGCTTATTAAACAGTCAACTTTTGTATTGTATGTTCTCTCTGTGTTTTTAAATTATGTATGTAAATGAAAATAATAACTACAAAATAACTGCAAGGATATCTGCCTGTACATTGTTTTCTTTATGTTATAAGTATACTTTGGTATATTTTTGATGCAATGATGGCCGAGCGGTAATAGCTATGGACTGCTGTGCCGCGGTACCCTGGTTCGATCCCCACCGTCGGCTTGAGCTTCACCGCATGGTGGAAGGGCATTTTGCTATTGCCCGCCTGGCTAGCTACCAAGTAGAAAGTCTGTCGCCAAGCACCTAACGGTGTGTTTTGGCAGCATTCCTTGAGAGCCAGTGAAATTACAGGCACATGAGACCTCAAGGTGACGGGCGTAGTGCAATACATCACTTATGATGAAATCCATCTGTTCTAGCAGAGGTTAGTCAGCATAACATCAGGTGGGCCTCGAGCTTGTTATGCCACAATAACATAAAAAAAATACTCTATCTTTGATTAGGGAAAGACTGATGACAAAGTTCTCTGCTCACGACGAACAGTGTTCTTGGGTTGGGCAGTATACAGGGTTATTGGTAAAATGCTAACAACCTCTTAGGGTTGACTTCTGCTACTCCTCACAAAAATTTTGCGACGAAAAATGTTTTTTTTATTGTATATTAAGTATATATATAATATCATTGATATTAAGGAACTGTTATCTGTTGGGAAATGTAATATCTGCGACGACATTCCCTTAATAAACATTTCAAGCAACCTCACCCGAGCCCTGAATATTCTGAAAACATCAGAATTTATTGTACTTAGCTTGTGTATCGGAGCAATTGTAGCCTAAGGTCCTTATTCTTATTCTAATTGGGGGCGATATGTCCTGCACTGACGTCCCGCTTGGGGTGTATTGTGCATTTCCCCCGCCAGCTTCTACCCAAGCCATACCAACTCCTTAACGTAGCGGAGACGGACCTTGGGTCACTGGCATAGCTGCTCCAGTGACGTGTGTGATGGTGGTGAGGATGTCGTCGATGACAATGACTCTTGTAGTCCGGTTGTTAATCGTATTTGTTCCGTGGCTTCGCAGTGCAATAGTACATGCTCCACGGTCTCATCTTTTAGCAAACAGCCTCCACAGAGAGGACTGTCTGTTGCTCCAGTTTTATGCAGAAAGTAATTCAGGTTACAATGACCTGTAATAAGGCCTGCTACAAAGCGTAGTTCCTAACGCTTTAGTTTCAGCGGATCTTTTGTTTGTCTAAGGCCCTTCTTACATTACGATATTCACAGGTGACTAGTGTATTTTTATATTTATTTGTTTATCAAGCGAGTCTCGGAGATAAGGTAGTCGGCACCGAGTATCCCACACACATTTGTATGGTGATATGTATACTACGTGTTTGCTAGTATCACGACACCCTTCATGCGAAGCGCTCGTAGCGAAGTTTACTTAGCTGTTCTCAACCGATCAGCAAAGTTAAGCAACGTCGCCCGCGGTCATGAGTTGGATGGGTGACCGCTAGTGACTTTACTACTGAGCGCTTCCGTGCTTCGGAGGGCACGTTAAGCCGTCGGTCCCGGTTGTCGTCTTAGGATGGCAGTCGTTATAGCATGGTGGTAGGGCATTTTGCGAATGCCCGCCTGGCTAGCTACCACCCTCAAGTAGAAAATCTGTCGCCAAGCACCTAACGGTGTGTTCTGGCATCTGTCCTTGAGAGCGCTGACTTCTAGGTTAGCCTGAACAACATCTTCGACCACATCATCACTTACCATCAGGTGAGATAGTGGTCAAAGACTAACCTATCAGGCATATAAAAAAAAATCTCGTGTGCAGGATGTTGAGACTGATAAGTCTCCTCAAAATGGCGCAGGTGTAGGCTAAAGCTAAATTTTCCCAGAAAATTGAAAAGCACCCTTGCTTATATAAACGATTTTAAATTACCCGCCTATATGAGAAAATAAGTAGAGTTAATTAATCGTCGAATGTTTTCTTCACACTGCTTAGCGTCATCTTCTTACAGTGTACTATATAATATATCTATATATATAGAGATAGTAATATGTTCAACAAGATGGCAAAGTTGTTTTTTGTTGCCATTTTTAAGTTTTGTGTCTTCCTAGTGCATTCCATACAAACGTGTACTGTATTAGCCGGGTTTTCCACTGCTGATAACAGTCTTCCCCGTTTAGGAGAGTTTGCCATAATCCCCACGCTAGGCAGGCGTCTTGGGGATTGCAGTTTAAGATATCAGATACTTAGAAGGCGCTGCTGCCCACCTTCCGGTATTTGACGTATAGTCGCCTCTTACGACACCCACCGGTAGCGATGGGAAGGTGACATTCTAGCCCAGCACCCCAAGGGGCAACGTATAGTTTCGTCATATTTTAATTATCAAGTATTTAAACACATAGAATTGTTGCATGCAAGCCTTAAGCCTTATGAGCATCTGATCTATGGTCTTCAGTTTTCCGCAATTTTATATATATTTACAAAATTATTCTATAAAATTGTTTTGTATAGGGATGTGTATATTTTACATTTAGGGATAAAATAAATGTTATAACGAAATTTTACAGAGTTTTATATTTCGGTAAATAAAATATGACGAAACTACGATGGTATGGAAAGCGCTACATGCACGCTAGCCAGCCTGGAGCAGCTGAAGAAGTCTAGTATTAATCACGACCAGTGAGCTCGGTAAGGAATAAAAAAGGACCTAAAAAAAATTGCCCACGTGTGTAACGTACAGCTTTTCACCTCTACCTGGGAGAAAATATCAGTTTTTCTTTCGAACCGTTAGAGGTCAAAAGTTGTATGTTTCACACGAGAGCATTTTTTTTACTCTTGGCGCACTGAAGGCCTTAATAAACAATACGTTTATTCTAATTAAGAAACGTCACACATTAAAAAAAATACGAAGTCAAAGTAAAGTCGCTGCTCTGCAGGTATGTAAGTATAACAAACACTTTTGCTCACGATCGCAGCAAAAATCGATCTTGCTGCGTGTTTTTGAATACGAAATAACCGCCTGTTTCTTGGTTAGGAGGTGAAAACAATGTTACAATATATAACCCTATTATATTTATTTACCATACCTTACTAACAACCCTGCCCATATCTGTTGAAACCATGGGAGTATCACCAAAGTAAAACCAGATTGGGTTTAATATGGTAACACTATTGCTTACTTGGGGTCCTGGGTGACCCTTGTATATCTTATTTACGTTTAAGAACTTTAATATCTTTATTTTAGCATCTTCATTATGATAAGATTATTTCATTAACATTCTTGTTGAATGTTCTACGAAAGAAAAGCAGAAAACCTCCAAGTTTTTTAACATTTGATGTGATTTAGAGTACCATAAACCAATATTTCCTATGTATGTATGGAAGTCATCGATATCCCTTGATGATAAAATGTTGTGACAATTTGTTAATCCATAAAAGGAATTTGTCCTCATTGAAGTTGATGAAGAAAGCTGATAGACTTGAGATCCTAAGCAATGCAAGCAAAGCCATGGGCAGGACAGATGTACATTGGTATGTAAAGCATTTCAAAATTTGCACGCTTCAAACCAATATGAAAATGCTAATATTGGTTTATTGAAATGCATATGAGTTCTACAAGAATGGACACAAATCCAAATTAGCATGACGGAAAATATATGTGCAGAAAAATGTTCATATTTACAAAAAATGTTTGATTTTTCTTTCATTAGTATGTTGCTTTTTTAAGACACCTATTGTATACGTAACCAAGAATCGATTGTTGTTAAATGAATAAATTAGATATAGTTCTCAATAATATTGGCATAATTACAGTGGCAATCAGTAAATGTCATAATTATCCTTACTTATATGAACATATTCATATAAGTATGGATAATTATGGCCCTTGGATGATATCGTCCATTTTATTAATGAAATTCTATTGTTCTCATTATCTATCATGCGCATGGATTAACAAAAATAATTTCTTATACTGAAGCAGGTTTAAAAACTACTCAAATGTTTTTATTTGTGGCTAGATAATATTTCAGGAACAAAAAGTAAGTGAAGAAAATCGGAAAAAAATTTTCAATAGTTTTTTTTTTCTTTGATATTTTTCTTCAGGCTAACGTTTGAACACCTGCTTACCTGTTGGTAACTGATAATGTGGTCGAGGATGATAGCAGGCTAGACTTTAAATGGGAACTGTTTAAATGGTTTGCGTCATTTTTCTAGCGGTAGCTACAACCAGCCAAATATTTTAGTACCCTACCAGTTGTAGAGAAAACACTTTTGAAGCGCTCGTAGCATAGTTTGCTTAGAGTCATTTTTAACCGATCAGCTAAGTTAACCAACGTCCGCTGCGGTCATGAGTTGGATGGGTGACCACGAGTGACATTACTTTTACACTTCCGTTCTTCCGAAGGCACGTTAAGCTGTTGGTCCCGGTTGTACTCTCAAGATGGCAGTTGTTATATAATGCTGGTGGGCGTTTTGCGAACGCCCGCCTGGCTAGCTACCACCCTCAAGTAGATAATCTGTCGCCAAGCACTTAACGGTGTGTTCCGGATGCTTTCATTGAAAGCCAGTAATTCAGTTAGCCTGAACAACATCTTCGGCCACATCATCACTTACCCTCAGTTGAAATAGTGGTCAAATGCTAACCTAACAACTATAAAAAAAAATAGTGTATGGTGCTTATTTCTTTCAAGTACCTGTCATCATAATCTTCAATTACGTCCTTTATCAGTTATATAACGTGCAAAGGTATACCCGAGTAAACTGAATCAGACTAAATTCCATCCATTGATTAGCCTCACCTGCTAATGTTTACATTTAGATTAGTTCGTGAAACCAATGACCAGTGAAGGTTCCACTTTTTGTTTTATTTTTCATTATCCAACGTAAAGGCGTGTCCGACAAGGTTAACGATTTGTTACGCGTTTATTGATAGCGTTTGTGATTTTAACTTACTTTGATCGTTGGAAGTACTTCTTCCTGTGAGAGCTTCTACTCATAACCAATATTTGTAACAATAATAATAAGTTTTATTGTGCATAAAACAGGTACATAGGTCAGACAGAGTTATGGAATTTTAACAATATATGAGTAGAATTTGTCTAAATAATACAATACTTTATAGTAATATACATAACATGAAAATTGTTTAACATCACACTATAGACTCCACGCTAGGATACCCTGTGTCGTGGGTGGACTATAGTTTCTCTCAGAGTAAATTTATTTAGGGACAAGACGTTATTACAATTATTTACAGTAATAATTAAAAACCATCACAATAGAAACCTTTTTGGAATGTAAAATAAACATTGTAACGATGCTGAAAAAGAATCTATTTTCGAATATAAAATGAGCATTATATTATAAAAAAACGCATGAAAAAAGGGTCAACAAAATAATATACACAACTAGCTGACCCGGCAAACGTTGTTTTGCCATATAAATAATTAAATGGCTATTAAAAAATAAGGGTTGATCGTAGAAGGGTGAAAATTGAGGATTGTATGTATTTTTGTATGTTGTATCATAAAAAAATAGAAATTAAAATTTAGGTCTAAAAAATAAAAAATAAAATTTAGGGGTGGACTACCCCTAACATTTAGGGGGATGAAAAATAGATGTAGGCCGATTCTCATAGATACCGGATAAGCACAAAAAATTTCATCAAAACGGTCAAGCCGTTTCGGAGGAGTATGGCAACGAAAACTGTGACACGAGAATTTTATATATAAGAAGATGTAATAAGTAGTACAGCAATACTCTGTTGCATACAAGTAAGTTATTAAGGCGCCGACATGTGTTAAACAACTTTACTTGACAGAATTTTTGCAAAATACATTTAGTTTGTAGCAGTTAGAAAATTATATAATAATTTTGATCATATTTTCTAGGGCCAAGTTAATTCCGACTCTTGTTTCCTTAAAATTTTCTCGAAAAAATAAAATTGCAAAGTTGACTCTATATTGCGCTTGTAAATATATCTTGATTATTCATGTTTATGTATAAAAATATAACAATCAAATAGCAAACCTGTATCATAAGGGACTATTTTTTATATATTGAGCATGTGTCGTCTTAACTACGAGATATCACATTCAAAGTTTCATCAAAATCAGTAAATTGGAATAATAATAATAAATATTTGTCACAAAGTTTGGTACAATTTCAACTTAAAATTAAATATTCATAATAAACAAAGTTCATCTTAGTGACTTGTAATTTTATTGTTGCTGTATTGATGTGCAGAACCTACACTAAGAATAATCTTGTCTGCATACATTTCAATGGACAATAATATCAATTATACGTAGGTAGCGTTATACATAGAAAGAATCAAGTCTAAAAGTAAGTTCAATAAAATGATAAAACTTATTGTTATTGATTGTTGAGATCCATCTTATTAACTTCCTTGTGTGAGTACTGATGAGAGTATGAGTACCTAGTGTATAAAAAGTAGGTATGTGTAATTTGAGATAGTGTGTAGTGTATTAGTTTTTTTTTATGCCTGATAGGTTAGCCTTTGACCACTATCTCACCTGATGGTAAGTGATGATGTGGTCGAAGATGTTGTTCAGACTAACCTAGAATTACTGGCTCTCAAGGACAGCTGCCGGAACACACCTATAGGTGTTTGGCGACAGATTTTCTACTTGAGGGTGGTAGCTAGCCCGGCGGGCATTCGCAAATTGCCCTACCACCATGCTATAACGACTGCCATCCTAAGATAAGAACCGGGACCGACGGCGACGGCTTGACGTGCCCTCCGAAGCACATTTTAAACGTTTGTTTTAAAGTGTATGTGAGTAGAATGCCATAGTTACATAGAAAAACTGAGTGATATTTAATTTTGGAGATATGTACAAAATAACTAAAGGAAAAGGTGTGTCAAGCAAATGTCTCGATTTTATCTTACACTGATAATAGAGATTGATAAAAGCAAAATATTATCAATTTGAGAAATCGTGCAGATGATATTGTGAAATTAGACATGATTGATGTTATCTGAATCTCAGAATACTCGTATGCCAACTGTGTTTAAAAAGGAGCAAGCAGTGGCGAAATTTCCCATGGAAACAGTGCGTAAATCCATAAAGATTAAATGCCTGTATAAAAGCTAAATGTGGCCATTTCGAATAGAATATTGTTTTTATTTTTGCTGATACTTTAATAAATATGTACCTATACTTATAAGTTTTTGTAATATTACATTCCTTCATAAAAAAATGCATTTTCATTTGTAGGAGAACGTATAGTCGGACTAGGTATTTAAGTAGGTTACTAGATTTTACCTTCTCTTTGAAAATAGATCCTGAATAAAAAAGAAGCTCTAGCCGTAGATCATCGTTTCTTAAAATAATCTGACGCACAATCGCATGCTAAGCGACTATAAATGGAAAAGGCATAGAGTTTTTTTTATATTTTGTATTAATCATGTGAGATTTCGTGATGTGCACACACGCATCAGATCAGCAGCCGGGACATCCACAGTTGAACAAAGGCCATGAGATTGAGGGGAATACCATATTCTCCACGCTCGTAATACTTCTTGGGGATCGCTGTATAGGATTAAATCTCCCACAGAAAGAAGTACAAGCCCGGAAATTATATTCTAAGGGCAATGATTTAGTACAGCGATATATTATTATAGTTTACTGTAGGTACTGTACTGTATCAGCCGGATTGCCCACTGCTGAAAAAAAACATTTTTATCTGAAAATATGGTGTCTAAAATCCGCCAGATTGTTATTTTTTTATGTACCTAGTGTCACTTGCACTATCAATGCGAATCTAACGATAAATCTTACATTGATAGATATCGGTTAGACCGTTAAGAAGTTATGGTGGAATAAAGAAACTCACAAACATACATACATACATGAACCCTGAAAACATAAATCTCCTTTTTTTGGGCAGACGTGTAAAAATGTAAACGGGATCCTAAACATATAAAAATAGTTCCATATCCTCGTATCGAAGCATCGTATATCATGCATGAGGCAAAAGGCCAAGGAGGAGTAACGCCAGGCATGCGGTGGTCTTACAACCGAAGCCAAATGCTAGAAAAGCTTTTTACAATTAGGTACGTTCTTGACCTATATTCTTGGCCCTATATGTTGTTAGTGAAAACATATCGATGAATATGATCTTGTGTCGTCTTTTGTGGTACAAAAGCCACGTCGTAACGACTCCGCATGAGTGGAACAAGGATAAGATGATGATAACTGATAAAAAATTACAAAAGGAAATGACTTCTTCCTATTATTCATAAAGATGTATACCATAGAATATAATGTATGCAGTATAGTTCGTTTCAGTTGGATAAGAGCTAGATTGTCAGAAGTCGCAAAGATATTAACAAGTAGGTGTTAAGTGCGGATACACGATCCGATTTCATATTTAGGTTCGACATGTTTACTGTCACAAGTTCATAATGCGGATATTTATTCGTGGATGTCCCATGATGCTAAATGTTTTTATTGTATTTTTATTCCTGTTAAGAGGCGGCCTTTGATCTCTATCTTGAACTGTAATGAAACAAGGTAAATCTAGAGAATTAGCTCATATACAGATCCCGGAGCGGAACAAAGTAATGAGCATCTCTTTCTGGATGGCTCGAAAAGTCAAGAACTCCTGAGGGTGCTTCGTGTAAGCGAGACGCGTCGAAAATGCTTCCGGTTTATCATCGGCTTTTATGTCGTCACGTCGGCTTAACAGGACAATTAGGAGGAATTGTCACTAGATATATTTTAGGTGTTTGACAAAAATATTAATTTAATGTTTTCTTAAAATATTTTTTAATATTTGTTATTATAAATGAGTATCTTACAATTTTGAAGAATAATGTTTTACGTTTAACGAATTTAGGATAGAGGAAAAACAAAACACGTTTCTTGTACTTATATCATCTGTGGAAATTTCAACATCTAAAAGTTATAGACCTGTTTACTCATTAAGAGTTACCCCTCTACACTCTACAGTAAATTATTGAAGCTCATGTATAAGGTAAGGCCTCATTTGTACACGACCGCCTTAGCATACATAAACAATTATTTATCTATGGTCTTCAGGCGCTGACAAGTGCTATATAAATAGCTTGACTTGAACAGATTTTTGACAAAAAGTATTTAGTTTGTCGATCACTTTATGTAAGTCCAAAAAAAGTCAAAATTGTCTCTATAGAATAAAATTGCAACGTTGACTCTAAATTACGCTTGTAATGTATATATCTTAATTATTTACGTATGAATGTGTACGATAATATATTAATAAAATAGAAAAACCATATCAAGATAGCCAAGAAAAGTTACATTTTCGATATACGTTACTATAGTCCGGTTTTTAATTCAAGATCAAAAATGTAAACAAAGAAATGTCAATATATGTCATTGTCAAACTGATAGGTCAGAGTGTTCAATAGTTATTCTTCAAAAATATTCTCACAAGTGTGGCTATTAAAAACAAAAAAATCTTACACTAATTTTTTCAGGCTTGAATATATGCGTAAATATGTACGCGCATATAAAAGTGTTTTATTGTTTCATAATAATGCAATAAATTAGAGCATTAAATATATTTTTTACATTAAATGCTCCATCCGTTCCCTAAATTAGAAAAATTACCAAGTAGGTACTTGTAATTTTTTTGCACGGTTAACACCTTTGTTTACATTTTTGATCTCGAATTAAAAACCAGGGTATAGTTTTGTATTATTAATTAAGATTAGGTATTTTTGGGTTTTAATTAAGCTGATCGCGATTTCACCATATCGCTGCCTCTCTTTCACTCCTACGCAGTCCGATAGTGAAAAATTTTAGCTGTTGACAGCGCCTGTATGTGAGTGTAAATGCTAATGCTACATACGTAGGTAAGTACATAAAAGAACAAATTATGATCACTTGGGTAGGCAATAATAATTGCAAACATAAAATAAAATAAATAAATAAATAAAAAAAAACCGATTTCATACATAAAATACGCATTATCGTCAGATGGGACCACAGAGACACCAACTTTCGAATGTAAAAAAAATATCTTAATCGGTACACCCTGTAAAGAATTAGGAGGTAACACAAAAAAAAACAGTCGAGAATTGATAACCTCATCCTTTTTTGGGAGTTGGTTAAATATGGAGAAGATTGTGTTCGTGACTGCAAAAATCTTTATGAATTAGGTATGTCATGGTTATCTAGCCGTAATTTCTATATCTTAAATAAGCGTATAAGTTAAAATTGTAAAGAAATTTGCCGTATTGTCAACTGTTGACTTAATAGATGTTCACACATTGTAGGTAACCAGCGTTAGTCACGGACACTATTTTGGGAAATATATTCAAATTCTTGTCTAGGCAGTAGTTTTACCCTATTTAGTAATTTTGTCTGTTTTCGTTCTCGGTCAATTAAACCATTGCGGAAAGCCATATCAATTCAATTAACGTCAAATGAAAAAAATATATCATTTAAAAAATTCATGTGTAACGAAAATGTTTCCGCCTAGGAAATTAAATTGCATGCAATGGTGAACTCATTCTTAATTCATTGGCCATTTAAACCATAGCTCACAACAACTCCGGAAGAGGAAAAATGCGATGAAGCAATATTAGCATAGATAACTATGTTTACTTACTAGAGAGTAAAAGACATCAACCGGATCTCTTTTCCTTTATTTGAGAAAATATTTTTCTTACTTTTACAAATAGATGCTTAAGAGGCCTTTTACATTATGCAGCCCTCTCACTCGCACTTTTAAAGATAATTTCAAATAGCAACAATATGGTTTATGTTTTTTAAAATGTGGTCAATCATTATTTCGCTCCATGCAACTATAGATGTTTTCAACATATTTTTACTTTGTTACATGTTGTGTCAAATTAGAGTTAGTTAGTTGCATGCAGCGAAATAATGATCGACCACATTTAAAAAAATATAAACCATATTGTTGCTGTCTTAGGTTTTCGCGATTATTACACATAGTAATTAAACAACTTTAAACGGTTTAAATCGCGTATACTTATCATTATTTTTGTCCCGACGTTTCAAACACTTTGCAGTGATCGTGGTCACGGGGTGACTGCAAAGTGTTTGAAACGTCGGGACAAAAATAATGATAAATATACGCGATTTAAACCGTTTAAAGTTGTTTAATTACTACATATTGTTGCTATTTGAAATTATCTTTAAAAGTGCGAGTGAGAGGGCTGCATAATGTAAAAAGCCTCTTAACCTAACCGTACGTATATAAATATAGATATATACGGCTCTTGTGGATCGCAGTGGAAGATAGCAGTTCCTCAGCTTCCGGTTTTAACCTTTAGTCGTCTCTTACTACACACCCAAGGGAAGAGATGGGAGAGGGGGGGGGGACCATTTTATACTTAACTTGATGTTAATATTGATAATTAAAAAATATATATACACATACTATATAAATTATAAATAAATAGTGTGATATGATATGTGTGGGAGTATTTTACGTATCAAATTATAATGAAACGCGCAAAATGTTTGTCAGTTTATTTAGAAGACCTAAAGGCTGCATCTCAGGACTCTAAACACTCTATAAAAGTGTGAAAAAGTTACCACTACTCTCATTGAGTAGGGTTTTTAAGAGAGAATTGCTCTTTAATGCGTCGTAACAGAATTGCTTAGCTATTTAAACGTCTTTGCGGTAAAATCATTCCGGTCATTTTTATTTTGTGCTCTAAGTTTGATAGATACATTTAGATGCTGTAGGCATCTAACGTATCTATCAAACGTTGGGCCTCTATCCGTAAGACCATAGTATCCGTAACGCAACAAAGAACGGCTATTAGCCGCTTGTAACTATTGCTTCCCGCTACTTTAACAATGTCGTCAATGCTCCTATATAGTCAGGAGCCTACCAACTCTACGTTCTTTCGGTGTATTGTGGTAACCACTCGAGAACTTTTCTCCTCCATCGGTCTAAATAAGTACTGAAACAATTAAATACAATCGAAAAAACATAATCAATGATTCATTAAATTTTTTACCTGCAGTAAGTCTCTAATGTTTTTATCTCAATGCATTAACCTACTCGTTTCACTTACTGACTGAACAAATAATAAGCAGTGTTGTACAACTTCTGCGAAAAGTTCTCAAGTTATTTGTCCATTAGCCGTCAAATATAACCGTGCACATACCTACATCAAGCCATGCTAATATTTTTTGGGATAATATACGTTAATGATGTTAACTGTTCAAATAAACACATTTTAGAGGCTTTGAATGTTCCATTCCGTTTAGGTTGATCCATATGGCAAACTGTAGACAATTATTGAGAGTAGGCAAATAATAAAGTCTCTTGACATTAATAGACAGAGGCTTGTTCAGCTGTAGACGTTTAGCGGCTGTTGCTTGTAATGATACCGCTACCAGGGTGTTCTCCACCCAACCCGTGTGCGCTCAATGAGGAGGTTTATTAGGAAAATTATAAGTGATTTGTCATCGCAATATGATTCTGTCAATGGCAGTGTGGCAGTTGGCACCGTCATTCTTTGGCATTAACGGTCATCGTACATTAGGACTTTGGACCAAGGTTACGGACTGACCCGATAATCCATGTACACTTCTGGACGCCAGGTATTGGGTTACTAATTATTAGGGCGGTAAATCACGGGTTGGTAATTATTGGCCGGTTATTTATCGCTTGTTATTCTGCCAAGGAATTGCCACCCTAATAATACATGTACGTAAAACACTTGGTCGCCAATTATCAGTCTGGTAAATTTCAGGTCGGCAGTTATCAAGTTGCTGGAGTGGAGA
Organism: Plagodis pulveraria; assembly: GCA_963890685.1. Taxonomy (NCBI): domain Eukaryota; kingdom Metazoa; phylum Arthropoda; class Insecta; order Lepidoptera; family Geometridae; genus Plagodis; species Plagodis pulveraria. Next base: position 26,650,713 of record OY982960.1, on the reverse strand, counting down.
CCACGACCACACACAAGACCCCGAGGAAGACCACCTAAAAGATGGAAAGATGACATCAGACGTCACGCAGGTCATGATTGGATTGACAAAAGCTTAAGACCGTAAAGATTGGAGGACATTGCAGGAGGCCTACGACCAGGAATGGACATCTACAGGCTGATATAGATAGATAGATAGTTATCAATGTCGGCTACCATCGTCTCCTAAGTCAGCAACACAAGTTTATGTACAAATACACTGTTAGTATCTAGGTACTTTTCTTAGATTTCTGAGCAAATATGCTAGATTAGAAAGTAGAACATCTCGCGTCTCGATTCAAAATTCAAACATAATAAAAAGACACTAAAATTGAAAATAAAACCTATGATAAACTACGAATAAACATCATTAGATAAAAGAAAACGTGATGTAGCACACGTTTTGGAGGTACTATCTGTGACATTGCTTGTACATTTCGACACAGCCCGGCTGTACTTGCAACTTATTTTACATAACATGGTTTGAATAACTTTCCACTGCATTTTTTAAAGGTGACAAATAATCAATACACTTGGCAAACTAAAATGGAACAGGTGAAAAGTAAGAATCTGCTAGTGGTGTGCAAAAGCAAGACTTCACTTACCCATATAGCTACGTATTTTAAATAAATAGGTACCTACATATCCACTGTCTACCGTTCAAGTTCAAAGAGGATGCGATCGTTCCAAGATTTCAACTAGGTATACCGGGTGTTCAAGACTTTAACTCAAATAAATAAAGTAACTTTCAGTTGTGCCTACAACTGTTAATTAGTTTCTGAACGAGTAATCTGTGTCATTGTTATTCGTTTTTTATTTCTCAATGTTGTAGATTACAATGTTTGAAATTCGAATCATTTTTTCTCGCGCCGCAGCAGAATAGATTTTTCTGTGAGTTTTGATCGCCAAAACGTCCTCTTACGTGCTAGTGATATGAAGAAAAATATTACTCTTTGAAGCGTTCTCATCCCTCAAGTAACAATGCAGCAAAATGTTTACCCTGGTGAAAATATTATCAGGAGTCATAGACAACAGAAGCCTGCTGCTTGGAGAAAATATCGCAATATTTTGAGAAAGAAAAAAAAACACTTTGATATAACTCTTTTGAGGATTTCTAGATGTATAATACATCAGACGAATAATCAAATATTAAAAAACTACGGATTAGCGGGACGTTAAAACAAGAAGACTTTGTCAATGAAACAATACAACAGAAAAAATCGTATATTTACCAAAACAGTTTGCGTAAATGCGAAATGTAAGGCAAACAAGACTTTCTTCGAAAACACGCCAACAACATGTGCGACAAAGGTGTGCGTCCGTAAACAAACAGACAGACAAAGCGAGACTGAATCACCGTTCATATGTTCACTAACATTTGCTTTATGCCTTTGTTTGTTTAGTGACATACGGAGGAGTAGCCCGGATATAGAGGAATATTACGTAAAAGCCTCTTAAGAGTCGACCACACCGCATGGTGTTTATTTATATTGAATAAAAAATAAAAAGATCGTATTATCAGGTTTAACCTTCTGTAGCCTTCTCACTAGAAAATTTTAATATATATTTTTCATTCTACTATAGTTACTATAATTTACTCTATTTCATAATTTTCAGTGTTAAAAGTCTGAAAAGTATGAAATAATAAGTTGTTTGACCAAGAAATATTTCTCCTATACTTACTTAAATTAAAAAGGTATCAAATTAAAATTATTCATGACATTAATATCATAATAGCTAAAGTTTGTGAGTGAGTGAGTGAGAGGGTGTGACTCCTTCACGATGAATAGGCTGATCTTTTTGCATGGTAGGGCATTTTGCGAATTTCTGCGGTGACAACTATCTCACCTTATGGTAAGTGATGATGTGGTCGAAGATGATGTTCAGGCTAACTTAGAAGTACTGGCTCTCAAGGACAGCTGCTGGAACACACCGTTAGGTGCTTGGCGACAGATTTTCTACTTGAGGGTGGTAGCAAGCCAGGCGGGCATTAACAGCTAAGTAAACTTCGCTACGAGCGCTTCATTAACAAATAGGATACTGTTCATCATCATAATCATCACTTAATCATTTTCATTGTAATAACCGCGTGGCACAGCTAGTCATACAAAAATAGATGACAGAATACCCTATAGGTAGTTCTGCGAGGTGTTATGGTATAAAGAGCGATTGTTATATGTAATAGCATCTATTTAGCTGAAGTAGGTATAATTATATAGTATTTTTTCTCAAGGCCCTTGCAAACATCCCAGAAAATTAGGAAATATGCCCAATGAACAGCATGCCACACATAATTGAAAGAATGAATTTATTTATTTGTGACCAACACAATACAATACAATGGTAAAATATATATATGGATAATTTAATTAAGAGAGATAATTTGTTTATAAACAAGGTGTTTGTCACAACCCTTTTTTTACTATCGGGGGGGAAATCTTAACAGATATCTGGGTACTATGGGGAGCATGCCGGGTTATGTGGGGCTTTCACCCACTAAAACCCCCTCGCTGGTCTTCCTCTGTGACTAGCTAAAGGAGGGCCCCGAGTTATGAGGAACGCACCGGAACCATCCTGTCACATTGCTCGTAGGCTCATCTCTTAGGTGTCATTTTGTCTTCTGCAGCCATGTAAAATGGCATAACATCACTTGACACACAGTGACGCTATCTTCTTCGAGCTCATTGGTGGGATCATAAGGGCGTTTGTCACAACCCTACTCTAACTCCGCAAATAGCTGGTTGGTGGCAACCAGCGCTGGTCTTCCGTTAGTATAGGTGACCTCACGCACGTGTACACAATTAATAAATTGTGCGCGCTCAATTAATAAATAATTAGCAAAACCAAAAACCTGTTTGTCCATACGAACATACTTATGAAAAAAACTATTTATATGCTACTTTGAATCATTAATTCTAAATGGACTCTCACTTACTTACTCAACTAAACATACTTATTTCTAATAAAAATGAAAATCACATACACTATTTATAATTTTATTACAGTGGTGTCATGAAGAAGAAGTTCCTCATTTTTTGACGGGTATATACAAATTTGACAAATTGCTAATGATCTCAGATCTGTCATCCGAGTTAGAGACGGACCTTTCACTCATAAAGGCACTCCACTTTTTTTGGACTGGTTCACATCGTTTGTACGGGTATAGACCTCGTTTGTACAACGTCTTAGTGTGAGTGTAAATGCTCATTGATACAATACATTGTAACTACACTCGTATGAATGTATAAGTTAAAAAACAAGTATAAATTAATTGAAAAGTTAAAAAACCCGACTGCAAATTATTTATTTTTGTGTAACGTTTTATCGTTCCTGAAACTAAAACTGCAAGTTATATATATTTATGGAACTTTTTTTAAACCCCTTCAAACCCCCAATCAAAGGATATAGAAAAAAACTCATAATATGGCATCTAAAATCCACCAGTTTGTTTATTTTTTATGTACTAGAGTCACACTACCAAAACTAATCTAACGATATCTCATACATTAAAGTCGGTTAAGCCGTTTAGAAGTTATGGTGGCATAAAGAAACTCACAAACATACATATATGTATACATGAACTCTGAAATCATAACACTCCTTTTTTTGGCACTCGTGTAAAAATATGGAGGGGTGCGCCTTTGATAGTGAATAACTAATGAAAAAGTTCGGTCTGTATCCTTTCACATTTATAAAAAGATTTCTGAGATGGATAAATATGTTTCGTTGTACTTAACAGTACTCGCCTCCTATTACCTAGAAACAAATCGTGTCTGGCAAAATGTTGGTGCACCTCTGCCTACCCCTTTGGAGAATGTACGCGTGACAACACGTGCAATACATTTTTTTTTTAATATAAATTTAAATTTATCAATAAGTACATATTAAAATTACAGTTACAAAAGTCATTGGCCAAGAATTTAAACCAAGCACTCAATTTGAACCTTAGATTAACAGTCCCGTAAAGAGACTATAAATCTTTCGGATGATTAACCACCAAGCAGAATAAACAGTAGTATGTATAGTATTGACCGTGACAATGACTAGTCTACTCCGGAAGTGGACATGTTTACTGAAGACAATGGCGGCAGTATGAAACGCTGCGTGAATTAAATGAGCTATCAAGTCTCGGAGAGCAAAGGAAAATTGCAGTTTTCCTTTATAGTGACCTTACAATAACTTGATGTGATGATATCTCCGTGGTATACACGAACCACTTGATTGACAGTCTGCAGACTGTCAATCCAGTGGTTGGCTTTCGCAGGATTGAGCTAGCATCACAATCATATCTCGATTTCATCAAATCCTAAAAATTATTACGAGACAGCCAGTTCAATTTGGTACCAAACAATAAATTGAACCGACTTATGTAGATGATTAAACATTTCGTAGTACTAGTACGATTTTAATATTTATTATGACGGGTTGCTTAATAATAATAATTTTATTCATCCCAAAAACTTAGACTAAGCTATAACTAAATTACATGCTTGACAAATACCTAATAATTAAATATAATATAAAAATTACGGTGGCACCCATCTTCTAACGTATATTTTATCCAATATAAGAAACTATATGAAATTTATAGTCATGCGCGGCCTCGGGATGTAATCCGCGGAGCATGCCTCCAAGCAAAAAAAATAAATTAATATAACAATAAAATAGTAAGACGTGCTATATTACAAAAGTAATTAAAGTACGTAGTAGGTACCTTTTAAGCATAGGCTATAAGAAGATTTCAATACCTAGGTTAATTACTCTTGATTTTGACCTAGATGGGAATATTTTTATCATTCTCACTGCGCAAACGAATATAAAACTATCTACGTAATCTACGTATAATAAATTAATATAATTTTAAGATTTTATATTAGAGCATGCATTACATTATTATTTAAACTGGCTACCTACTTTCGCCTAGCACCTAACAGTGTGTCCTGGTCCAGCAGTAGCTACCTATTTTATTCAGTTCCTGTTTTAGGAGAGACCTTCAACCACATCATCGCTTACAGACCTTTCCACTGACGTAGGCGCGCACCTCCATTATTAAGTGTAGTTGTACTACTACGGTCTACACGTTGTCTACCCATGCATGATCGCATGGGTAGACAACGTGTAGACAGTAGTTTTAGCTGTACAATTTCTGCCTTTAAAGCGAATTCGGTCGTAAAACAAATCTGTATCTGTCGTAAAATTAAATCTGACTTATAGCGGATCTGTCGTAAATAGGAATCAGTCTCAAAGCGAATCTATCGTAAAACGGATCAGTCTTAAAACGAATTTGTCTTAAAGCGAATCTGTCGTAAAGCGAATCTGTCTTAAACGGAATCTGTCTTAAAGCAACGGCGTACCATTCGCATTTACACCCACACTAAGACATAGTGTACATACGAGGCCTACCCATACAAATGTGCATCAGCAATATACTGTGGAGGGGCGCCCCTTCGTGACGTGAACAGGTCTGTCATCAGGTGAGGTTATGGTCAAAGGCTAGCCTATCAGACAGAAATAAAATATCTTCATTGTTTTTATCTGGTGTGATCCTCATCATTTCTCAGTTTTCACTGTTAAAAAAACATTTATTATTAGAAATTTTTCATCAAACTTACAACCTATTGAATTACCCTTTGCGATAGCTATAAAAAAAAGCGTACGTACCTATACGCAATATAAAAGTCATCAGGAGGCCAGGAGCTAACTGACAGGTTCGCCCTGGCTCCATGAATAGGAAGGTCACAAGGAACAACCTGTTCCCAAAATCGCAGGCCGTTCAACTCGCCAATTTGCAGTTCAACGAAAACCATTATGCCGGTGACTGATTGCTTTGCACAAAATATACTCCAAGCAAATACTTTAGTAATGACTAATGACTATTATGCTTAGGGGCGAAGCGAGGTCTCTGTGCCAAGTTTGAGGTCTGATATTTTCTGATGTATATTTATGTAGGTACTTTTTCACTGATTTTCCAACTATAAATATAGAACGCCTTTGATCTTTTAAAATACTGTTGTGTATATGCGTTGTTGGTTCAATGGACGGCTGCCCGAAGATAAGCTTAGGTGCGACAGATTCTCTATTTGCAGGTAGTAACTAGCAATGCGTGTATTGCCAAGATGCCCGAATGAAAAATTATGATGATAAAAATATGGAAATAAGTTTGCCCAGCATAGCTTGTAAGACCTGGGGGCCAACTCTCACTTCTTATGGTAATAATAACTTAATCTTACTGACACATTTTACACCTCCACGTCAATTAAGCAAGCCTACAATCGGTAATGGAGTCGCTCATCGCGAGTCGCAGCGTTTTGATGACGTCTACACAAATTGTTCACTCTATTCGCGAACTTCGACGTTACATTTAACACGAAGTATTACTGTTCCAGCGACAAATCCGCCATGTTTATCCATCATAAAAAAAGTTGTTTTCTAGCAGCGGATTTAAACTTGATTTTGACAATTTTACGATAAAAATTGGTTTAATTAATGTGTAAATGACGTACAATGTTATTATTTATATTATACTTTAAAATGAATGCAGCAAAATTATTTGAAAAGTGAAACTATAAAAATCTACAGACAGTTTTGTGCAGCAGACAATAAAATGTCGTAAAACTATGGTAAAACCGTTCCATAACATCGTAGTTCGGAGCAGTGCGAGCGGGATAACGCAATATTACAAGCATCTTGTATCTGGCTTGCACATCCGTGATACATATTTCATTCGTCCTTTAAGTATGATCAAACCAATATTGCTTGACGCGATTGTGGGTCGGTGATAGTTCGTGACTGCGAACGATTATTTTAAGCATGAAACAAAACGCTCCTTTTTATGATGGTTTCGTAAAAGGTGGGAGTTGACCCCCTGAATGAAAACATGTTGTAAAATGTGAGTAGGTTGAATAGGTACATTAGTTCATACTCGTAATGTGAGTATCCCCTTTTGGGGTTATAAACCAGCGTGATGATGAAAGGAGTCGTTAATTAATTGATATTTAGTAGTAGGAGTTATCTAATTAATTCTATTTAGTCGATTGACACTGTCCCACTGACTCTAAGTATGGAAAGTGACGATATTTCGGTCATGGTGATCCAGTACAACACATCATGTTGCATATCCTATATATTACAAGTGCTACTGCATGCTGCATATCAAGTTAAAATGTGGATTCACCTTTAAAACCTTACATACACCATATACCATAGACGTAAGAATATCAAAATGTTTATCAAAGACAAATTTATATATATTTATATATATATATATATACTTTATATTATTACTATTGAGTGCTTCCGTGCTTCGGAGGCACGTTGAGTCGTAAGTCCCGGTTGTTGTCCTACGATGGCAGTCGTTACAGCATTGTGGTAGGGCATTTTGCGAATGCCCGCCTGGCTAGCTACCACCCTCAATAGAAAATCTGTCGCTAAGCCCTAACGGTGTGTTCCTGTAGCTGTCCTTGAGAGCCAGTAATTCTAGGCTAGCCTGAACAATATCTTCGACCACATCATCACTTACCATCAGGTGAGATAGTGGTCAAAGGCCAGCCTATCATATATTAAAAAAAAAAACTACAAACCTTTCCTCTTTATAATATTAGTGTAGATATACTTATAACAGTTATTATATTTATATTATACTTCGGAGCCATTATAAGTAATATGTAAAGAAAAAATAATTTCTAACTGATAATTGTCTTATCTGTACCTACTTCACTCTGGCTTCTCACTTCACACATATCACAAAAATGCGGAAGTGCGTTTGTCAGTTTATTGCCTTGTCCTTACCGCAGCAGCGTATATAGATCTCTACTTAGTTAGCGAGGAAAATTTGATGAAATTTTTCATAAGTTTGCAGTGATACATTTTATATTGCCTGTGACAACAATCTCACCAAATGATAAGCGATCACGCGGTCGAAGGTGGTATAATGCCGGAAACTGCCTCTGGACAGCTGTTAGAACCACATCTTTAGGTAAATCCGTGGTTAGAACATGCTCGTAAAGGGTCTCTTATTTCACCAATTTCTATATCGTATTGTATCTTACTACGAACTTGTGCGTTATTGTAATGTGGTTTAACACACGAGCTTCTTTTTAATAAGATAAAACGCACGGTTTATCAAAATGCTACGTCTAGAACAAACGGTACCTTAACACTGGCCGGTCGCTTCTCCATACAAACGCCGCAGGGTGATCACTCCCGTATTTGAGACTTTAGGTCCAGAATTAACCATAATACCGATTGATCTCGTCATTATCTAGGCTTGTATGATGCCGAAATTTTTTCATCAATATGTTATAAAACGTCGTATGACATACGTGCTCTTTGATAATAACAGCCTCTGCTTTTTTGTAGCCCTATTACAAGGGCGCTTACGGTTCGGGCTAGCAATATCGCCTCGGCTATAATTTTCAACTTACCGCACTTATATCATAACGTACTTGAGGGCGGTAACTAGCGGGCATTCGCAAAATCCCCTACCGCCATGCAAGCCAAAGTCATTGTCTGGTTCCCAGAGACACTTCCGTGGTCTTCTAAAGCTTCTGGCGGAGACGACGGCTTTGATTCTGATACACATATCTTGCTTCATTCACTCACATTCTTTATATACACTTGTGGGTTTGCGGAGTATCTACACTATTGTATATTCATTTATTAATATATCCATTTAGAAGGTACACACCTACTTAATTTTATTTATATGTATTATATATATGTATATGGAAGTATATAAACTATATCTAAATATATAGGTATATATTTTATTTATTTATTATCTATAAATTTCTAGGAATAGTTAAGATAATTTCAAATAAAATCTATGTAGGTATTTAAGGTGTTTAAGTTAAATTTGAGTTTAGTTTGTTAAATGTTTAATATTGTGAAACCACCGAGTCGCCTTTTTTATGTAATCTCTCTTAATAGGTAATTGTTTTTTTTTTGTTATGGTTACAGAACAAGCTCGAGGCCTACCTGATCTTAAGCGGACTAACCTCTGCCTATAACAGATGCATTTCGTCACAAGTCACGAATTGACACCCGTCACTTTGAGACAAAGTTGTTAAGTCTCATGTGCCTGTAATTTCACTGGTTCTCAAGGAATGCTGCCGGACCGATTTTCTACTTGAAGGTGGTCGCTAGCCAGGCGGGCATTCGTAATTTCCCTTCCACCATGCGGTGAAGCTCAAGCCCGCGGCGGGATTCGAACCATAGACCTGCTGCCCGGCATTCCATTGCCAATGCCACTGAGCCATCACTGCTTCAAAACTGGTTGACTGGAAGAGATCGCTTTGAGCGATAAGACCGCCCAATGTAACACTTAGTCTTATTATGAGTTTGTTACAATTGTCTAAATTATGGTGTTTCAATAAAGAGTTCATCTATCATCTATCTTAGTTGATAACGCTCTTAACAACTGCACATAGTGATATTCATTCGTATAGACGTGACTAGACCTACTTCTATTCGTGGAATGTAATGCAAGTTATTTAATATCACTTAATACACAAAATATGAGCTATAAATATATAATTAATAATAGCCTAGGTATATTATATGCTATAAAATATATTAGATACGGATCTAAAATATAACACATTATTGCCTCTACTTATAGGCGTTTTACGTCATCACTACTGTTAGAACACTTGAATAAATTTGCTAATTTAAAGCCGTCACTGCGTCAACACGCGGAAAAAAACAAGAAGGATCTATTGTTATTTGATTGTAAATATATAAATCAGGTTCTCACTTAAATATACATAATATTGATAAGTACTGACACAGGTTAATACTGGACAGATATAAATAGCTGACAAAACAAATCAATAACCAAAGATGAACAGTGTACGTAATAAAACCTATATTTAACCACCTGTATATGTCATCAACTACTGTGTGAATTCCGAAAATGTTTAGCTTTCATGAAAACCGTCTAATGCCCGTCTACACTAAACTTTGACAGTTCCCAAGTCCCTACTTATCTCAATTAGGCGTTCGTTATAAGATTTTGTGTTGCACCTTCCTAAATGCACTCCATTGAATGGAGTCCATTCCATTCACGAATGTATAATTAATTGTTTATTAGAAATTTAAAGTTTATTCTTAAGTTCGACTTAGTTTATGAGTGTCCTTGTTAAAAGTAGATTTTACTATAGTGAATAGATTCAGGCGTTACTTTGCGGAAATCAATTTTTAATAATAACAAATATTTTAAAAGTATTTTAAGAAAATATTTAATTAATTATTTAATAAAACACTTAAAAAATCTTTATAAAAATGATATATATCTAGTGACAATTTCGACTAATTTCCTGTTAAGCCGACGTGACGTCACAAACGCCACGCAGCCAAACCGGAAGAGTATTCGACGCGTTTCGCTTCTAAACGAAGCATCCTCAGGAGGTCTTGACTCTACGAGCGCACGATCGAGACATTTAGATTATTATTTTACGATTATTTTATTTTGATAAGTAGATTTTACTATTCACTTTTGTGCAGGTGGGCATAATGCTTAGGTACCTACTCCACTTATAAGCGTCATCTCATGTACTAATAAAACGAATGCTACTAACTAGGCAGGATACTTATGTATATAGTACAGGAGTCGAAAGTGATTGATTTCATAGATTGTCCCTCCCCCATTATCCTGTAGGTGTCGTAACGTAAAACAAAGGGAAAAATGACCAAAAGTTAGGCAGCAGCGCCTTCTGAAGAACTGCCATCTTGTACTGCAACTCCCAAGACGCTTGCATAATGTCGGGATTATGCTCGGAGTGAGCATAATCCCCCATAATCCTCTTCCCCGTAAAACCTTTGTTCCACGTTGGACGTCATGACGTGACTGTAATAGTTGCCTAGTAAATTAAGTTCTTTCTACATGACTGGTGACTTACCTATATCACAGATCAGAGAGACTTGAGTCTGGCTACTTAACGCAATTTTAGATTTTCAAAGTAGGTGAGTAAATAATAACTCGACGAATGGCAAATAATCATACAAACAGTACGAGTCCATTTTATAACCAAAAAAAGTCAAGTGTTGTTATCTACTTTTGTCATGACATTGATTAAAGGCGCGTCTCCTGTAAATCTTTTTCCCGAAATTGAACAGATAGGACGAAAGTTGTCTATGGCCGAAAGCTTTAGTCTATGCACAAAACAAAAACTTGATTTATGCGTTTCGCGACTACTGTGGCTAGTACAAAACTACAAATTTAGGTACCTCCTGCACCGGGTATGGGGCAAGGGCGTGGTACCGGCATTTAAAACCAACCAGCGAGCAATTATTCCGTGTATATTAGGCGGCCGTCACAAAAGAAATTTTTGTGTCCAAATTTTTGTGAATGTTTTGAAAAACACGTCGCAGGAGACGCGCCATATTATGTGGTTTGTACAAAATATACACATATTTTGTAGAAACCACAAGTGCCTACTTATTCTTACTTACCATATATAAGATAACTTATAGTACAATGCAATTAAAATAAGAATAGGACGGGCTCTCGGCTAACTTCACTCATATTCACTCTAAAAAGTACGATCAGCAGAACAAAACTTAAAAATAAAGCAGTGCCATATATTCATAGGTAAAATTAAATATGTGACCCGAAATAGTTAATTTTAATAAATTCATATTTTTAAGGTTGACAGCACAGACGCCATTTTGGTTTGATGAAAACGCGGGCGTCAGGGTCTTATTTCTCCGACAGTGTACTACTACGCGACACGTTTCCGAGTGTTTATTGATCTTCTCGTTTTTTTTTATTGTTTTTTTTCTTGATAATTTACCCTTTGACCACTATCTCACCTGATGGTAAGTGATGATGTGGTCGAAGATGTTGTTCAGGCTAACCTAGAAGTACTGGCTCTCAAGGACAGCTGCCGGAACACACCGTTAGGTGCTTGGCGACAGATTTTCTACTTGAGGGTGGTAGCTAGCCAGGCGGGCATTCGCAAAATGCCCTACCACCATACTATAACGACTGCCATCCTAAGACAACAACCGGGACCGACGGCTTAACATGCCCTCCGAAGCACGGAAACGCTCAGTAGTAATGTCACTAGTGGTCACCCATCCAACTCATGACCGCAGGCGACGTTGCTTAACTTTGCTGATCGGTTGAGAACAGCTAAGTAAACTTCGCTACGAGCGCTTCAAATACGAAATTTGTTCGTGTTGACTGTTTAATGTGTTTTTTTTGGTGATTGTTATATTTGTTTTTATTACCCGTTACGCTGATAACGATGAGTCTGACTCAGTGGGCCATCAGGACATGCGGCGTCGAAGAGCTACGCGATTCAAATTAAGATACCTATGTACAAAATATTGCTAAGCAATAAAATCAGTTCAAATTATTTCCGTGTTTACTGTACCTACAGTCACCTACAACTTCGTTTACCTACCTATGACTACTTGTTCTTTTACACGACTGCCCACATAAACATGTGTTAAGTTTACAGGTTTCATGTATGTATGTATGTTTGTGAGTTTCTTTATTTCACCATAACATCTAAACGGCTTCACCGATTTTAATGTATGAGGTATCGCTAGATTTATCTTGATAGCTTAAGTGACACTATGTACATAAACAATTAAAAAACAAACTGGTGGATTTTAGACGCCATAAAGTGAGAAAAACAATTTATTTTTTCTTCCAAAGCCATCGTGTTGGGTATCAAAATGATTGGCTTTAAAAAAGATTCCATAAATATATTAACTGGCAGTTTTAATTTCAATTAATCGATAAAACACTTAACAAAAATAAATCATTTGTAGTCGGGTTCTTTATTTTCTTTATTAATTCATACATGTTTTATCATTTCTTTTTTGCACACTGTACCAAGTTCTAGTTTTGACGTCACAACATGGCGCTAGGCCGATCCTATTCTTATTTTAATTGCATTGTATAAAGATTTTATTGTCGTCAATTCACGGCTCCAAAATGTAATAAGTAGATAATTACTTGTTACGTAAATGTACATGATCGCTGTTTGGTAATTTGCTGTCCCTTGAGTAACAAATAATAACAAAGTAAAAGGGAAGTAAAAACGTACCTACGAAATAGGTATATTTCGTTAGGTAACTTTACACCTACCTACCTGCATTTGCATCATGATAAAGTACCTGGTTGATTGTGAAATAAGTACGTTCGTTTGATCCCTTGGTGTATCCTTACTTCTTGATTTTGAGTCATGCAATTAATATATATTATATTTAAGGATTCATTCCACAAATCACACACGATTACTTAAAGTTTCCTCGATGGAAAAAAAATCCAAAGTTATATCTAAAAAATTAAATAAACCCTCAGTACGGCGTAAATACTTCACGGAAAGTCATCAGTTTTTGAATAATAAAAAAACAACGTGTTTTCTATAACGTATACACAATTACACATTACATTTTTCAAATAGGTAGGTATTTGTTTTTTTTTTAAAGGAAATAGTTAATTCACGCACGTTCCACCCATTTTAGCCAGAGCCGCGATGTTTTGTCCCTGTTCCCTTTTAGTACAGCTTCGGCCGTCGGACGGGGACGGATGCTGGCGGCGTGCCTTACTCACGCACACATACGTGAATTCCCAAATAGCTCGGTGCGCTCGGGTACGCCAGGCAAGACCGTAGAGTCAAATAAGTTTATTTTATTCGAAAGCTAATTGGGTGGACATGTTAAAAGACAGTTCCACCCTTAAGGCCCTGACAAGTTCTAAATAGCTTTACTTGAACAGATTTTTAGTTTAGAATATATTTTTTCATTTCTCATACTCGGAAAGTAGTGTTTATTTGATCTGACTAGCGGGTGGGAGGCGCTGCTTCCCACCTAAGGGCGGGAAAAACTCATAGTAATTGCTTCCCTCTTAAGGGTGGGAATGAATTTTAAAAATAGAACCAAATTTATTAAGGTTAAGGATATACAAAAAAATATATGAAAAAAAGTCGATAAAAATAAAGCGATGGCCGTGTGAATTAAAAAAAAAACTTTTAAGCGAGATGGCGCGCGGCCGTGACCAGGTGTGTTCCATATGTGAAATTAAAAAAAGATTATAATTTGGCGGGATACTAAGTAGATATCTCTGTAAACCGTACCGAAATACAAAATCTGGGTTTTATGGACTAATATTTGATAAAAATGAGTACAAGCAATTCTGTAATGTAAACCCAGATTCGGTTAAAGATGAGGTAAATACAAATATTGAAAATCTTCTGCCAGAAATTTCAAAGGACAGATACTTAAATACATACAACGATTTTATGAAGTGGCGAGCAGACAAGAAAATTAAATCATTTTCTGAAAGTGTGCTTCTTACATATTTCAATGGACTATCTAACAAAATACAGCCTTCTACGCTATGGAGCAGGTATTCAATGCTCAAGAGTATACTTAGTGTAAAACACAATGTAGATATGAACAAATTCCATAACCTAACACCGTTTTTGAAAAGACAGTCTCAGAGAGGTTCAAGAGCAAAAAATCTAAGGTTTTTCACCTCATACGAAATAGTAAAATTTATAAATGAAGCCCCTGACGAGATATATTTGGCATTGAAGGTGAGCTCTTTTACTCTACTAGCAGGGTATTTTACTCTAAAAATGAACGTCATTCCAACGACTTTACTAAACTAGTATTTATTACTTTCCTTATGTTCGAAATGAAAAGTAGAGTGCTTAACACGGGTGAAAGTCATCAATTCCTACTCGGACTATAGCCGCCCTCGCTACGCTCGGGCGTCTAACCGACCCTTGTATAACAATATCACGTTCCTTATAGAATAATATTGCAAAGTCGACTAAAGATTACGGTTGTAACGATAATATCTCAATTATTCACGTATGTATTTGTTTAAAAATATAACAATAAAATAGCAAAATCTTGTCAAAATATAAGAAATTCAAAGGTGACCGAGGGTATAGATAAATGACCGAGGGAAAGAATGTGTCTACAGAGCAGCACTCACGTTGAGTGATGGAGTGCGCGCACATTGTGCGCAAAACAGGACTCTACCGACGAAAGCATTCCTGACGAGGGTAGTTAGGTACTGCCCCAGTCCAAATGTGTGAAAAAGGGTAGGAATATGATTTGTGTAAGATGTGTTCGAAAATACAACATTTTCGAACACATCTTCACTTACCATCAGGTGACATACTTAGTGGTCAAAGGGTAGTCTGTACTGTATCAGCAGGATTATCCACTGCTGAACAGCCTCCCCCATTATGAGGGGATTTGCCATAATCCCCACGGAATCGCAATGTGAGATATCAGTTCCTCAGAAAGGCTGCTGCAGACCATCTGGTGTTTTACCCTTAGTCGCCTCTTATGCGCCAGGGGTAGAAATGGGGGGGTTACATTCTAGCCCGGCACCCCACGGGCAAAGACAGTAGGTCTATCAGCTGTTAATTTAAAAATTTAGGAGAAAATTTCCGTTTTCCCTTCAAGTTAGGAAGATCTGTGGAATTCGCTAAAAGTCCACTGAATCACATGGGTCGATCCACAGATAGTGCAATCGCATGATCGTTTTTTTGATGATTCTCCAAAACAGATCTACCTACATTGTATTTTTATGTATTAGCAGATATTTTTCTTTTCTTGTTTATAATTTATTATTAATTTGATTTAGTAATGTAGTATTGTCTTGATTTGATTGTACCTTTATCTTTATATTACACCCCGTCTTGTTATTCCTGTATTTCCTCTCCATCCTAAGGTTGCCTGGAAGAGATCACTATTAGTGATAAGGCCGCCCATTGTAACACTTTATTTTAAGCTTTCTATTACTTTTATGTGATTTTTGTATATTCAGTGGTGTAACAATAAAGAATTATCTATCTATCTATCTATTGTTGGATCATTGGAATCTTGTTATTTCTAAGAAAATGAAACAGTTTGCTTAGAGAATTGTACTATTGCACTCAATATTTACACAACTGTAAGTAACACAAGTACAAGAATTTATGAGCATTGCTGCCATTGGGTGCTTAGCGCTTCCACCATCGTTATCGTGACTGGAAACATTTAAATGTAAAGAAATTAGTACTTACTTAGTATGCCCATTTTGCGATAGTATTGTGAATACATTTTATTTACCGAGAACAAAAATTTTTATAAACGACTAGGGGCCTCCCCGGCTTTGCATGGGTATTTAACTAAAATTATAATTTGACACACATAAAAACTAGTTATTGTAATAGTATATATAATAGTTATGTAAAATTAGCATCCTTATAACTGTGTTCCCCGCTAAATATGTAATGCTCCCCATAGTAATTTAATTAATTAAGAAATTTCTAAGTTAACCTAAAAAATGGCACGGACCCTGGAGTCTGTGGAAAATCTAATAACCCACTTAAAAAAAAAAAAAAAACTAGTTATTGTGACATAACTGTAATACTTAGTTAGACATATGGTATTGCTGACTTGTTTGTAGATATTGATGTCTTCTATAAAATTGTAGTACATCACTTTGCTCTATTGTCTATCATTTCCACAGCGTACGCGATATAACGATTTTTTGGTATCTTTTTCACACGTTGGGTTACATTATCGAAGTTTTCACACGGATCCCTAATTTTTGCAAAATATTCTATGGCCTATGTTTATCAGGGATAGTGTTGGATTCTAAATAAGAAATAATTTTTCAAATCGATCCAGTAGTTTCTAAGTTTATTCGTTGCAAACAAAAATACAAATCTTTCTTCTTTATAATATTAGGTCCTTACATATGAAATTGGCGTTTTGTATGGGAGGAACAAAAAGTCGAATATTTTTTAATATAATATATTTAATTAATCAAAGTATGAACCATTATTTTCTATGCACTTTTGCCATCTCATAGGTAGTTCATTGATCCCTTTACTAAAAAAACCAGTCGGACGGGAATCAATAAAATCTTTGAAGGCGATTTGGACTGCCCCATCGGAGTTGAATTTTTTCCCTTGCAAGAAGTTATCCAAATTTCGAAAAAAATGGTAGTCTGTTGGAGCAAGGTCCGGGGAGTACGGAGGATGTCTTAGACTTTCCAATTGAAGCTCTTCTAATTTAGTAGCCGTCTGTAGCGCAGTGTGTGGTCTAGCGTTGTCGTGAAGCAGCAGTGGCGTGGAGCGATTGACCAGCCTAGGTTGTTTAGCCGCTAGCTTTTCCATCATGGTTTGCAATTCCTGACAATAGACATCAGCCGTAATAGTCTGGCCAGATTTGAAAAAACTGTAATGAACAATACCGGCACTAGTCCACCAAACGCTTACAAGTAACTTTTTTGGGGTTAATTTTCGCTTGGGGCAGGATTTGGCTGGCTGGCCAGGATCTAACCATTGCGCTGAGCGCTTCCGATTATCGTAAAGAACCCATTTTTCATCACAGGTAATGATTCGGTTTAAAATACCTTCATTATTGTGCCGGTTTAGTAATGTAACGCAGCAGTCGACACACGTTTGCCGGTTTGTTTCAGTCAATTCGTGAGGTACCCACCTTTCAAGCTTTTTAATCTTCCCAATTTGCTTCAAGTGAATTAAAACAGTTTTATCACTAACATCGCAGCCTGCAGCTAACTCGGACGTGGTTTGCGATGGATCCGCTTCCACAATAGCCTTCAACTCTTCATTATCAACTTGAGTCTCAGGCCGTCCACGGGGCTTGTTCTGCAGGTCGAAATTTCCAGAACGAAAACGTTGGAACCAAAAACGAACTGTGTTTTCTTTTGCAACACGACCGCCATACACATCATTCACCCTTCGAGTTGTTTCCGCAGCACTAGTGCCACGGCGGAACTCGTACTCGTAAATAATGCGATATTTAAGGTTTTCCATTTTGTAAAATGAGTGACGCAAACAGAAAAAAACAGAAGAAAAAAAACAAATGAATGACGATCATCGAAGCACAAATACATGAGTCTATAGCTGTACAAATTTGAATTTGGAATTCCTTACCAAAGAGGAGAAATTCGTGATTAAAGTGGCCAGTACGAAAAACGCCAATTTCATATGTAAGGACCTAATATTAGTGTAGATGTAGAAAATAAAATGTCATTCCGATCATCGTATTTTTTTTTAACGATTACACATACCTGCTTTCGTACTTCATCGAATTAATTCCGTCACACCATTGAAGGGATAAGCAAAAACATTCGTTCACGTTTCTCCACACATGTTTTGGTCCCGTTATCTACGTAATAAGGGCCAATAATTAACGATCCAGTCTCCGGACTGCTACTGATAATTTTAGAATGGAAAAACTCAATAAATATCTGATTTAATTTGCATTCGCTAACCCCTAGTTTCTGAAAGGATTGTCAAAGTTTTGATTAGTTGACACTTGACAGACTAAATACTGTATACTGATTGGTCATTGGTACTCTATGACGCGATACTACTGACCAATGAGCGTTCAGTATTCAATCTGTTAACTGATCAAGACTTTGACAAACGTACAGAAAGTGGTAGTAAGAGTTTCAGCGCCTCCTGACATTGTGCCATCGAGCAAGTAAAAACTCGTTGCATTGTGCCTACTTGGTAATTGGTAAAGCACCATGACGGTGTCTTAAGGATACGGGTTTAAGTCCCGCTGAAAGTTTGTATGTTGCCACGCGTCAATGCTGTATAATAATATGCACACATATTAAAATACATAAAGACCCATAAAAACGTTAAACATTTTCATTAACATAGATTCTAATCATAGAATGACGCATAAATTATGCAAACGAAATTAAAAACGTTACAGCGTTACCTATTTGACTTAGGTCACGGTCGTTTAGACACTTTAAAGTGAATTAAATGCAAGAGATTATTTATATATATGCAAAATTAAGTAGCGTGTCACACTATGGTATATGCAATAATATTACTAACAAAATTATAATGAATTTATTTTAAAAAAATGGCGTAGTGTAACTCTAGCCTCGGCTACGGATAGCTCCTGAGTCCTGATACATGGTGGTATAGGGCATATTGCGAATGCCCACCTGGCTATCTCCACGCTTGAGTAGAAAATCTGTCGCCAAGCATCTAATGATGTGTTTCGACTGCTGTCCTTCAGAACCAGTTCACGTTCTAGGTTATGCCTGTTTACCATCTTCGAACATCACTAACAAAAGTTAAGTGAAATTGTAATCAAGGAATACCCTATTGTCAATGAAAAAACCGCATATAAAAATGTCTGACTTGATCGCAATGCAAGCTCGAAAAAGTATGAAGAGCCTCAAATATATCAATACAGTATGCAGTTTGAATTAATAAGGTACTTAATTTCTAAATATGATTATAAGCACTATCGCGTGCTAAGCGAAAATCATATTTTACAAATTATTGGAGCACGAAATTTCGGCTCGAAAGAGCGTGCCCAGGTGTCCGAGTGGTTTCGGCATCCGGCGCGAAATCGGAGGATGCAGGTTCGATTCCCGCCCGGGGCATAACATTTTGTGCTCGAATAATTTGTAAAATATGTAGGTATTTAATACTGGAATTAACTGTAAATATATACCATCTATGATATGCTGAAAAAAAACTTACGTAGGTAGATTAGGGTTAGGTGGTAGTACAATGTAGAATATTTCAATATTAAAATTTGTAACTGACCTTCATAAGAGCGTCGTAGATGCCTACATTGCACGCTCTACGGATTTAATTACAAAATTACAACGAGATTACAATTATATATATATATATATATATATTATATGTTATTGTGATGGAACAAGCGCGAGGCCCACCTGATGTTAGGCGGTATCCTCTGCCTATAACAGATGCATTTCATCACAAGTGACGAACTGCACTGCGCCCATCACCTTGAGACATACCTGTTGTGTAAGTCTCATTTTGCCTGTTATTTCACTGGCTCTCAAGGACTGCTGCCGGAACACACCGTTAGGTGCTTGGCGACAGATTTTCTACTTGAGGGTGGTCGCTAGCCAGGCGGGCATTCGCAAAATGCCCTTCCACCATGCGGTGAAGCTCAAGCTCTGGGCGGGATTCAAACCATGGACCTGCTGCGCGGCAGTCCATGCCAATGCCACTGAGCCATCACTGCTTCATGCACATGACTATAATTTTTGTACTCGTTGTATTTTTGAAAGTTTCCGTTTATGTACTTTACACGTGTTATTTAATCAGTGACTGTATTTTAAAAGACGTTTAAACATTCATTAGATTAGAATAAAATTGTAGGCAGGTATTCCTAATTCCTAAGTATCGAAAATTATACGCTTGCTACTTATTTTAATAGAGTAATGTTTGAACACGGAGGAACAGCAATTTATGTTAAAAATAATTTAGGTTATAAAATAAGAAATGACTTGAATAAACTAACATTTGAAATGAATTGTGAATTAGCGGCAATAGAATTGAAAGAGTCCAAAACAGTAGTTATAGTGTTATATAGACCAAATTATGACATTGATTTATTCTTTACTATATTAAGGAATCTCCTACGAAAACTTTGTATAGAAAACAAACATATTGTAATTGCAGGTGATCTAAATATAAATATATTAAAAGTTGACAAAAATGTGAAAAAACTGGAAGGTATACTTAGAAATTTTAAATGCAAATGGGTATTAAATGAGCCTACTAGAACCCAAACAACGATAAAAAACATAACTAGTTCCACTTGTATTGACAATTTTATAGTTAATTTTAAAGAATACAAATCCTCCGTTTTATCCTATAAGCTTTCAGATCACAATGTTATAAAATTAGAATTACTTCATCATAGAAGTAATAACAAAAGGGCAACATAAATATAGCCAGATCTTTTTCAAGAAATAATTTTAATTATTTTAATTACTTATTTGACAAAAATTATACTAGATTAAAATCAGACATTTTAATGACTGCGGACGTAAACACTAGAATGAGTATTTTCCAAGAAGCATTGAATCATTTTTATAATATTGCCTTTCCTAAACGGATTAAACAAGTACGATCAAAAAAGAAAAAATATACTACCCCTGGTATAGAAATTTCCAAGAAAAAATTAATTAAAATGGAGATATTACAAGATTATGTCCCCAGCGAAGAAGTAAAAATTAAAATAAAAAAGTATAAAAAAATATTGCGTAAGACAATGGTTACAGCAAAGAAGTTGCAGTACCGATACCGGATACAAAATTCTGAAAATAAAATCAGGGAGTCATGGAATATCATTAATGAACAAGTTGGAAAGAATAAAAAACAGGAAACAAAATCTCGCATAGAATCAGTCAAAAATAACAGTGGAGAGATTATTACAGATCCTCTAAATATTCCAACGCTGTTTAATGACTTCTTTCGCAATATTGCCAAAAATTTGACTTGTAATTTAAAAAATAATGACGAAAATTGTTTGAAATACCTAGATAATGTAAATAAACCCGTGACATGTATTGAGTTTTACCAATTAGACCATAGAGAATTAAGGATGATTATTACTAAACTAAAGCAAAAATCTACACTTGACATTTACGGAATGAGCACAAGGACGTTAAGAAATATAATTCTCAATAATGACAACTTATTTGAATTGATATTAATTATTATGAATTTTTGTTTAGAGTGTGGTATATTTCCCGACGTACTAAAACCAGGTAGAGTTATACCACTTTTTAAGAAAGGGGATAGCTCAGATCTCAATAATTATAGACCAGTTTGTATATTGCCAACTTTATCCAAAATATTAGAAGCAGCTGTTAAATCTAGGATTGTTAAGTACTTTGAAAATAACAACTTATTTAATTTAGCACAATTTGGATTCAGGAAAGGCCGATCTACTGAAATGGCTATGAGGAAAATAATTTATTTTATTCTTGATTCTATAGATACCTCGCATAAATGTGCAAGCATTTTTTGCGACTTGTCTAAGGCTTTTGATTGTTTGAGACATGAAATACTGTTGCTTAAATTGAAATTTTATGGATTTAAAGGAAAGGAGCTAAATATGATGAAAACTTACCTAGAAAAGCGTAATCAAGTAGTTTATGTCAATGAACACATATCTACTCCTGGTACCGTGACGATAGGAGTACCACAAGGGTCAATCCTGGGACCAGTGTTGTTCTTAATTTATATCAATGACCTTGCCAGCTCTCTGCCAGACTGGGCGTATTTAAGTTTATTTGCAGATGACACCCATGTTGGGATAAGGGATAAATGTAAGCAAACATTAGAAATAAAAATAAATAGTATTATGGAAAAACTCGAAGACTGGTTTAATGCAAATGGTATTATTCTTAATTCAAATAAAAGTATTGTCATGCAGTATCAATCCAAACTTGGTATTGACGGTAACTTGACAAGGAAAGAAAATATATTTTTAGGCTATACTATAGACAATACAGTTAGTCACTCTGCACACATCGACAAGATTTGCAAGAAAATGTCCAGTGCAAATTATGCATTATTCAAACTTAAGCCACTAATAAACAAGAAAACACTCATATCTGTGTATTATGCCTACATACATTCTATTATAAGCTACGCCGTTACTATTTGGGGTAATGCGTCGAATATTAAAAATGTCTTAAAATGTCAAAAAAAAGCAATCAGATTAATAAATGGTTTAAAAAAACGAAGCTCTGCAAGAAAATACTTTAAACAAAACAAAATAATGACTGTGATTTCAATTTACATTTACAATAGCTTATTAGAAATACATACAGATAGGGAAAAATTAGTAAGAAAAAAGGATGTAATTCCTTACTATCTACGTCGCAATGAAAATTTAGTTATACCCCAAACTAGGCTAGCCAAAGTCCGAAATCAGGGCCGTTGCTTTAAACTTTTGATGTATGATAAGTTGCCTATTAGTGTCACCAAATTAAATTTTAATGAATTCAAGGAAACGGTTAAGACTTTTTTCCAACATAATCCATTTTATAGTGTAAATGAGTACATGTCAATGCACATCTTGGAAACGTCATTCCAGTGTCAGGAACCAGCACAATTATCAATTTAAGAATGTATTTAGTTAAGGTTTTTAATGTATGTGATGTAGATGATGATATGATCCTATTTATGTTAAGAATCAATTCCAAATTGTAAAAATTGACCTGCCTGTAACGAATGTTATGTTATGGCCAATAAATGTTTTTTATCTTTTTTTTTTTATCTTTATCTTTTATCTTTAAATTAAAGTCGTGGAAATTCTGGTAATACATTTTGGAGAACTAAGGGTTATGTTTAACTTTGCTAAACATAACCCTCGCAAAATCGCCCCATTAAAATTCGGTAGCCATAGCATAAGTAAAACGACAGAAGGATACCAACATAACTGAAAAAAAGTGAAAAGGAACAAATAACTAAAATAAAGGACAATTAAATAGCCCACTTATAGTACCGAAAAACAAATAGAGAGGGCGTACTTTGAGAGGAGCTGAATAGTGGAGTACAACAATTTGTAAATACGTAACGTCACCGAATAAAAAGGGTAATGTGTAGGTAAGTACAGTCGCCTGCAATAACAAGTATACAAATTGTAATTTTCAAAACTGGGGCAAAGACATCTGTTTCTCTCTATGTACACAGAAGTATCATAAAATGAAGAATAATTTTAATTGTTGTATTTATATGTTCATGTTAGCTTTGATAATTAAGAATTTAGTGACATCACATTATTCTGGAAATTACGAAGTGTATACTTGTTAGCGCAGGCGACTGTGCCCTAAAACAGGGAGAGAATGTATTGTTCTTACAATGGGAAGACATAAATCCTGACCTATCCATATAAAAAACGATGGAAATGTATGGTCACGGTTAACCAGTACACGAGAAGAATCGAGGAAGCTGGACGAAGCCTATGTCAAATTACTACAAACGTTTTTGGTCGAAATACTTATAATTGCATAGGTACGTACATGATACGATCTACTTTGAACAACAATGACCTAGAGACCTTGACATCGTCGTTCTGATGGAAAAATGCATAACGCATATACATGCAATAATTACAATAACAAACTACATACAATGCGTACAAAAAAATACTCGCTTGCATATTCCGTTGTTTATGTTATGAATATGATAAATGTTAGTGTTTAAATTTAGTTTTTATATATATATTTAAAAAATACCACAACTATTATCAAAAAATAAATGAAGGGCTTCCTACTCTAAAAATAAAATATTTTTTTGATATTTTGGTACACCAAATTGTTATTTATTGCTGTATAGTGCATGAAGTCGGTGTTTTTGCGAAAAATGATCTTGTTTATTTAGGTCACCTCACCTACTAGTAAGTATTTATGTCACTTTTGAGTGGTCTACGCTGCGCAATGCTGCGCATTGATATGATTGCTCAATTTTTCAATACAGTGAGATTATCTTTAGTTTAATCTTGTCACTATTTTACGTAAGTATTTTTATAGATACATAGTTCAAAACAACAACCAAATTTTATAAAACGCATATATACCTATAACACAAGCCTAAGTTCTTCCCACATTGATAAAAAAAATATCAGACCAATTGGTTAACAAAAATGTTAGAATACAACTATTCTAATATTTTTATACTCAACGTTCTCCATATACGGAGAAAGTTTGCTCACCCATTTCACCCCTTGAGGGCTTATTGACGTCATTTGTGCCATTCTAAATTTTATAAATATCAATTTACGAAAATCAAAAACACGTCTTTCGTAATCTTTCTTGAAATAATGTTTTTCATTTTACCAACGTTTTTTAATAGCTTACATTTTAACGCCAAATTTATCAATTATCACTCTTGGGATGAAAATTTAAAAACTTTTTTTAGGAAACACCTTAAGGTAAAGAATTTAAGACTCATTCAATTTGGTTTACTGCTTAGGTACTAACCTACTTAGTTTTAGGTTGAATTGAGAGCGGCCTCTTTTGTAAATGCAAGCACTATTCAAATGTAAAAAAAAAACACTCTTTTCATATTAAAATATTTATTCCATTTCTATACTCTAAGTGACGTGCAAATTGCCTAATTTCGCAAACCGCAACATTATACAAACATTACCTATCACAATATACACATGTTACAAATGATCTAATCACTTAAATCTCAAGTTACTGTTATCTTGCATTAAAAAATTATCTAGATCAAACCAACACCAAACAGATCACTATCATTATAATAATATCGTAACATACGAATACATACCAACCATTACGAACTTTTACAACAGCTAATTACAATTTATTAATATGATAAATACGCAATAATAGAACCATCAACGAGGAATAATTAATCAATCAAGTTGTTACATATTAATAATAAAATGTAGTATGTTTAAAACTTTTGACGTCAGGTTTTAATTTGATCTACTACATTCAACTAGGTTTTTTTGACATGTGACACCTTTGATTCAAACTACAAAAACATTTTTAATGGGACAAAATGCACATAAACAGCGTTGAAAATAAAAATAACGAAACCGAAAATTCTTCCATAACCTACGAATAAATATTTATTCGTAGTCCATAACTTATAGAGATATCGGTTAAAATGGTAATATAGACTAGTAGAATTTCAAACCTCTTTCGTATAATGAAACTAGTGAAAAAATAAAACTGTATAACATATTAGGTCCTTACATATGAAATTGGCGTTTTTCGTACTGGCCACTTTAATCACGAATTTCTCCTCTTTGGTAAGGAATTCCAAATTCAAATTTGTACAGCTATAGACTCATGTATTTGTGCTTCGATGATCGTCATTCATTTGTTTTTTTTCTTCTGTTTTATTCTGTTTGCGTCACTCATTTTACAAAATGGAAAACCTTAAATATCGCATTATTTACGAGTACGAGTTCCGCCGTGGCACTAGTGCTGCGGAAACAACTCGAAGGGTGAATGATGTGTATGGCGGTCGTGTTGCAAAAGAAAACACAGTTCGTTTTTGGTTCCAACGTTTTCGTTCTGGAAATTTCGACCTGCAGAACAAGCCCCGTGGACGGCCTGAGACTCAAGTTGATAATGAAGAGTTGAAGGCTATTGTGGAAGCGGATCCATCGCAAACCACGTCCGAGTTAGCTGCAGGCTGCGATGTTAGTGATAAAACTGTTTTAATTCACTTGAAGCAAATTGGGAAGATTAAAAAGCTTGAAAGGTGGGTACCTCACGAATTGACTGAAACAAACCGGCAAACGCGCGTCGACTGCTGCGTTACATTACTAAACCGGCACAATAATGAAGGTATTTTAAACCGAATCATTACCTGTGATGAAAAATGGGTTCTTTACGATAATCGGAAGCGCTCAGCGCAATGGTTAGATCCTGGCCAGCCAGCCAAATCCTGCCCCAAGCGAAAATTAACCCCAAAAAAGTTACTTGTAAGCGTTTGGTGGACTAGTGCCGGTATTGTTCATTACAGTTTTTTCAAATCTGGCCAGACTATTACGGCTGATGTCTATTGTCAGGAATTGCAAACCATGATGGAAAAGCTAGCGGCTAAACAACCTAGGCTGGTCAATCGCTCCACGCCACTGCTGCTTCACGACAACGCTAGACCACACACTGCGCTACAGACGGCTACTAAATTAGAAGAGCTTCAATTGGAAAGTCTAAGACATCCTCCGTACTCCCCGGACCTTGCTCCAACAGATTACCATTTTTTTCGAAATTTGGATAACTTCTTGCAAGGGAAAAAATTCAACTCCGATGGGGCAGTCCAAATCGCCTTCAAAGATTTTATTGATTCCCGTCCGACTGGTTTTTTTAGTAAAGGGATCAATGAACTACCTATGAGATGGCAAAAGTGCATAGAAAATAATGGTTCATACTTTGATTAATTAAATATATAATATTAAAAAATATTCGACTTTTTGTTCCTCCCATACAAAACGCCAATTTCATATGTAAGGACCTAATATTTAGTCACTTCACTTTGATATATACACGTGTCGAGGTGATGACGATGAAAACACACAGTTCTCGGTATGTTAATACATAGAAGTTGCCTGTGATTGATATTTCTGCATATTGTTGCTACCGTGCATAAACGTACTGGAATATGTATTTCGATAAGAAATCGGTACGAGTCAAGAGAATAAAACAAACTGCCGAGAACATGTTTTATAACTTTTCGGACGATATTTGGCCTTCAATTATTGATAATGTTTACTTATTATTGCCAATATTACCCACTCAAAAAACGCTACAATATGATGGTCTATCTCCACCACTTACCTACTAACTATTATTTAAAGATCATAAAATCATATATGTGTGTAGGTATAGGTACATGTGTGTAAGTAAACAACTTTTACGACGAGACCTTGACTCCAGATCGTGCCCGTCTAGGGTTTAACCCATGAAGGACGGATAAAAACGATCGTGCAAGTATTTTAGTACTTACAAATAATTGTAGGAATACACCATTTACTCAAACAAACGCTTCAAATATAGATACGGACCCGGCTCAAGCGACAAAAGAAAACAGAATATATTTTTAGCCTTTACAATCACAAAAAGCTGTGCCTACAATTTAATCGTAATCACTGTAAAATAAATGTGGGCAAAACACTTCCTTGTTCACCGTATTCAGATTGTATGTGATTCATTCGCAATTTTTAAAATAAAAGGCTATAGGAATAAGTGTTTTATCTGACATGCGAAGGACAATATTTAAGATTCTAGATTTACTTGATGATAATCTGATACCATCATCTTATTTCATGATTATTGACAATGATGTTTTGATAAGGAATCGATGATTGATAGTGGCAGATGAAACGCGTGGAAAGAAAACAAAATCAAAGTCGGTAGTCTGAAAGAAAATAGTTACTTTAATTTCATGAGAACATAGACGTAACATATACACGTGCAATAGAGATTCGTCGTCGCATAAATAAAACAATAAACAAAATATAAGTAAAGACAAATCAGTTTATTTTTTCATTATTTGGTCATCTCATTATTCAGTCATCAGTTTTTTTATTATTTAGTCATCACATCAGTTAATTTTACGCATTCTTATCCTTATTATACAGTGCAAAAGGGTACGGAAGTACAAATCTAGCTTGTTTTCCGAAACATTCAACAAAAATTCGCTCATAAGACTTCGTTTAGCATCGACCAAATTTACGAAAAAATGGAAATAACAACAATTAGAACAAAAACGAAACTGAACGTTTTAAATCAAACTAGATGTTCCCGAATTCTGTTCAAAGTTTAAAATTGTATGTGAAATACTACTTTAAAAAGGTTTGTAATAAAATGAGTAAATTATTTTTTATTGTATGAATTTTAAATCATGCCGAGCAAGTTCTCCCTTCTCTCATAATCACTATCTATTAAATATGCAAACTTAGATGCACTTATGCAATTACTACTATTGGATTGAATACTATTGGAAGTGCCGCTACGCACGAAATAAAATCCATTGACTGTACAAGGAAAAGTGTTAGGTTCTTTTGTACATGTTTTAAATATTGAATCCTTGTAAAAGCTTTTTTTGGCACCCTATACTGACCCACTAACATCTTAACGTGAAAACTGAACTGCCGTGTTCAGTAGTTTATTAAACAGGAAGTAAAAGACTTTATATATTGCACAGTCTTAAAATTTTCGGTGTGAATGAGCCAACGACTTACTACATGGCCACCGCCTTCTTCACTGACAATGTCAATAAAATTTATTATTTTAATCTGTAAGTAAGAAAAGGACGAAGGTTTTTTCACATCAACCTTTGTCTTGGCAATCAGGTTCCAGTCTCAGAGTATCGAGTTGTTTCCTTGTTTTTCACAATTTTACGACTTTAAGTACTCTTTAAGTCAGTACAATAAATATATACGTCAAAAGTGTGTGTGGTGTGTTTACTCAATGATAATAAGAATTAATTTTTATTTTACATACTTCTCATGACTTTAAACTTGATAATACGAATCCTTCATTTTATCAACATGTGCTAATATTATATTTACGTAAGTTAGTTAGCATGCCTGCTTGTCTATATATATCTTGACTGTGATTACAAAACGCTGCAACCCTGGTTACAGCGTTTTATGGTAAAAGAGCCTTAAATGATCCGAACGTAAGCATTATTTATGACAGATTGGGAGTCAGGAGAAAGTACGAGCTAGGGATTTAATCGAATGGTTTCTAACATAATATGAGAAAGAGAGGCAGCAGACATCTGCTGCCTCACACATGTGGACAATATTCAGAAAACAGTTGGTGTTTCTTGCAGGGGAATGACCCAGGGTCGGAAAATGTGGCAAGCTTTTTAAGAGGGACCTTTACGGAAATGCAAGTCAATCTCCTTGCCTACCGGTGTCTTAATGAAAATATAATTAATTACAAATATTTAAGACATATTTAGTAAACAGATTTAGAAAAACATCAAAAATATATAAAAATTTAAGTATTTTGCGAAAATTCCACCTAAACCTGCAAAGCCAACGTGAACATTTTCGAAACGCTTCGCTTCTCTACGAAACATAATCATGAGGTTTTGACTTTTCGAGCGCACAATCAGTCAATTTCTCGATATATTTTTATAGTTTTTTTCTAAAATATTAGTTTTTAGTTTGCTTAAAATATTAATAATTGGCAGATAGATCTCCAAAATGTTTTTGTTAAGTATTTATAAGATTTCTGCAAAGTAACGTCTGAATCTATTAATTAAGTAATAATATTTTTTTAAGTAAAACAAGATACATTCTATTTTACTTTCATATCGATAGAAGGGATATTACTGTTTTGTAAGATAGTTTAAATAAATTATATTATTATTATAATAGGGTTCGAGTCTATTGCCACAGTAACAATTCCAGACTTAATACTTTTTTTTTTATTGCTGTTTGGATAGCCATATTGACCACTATCTCACCTGATGGTAGGTGACGATGTGGTCGAAGGCTTAACCTGGAATTACTGGCTCTCAAGGACAGCTGCTGGAATACACCGTTAGGTGCTTGGCGACAGATTTTCTACTTGAGGGTGGTCGCTAGCCAAGCGGGCATTCGCAAAAATGCCCTACCACCATGCGGTGTAGCTCAAGCCCGCGGCGGGATTCGAACCATGGACCCGCTGCGTGGGAGTCCATAGCCAATGTCACTGAGCCATTACTGCTTCAAAACTGCTGCTCAAAATACTGAAATTATACTTTATAATAAATCTAAAAACTGTCTACTCTTCGGATCGAACTCTGGAGATTCTTCTCGAAGCAGATTAGTGGGAAAATAGATGGACCATTGTAAACGAGCGTTCAGCATTGCATGACCAAGGTCCGGGGTACACGACGTGACATCAAAAGGAAGAAGCCTATTAAGGCCTACGATCACTTACGACACCCGACAACGATGATGCCACGGAAACTCACCAAGCGACGGACACTGATCGTGACATTATTGCGTAAATATTTATTTAAATATAATAAGGGTTCTGTGACATTATCATTAGACACTATTATTATAACCCTTTTTAGTTTTCAACACGGATATCTACGCAACCCTTTGTGTGCGGGCCCGCATTAGCACTTGGCCGATTTTTAGTATTTGTTGTTATAGTGGCAACAGAAATACATCATCTGTGAACATTTCAACTGTCTAGCTATCACGGTTCATGAGATACAGCCTGGTGACAGACAGACGGACAGTGGAGTCTTAATGAGTCTCTTTTGGGTACACGGAACCCCAAAACACACAGAGACTACTTGTGTTGAAAAACAAAAACTAAGTTAAACAAAAAAAATATCACCGTTTTCGTTTTGAGTAAAATATTAGTGGTGCTACTTTACTAATTTGCTAATAACGTTACGTATTTACCTAACATCATTAAAGAAATAAAAGAATGAATGAATGAGCCTTTTATATTTAATATACGTAACGTAGGTACATTCTTCATAACCTCTTTATAAAGCATACTTATCTATATGTTTGATCATTAGTTTATATATACCACAACAATTTTAAAACTATAAACATTGAACAATTTAGGTGAATAATTTAAAGCATTTTTACTAACTACAAAAACACCTCGTGGGGTTCCGGGTTAGAATTGCACCTCCAAATATCATCCCGTGGGTGTCGTAAGAGACGGCTAAGGGAAATATATTGGAAGGTGGGCAGCAGCGCCTTCTAAAGAACTGCCATCTTACACAGCGATCCCCAAGCCGCTAAAAATATACGCAATTTAAACCGTTTAAAGTTGTTTAATTACTACGATATTAATGATTTTTTTTAGTTGAAAGCTTATTTTTGCCGTGTAATCCCACTGAAATGTAATCAAAATCGGTCAAACCGTTTTTGAGTTACGCTCCGATAACTGAACTGTATTTTCCTATCTTGATGATATAGTCATTGGACAGTGAATGACAATCGATCCCATAAGTAGCAAAGGTCACTAAAAATGGTGAAACATATTTTTTTACAAAAACTGGAACTGACTTCAACACTCAAATGTGTCAAATAACTTGTCGAATTCGGTACCATGCGCACAATATTGTGATAATAGGCACTTTTAAACCATCATGGTACCGCCGTCAACAACTTATTTCATACATTTGGTTGTTGATGTCGGTTCCATTTTTTGGTAGAATTTATTTCACAGTAATAAAATGTTAAAATGTAGACAACTTTTATAAATATTCAATATTCAAAAAATAAATATTAATATTTTTAAAAAGCTAATTGTAAAAAAAAGGTTCCGGCTAATTCCTCCTCCTCGGCTCCTACAATTGTAGGTAGTTGAAATGATTTTATAAAATCATTCCGATATTTTTAACACATAATTCTGTCCATTTAAATCAAACCTAGTCAATACTTCTAGTGAAATCAAACTATTTATCGCCACTACAATATAAATTAGTACACTCGGTCGAGCATGAGTGCAATTAACATAATGGTAGGTAACACTATGGTAATAATACGATCGAAAACAGGTACTAACAATCGACCATTTAATTTCTAAAGGACAACTCTCTCTCGTATTGTGTTAAAGTATAATATAGTAAAGTATCGTATTGTATTAGTACAGTTGGTATCATTTGAGACAGTGAAATGTAGTCAATGACTTGTACACGTGTAAGTTACTATGTAGTATTAATTCGTCCCTGGTTTTTAGCTCGAAGGACCAAAAGGGAGCACACTGAAAAGTAGACCTCCAAATAATGGTTAAAGAATTAAACTACTGCCCAGGACGTACTGGTTTTAAAGTGCTCGTAGCGTAGTATCCTTGTAAGTTAAGCAACGCGGTCATGAATTGGATGGGTGAGCGCTAGTGGCATTACTAATGAGCACTTCCGTGCTTTGGAGGGCATGTTAAATCTGTCAGTCGGCTGGTTGCTTCTTGTCTCAGGATGGCAGTCGATATAGCATGGTGGTAGGGCATTTTGCGTAGTCTACTACCACCACCCTCAAGTCGAAAATCTGTAGTCACCTAACGGTGTGTTCCGACAGTCAGTAATTTTAGGTTAGCCTGAACAACATCTTCGACCACATAATCACCTACCATCAAATTAGGTAGTGGTCAAAATAATAAAAAGAAGTATCTGCGGCACTCTATGTGCCTGCATGTATTGAACCACCTGTATTAGACTCCGAAACAGAGAAAGTAATTATTGCTGTTTGATAGCCGAATAACTGACAAGGGGCTTTACCCATTACGACATCTTCCTTACGAGAAACCTTACTATTTATTGTTTTATACTACTCGTGCCAGATATACAACAAAAGTGCTTGAAAGGAGGAAAACAATGGTACCTATACAATACAGGTAATATTGCAACTGACTGTACCCACTCACGACATGAAGATAATGTCATTCAATATAAAGTAACGATTTCCAATTAGATCCTTGACATGCATTTTCATGTAAAAGAATAAAAGTATCCAATAATATACGAGGGGATATTTCGCAACATCTATTTAACGATTCGATTATAATAATCGACATGTTTATCGATAATATAACGGTTGTAAATCGATTTCGTAATGAGAGCGCACGTGTTTCGGACACACTGAGCGAAATACCAAACACGGAGATTCGTCATGGCTAATGAGACCTCATAAGGTACTTAAACCGACAAAAGTAAAATAGAAACTGCATTTTAATGAAATACCCAATGCATTTTTTGTTTTGACTTATATAGGATGTTTGATTTTGATGATCATGTTTTGTGGGAATATTCTTGAAATATCTGTCAAATATTAAGAAAAAGTTAAATTCATAAAATTAAACAACCAAACTTGAATTTAAATACTTTTAGTATTTAAATTTCACACTAATCCTCATGAATAGATTAAGGCGTTACTTTACGGAAATCCATATTTAATAATAACAAGTATTTTGAGAAAACGTTAAATTAATATTTTAGAACAGTAATTAAAAAATATATCTAGTGACAATTCCGTCTTGATTCTTCGAGCGCACGACTGAGAAAGATTCCAATCGAAAAGTCAAGACCTGAGGATGCTTCGTGTAGAAGCGACACGCGTCGAAAATTCTTCCGGTTTGGCTGCGTGGCGTTTGTGACGTCATGTCGGCTTAACAGGAAAATTAGGCGGAATTTGTCACTAGATTTCAACTGGAACCCTTTTTATACATCATTTTACTATTCTGGTCTGACCCCATCCCACCTCTTTTTAACAAATTTAGGTACTTTACTTGAGTATAGTTTGTGAGATAAATTTAACATAACACAAATTAAGGCTTATTTTTATAAACTGAAATATGTGAATTTCTAGTAGCTGTACTGTTGTTCTCAATAGAACGAGATATAGGGAAGCCCAATTTTTGTTTTTATTGTTATTGTGACGGAACAAGCTCGAGACCCACCTGATGTTAAGCGGACTAACCTCTGCCTATAACAGATGTATTTCGTCACAAGTCACGAATTGTACTGCGCCCGTCACCTTGAGACATAGTTGTTGTCTCATATGCCTGTAATTTCACAGTAATATTAATATTTCATATTTAATATTACAGTGGGGGTGAAAAATCGATCTAGGTAGGCCTCAATTCTGGAAAAAACTAGTTTTATACCGGTAGTATCGGTGCTTAACGTCAGGTACTACTCACTATTTATTAGGTATTTTGTTTGTAACCAGTTATAATCAATGACGGTTTTAGTGGCTCTAACACAACTCTAATGACTTCAATTAATCTTACTGCATAGGGGTTAACGGTAAATCGATGCTGATAAATCGATATCTATAACTATACCATATTTTCTTTTAGGGAGGACATCGACGTTGGCTGCCGCTGTTGGCCTTTCAACTCCACCGGACTTTGGGCGAGGGAAGGCCCTCTTATAGCCCTACGACCTTATCACGGGGAAGGTCGAGCGAGATTGGTCAACAGGGTATTACTAACATAATAATAGTGTTGAATAGATTCAGGCGTTACTTTGCGGAAATCCATATTTAATAAAAACAAATATTTTAAAAGTATTTTAAGAAAACATCATATTTAAAAAAACACTTAATAAATCTTTATAAAAATTATATATATCTAGTGACAATTCCGCCTAATTTCCTGTTAAGCCGCCGTGGCGTCACAAACGCCACGCAGCCAAACCGGAATTCTGTTGGCTGTGTGGCGTTTGTGACGTCACATATAGTCGTAATTTTTATGTGTTTTATTAAATAATTAATTTGATGTTTTCTTAAAATACTTTTAAAATATTTGTTTTTTTGAATAATAGTTTTCCCATTCAATGTCAATTATTGTAGGATTTTTCGGTAACTCTGTTATTCGGTGTTTTTCTCTGTGTGTGTTGCAGGGTTCAAAACGAAGTAGCGAATCGATAGATCATCTTATTTATAAACCATTTCATTTGTGTTACTCGATTGGCTTTGTCAGATGGAGGCGCGGACTGAAGGTGCGGTCGGATGAATGACCCGTTACACTAAATAAGGCCCTTATATGACCTTTATCAGCAGCTTGTTGCCGGCTAACCAACAAACGTTGCACTAAGGGTCCGTTTCAGAATGTCCTAATAAAGTTTAGGGTTGCTAATTTTTTTTTTTATTATGCCTGATAGTTTAGCCTTTGACCACTATCTCACCTGATAGTAAGTGATGATGTGGTCGAAGATGTTGTACAGGCTAACCTAGAAGTACTGGCTCTCAAGGACAGCTGCCGGAACGCGTTAGGTGCTTGGCGACAGATTTTCTACTTGAGGGTGGTAGCTAGCCAGGCGGGCATTCGCAAAATATCCTACCACCATCCTATCACGACTGCCATCCTTAGACAACAACCGGGACCGACGGCTTAACGTGCCTTGCGATGCACGGAAACGCTCAGTAGTAATGTCACTAGCGGTCACCCATCCAATTCATGACCGTGCGCGATCACTATAACATAAAAAAAAACTAAGTACTCAGTATTATACTTACATACCTAACTTATATTGAAACTGTTGATAGAATTTCCATTGAACGTGTGGTTACCCTCTGTGGTGTCAAAATGAATTGTGTTCATATTGTTCTGTTGTTTTGCGTTTCACGTGACATAAAACAAATAAACGCGTTGTGGTTGTACAATAGATAAGAATGTGTAACATAATCTATTGAACATGCACTTAGCTTTATAATCCTTTTATTTTCAAATTCTTTTCAGTTTTTTAACATTTTTTTATGAAGTTTTTACTCTTGTCTGTTTACAGTTGCATTCAACATGAACAGACACAGTAAACATAATGGAGGGCGCAGAGCATTTATTTGTGTACTAGCTAAACCATTTTATATATCGGCCTATAGATATTTTTTTTCCACTTAAAGTATATTTTATAAGAAGGTTTTTTTATGTTATTGTGACGGATCAAGCACGAGGCCCACCTGATGTTAAGCGGACTAACCTCTGCCTATAACAGATGCATTTCGTCACAAGTCACGAATTGCTCTGCGCCGAGTCACCTTGAGACATAGTTGTTAAGTCTCATGTGCCTATAATTTCACTGGCTCTCAAGGACTGCTGCCGGAACACACCGTTAAGTGCTTGGGGACAGATTTTCTACTTGAGGGTGGTCGCTAGCTAGGCGGGTATTCGCAAAATGCCCTTCCACCATGCGGTGAAGCTCAAGCCCGCGGCAGGATTCGAACCATGGACCTGCTGCGCGGCAGTCCATAGCTAATGCCACTGAGCCATCACTGCTTCAAAATAATTATAAGATGACATTTTGCTGGTATAATAGTTATTTTAGTATAATATAAAATATAGTGCTAAATAGCTTTACTTGAACAAAGTGTTAATAAAATATTTAGTTTGTGGCAGTAAGATATGTTAATGTTGATCACTTTATCTAAGGCCAAGATAAGTCCAAAACACTTTTTTTTTTATGTAATTGTGACGGATCAAGCACGAGGCCCACCTGATGTTAAGCGGACTAATGCACTGCGCCCGTCACCTTGAGACATAGTTGTTAAGTCTCATGTGCCTGTAATTTCTTATTCTATAGCATAAAATTGCTGATTTGGCTCTAAATTACGCTTGTAACGTAAATATTTTAATTATTTACGTACGAATGTGTACGAAAATATATTAATAAAGTAGCAAAACCATATCAAGAGGGCCAAGAAAAGTTATATTTTCGATTTACGTTACTAGTTTTGTGTAGTAGTGTGTTATTGATCTTACTTTCCTAGGATTTTACCTAAACTGATCGCCATTTCACTATTACTGCCTCTCTTTCACTCCTACGCAGTCCGATAGTGACAATATTTCAGCATTTGACAGCGTCTTAACTGTTTATAGTATCATTCAACATAGACAGACACAGTAAACATAATGGAGAGCGCAGAGCATTTATTTGTGTACTAACTAAACCATTTTATATATCGCCGTATTGATATTTTTTTTCCACATAAAGAATATTTTATAAGAAGGTTTACATATGGAATGAAATTTTTACGTACGCCTAATGCAACAACAAACATCGAGTCTTCTTCCCAAATAACTAAACCTTTGTTGCCTTCACAACAGCGCACAGGACATGAAAGAAGACCGTCTCCAATCAAATAAATGTAATTGTCATTATCCGTCTCTCGAACTCATCCTGCCACAGATTAGGTTATAGTTACTATGTACTCGAAGCGTAGAACATATAATAATACTAAGTTAGTCCTTTTTATTCGTAGCCGAAGACCCCGAACATGACCCTCAGCTACCGCACCTCGCCCGCGTACGTTATAAGAAACAGTTTTAGCCTACTATTTTTATATTTTCGTAGAATTACGCTATCATTTCGTTATTATAACAGCTACATGAATATTAATTTCTGTTTTGCAAATATCGATGGAATGTTACTTCTTCTGTTTTTTTTACAATATTGTGAGAGTCTCAAAGACCAATGGAATGCGCCCTAGTATTGACATATTATTTGCATATTTATTTAATTTGACATTTAATTATATTCAAACATTTATTCTCTTTGACATTTGATTTGTTTGACATATGATTATATAACGATTAATGTAAATTTTACTGTGTGATAATTTGTAATTGTTTCTAGTGAACGTTTTTTTATCACAATAAACAAAATTATTACTAATTATTTTTATCGGTATTTTTTCTATGCCAGTGGGTTTTTAATTCGTTCAGAAAACATTTCAAAACATACAAAAAAGTGCACGAAGATGAAACTTAAATTTTGTTACATTAACATTGTTAAAAAAATGTAACCTACATTTCAATGAGTTTAAACAATTAGTTTTCAAAATATGACAAAACTACGTTGTGTGGAAAGCGCTTTGAGCACATTCATCTTAACAACTTTATATGCCCGTGACGCGTAGTGCAATTTGCCACTTGTGACCATTGACCTATATACCTATACTAGACACGACATCTCAAACGAGGACAGTTGACCAGTGCAGATATGCCGGCCGGCATACTCACCCCCACACGTATCTGGGCGCTCGTAGAGATTACACGCGCTTTACGTTCGAATATTGTGTATTCTGAATACAGAACGACAGCCGGTTTACCTGAACTGGTGGACTATCCTCGGTTGAGATGTCGCGTCTAGTATATATATATATAGGTCAATGCTTGTGACGAACTGCATCTGTTATAGGCAGAGATTACTGCTACACAAAAGGTGGTTTCAGGAGCCTCGTGCTTGGTCCATCGCTATAGATAAAACAACTAATCATATAATTCACAAGTAAAGGCTGTCTGAAAAAAGACATAAAAGTAACTGTTATAATCACATTATTTTACATACCACCCTATATATTCGCACCTGTATGTACCTGAGTTAAGTTTCATTTTAAGTACCCTCATGTTATGTTTAAGGTATGCAAATAAAGTATTTTGTTTATCTACATAATTATTTGTACAAAGTAATTCCGACAATTATTTAATTTATGCATTTCTATTGATTGCCTCTTTGCGTTCACATTCTAGGGTTATCCTCTTTATCGTCCTCACATCGTCCATCAACACATAACTATTATACAAATGTAATAAATACCACATCGTCACGTACCAATACTTGAATTAGTGCTCAAAGGCGAAGCTTGATAGGTTAGAATTTGACCACTATCTCACCTGATGGTAAGTGATGATGTGGTCGAAGATGTTGTTCAGGCTAACCTAGAAGTACTGGCTCTCAAGGAACACACCGTTAGATGCTTGGCGACAGATTTTCTCATTGAGGGTGGTAGCTAGCCAGGCGGGCATTCGCAAAATGCCCCACCACCATGCTATAACGACTGCCATCCTAAGACAACAACCGGACCGACGGCTTAACGTGCCCTCCGAAGCACGGAAACGCTCAGTAGTAATGTCCCTAACCGTCACCCATCCAACTCATGACCGCGCGCGACGTTGCATAACTTTGCTGATCGGTTGAGAACAGCTAGTAAACTTCGCTACGAGCGCTTCAAAACAAAATTAATATCTATCTGTAAAAAAAACATTAATATCTTTCACATTATTTCTACTTGTTGCTACAATGTACAATATAAATAACATGAAATAAACGCGGAACACGAACAATACTCCGAAACGCCGGTATCAACCGTAAAACATGTTTATATGGAAAAATTATTCATCGATAAAGTGTTACGAACTGGATAACGACAAAATGATTCCGCTTTTACAATATATGTACGCCGACTCTGATTTGTTTCTCCGTTTGATAGGTAAGTACATGGTTACTACTTAGGTACATACGTAGAACTGTATATTGTTATTCGTATACATTCATTACAGTGCAATTATTATTATTATACTATATAAAATTTTCAGGAATTTACCATTTATATCCCATTGAATAACCATGGTTTGAACGCGTCTCACAGCGCTTTTTATTATTCCATATTTTCATCATATTCTATTTATCAATTCTTCAAAGTCAGTGAAATTTTGCATGCAGGTCGTTGAGCCTAATATCTTTGCTTCAGGGTTGCCAGATTTACGTAAATTTATTTATTTATTAAATTATGAAAAAAATCGTAGCATAAAAACTCATATTTATAGGAAAAATAATGATACATAAATTAAAAGGAAAACCTATAAACCTAGTTTATTCTGTCAGTTATACATTTTTTTTTAGATTTGATTAATGTTTACTATATAAGAAAAGTTCTCAGAACGCAAATTATGCGCAAATTCTAAGTCATAACTTGAAGAAGCTGCAATTGTCCTTATTGCACTATTCTGTTCGAGCGTTTAGCGGCTAAACAGCATAACTTTGTTAAAATACCTATTTTTCTGTAGGAGTTTCTCTTCCCGTTCCTCTTAAATTAAGCATACCTGTTTAGATCTAACAGTCGCTGTGGCCGAAATCGCCCAGAACTACATCATCATCATTATCATCATAAAAGGGTAATTATAGAAACCGGAAGTTCTTAGCTACAACTAACCTCCGCCAGTAATCCCATCCTTTGATACGAAATTAACGTATTTTTGTCAACTGTTTCCGTGTAAACTACGTTCTCACGATTCACTATTTGAATAATCTACCATTTGGATAAAAACTAAATATGTAGGTAAATACATAGTGACGTATGTACTTAGATATTATTTAGGTATTCCACGGAATGGCTCTGTCTCTTTACTATTTAGATACTAACAATAAAAAAACGTCGGATTCGTACATCCAGGGTTCCGTTCCACATAATATACTAAAATATCGTTAGATTTTCATAAACTTCTTGGATTTTATTACATAAACTTATATACATATGACACTTATATAGCTCTAATTTCTAAAATCTTCTGTTTGTAACCAAAACAATTATTTAGTTTCGGGTGTAAAATTTTAGTACTAAGCAAGTATACTTTTATTGTTTAGTGGTGCGCAGCCGGAGAGCTTTTGATATATTATACGCTATTGTATAATGTGGATTTAACTCTGATAATTTCCAAATGTATGGGAAGTGGTATACCTAAAGTGAATTTGAGTGTATGAAAAATCCAGTATTTTACTAATATTTCAAAAATATAGCACCGTTCGCGCTCAAACGAACGGGAAACGATTGAAGTTCGCGGCCCGCATGTATTAATTAAAACGAGAAAATACCGAAATAATTTAGAAATGAAAATGTCGAAGAGTTCTGGATCGCATCGGGGTCTTACTGTCACTTAGCCGGTTTTTTATTACTTGTAATATAACTTTACAGTTTTTAGTATAATAATACCTACGAGTTTGAAGCCTACTATTGCGTACACAGTTTCTAAAAGTTCAAAATCGCAAAACGTTAATATAAGTAAGTACTTAAATGTTTCTTATTATAGAGACCTCCTCGCAAATTAAAGAAATATTTATTTTTATTACTATAAATTATTATACAACATATTCTATACAATTCCAAGCAGCTATTAGCTTGTATTTTTTTAAATTATAATAGTATAATACAAAACATACAAGGTAATAAAGGTCTGACGTACAGACGGATGAACAAAAAAGGCTCAGGTATAGGGTCAATGGTAATAGGGTCCAGTCACGGATTACCTACAGATTACACTAATCACCAAAGTCTTCAACCAGTGTGTGTTGCCAGTGATGACATATGACACGAAACGTGGTCCTTGACTCTGGCCCTTATGGACAAGCTCAGGGTCGCTCAACGAGCTATGGAGAGAGCTATGCTCAGAGTTTCTTTGCGCGATAAAATCAGGAACGTGGATATTCGCCAAAGAACCAAAGTCACCGACATAGCTCTCAGAATTTGCAAGTTGAAGTGGCAATGGGCGGGCCACATTGCTCGACGAACTGATAACCGATGGGGAAGAAAGGTTCTCGAGTGGTTACACATATTATATATTACAGATTTACTTTAGAGTAAATCTGTTAGAGTTGGTAGGCCCCCACTAGGTGAACTGACGACATCGTGAAAGTCACGGGTAGCCAATGGTTACAAGCGGCTAGTAGCCGTTCTTTGTGGGAGGCCTTTGTTCAACAGTGGACGTCTTCCGGCTGATGATGATGAAGACACTAATCACATTTTCTAAGGAACCTTAAAAAAATAGACGTCGACCGAAATACCTCGTTCAACGAAACGAACGACTCTAACAGGTCCTTGTTGGAGGTGATGGCATTCCATGTCCAGATGGCAAGAAACCGTCTGGTTGGGTACCAAGAAGTTATTATTTAGGGAAAAAACCTGTTATCGGAAATGGACCAATCACCAGGAGTAAGTTGAAGTTGTCCAGGCATTTATATGACACTATTATTGTGTGTGGCAAACACAATACAGAAAATAAAACTATACAGAATAATTAGAGGACGTTATAAAACAACAAATAAGGCGAACAAATTAGAAAAAATAAATGATGCAGTTCGAGTGAATGTGACTTACACTATGAAGCAAGCTATTCTTTTTGCCAAAATCACTTATATGTATTTTAATCTAGAGTCTAGAGGGTTGAATCAAGCGAAATGTTTTAAAATCACTTGTATTTATTTTAATCTAGAGTCTAGTGGGTTGAATTAAGCGAAATGTTTTAAAATCACTTATATGTATTTTAATCTAGAGTCTAGAGGGTTGAATCAAGCGAAATGTTTTAAAATCACTTATATGTATTTTAATCTAGAGTCTAGAGGGTTGAATCAAGCGAAATGTTTTAAAATCACTTGTATTTATTTTAATCTAGAGTCTAGAGGGTTGAATTAAGCGAAATGTTTTAAAATCACTTATATGTTTTTTAATCTAGAGTCTAGAGGGTTGAATCAAGCGAAATGTTTTAAAATCACTTATTTTTATTTTAATCTAGAGTCTAGAGGGTTGAATCAAGCGAAATGTTTTAAAATCACTTGTATTTATTTTAATCTAGAGTCTAGAGGGTTGAATTAAGCGAAATGTTTTAAAATCACTTATATGTATTTTAATCTAGAGTCTAGAGGGTTGAATCAAGCGAAATGTTTTAAAATCACTTATATGTATTTTAATCTAGAGTCTAGAGGGTTGAATCAAGCGAAATGTTTTAAAATCACTTATATGTATTTTAATCTAGAGTCTAGAGGGTTGAATCAAGCGAAATGTTTTAAAATCACTTGTATTTATTTTAATCTAGAGTCTAGAGGGTTGAATTAAGCGAAATGTTTTAAAATCACTTATATGTATTTTAATCTAGAGTCTAGAGGGTTGAATCAAGCGAAATGTTTTAAAATCACTTATTTGTATTTTAATCTAGAGTCTAGAGGGTTGAATCAAGCGAAATGTTTTAAAATCACTTGTATTTATTTTAATCTAGAGTCTAGAGGGTTGAATTAAGCGAAATGTTTTAAAATCACTTATATGTATTTTAATCTAGAGTCT
Organism: Plagodis pulveraria; assembly: GCA_963890685.1. Taxonomy (NCBI): domain Eukaryota; kingdom Metazoa; phylum Arthropoda; class Insecta; order Lepidoptera; family Geometridae; genus Plagodis; species Plagodis pulveraria. The sequence goes on along the minus strand of OY982960.1, from coordinate 26,608,051 downwards.
AGAGGGTTGAATCAAGCGAAATGTTTTAAAATCACTTATATGTATTTTAATCTAGAGTCTAGAGGGTTGAATCAAGCGAAATGTTTTAAAATCACTTGTATTTATTTTAATCTAGAGTCTAGAGGGTTGAATCAAGCGAAATGTTTTAAAATCACTTGTATTTATTTTAATCTAGAGTCTAGAGGGTTGAATCAAGCGAAATGTTTTAAAATCACTTGTATTTATTTTAATCTAGAGTCTAGAGGGTTGAATTAAGCGAAATGTTTTAAAATCACTTATATGTATTTTAATCTAGAGTCTAGAGGGTTGAATCAAGCGAAATGTTTTAAAATCACTTATATGTATTTTAATCTAGAGTCTAGAGGGTTGAATCAATCGAAATGTTTTAAAATCACTTGTATTTATTTTAATCTAGAGTCTAGAGGGTTGAATCAAGCGAAATGTTTTAAAATCACTTGTATTTATTTTAATCTAGAGTCTAGAGGGTTGAATTAAGCGAAATGTTTTAAAATCACTTGTATTTATTTTAATCTAGGGTCTAGAGGGTTGAATCAAGCGAAATGTTTTAAAATCACTTATATGTATTTTAATCTAGAGTCTAGAGGGTTGAATCAAGCGAAATGTTTTAAAATCACTTGTATTTATTTTAATCTAGAGTCTAGAGGGTTGAATCAAGCGAAATGTTTTAAAATCACTTGTATTTATTTTAATCTAGAGTCTAGAGGGTTGAATTAAGCGAAATGTTTTAAAATCACTTGTATTTATTTTAATCTAGGGTCTAGAGGGTTGAATCAAGCGAAATGTTTTAAAATCACTTATATGTATTTTAATCTAAAGGGTTGTATCAAGCGACATGTTCTAAAATGTTAGGCCCTGTGCACTTTATTGCTACGTTAAAACAACAAAGTAAACGCCTAAGTAATAGTTCCAAACTACAGAATCAACGAATTAAGTTCCGAGATATCAACTTGATTCATTGTTACAATTTTTTTTTTATCTAAATGGAATTATCTGCCAAAATATGTATAATTTATTTTATAATATTTAGTTTATTTCATAGGTTTAGAATCAAATGCCAGTTCCTGAAACTTTCAAGCGTTATATAACGAGGTCCAATGATCTGATACTATATTATCAGTATATTAATTATACAACTTAATTACTATACTGAAATGTTTGTTCTGAAAAATAGCAATTTCATAATACTTTTATATATATATTGTTAATGAGATGAAGGTAGATTACGTTTACCACGGTCATGTATCGTAATCGTAAAGGCCAGTGTCGACGTCTTCGGAAATTTTCTTCCGTATAATATTATTGGGAACGCCTGCCTGTTTGTCATTATACTGTCACATTTTCTGAGGTTTTTTTGTAAATACGTAACCAACCTCTTTTACTGAAAAGGTTGTTGAAGTCAGTATATTACGAACACCGAGCTCACATTTTCCTGGTCCGACTTCCATGTGTTAGATCATATTTTCAGCGTTTTGGTTACGATTTTTAATTAATATTGTGTTTTAGATGCATATCCCTGAAGAGGGATATACATATATCACTCAAAGGAAAGCTAAAACGTTGCAATGGGTAAAAGTTCAAGTCAGCGCCCGTCGCTCGCCTGGCTTACTACCATTATCAAGTAGCAAATCTGTCTCCTAGTACCTAATGGTGTGTTCCGGCAGATGTCCTTGACAACCAGTGCCCATTCTAGATCAAACCTGTTTGGACACATACTCGTAAATGATGATCAATGACAAGGTGAGATTGTGTTCAAAGGGTAACCTATCAGCAGTTCAAAAAACCGGTCTACGAAGTATAGGCAAATACTTTTTTCAATCAATTTAGTGTAACTTAACTGATGCCTGATAGGTTAGCCTTTGACCACTATCTCACCTGGTGGTAAGTGATGATGTGGTAGAAGATGTTGTTCAGGCTAACCTAGAAGTACTGGCTCTCAAGGACAGGTGCCAGAACACACCTTTAGGTGCTTGGCGACAGATTTTCTACTTGAGGGTGGTAGCTAGCCAGACGGGCATTCGCAAATTGCCCAACCACTATGCTATAACGACTGCCATCCTAAGACAACAACCGGGACCGACGGCTTAACGTGCCCTCCGAAGCACGGAAACGCTCACTAGCGGTCACCCATCCAACTCATGACCGCGCGCGACGTTGCTTAACTTTGCTGATCGGTTGAGAACAGCTAAGTAAACGTCGCTACGAGCGCTTATATTAAATGTGAAGTTGATGATATTTGATCCAGTCAACTGAAGGCGTTGTAATTCATACAAATATATAGCGCGTAGACTCGAGATTCTTCTTTCTTATTTTTGAGAAATTCTAATAAAAATGGCGGCTCTCTGGTAAAAATGTACGCTATTTATATACTTACCGAACGTATGTATCAACGTACTATGACCTTGACAGGCCTATGGCTTTGACCTCTCCTAACGCAATTTTTTTATTTAATGTAAATTGCCCTATTAAGTTTAGCCATAAAATGTTTATCTACATAATTGTCTCATAAATAAAACTAAGCTATGTTCAGTGCCTGCGTAAGGCTTTTAAAATAATATAAGAATCGAAGGACAACCGTATGAGCAGCGTCCCACAACTTACGAGGATTAAGTAGGGTGTTGCTGCACACTAGGCGTAGAACAGTAGCTTACCAATAGTTAATAATATATACAAACTAGTACACTACCAATGAGAGCATTCCCAGGTGGGGTGGACTTCAGGCAACGGCCAGCAATAATTCCGAAGCCAAATCTGATTTATCATTACTGGTGATATCAAAATGTAATATTGTTTTTAATGATTTTGTGTTGTTAGAAAATACATTGTACTGACCCCACATGGGTGGGATAAAGGTAGGAAAGTCATTAGTGTCTTAAGCAATTTTTTTTACAGACGGTATGCCTTTATTAACAAAATACTACTAACTATATACAACACTACAGCTACTACAATAAAAGCTTAGATCCCTATAAGTCATGTCAGACTCACATCAGGCAGTCCAAATGCTCTAGCCCACCACCAGTTGGCAGCGTGCCCAGCATGCTGGCAGCATTGCCAGTAATAAATAGAGTAATAATAATATAATAGTAATGATAGATGTACGTTTTAATTATTTAGTAATTATTGATACAATTGCAGCTACTACAATATAATATTACTTTACAAGGGGATCAACTTGATAACAATTATACAAAGCAACCAAAGGGTATAAGAAGAGTGCAGTACCTAACTGAAAAGCGAACTAGTTTAGAGTTGAATATACTTTTAGTGTTCTATATTATAATTTATATTTATATTATATTACAATTGTATATTTACATCGAACAAACCACCAAAAAAGATAAAAAAATATTTACAAAAAATAAAACTTAAAATGTTTCTTAGGACTAGCAGAAGCTAACCCTAATGAAATAACTCTAAGAGGTTGTTAGCATTTTTTTAATAACCCTGTTTTTTATGTTATGGTGACGGAACTATAGCTCGAGGCCCACCTGATGCTAAGCGGACTAACTTCTGCCTATAACAGATGCATTTCGTCACAAGTCACGAATTGCACTGCGCCCGTAATTTTGAGACATTAGTTGTTAAGTCTCATGTGCCTGTAATTTCACTGGCTCTCAAGGACAGCTGGCGGAACACACCGTTAGGTGTTTGGCGACAGATTTCCTACTTGAGGGTGGTCGCTAGCCAGGCGCATTCGCAAAATGCCCTTCCACCATGCGGTGAAGCTCAAGCCCGCGGCGGGATTCGAACCATGGACCTGCTGTGCGGCAGTCCATAGCCAATGCCACTGAGCCATCACTGCTTCGAAATGTATAGTAAAATATAAAAATTATTAAAAGCTTTTAATATGTTATTATTATATAGGTGTAATTTATTCATCGTGATAGATAAATTCGAAAGTGAATATTCGAAGCAGCACCTAATATCACAAAATTACAAATATACGAGGAAAAAATTAAGTAATGTGCGGGATATGATCAGCTGATCATCACACACAATGAGAAGTAGCATACAACACGTACGACACAGTCGTGTCGAAACTCCATAGTTATGTATGCACTTATTCCATGACGGAATGTTAATAAAAATATTATTAAACAATTAATAACACAATTGAATTGTATATTATTTTGCGGCCTGCGTGAGAACCTCCACTCAGATAGAATGCTATGTACTTTACTTGGCCAATCATAATCGTCATAAAACTATGGATATTAAAGCATTACTTAATTGACATGATGTAACAACGCCAACGGACACCATTAATTGGCATGCCAATGCAAATTACGTGTTCGATAATCTGTCAATGAACTTACAAACACACTAATATAAATTCGAAAGTAAATGTGTTTTAATATTGTTAGGTTTGCAATAACGCCAGCTATGCGGATTACATTACAAAATCACAAATATACGATAGGAAAAATTTAAGTCATGTGCAGGATTCGAACCCGCGTCCATCCACCCCTTGAGCCGGGTTATGCTCTAACCAATTGAGCTAAGATGACATGACGTCATAACTCAAATCTTTCCTATCGTTCTTTAACCATCGCATTGGGATGGAGCGACATCTATAGTACCACTTGCGTTGTAATACAAACAAGACCAATTTTGCAATTGGTTTTATACTTGTAAATGATGACGCAACCTTATAATTTTAATATTGTTAGGTTTGCAATAACGCCTGCTATGCGGATTACATTACAAAATCACAAATATACGATAGGATTTATTTTTTCCCGGGGCAATTTTATTCCGCACATGACTTCAATTTTTCCTATCGTATATTTGTGAATTTGTAAAGTAAGTGTGTGTGTCATTTGCTGTTAAACTCTAACGACTAAACGCACAACGAACCTTGATACATAATGTTATTTTTCAAGTCTTGTCTAGGATATCAGATATGGGATACGAATATACAACTTGCTCAATATCTAATTGCTACCCTTTGTTGATTACTGGAGGCCAACTCTCACCTCTAATAGTAATAATAATTTAATCTTACTGCTAAATTTTATACCTCCACGTCAATTAAACAATCTTACAAACAGTAATAGAATCGCTCGTCGTTTTGATGACGTCACAAGAAATTGATCACTCTTTTCGCGAACACTGACGTACGAACTATTACTGTTCCAGCGACAAATACATCATGTTTATCCATCTTAAACAAGTTACTTTCTAGCAGCGGATTACAACTTGATTTTGGGTTTTTACGATTAAAATGGCTTTGATTAATGGGTAAATTAAGTGCAATGTTTTTATTTCTATTATTCTTTAAAATAAATGCAGCAAAATTATTTGATGAGTGAAACTAAAAAATTTACAGACAGCTGTTGAGCAGCGTACCATAAAATGATGTAAAACTATGATCCGAAATCCGTTCCATAACATCGTAGTTCGGAACAGTGCGAGCTGGATAACGGTATATTATAAACATCTTGTATCTCACTTGCACATCCTTGATACATATTTCATTCGTTCTTGAAGTAGGGTCAAACCAATATTGCTTTATGCGGTTGTGGGTCGGTGATAGTTTGTGCCTACGAATGATTATTTTAAGCATGAAACAAAACGCTCCTTTTTTATGATGGTTTCATAAAAGGTGGGAGTTGGCGCCCTGGTACTAGAGTACTATCTAGTACCTAGTACTACTAGTACCTAGTACTACTAGTACTAGGTACTAGATAGGACGACATTATGGTAATTTTATTAATGTTCAGTAATGTTCTCTAGTGAGTAGGTATATGTAATGTCTTTTTTTAAAGACAAATGATTTTAAACCTAAACCTAATATGTATGATGTTATACCTAAACCATTTTTTGGATCGTGGTGGACACATGCCCGCCTGGCTAGCTAGAACCCTCAATTAGACAATGTGTCGCCAAGGACAGACACCGGACAGGAAACTCGGGGTCATTCTTTTTAAACGTCTTTTAACAATGTGTACAATACGTTATTAATTATAGATTGAGAATATTTGTATAATTAAATTAGGTTTTTGAAGTAGCGATGGCTCAGTGGCATTGGCTATGGACAGTCACGCAGCAGGTCCATGGCTCTTATCCTACCGCGCGCTTGAGCTTAACCGCATTTAGGATGAATGAGGAAGGGCACTTTGCGAAAACCCGCCTGACTAGCGACCACCCACGAGTAGAAAATCTGTCGCCAAGCACCTTACGGTGTGTTCTGGCAGCTGTCCTTGAGAGCCAGTAATTCTAAGTTAAGCCTATTAACACCTTCGACCACATCATCACTTACCATCAGGTGAGATTGTGGTCACAGGTTACCAATAAGCCATAAAAAAATGTTTATAGGTGGATACGCAGCTCGGCAGAGGTGGAATTCGTTTAGATAATCACAAACTGTATAGTAGGCTTTTACACCGGTCTCCGTCATATCATGACACTTAAAATTATAAGTATTATAGTAATAAAATTTTATAACTATTTTTAATCGAGATATCCAGCTAGTTGCTGACTTATTGGAGTGAAGGTACTTTGATATCTCGGGTCCAAGGCGAAGGATCACAGCTTTACAAACAGCCTTACAGCTTGTGAAGTACACAACCTAACTACTACTACTTGACAACAAAAGAAATAAATAAGTACCATACGTACACATCTTCACATACATATACACACACGCACACACACACACACACACTCACACATACACACACACACACGTGTTTTAATATTAACTTGTAATCATATTTCATTTTACTTTTTCTGTACATATGATAAGCCTGAGGAACTAAATGTACCGTTGTTTTTAAGGAGGAGGGCGTTGGTACCTGCAACACAGTTTTTCTCAAAAACTTTCGCGGTTACCATCATGTTTCGTTCAATTTATGCTATCGCTTAAGTTCCATATAAATAATTTGAATTTGAATTTGAAACATTCGCGTGCGTCTCGACTCGGGTTTCATTTCAGTTAGTAGTGTTACTGTCAGTCAAACTACAATACTCACTATAGCACTACTCGTTATAGCATGGTGGTAGGGCATTTTGCGAATGCCCGCCTGGCTAGCTACCACCCTCAAGTAGACAATCTATCGCCAAGCTCCTAACGGTGTGTTCCGGCAGCTGTACTTGAGAGCCAGTAATTCTAGGTTAGCCTGAGCAATATCTTCGACCACATCATCACTTACCATAAGGTGAGGTAGTGGTTAAAGGTTAACCTATAAGGCATAAAACTACAAGAAGACCATGGCAAGTAAAATAAAAAAAATATATTTTCTATAATATTTTATTGTTAAAATGCCATAACTACAGCAACAAGTTTTTTTTTTATGTTATTGTGACGGAACAAGCTCGAGGCCCACCTGATGTTAAGCGGACTAACCTCTGCCTAGAACAGATGCATTTCATCACAAGTGGCGAATTGTACTGCGCCCGTCACCTTGAATCATAGTTATTAAGTCTCATGTGCCTGTAATTTCACTGGCTCTCAAGGACTGCTGCCGGAACACACCGTTAAGTGTTGTGCGACAGATTTGCTACTTGATAATGGTAGTAAGCCAGGCGGGCAATCGCAAAATGCCCTTCCACCATGCGGTGAAGCTCAAGCCGGCGGTGGGGACCGAACCAGGGACCTGCGGCACGGCAGTCCATAGCTATTACCGCTCGGCCATCATTGCTCCAAAATGCTGTAATATATGGATTCTTGGATCTTCTTGGATCTCTTAAATCAGAAGACTGATCATCACCAACGCGAGATCCGTGATAACAGGTAACTCGAATAGTAATACAAATATTGGTGTACCATATCACCTACCCTCCATTCCACGAAGGAATAGGCAGTTAGGTTTAAGGTTTCAGTAATCACGATCCGCAAGAATTGTCTTCGATTAAATATGAGGCGATCCTATTGCCACCTACAACGCAGTTCCAAACTCAGAACTGCCAGTAATAAATTTTTTGTCTCAATGAAGCTAGGAATTAAAGGAAAAGAAGGCTCAGTTTTCCATTGCCTGACGTCGGGTTGAGGGTTGATATTTTTTTCACAGAAAGGTTACATTATTATAAGCACACACGCAAAGTTTCAAAATCAGAAAATGCGTAGTTTTTGAGAAAAAAAATATTAAAAATTAATTATTTTGCAATATTAATGCTAATCCATTGGGATTGACAAATCTGTGGTAGCATATTTTATATAGAATTCTCGCCAATGAACGTTTCGTTTTACGAACGGTTAAAGGCGTATTCCACTTGACGCTAATTTCAATATTGTCGATAATTTTGCGTCTATGGTTCCACATTTAATATGAACCATAGATACAAAATGTGGTAAAAATAATCGAAAATAACGGCGATAATAATTGGCGTCAAGTGGAATACGTTCGGTAACGTTTTATATTAAAAAAACAGGTTAGGTTAGGTTGAAACTGCGACAACACAACGCGCGAGCCGAGCGAGCGTAGCGAGCGTGCCGCGGCAGCGGCCGGCAAAGCGCTAAAAAATCTGTTACACATCCAACAAAACAATACATTTGATCAGTGAAGTGTTACAAAAAGTGAGGTGATGATTTTACAAATATATGCATAACTCGAAAACTATGCATTACCTTGTAATAAAAGTGGTGGGAAAGGGAAGGGATGACCCTCCCCCTTCCACTGCCCTCCTTAATGGCAATCGATTTTAAAATTATTATTTTAATTTTAATCCAGAAAATGAGGAAAATTTAAAATAAGTAAAAAAGGGGGGGATGCGGGACTTTTCCTTTGAAGAGGGGGGAGTGGTACCCCTCCCCCCCTCTCCCCACCCCCTCTACCCCCTGGATTCGACGGACGTCAATGGAAAGTCGTACCAAAATTTCACTACGTGTGGCAGGAAACCTATTTTTACCCGGAAAGAAAAATGTAGGAACCTGTTCGGTTACCGCCTGTCAGAATGTGCAAGTGTATATGCCACAATCATTATATCCTAACAATCATTGCATTCCATAGAAGGAAATTTCGACTCTCCTCTGATCACGTGGTATGCGTCGTGCTTTCTTTTTTGACAGTGACAGCTATTTTCAATATATGCTATCTGTCATTAAATTTAGGGAATAATAGAGATTTAATTATTGGCAGAAGTGTAGTAACATTAATCCGCAGAAGTCACCAACAAAGAAATAATAATAAGATCAACATAACAAAAAGTTCATATTTCAACTCGTAGAAACAAGTGCTAATTTTGAAACTGCTGGAAACGTTATTTAATTCGAATGGTGTGAATATTTAGATGATTATGGAGGGCCAGTATACCTATACTAGGCTTAGCCTCAACTGCATCTTCGACCACAAAATTTGTACCAAAATTTAGGTGAGATAGAACAAGGGCTAGCAGCGTCTTAGGCCACAGCGCCTCTGGCAGGTAGATTAAAAAAATGACTAATGGTGTCACAATTCAGTATTCAACACAAGATTTGTGTGCGCTATTTGTAGTCTGTAATATACTAATTAAGTGCAATAAACTTGGGTTGTAAAGTAAGTTTTAGCACATCTTGGATTTAAAAACGGTTTCGTTTTGTGTGCCTGTGCCCCAGATTACAGCCTGTAGGTTTACAAGGGGCGCTCGCTGAAGGATACGCTCCAAGCAGCCTTTCGCCTGTCCAGGCATGACAGATAAGCTGAGGGCTAGCCCATGAGAAAAAATAAATAGTAATACGTCCAAAAAATTCGTATAAGTACCCACTGAACTAAAAAAAATATTTTGTACAATACAAATTATATTGTTCTGCATGAGCTCGCGATAAAGTATAATTATTATGTATTTTTTTATTTTTTGTAGTTGTACACTACAGAGGTCGGCTGACTGAAAAAGGCGTGTTACTTAAGATTTAAAAATAAAAATTAAAAAATATATAATTGGTGGGTATTTTTAAAATTCAACATGGGTCACAAAAAATATTTCTGCAGCTGCTAAAATGTATACAGCTTTATCTTATTGTATAATTATAAATATAAAATGAATTCTCACCTAAGACACCCTTACGGTACCTGCTGTAAACAATATTACATTATGTAAGGTTCTTTATGAAAATAACTTACTTGGCACATCCGAAGATTCTTCCTCCATAATTGCCAGCTTACTCGGCCGCTTGTCATCTTCCGATTTCAACCCCATTCTCACAGGCCGAAAACAAACCGTCAAAAGAAAAACTAAAGAAATAATCAAGTCGTCAAAACGCGCCAAAATCGTATTTCGAACACCGATATTCACTCGTATCACAGCAGTTCTATTTCTCGCAATGTTATTAACAAGGTGTGATTATTTTGTTTATGGTCGTCGTTAAAGTAAAATTATTGTTAAATTAAATTACGCGTGCGTCAGTACGCCATGCCCGCCGCAGGTGAGAGACGTACGTAGCCGGCAAGAAGGTTTGTATCGACTGTCACGTTGGAAATAATGTAGCCTTGTTTTTAAGCCACCTCCACGCGACTTGCAGGCACGCAATGTCGCATAGAATACTACAATGCTTCACATCACAATAATCATGTCTAGGTAGGGCGGATCAGTGAAATTGACAAAGCAATTGTAGCGCATACAAGTAGGTATATACCTACCTCCTTACGTGTTGCACAGATAATGTATTAGCTAGTACCGAGCCACGAAGATTTGTCGTGTTTATCACACATCTATTAGCTACACATTTGAGATATCGTATTGAGAGGCATATCAGTGGGAGATGAAACGAGATAATGGAAATATGGTAGGATTTGCATTCCTTTTGCTCACGGAACAAAAAATGGATATGTATGTCATTAATATTCTGATAAGAAATTATTTTAATATAATACTGTATGAGAAAAATATATCAATTATTATAATATAATTGTATTATAGGAATTTAAAATAACAACATAGTGAAAAGTATGAAATAACTCGTGGAAGTCAGTAGTATCGTGCTGATTCAAAACACTGAACTCACATTTTCATGATGCATGATCCACAAATTATTTCTGAATTCTTTTCAGAATTGGAAGTGGGTCCTGTTTTTATTTCACCCTTTGTGGCAAATACTTTTTACCAACTTCCAAAAAAGAAGTAACACGTTATTTTTTTATGTTTGACCACGCGTAACTTTTTATGGTGCAGTCCGATTTTGATAATTCTTTATTGGAAAGGGTACCTGACCTTCAAGGTGGTCTCATATAAATTTTATCAAAATCGGTTGAGTAGTTCATAAGTTATAGTCAATTAACTGAAATAATATTTACCTGGATAGTTTAATGGTATTTGCTGTTGTCAACGATAAACACTATTTTTGGCGCGTTAAGCAGCCTATATAAATAAAATGAGTATTTTTTTCAAAAATCACAGAATTGTCTTCCTACACTGAAAAGTATGAAGTAACTTGTGGAAGTCGGTATTAAGCATGGTACCGACTCCAACAAGTTATTTCATACTTTCAAAGTTGGAAGTCGGTTCCGTTTCTTTAAAAATAAATAACTTTAATCTACTCGACTGATGTTGATAAAACTTCATTGAAAACAAATTTTATTTCCAATTAAGTTAATATTATGGTAGTATTCGCATCATGCTCAGATATTTACTAAAATTCAACTAATACCAGGCAAGCGTTGAGTCCCAAACTAAGCTAAGTCTTGAGACGCATAAAAGCGATTTTTGAATGAGTAATATGAGCAAGTGAACTCTGTAAATCTTTTTGAAGCAGTGATGGCTCAGTGGCCTTGGCTATGGACTGCCGCGCAGCAGGTCCATAGTTCGAATCCCGCCGCGGGCTTGAGCTTCACCGCATGGTGGAAGGACATTTTGCAAGTGCCCGCCTGGCTAGCGACCACCCTCAAGTAGAAAATCTGTCGGCAAGCACCTAACGGTGTGTTCCGGCAGCTGTCCTTGAGAGCCAGTTAAATTACAGGCACATGAGACTTAATAACTTTGTCTCAAAGTGACGGGCGCAGTGCAATTCATGACTTGTGATGAAATGCATCTGTTATAGGCAGATTGTTCCGTCACAATACCACAAAAAATACTACTATAATATAATAGTTACATGAGATATCTTCTCTGCCCACAAAATAATAATAAAGATTGGATGATAATATTACTTTTAAAAAAAAAGAACCGATGTCAACACTCAAATGTGTAAAATAACTTGTTGAAGTCCGTACCATGATGGTTCAAAAGTACCTATTATCACAATATTGTGGTACATGGTACCGACTTCGACAAGTTATTTCTCACATTATTGAGTTGAAATCGGATATTTTTTTGGAAAAAAAAAATAATACCCTTTTAAGTGACCCTTGCTACTTATGGGGTCGATTGTCATTCACTGTCTCATGACATGACTCTCATGACTAAATCATTAAAATAAGAAAATACTTTTCATTTATTAGAATGTAACACAAAAACAGCTTTTCCGATTTTGATGAAGTATAAATGGTAACACACGGCAAGCATCAGCTTTCAAATAAAAGAAGAATCATCAAAATCGGTTCACCCAGTCAAAAGTTCTGAAATAACATTATTTTTTATGTTTGTTAAAAATAAAAATAAAAAATGCAGATGAATCTAATAACTCCTCCTTTTTTGAAGTCGGTAGAAATAGACATTCACAAGACTTTCCTCCTTTCTTCCTTTGGAAGTCGGATAAAACCATCTGTTTTTGAAGTAACTATACTTAAGTACTTAGTAATGAGGATTTTTCCCTAAAGAAGGGACCGTCAGTGTGGACTAGGCAAGGGACGACATCCGTTATGGATCAAATAATATGTTAAATAATGTGCCTATACCTAAAACGATATTATTTATGTTATAATATTACTCATTTACCTGACTTATAAAATAGAAGATTCCTAAGTCAACAAGTAGGTGAAGCGAAGCAAATTCAACTACGGGATAATTGCAACTAAATTATATAATTCCGATTCCAAATATTATTTGAATATACGCTAGCCTTTAGGTACCTCTATCTATCATAGATGCTAACCATTGCTCTTTTTTATATTCTGTGCTGTAGATACAATTTTATTTAAAAAAAAATAACCCATTTAAAAAACTGGCCAAGTTCGAGTTAGATCTTGGAAAACTTCTGGGGCTAGTGTAAATTAAGAAAGTTACTAATTAGTAATTAATTAACTACTAAAAGGTCTAAAAGACATTAGTCGTGCGATGGGTTTTATCATAATTTGGAGAGCATGCGTAATTTTTATGAAAATGCTTAACTATAGCTAATATTTTTAAAATATTTATAAATTGTTTTAGAAAAACACTTCTAAATAGAAAATATACCTAGTGATGATTGCGCCCAATTTTATTGCAGAGCAAACATCATAAACGAAGATGCTTACTAAAATCCGTACGTCAATTTAATTTGTATTTTATACTGTACTGTACCAGCCGGATCCGAGACCGACCCGTGGTACAACTGCGATGACCAACTGGTTGTACTACGGAGAAAAAAGTTACCCATGGTTCAACTCTTTTTTTATATATTTATTATTATGATCCATGGTACAACTGTCCAACTGGTTGGACTAAGGGGATAAAGTAGTAAATGATCACCAAAAGTAGTATATGAAATTAAATTTATATGGCGCATCGCCGGCCGCTGCCGCGGCACGCTCGCTTCGCTCGCTCGGCTCGCGCGATGTTGTAGTCACAAGTAACCTAACGCTCCTCCTCGCTTCGCTCGTCGTCGCACCTAAATATGACTTTGCCCTAGACTATAGATAAATAAATAACTAGTCCATAGATAAATTCATTTCCCCTTAGTCCAACCAGTTGGACAGTTGTACCATGGATCATAATAATAAATATATAAAAAAAGAGTTGAACCATGGGTAACTTTTTTCTCCGTAGTACAACCAGTTGGACATCGCAGTTGTACCACGGGTCGGTCTCCGCCGGATCGTCCACTGCTGAATACAACCTCCTTTATCAATGGGGTGTTTGTCAAAATCCCCACGCTTGGCAGTCGTCTTGGGGATCGCAGTGTAAGTAGGCAGTTCTTTAGAGGGCGCTGCTGCGCACCTTCCAGTATTTTTCCTTAGTCGCCTCTTACGACACCAATGGGAAGATATAGGAGTGTATAATTCTTACCCTCTTAATAGCTTATAGGCTAGCCTTTGACCACTATCTCACCTGATGGTAAGTGATGATGTGGTCGAAGGTTTTGTACAGGCTAACCTAGAATTCCTGGCTTTTAAAGACATCTGCCGAAACACACTGTTAGGTGCTTATTTTCTACTTGAGAGTGGTAGCTAGCCAGGCGGAAATTTGTAAAATGCCCTACCACCATGCTACATCGACTGCCATCGTAAGACAACAACCGGGATCGACGGCTTAACGTGCCCTACATGATGCACATACCTACACGCTCAGTAATAATGTCACTACCGGTCAAGAATGGCTAAGCAAACTACGCTGCGAGAGCTCCAAAAGATTATATAGCAACAAAATAACAAGCAGCCTCTATTTACACCTCAACTGGAGATTTCTTCTGGTAGTATTTTTTTTTAACCAAACGAGTATTTTCTCTATTATTTATCTTGTTGTGAAACGATTCATGACATGTGACGCGTAGGTAGTGTGTGTGTAAATGCTATACATGGATCTACCAGGGCGTCAAGTCTGCTAATCAATATGAATCTATAATGGACTCGGCCTGGTCAATTTTGACAGCTTTGGTAGTCTACTAACTTCATATCGTTCATATGAAGTCAATATTGATTCAATCTCGGTTTTATATGAAAACGAATCGAAATAATAAAATAATAATAAATAATAACGAAATTGTTTTCTGAATTAAGTACCTTATTCTTCTCTTTTTATTTTTTGTTGGCAATATGGTCAAACCAGATTCATGTATTCGTAAGGGATCAGCAGACTACCGATTTTGTCTTGTATGAATCTATGCTGAATATGAACATGTAATTAGCAGACTTGGCCTCCTGTACAGTAAAACAAAAAAATATAGAAGATGGTCGCTTGGATAGGCAGTAGTAACTAAACTCAAAAAAGCGCTTTGTGAGTGGAAACGTCAGTACCCCATCTCCTTTCTCAACTCTGACAACTATGCCTGGAAATGCTGTCGCAGAATTAATGCGATATATTTGTCGTATTATTTTTCATATCTATAGGCGTACGTTACAGCCTTTCTAAAAAACATGTTCATTTGCCTTTTGACGACTCACTTCACGGCATGCGTTGCTTGAAGCGCTCGTAGCGAAATTTACTTAGCTGTTCTCAACCGATCAGCAACGTTAAGCAACGTCCGCAACGGTCATGACTTGGATGGGTGGACGCTGGTGACATTACTACTGAGCGTTTCCGTGCTTCGAAGGGCACGTTCAGCTGCCGGTCCCGGTTGTTGTCTAAGGATGGCAGTCGTTATAGCATGGTGGAAGGGCATTTTGCGAATGCCCACCTGGCTTGCTACCACCCTCAAGTAGAAAATCTGTTAACACACGGCAGCTTCAAATAAAAGAAAAATCATCAAAATCGGTTCACCCAGTCAAAAGTTCTGAGGTAACATTATTTTTTATGATTGTTAAAAATAAAAAAGAAAAGAAAATAGAAAAGTAGAAAATCTGTCGCCAAGCACCTAACGGTGCGTTCCGGCAGCGTTTCTTGAGAGCCAGTAGTTCTAGGTTAGCCTGAACAACATCTTCGACCACATCATCACTTACTCAGGTGAGATAGTGGTCAAAGGCTAACCTATCAGGCATAAAAGAAAAAAAAAATGCGTCGATTGCATCGTCCCTTTCAATACGGTCCACTGCGGTGCCTATCTACTTATTATAAAAAATCAATATAAGTAAGTTTCCTATGTGCTTTCATAAATCATATAAAGAACATAAAATAGTGCTCACAGACTGAGTAACGGCTACAAAATATTTGAATGTAAAAATATAAAGGAAATAATAAGGTACAGACCCACCAACTTATCTGTTCAGGCGGCAGAAAAAAGAACTACAATATACCCTGAAATTGTGACAGTTTGTAGTTGATTTACATGACCAGTAGCGCCCTCGAAAACTGCACAGTTAAGTTGGTGGTACTGTAGGTACTACAGCCGCCTATAAATCAATTAGTCAGTGTTACCAGATATGTTACGGTATTTATGTATTATTCTACCAATATTTGTTCATTAATGGCAATGCGTGAGAAATCAATTGACATTTGTTTTGGATTCTCTTACTCACAATGAAGTGTTTGTTAAACATTGTACGAAACAATAATTAGAAAACGTACTTTATACCGACTGGTCCAAAAACGGTAAATTACGTTTTGAAGCAGTGATGGCTCAGTGCTTTGGCTATGGACTGCCGCGCAGCAGGTCCATGGTTCGATTCCAGCCACGGGCTTGAGCTTCACCGCATGGTGGAAGGGCATTTTGCGAATGCCTGCCTGGCTAGCGACCACCCTCAAGTAGAAAATCTGTCGCCAAGCACCTAACGGTGTGTTCCGTCAGCGGTCCTTGAGAGCCAGTGAAATTACAGGCACATGAGACTTAACAACTATGTCTCATGGTGACGGGCGCAGTGCAATTCGTGACTTGTGACGAAATGCATCTGTTATCCCTGATGTTAAGTGAACTAACCTCTGCCTATAACAGATGCATTTCGTCAACGACAAATTGCACTGTGCCCGTCACACTGAGACGTACAGTTGTTAGGTCCCATGTGCCTGTAATTTTACTGGCTCTCAAGGACTGCTGCCGCAACACACTGTTAGGTGCTTGGCGACAGATTTTCTACTTGATTTATCTGACATAAAAAATTTGTTAACATTTTTTGTTGCAAATTAAATTCTCTATAACTTTGGTCTTGGAACTTTTTGTGGTAGAACTATAAATAAAAAAGTTATAAGTGAAAATGTTCAGAAATTCGAGAAAAAAAAAAATATTTTTCTATATAACTTTTTTTTTATCATTTTACGAAAAGATGATATCAGAACATTTTTGTAGATCGTTTTTTAAGGAACAACTTTTATAGGCAACATTTTTTCATTAAGTCAATAGCTAAGGTTTTACACCGCTCCGAAGTGAGGACTATTTTTCAGTACTCACAAGTACTTACAGTTATACATATTTTATACGTGGGTACTAATAATGTGTCATCAGTTTTTTTTATTTTTTTATTTGTTATTATAATTCTTTTAATTATTAATTTTGCAATATTATTAATAATAAATTATTGACTCTTTTCCCCACCACCCACGAGGCAGAGTCTGGAGGCGCGTTTTTTTTACGTGGTATCCCCAATAGGCCTAATCCACGGTGATTTTCTAAATTTGAACTATACTCCGTCCTCAGTCTTTTCGATGGACCAGGCTGCGGCTCAGCATTCTGAGTTAAATATCAGTGGGAGACCTGGAGAAGGAAGGGGTGTCAAAGTCGGCGGTTCATCATCAAAGTCATTTTCATTTATTAATTCTGAGAGCTCCATTACGTTGCTGCAAGTCTCTCCAGAACAATGGAAGCACACTGCGGAACATTTTAGCCCTGCTTTTCGACATCCACCCATCGCTCCACAGTTTCCTGTGCATTTGCAAAAGATCAATTTTAGAAGCTCAGGGGGTGCTGGAGGTTTAGAGCTCTGCACTGGCATCAATAATTTTCCACATTTTTTCATGACCGCGCGCGACGTTGCTTAACTTTGCTGATCGTTTGAGAACAGCTAAGTAAACTTCGCTACGAGCGCTTCATTCAAGATTGGATTAGGAAGCGTATACAAGGCTTACATGAGTGAGGAGGATAGTTTGGAGCTGGGAACCGTCCGTACAACCCATGAAGCAAGGACTTCTTCATGGTACGTTCTCAACGATGATCAAAAGCAGATTCAGGTGGATAGGAACCATGATATGATAGCTAACTTCAACCCAGGCTTATCTCAAAGCGTTTCCGGTAATATGACAGGTAAAGAATCATGGATTTATAAATATTTCCCGTAGATGTACAATGCACATAGCAGTAAAATTATTGTTATCAAATTATAAATTTACGAGGGGAAAAATTATAGTTATTTGGGGGTTCGAACCCGAGCCATCCACCCCTATAATAGCCGCGGCATGGTCTGACCATTTAAGCTAACATGACATGACTTATAACTCTACTTTTCCTCTCGTTCTTTAACCATCATATGGGGATGGAGCGACACCTATAGTTCAACTTAGGTTGTACTAAAAGGGTTTTTCAACAAGAACTTTGTTTTCTAAAACAAAATAAAACAAAGAATTTAGATGAAGGTGATTTAAATTTTTATCGTATTACGTAGAGAAAAATGGCAATTAGGAATGAAAAATGATATCTGGCAAATGTCCACCACGAGCACGCTGACAGATGTCGATTCTTACATCAAAGTTTTTAATCACTTTTTGGCAAAATCGCTGGTCTGTTTCGTTACTCACATGACGGATTTTGAGTTTTAAGGCTGCAATTGATTCGATTGGCTCCGTAGAGACTCTATCCTTAACATAGCCCAACAAAAAATAATCCAGTGGTGTTAAATCATATGATCTGGCTGGCTACTTAACCGCTGAATTTCGTGAAATTATGCGATCAGGAAATTTCGTTTGCAATAAATTGATCGTTTCTGTATCTCTCCAGGCTGGAAATGCGGTAAAGGTCAATGGGTCACGCTATCGCGAGATGTTAACAACTCAATTTTTCAAGAATTGGAAAGAAATTTGCATAGAAAGGAAATTTGGTATACATGAAGTAATAAAAATTTCATAATAAAATTTTAAATTAACTCATGAAATATATTGATAGTGATCCTAGGATACAGGTTGTTTAAATATTGTAAGTAGATAAAGGGTTCTGCTTTATGGCATACAATCATGAGGGTAAAGAATTATCATATAATGAAGTCAAATTATATATCCCTACAGATTACTGTCATTTAGCTATCACCAATATACAATATAAAATTATTTGATAAATTATTTAAAAATTCTACTACGCCTTGGTCATTACAAAATCAATTCTCTTAAAGTGTAGACTTTCGTTTCGACTTTCTAAATTATTTTTCATGATACCATGGAATTGTAGGTGCAGAATTCTGTTTATAATATATTTTCATGACATCACTAAGGTAATAGTTTTGAAGCAGTGATGGCTCAGTGGCATTGGCTATGGACTGCCGTGCCGCAGGTGCATGGTTCGAATCCCGCTGCGGACTTGAGAGCCAGTGAAATTACAGGCACATGAGACTTAACAACTATGTCTCAAGGTGACGGGCGCAGTGCAATTCGTGACTTGTGACGAAATGCATCTGTTGTAGGCAGATGTTAGTCCGCTTAACATCAGGTGGGCCTCGTGCTTGATCCGTCACAATAACATAAAAAAAAGTCATAGAGTTTAGTTACCTAGCTAATTATTTTAATTGTCTATATTGAGTTTAGTTAAATCTGTAGGATTATTATTACTTATCTTATTAACAATTTTTAGGTGGTTTAAGTAAAATCTATTTTCAACTTTCTAAATATCAAGTATACCTCCATATAAGAATTCATTACCTATCCTAATATTTCCCACATTGAAGTAACGTTATTAACTTCATAAGCCAATTTCGTAACAGGAGTTCTACGACTGCACGCCTTTATACCATCTTCGGTTGCACTTAAATGATAAATAAAATCTTTTTACATGGATAGATGAACTCTTCATTGAAACACCATAATTTCTATATAAATATTGCGTAGTGTGCTAGGTATAAAGTAGTAAGTAAAAAATATTTTTACAAAATTACAAATATACGATGGAAAAAATTAAGATTTAAGTGTACGGGATTCGAACCCGCGTCCGCCACCCCACAAGTGCCTCCGGATGATAGTAAACGCACCACGCTATGCGAAGAATGCAACTATCGCCCGTGACCTAAAGATAGATAACTTTGACAAATTTATAAGAAGTCGTACAACCAAGATGTTCAGCAGAGCAGACGCCTCGAGCTACGCACATATTAAAGACATAGCTCCTCTCCACGCGCGACCACCGGATCTAACAAGAGGGAAGAAATCGAAGCCACTCGCAAGAGAACTAGTTAGAAGAGATAAGGACACAGAAGAAGCTGCGACAGAAATGACGAGACCCTCGGCGGTCCCAGTCTCGGTCGCTGATCGGTCCGCTGGGCTTCCCACCAGCGGGATCAACCTGGCGTGGCCTGATCGCCCAGACACCTAACGACCGCTGAGCGGTCAAATCATGAGGTCGGGCTTTATATGAGCCAAATCATGACTCGCTCATAGTAATGAGTGAAAGAGAAGCCGGGGAAAGAGGGCCCTGCCCTGATAGCCTTTACCCTCAAGCAGAACATCTGCAAGAGAAGAAGACCGACGTTCGTCCACCACCCCCTTAGCTGGGGTATGCTCTAATCAATTGAGCTAACATGACGTCATAACTCAAATCTTTCCTATCGTTCTTTAACCATCGTATTGGGATGGAGCGACATCTATAATACCACTCACGTTGTACTACAAACAAGAAATATCTTTCAATATTTTTTTGTATTTCACGTGTTTGTCACAATATTTTACAGGAATAAACTAATATTTGTGGTTTTTATATTGCCCCAGCTGAAACGACATAATTTTCGCTAAAATATTCCTACGAGTATACTTATGTAAATTACTCACAAACAGCGCATGTTCATAATAAAATTTAACAGGACACGTTGAATACATTATCATTATTTTTATTAATTATGACTTTTATAAGGTAAATGTAAACGCGAGACATTCGTGATTCACTGATTGAACCATTTACTTTGGTTTTGTTGCCCTGACACACACACACACACACGCATACATCAACAGTCATAATGTTGCCGTTGCAGAGTTCTCCTACACTGGTTTCTGTGTTTTCCATAATCCCCATGCTTGGCAGGCGTCTTGGAGATCCTAGTGTCAGATAGCTACTCAGCTATCTTACACTGCGATCTCCAAGTCTTTCGAAGCGCTCGTAGCGAAGTTTACATAGCTGTTCTTAACCGATCAGAAAAGTTAAGCAACGTCCGCCGCAGTCATGAGTTGGATGGGTGACCGCTAGTGACATTACTACCGAGCGCTTCCGTGCTTCGGAGGGCACGTTAGGCCGTCGGTCCCGGTTGTCGTCTTAGGGTGGTCTTAGGGCATTTTGCGAATGCCTGCCTGGCTAGCTACCACCCTCAAGTAGAAAATATGTCGCCAAGCACCGAACAGTGTGTTCTGGCAGCTGTCCTTGAGAGCCAGTAATTCTAGGTTAGTCTGAACAACATCTTCGACCACATCATCACCTACCGTCAGGTGAGATAGTGGCCAATGGCTAACCTATCAAGAAAAAAAGGGCTGCTGCCCATTTTCTGGTATTTTTCAATTCTTCGCCTCTTACTAGCATTATTCTAGCTCGGCACATAGCTATTAATATACCAAATCTAAGCACTTTAAGTATTTATTCGAGGTAACATAAAAAAATGCGGCATTTAACAAAACACAATGTCATTCCAAACTCCAAACTCATCTTATCATGCACCACGATTAGATACACCACTCGAGCCGCATATGGTGTCGTGGCGGGGCTCGAGGGCCTCGAGGTAAATTTTTTTTTATATAATGTATTGGCAAGCAAGCAGACGGCCCACCTGATTGTAAGCGATTACCTTTCGCCTATGGACATTTGCAACACCAGCGGCGTTACCAATGCGTTGCTAACCCTGTAAGACTCTTTTAACACCTTTTTTGAAGGAATCCATACCGTAGGTCTTCGGAAAAACACTAGATGGAAAATCATTCCACATTTTGCAAGTATGCGGTAAGAAGCAGCGCATAAATCGAGCTGGGTCAGAATTGTTCCAATTCGAACCATATAACTGTCGTTGCGTCGTTCCTTGTGAACAAGTTGATGCCCCGCCAAATTTGAGACGTCCTGTATAATGACAATAGAGCAACAGGTTCTTTTTGTTATTTAGGTGTGACACTGATCTCTTTTCTTTATGGATAGCTTTATGAAACAGCAATATGAGGTTTAGATTTAGTAGTGGTAATTGGGTCACTCGGTATGTGTCTTAACTGAGTGTAAACTATCCAGTAGGTAGCGGCATTCTAGACCTTCTTATACAAAAATCTAAAAATCGTGATCGTATTCCCCAAAATGTTAGGAAGAGGAATGATATCTAAGCATCCACGTTCGCCAGATAAGTTTTCGTACCATGTAATTAGGAGCGAGTCTTTTGCTATCTATCGGACACAGTTGCAGAATCCGGATTACTCTTTTGTTTTTGCAAGAAAAATCAAATAACTTCTGTACCTAATAATCCGATCGAAAGGACTTCAAGATTCCAAAGTGAAGCTTTCACTCACACACATGCAGCGTCCTTCATAAACTCGTATGAAATGTAGAAAGGTAGGTTTTTAATAACAAACCTTTTCAAAACTATGTGAGTCTATCTATGAACAAAACAAACTGAATTAAGTATGAGAGGTATTATATATTCTGGGCCGCTACTACAATTCAACGAAGTTTCGTTTTTCGTGTTGGAGCGACACACTAAACAACGGAAATTTAATTTGCGGTACGAAATTCAGTGTTTGATATAGTCTATGGACCGCATCGTTCATCACAAATCATGCCCGCTATGGAATCTTCCATACTACTCTGCGAACGCTATTATGCCTCAATCAATTAAACGAGAGACATTTCCCATGGTAAGACTCTGAGAATCCTAGTTATGGAGCTCAGCGAGAGGTGTCGCTACTGTTCTAAAACATACAGGTTAGATATTTAGAATTTATGTGAATGTGTTTGTCCTCTATAGGATAGGATAGGAATTTATATTCTCATTAGTATTTGTGTTCTTTCTCTATATTTAGATCTCGATTTTGACTTATAAGCAAACGGATAAATTATAATTTCATATTTGGAAAATGTACAAACCATACGAAAACGATTTAAAAAAAAACAGAATCTACACAGGCAAATGCTTGCAAGTATAAGCTACGAACGAAGTTAAACAAAAGTAAGCCAATACGTGTTTTGCGGATAACTTACTTTCGGACCCTAAGTTCGATACTCCGTCGAATTGTAGTAGCGGCCTTGTTTATCGTGAATTTTCCCATTCGCGCTTTTGCCTGAATAACAATGACGATCTCTCAAGTTCAGACTCAAGTAACAAACAACAAGTGATATTTTGATTTCCACAGTTTTAGCGCTGAAACCATGGGTAGCTATTGCCTAGTCATGTTAGGACTTTATACATTATAGGAGTTTTTACTATCAGGTACTAATTGTTCACAGAAATATCCGTTAATAGCCGGGATATTCAAACTTTTATACATATTTTAGTTCTGTTCCTAGTTCGTCTGACTATTGTGCTGTATCACATAAAACGCGAGGTTCGGAGAAGTTTATTTAAGATATCTAATATACTATTATAATGAGAATTCATTGAATTGGTTACATTAGTTACGTATAGTACGTATGTAGGTAGGTATTTTTTAATACTATTTAAGGTGTTAGAGGTCAACTATGGAATTGTGTGCATTGCCGTTCAATAACTTTTGAAGTTAGTATACGTACAACATTATATTAAACCCGCGAATACCATGATCGTGTTGAATAGTTATCAAACCTAGCTACAAACGCGATAAAACTGATAAAGTTTTGTATTTTCCACCATAGACGTCAATTTCCACTTTAAAGGAGTGCTCCTGTCCATATATTCTAGATCAATGACGAACGTTCTAGAAACAAGATAACGTACGGATAGCGTACGAATAACTATTGAGTAGAGCAACTGACAAAAGCGCTTGTTGTGTTATGTTTAGGTGTCTATATATACGAATAGGTAGCTAAGAACGTGCATATGGGTATTTATAAAGTTTTTAGGATTCAGTGCTAGAAAACGACCTATTACCACAGTGTAAGAAATATTCAGTAGCTTAACCCCTTAGATGTAAGCGAACAGCCGACGCCGCAATATGCTTGCCACAACGCCTAGGGTTGTCACTGTTTTGTCATGTGACTATTATACAATTTTAATATATGAAGTGTTTGATGTTTTACGTAGAATAATGTCATAGACCAATAAAGTAAGCAATTATTAATATACAAAATCACACATATACGATAGGAAAAATGTAAGTCATGTGCGGGATTCGAACCCGCGTCCATCCACACATTGAGCCAGGGTATGCTCTAACCAATTAAGCTAACATGACGGCATAACTCAAATCTTTTCTATCGTTCTTTAACCATCGTCTTGGGATGGAGCGGGTTCGAATCCCGCACATGACTTAAATTTTTCCTATCGTATATTAGTGATTTTGTAATGTAATCCGCATAGCAGGCGTTATTGCAAACCTAACAATATTACTATCATTAATAGTTGTAATTTGTGGTCATCCTTCTCAAATTACTGATTTACATATGTATATTTAAGTATATGCCGAATTATTTTTTGTTTCACCAAGTCTTTCAATGCAAAATACAAAATCACGCTCGGTGCGATGCCACAGAATAGATATTAGTACTTATTTCTAAGCGCCTCCCGGCACGGAGACTCGCTCCCCTGCAGACATCTAACTAGAAATGAAATTAATAAAAAATTACTCTACTTTTTCATTAATTTTTCACACTGATATTATTATTAGATATTGACGTCAATAGAGTACCTAATTAGAAAATAATTTTGCTAACAAATAAATTAAATAGATTTCATTCGATGATATAAATTATATTTTTATATAAGTAAGTATTGTTAATTTTCTATAAAATACTTTTCTAAGACTTTGTGATTGTGAAGAAGTCATCCTATTTCATCACATCATTTTATAATTTGCTACTGTCAACCTATATTTTTCATACTTTATATACTCCGATTCTCATTCAATTAAAAAAAACAATCACTACAACTCAGACTTGCCTAATTTGACGCATTATACCGGAGCTCTCATTGCGAGCAGTATTGATTACTTACCTAGTTTTAATATAATATAGCAAGGTACCTACTTACTTAAATGTACTTAAAATCTACTTAAATTAAAGTGAAGCTTATTTGTACAAATGTTTATTTGTCAAAATAACAATATATTAAAGTCCTTCTCATTGTATAATTTTTTTGTGTTCCTGACATTCGCTGTTCCTGGTTAACCAAAATCCTGATTCGTACCATTCCTGCATCCCCAAACCATCTGTGACAATAAGCAGTTAACGTTTTTTCATTTAAAAATTTTCCAACATTTTCGGGGTCCATATTTTAAGCCTTTATGGGACATTTAATTTTTTCTAGTCCAGTTTCTTTCACTGTCGTCGTGTCATGGAGTAGTTTCTAAATATTGTAGTTTTTCTATGAATGTATAAGCCGCATGTGGTGATTGTCATCTTTACCTGCAGAGCTAAGTGGGTCAATGATTTTTTTTTTTTATGGGATAGGAGGACAAACAGGCGGCTCTCTTGGTGGTAAGTCACTGTCGCCCACGAACATCCACAACATCAGAGGTCTCAAGGATGCGTTGCCGGCCTTTGAGGAGCGAATATGCTCTCTTCTTGAAGGCCCCTAAGTCGTATCTGTTCCGAAATACTTCACCAGGCAGCTGGTTCCAAATTGTGGCAGTGCGAGGTAGAAAATGCCGTGAAAATCGCAAGGTATTGTACTTCCAGACTTCCATCGACATGAAATTTATGAAACATCATGCTTTGTTGGGACGTCCGATGGCGAAATTGAGCTGCTGGTAGTAAATCGAATAGTTCCTCGGAACACTCCCCGTGATAGATACGGTAAAAGATGCAGAGTGATCCAACATCTCTTCGCAGTGCCAAAGGGTCGAGCCGACCGGAGAGAACTTGATCGTCGACGATTCGAGTCGCTCTGGGTTGGATGCGGTCATATTCACATTTATAATATTTGTATAATTATAAGAAACTAGCTAGCGACATAAACACACACTTAAACATTAATATATACAATTACATAATATATTCACTGAATACGTGCACTCAATGTCAAAATAGAACAAGTTTATTTTTTTTTTCATGTCACTTACGCATTATTTCTTTTGCTCTTCATCACTCCTACGTTTGACTACAGTTTCTCTTTTCTTGTACACGCAAAAAAATAATATTAGGTACAACAAACACTCAAATACAAAAGTAGTCATTTTTTTTAAGTTTGCAATAACGCATGCTCTGCGGGTTACATTACAAAATTACAAATATACGAGAGGAAAATCCCGCACATGACTTAAATTTTCCTCTCGTATATTTGTAACAAAAGTAGTCAACTTTAGTTTTTTTTTTGTTATTATGACGGAACAAGCTCGAGGCCCACCTGATGTTAAGCGGACTAACCTCTGCCTATAACAGATGCATTTCGTCACAAGTAACGAATTGCACTGCGCCCGTCACATTGAGACATAGTTGTCAAGTCTCATTGTGCCTGTAATTTCACTGGCTCTCAAGGACTACTGCCGGAACACACCTTTCGGTGCTTGGCGACATACTTTCTACTAGAGGGTGGTAGCTAGCCAGGCGGGCAATCGCAAAATGTCCTTCCACCATGCGGGGAAGCTCAAGCCGGCGGTGGGGATCGAACCAGGGTACTGCGGCACGGCAGTCCATAGCTATTACCGCTCGGCCATCATCGCCTCAAAAGTAGATGCGTAACAGTGCACGACCAAGGTTAGAGCGAGAGGTATGCACAATTTGTTTCGTCGCCCACACGTCTGTTTGCTGAGATGGCTCGGCTCGGCCGTCACTGAGGGTTTTTACACAGGAATTATGTATAAAACACATTTTTCTTAGTTTTCTTTATAAAATTATTATAATTTTAGCTGTAATATTGAGATGCTAATTTTTATATTTATCTTTTAGTTAAACAATAG
This sequence comes from Plagodis pulveraria, assembly GCA_963890685.1. Classification (NCBI taxonomy): domain Eukaryota; kingdom Metazoa; phylum Arthropoda; class Insecta; order Lepidoptera; family Geometridae; genus Plagodis; species Plagodis pulveraria. The sequence goes on along the minus strand of OY982960.1, from coordinate 26,581,213 downwards.
CCATTGTAAGTAATTTATTACTAATTAAATACGCTCCGTTTATAATATGCAGAAAGTAGTTTAATAAGCAATAAAAACAAATAAAGTTGACGATATTCTGACCTCTAATTTAAGGTAACGATATACATCTAGAAAAAAAAAATCAGCGCATTTTAGAGGTGAAGATTTGGTCCAGTTTATGTGTTGAGCAGTTTTGCTGTTTTCTTTTATTTATATTACTATGAGTATGTAGCAGGTGCTCAAACCTAACCCGAAATGTGCGACTGGACACGACAGCGCCGTGTTTATCGTATGATATACTAATCACACTTCTTCTTTTTGTAACTTAAAAAAAAATGTAGCATATGTATATCAAGATTTTTTATGTGTAAGTACCAATTATTTTTTTTAGGTCGTTAATAACTTTGCTTTAAAAATATATCAAAGATGCGCAAATTAGAGGCTACGCGTCAACTTTTTAAGACCATGTTTGTAAGACGTTAAGAGGAACGGGAAGAGAAGCTCGTACAAAAAATAGGTATTTTAACAAAGTGATGCTATCTCGCCGCTAAACGCCCGAACAGAATAGTGCGATAAGGACCATTGCAGCTTCTTCAAGTTTTGAATTAGAATTTGCGCATAATTTGCGTACTGGGAGAAAACTTTTCTCCTATAGTAAACATTAATCAAATCTAAAAATTTTGGTCATATTTTATAACTGACAGAATAAACTAGGTTTATAGGTTTTTCTTTTTTTTTATTTATCCTTATTTTTCCTATAAATAATTCACAAAGTAGATATACAAGTTTTGAGAGAATATCGGTATTTAAATGCCCATTAATTCCAATTCCTTTGAGATAATGATAAAAATCAAAACCTATAAACCTGGATATTGATAACATCTATAATATTTTCAAAAATCATCAAAGTAGGTGATTATTTAAGGGGGTATATACGTTTTCTCTTTTTGTATGAAAATTTGAGACTTCCCTCCAGTCTTAAGACCATGCCACAAGCCTGAAATACTACCAAAGGGTTTCCGAATGAAAAATTTAAGATCTTTTTTAATTTCCTTGAGACAGAGTTTACTCGCAACATATATTTCCTGCAAATAAAATTTACAACGTGGATGAAACAGGACTAAATATTTTTCAATCAAGAATATCTATTGTTGTGTAAAGCCAAAAAGCCTCACAACGGCGACTAACGAAAATCAAATCATGCTGATTTTAGATGGCCATTACAGTTACACACGTATACTTTGCTCGTTAAAAAAGAAAACGCCAGTCAGAATACGACAGTCCGGCACAGGGAGTAAAGCTGGTACAGCTTAAAGCGTTTCACAGACAACAGCTATAATATAAAGCTATATATTTATAGCTCGATATATTTCAATACATCTCATCTTTTGAAGCGCTCGTAGCGAAGTTTACTTAGCTGTTCTCAACCGATCAGCAAAGTTAAGCAACGTCGCGCGCGGTCAGGAGTTGGATGGGTGACCGCTAGTGACATTACTACTGAGCGTTTCCGTGCTTCGGAGGGCACGTTAAGCCGTCGGTCCCGGTTGTTGTCTTAGGATGGCAGTCGTTATAGCATGGTGGTAGGGCATTTTGCGAATGCTCGCCTGGCTAGCTACCACACTCATGTAGAAAGTCTGTCGCCAAGCACCTAATGGTGTGTTCCGGCAGCTGTCCTTGAGAGCCAGTACTTCTAGGTTAGCCTGAACAACATCTTCGACCACATCTTCGACACTTACCATCAGGTGAGATAGTGGTCAAAGGCTAAACTATCAGGCATAAAAAAAAAAAAAAAAAAAACATATTTTCCATAAAAATTGACAAGTGACAACACACGGCAGCTATAATATATAAACTTTTATATAGACCTTTACATTTTCGTTTATTAATACCGACAGGTTTATTTCCTAAACATTTATATTTTAATTGATTATTAGTTTTTTATTTTTTAGTTAGTAACGAAAAGTTTTATTATTAAATAAGTGTATCCTTGATTTTATGAAGGTTTTCATTTCGCTTTGTACACTTGCCCTATCTTTTTACTGTAAGTACCTATTTGTAGTTTAGAGTTTAGAAAAATTAAAAGTATATGCATTTATTTTAACACTTTGTCCATTACGTATCAAATTAGTAAATTATTGAAACTAAGTAGAAAAAATGATGACGCAATATCAATCTCGCTCATATCAGTGGTTTTTGTTTTACTATTTTGTAGGGGCAAGAACAATGGAGGGGCGTGCATTTTTAGACTGAAATATCTTCTTACGTATTAATTATACATATCATAAGTTTTCTCTAAATTGATTACTTTGCATACCTTGTGTGATATTTCACTGATACCTACTTTATTACCTAGTTAAAAAAAACTATCTAATCTACGAGCAGTACATGACATCAAGTACTTTGTTTCTAATAAACCAAATCTTGAAATGTATTTGTGTCCATTTTATTTGCACAATGCTTGTGAGCATTTGCCAACATTGTCGTCGTAAATAAGTACTTGATATGTGAAGAGCATATTATCTATAAATATACTACGTAGGATATAAACTAGGTTATAAAACCATACATACCAATAAGTTTTTTTTTAAATAATGTTGAATTGATTAAAGTTTATTACATAAAAAATAACCCAAACATATTAATATGTATCACTAACAACGCTTATATGCCTTACTGAGTAGTAATATAACTAACTTCAAGTATTATAAGTATATTATTACTAAGTATTTTCTTTGGGTCCGTGGCTTAGGCCCCCAGTGGTCGACGCACCTGTGGCTCACGCCCCCGATTCTAATAATTTTGATTTTAGGCCTTATAGTGTTAAGTTACCTAGAAAGTATATTGTTTGTTACTATTATCGCAAATTATATGTGAAGATGAGACGTGGTCCTTATCTGTGGTCCTTATAGACAAGCTCAGAGTCGCTCAACGAGCTAAGAGGGAGCTATGCTCGGAGTATGGCATTGCGCGGTAAAATCCAGATTGAGTATATTCGCCAAAGAACCAACGTCACCGACATCGACATAGCTTTAGGTAATTCTGAAATTAGCAAGTTGAAGTGGCAATTAGCGAGCCACATTGCTCGACAATTTGATAACCGATGGGGAAGAAAGGTTCTCGAGTGGTTACCACATTACATCGGAAGACTTAGAGTTAGTAGGCACTAGGTGGACTGATGCCATCGTGAAAGTCGCGGGTAGCCAATGGTTACAAGTGTCTAATAGCCGTTCTTTGTGGCGTTCTATGGGGGAGGCTGTGTTTAGCAGTCGACGTCTTCCGGCTGATGATGATTATTATGGCGAATTAGGTATTTATTTCCAAAATTAACTGTAACTACCTTTTATTTTATTTTTCCTGATAAGTTAGCCTTTGACCACTATCTCACCTGATGGTAAGTGATGATGTGGTCGAAGATGTTGTTCAGGCTAACCTAGAAGAACTGGCTCTCAAGGATAGCTGCCGGAACACACCATTAGGTGCTTGGCGGTAATTTTCTACTTGAGGGTGGTAAGTAGCTAGCCAGGCATTCGCAGAACGAGAAACGTAAGATAGATGGCACAGTAGGTATACGTTTATATCTGTAGAAGTAAAAAATAAAATGTGCCAGATACGAAAAAAAACACAATTAGCAATTTAGTGTGCAGGGCGGGTAGTTAGATCGTTAAATGCTAATAGCTTGTTATGTAATAATTGAATTTGGATTTTATTAATGTTTTTGTAGTTATAATACTACAATTTAGATATAATTTAATTGGTAAAACTCATTATTGCTGCTATTAACCAAAATACTAAGGTTCTCAAAACCCCAAAACGAAAAATAATAATCAAGCCATGGATTACTAAAGCTCTCCTTCGTTGCATGCGAAATAGAGATAACTTATATAAAAAACTGAAAAAAGACTCCAAGAATGAGATATTGAAGCTAACATATAAACGCTATAGAAATTTTTGTAATGCACAACTAAAAAAAGCTAAGAGGAATTTTGAAAGACAGGAACTTGACAACGCCAAAAATGATAAGAAAAAACTATGGTGTGCTATCTAAAATATAACTGGTCAAAGAAAAGTTGTTGACCACTCAACGTGCTTGTTGTCCTCTACGGATCCAATTGGAGAGATTAATAAGGTTAATTGTTTCTTTGCGAATGTGGGAAGAAAACTAGCAGAAGCCAAAACATTAAGTGCACCCTTGAGTTCTGTAACTGAACCTCACCTATCCTTAGCACCACAAAACTCATTTTCTTTACTTCCCACAGATGAAAACGAAGTACATCAATTGCTCACTAGACTAAAAGATAATGGTACTGTTGGAGTTGACCAAATATCTGGTAAAATAATCAAAAGGTACTTACCCCTTCTGGTTTCTCCATTAACCCACATCTGTAATTTAGTCTTTAGTACTGGTGTTTTCCCCCGATCGTTCAAAACTGCTCTCATTAAGCCCATCCATAAAGACGGAGATAGAGACTGTGCCAACAACTGTCGGCCTATTTCTTTACTGCCAACTCTTTCTAAAATACCGGAGCGTCTTATTAACAAGCGTTTGACTAACTTCTTGGAATCCCATAATCTTCTTTCCAACTCTCAATACGGCTTTCGTTCTGGTCTGTCTACGAATCATGCTGTTGATGAGCTTGTTAACTCAGTTATTACAAATTTAGATGGTAAAAAGAAATGCGAAGTAGTGTTTCTTGATCTAGCTAGAGCATTTGACACAGTCTCTATCCCTCATCTGTTAAGTAAGTTGGAAGGCTTTGGAGTCCGAGGATTACCCCTGGAACTCTTCAAGAGCTATTTAACTGATCGTAAGCAGCGTGTTAAGATAGACCACTGGATTAGCGATGAAGAAAGGGTAGTTTATGGCGTGCCGCAGGGTAGTATCGTTGGCCCTACCCTGTTTCTTACCTACATAAATAGCCTTTGTAATATCCAGCTTCAGAAAGGAAAAATCCTAACATTTGCCGATGACACGGCACTTTTCTTTAGCGGAGACAACTGGACTGAAGTCTTCTCTGTAGCCGAACGTGGTCTAAATCAAGTTTGTATGTGGCTTAATAATAACGTTCTCACGCTCAACGTTTCTAAAACTAAGTACATGACCTTTGCCTTCAAATCAAACCAATTACCGCCATCCAATTTTAATATTACTGCCCACGTCTGTAACGAAGTTTCCATACGATGTCAGTGCAAGCCCCTTCAGAGAACCGATTCTTTTAAATACCTAGGTGTCACTATAGATCAAACTCTAAATTTTAAACCCCACATTGATATTCTTGTCTCTCGTACGCGTAAACTCATATATATTTTTAAATCTTTAAGGCAAATTGCTGACCGTGACACAATTAAAATGGTATATAGTGCCCTCTGTCAACCTATTATGGAGTACTGCATCACCTCTTGGGGAGGCGCCGCTAAGACTTATCTAATCAGGCTGGAAAGGGCACAACGAGCCGTCCTCAAAGTTGGTGCTGGGCTCCCTTACCGATTTCCTACCACTCAACTTTACAAAGATTGGAACGTTCTCACGGTAAGGCAGACCTTTGTATTGAGAACCATTCTCAAACAACACTCTCTCTCTGGATACGAGCCGGATCTTTTAAACGTTAAACGCCGCACAGGTACCGTTTGTCCTACGAATAAGTTTCGTACCATGCTATCCCATAATTTCTTCTGTTTCCTTGGTCCATACTTATACAACAAATTTAATAGTAGGTTAGAAATATACCCATTACATAGTTATGGTTGCAACAAAAAAATAACGACCTTGTTAAAAACCCTCGATTATGAAACAACAGAAAAAATACTTGAAGTTCTAAATTGATCATAATTGTCGATACCGTAAATCAAATAGACTCATCAAAATTACTCATAAAATCTTCTATCATGGAAGTGTTGATTAAAACTCCTGATAACAGATGCTATTTAAAAAAATAAAAATAAAAAACCGTCCTCTCTCACTGTTTCATTATCTCTTTACAACACTACACTCATATGATTCCCTCACATACAGACACACTTTAAAACAAAATACACACATTCAAACATGCATTATATGTAGTAATATTAGAATACGCACTCCTTATTGTACTTTCCGTTATCTATTTCCATAAATGCACTTTTCACTTTTTCACCTATAATCTGCGGATTGGAGGTCCTGGTGACTTGTAATACAGGTTTTTAAACCTAACTCAGGCACCAGTCTCTCACAACACAGGTATACGTGTAATACGTGTAAATATAAGTATCACATAATCTTTAATAAATTAAGATACTTTTGTGGAGAAAAGAATAAAGAATATTGTATTGTATTGTATTGTATTATTGGTATTTATAAAAAAATACTGGACTTATCTTTGTTTGCCACGGATACGATATTCACTACGTCACTGTAAATTCATCTAGTTGAATGATATTATGATAATAAGTCACAAACAATTTGCATATCTAGATATGTAATAATTATGTATTTATTGAATATTGTAATTTTTTTTTGGGACACTTACTTTTTTGGATAGAAATTAAGTACCTTAGGTATATTAATACTAGGGTATTTATAAATCTAATTCTCACTGACCATCAACTTGCTATCATTGCTCTAGTAATTAAACCTTAAGCTAACTCAAATAGGGCCTAAGATCTACTGATATTTAATCCATCTCATCAAACAACATGATGGAATTATGAGGTTATAAGGAGGAAACCTAGCAACAAAAACACATTTTTCATGATCCCAAATATTATGCTTGTCTATGCCTTCAACTTAGTATCTCTAATATATCTATTATGATTTTTTATTGGGTATCATGGACATATTTATAGGTTACTTGAGATTCGACAGATTTGCCACCATTATCATAAATCCTGCATTTATCCTATTGCTCACGTATCACCAATGGTCAATGTCAGCACCATTTTAGATTGCCCTAACAGACTGTTTGATAGATCATTTAAGGTAATTTGATATTCAAGCCCATACCCTACAAGTTTGCGCGCCGTTTTATCATTTTGTTCTGAATATTAGTTACATTTTTAGCTTCAAGAACAATTTTGAATTTTGAAACGCTCGTAGCGAAGTTTACTTAGCTGTTCTCAACCGATCAGCAAAGTTAAGCAACGTCGCGCGCGGTCAGGAGTTGGATGGGTGACCGCTAGTGACATTACTACTGAGCGAGAGCTTTCCGTGCTTCGGAGGGCACGTTAAGCCGTCGGTCCCGGTTGTCGTCTTAGGATGGCAGTCGTTACAGCATGGTGGTAGGGCATTTTGCGAATGCCCGCCTGGCTAGCTACCACCCTCAAGTAGAAAATCTGTCGCCAAGCACCTAACGGTGTGTTCCGGCAGCTGTCCTTGAGAGCCAGTACTTCTAGGTTAGCCTGAACAACATCTTCGACCACATCATCACTTACCATCAGGTGAGATAGTGGTCAAAGGCTAACCTATCAGCTACACTGAGAAAAACGACTCAAAGGCTTAAATCAAATTTGACCTTTTAGGTACCGTTGAATTGTAACTACGTAAGATGAATTGACAACTCTAAAGATGATTTTCACCAATTAATAAAAATGTACCATGTTTTATAATAAACACAACCGTCAAAAACGCCTTCCGTAAAGTATTTTCAGAATTAAACTTGTTATACGATAATAATTGCAGTATTGACCATAAAATATACCTCACTTTTACGGCGGATTATATACGGTGATTATCACTATAACGTACGACTTAATCAGCCTCATCGAAAGTCAATATTTAAGAAAGACCACAAAATACACCTTAAATGAAGACGAAAAGAAACATTAGCCTTCACTGACCTCGTTTAACGCCTTCTAGTTGGAAGGCGTTTTTGTACGTATTTACGTTTGGTCGGTTTTTTGCCTTATACCATATAAATTGGCCGTCATTAGGGCGCTTTTGACTTACGATTTTTCTCAGTGTATAAATAAACAATAACCTACACGTATATAAAAATAATTAGGTTAAGATAAGAATCTTAATGGAAATTTTAGATATCTTCTACACTTTTTCGACAGACTTTAAAAAAAGGAGGATGATTATTTTTTTATTTGAAAGCTGATACCCGTGTGGTCCCATTTAAATTTCATCAAAATCTGTCCAGCGGTTTTTGAGTTACACTTCAATAACTGAAAAGTGTTTTCCTATCATAATATGATATTTATAGTCAACGTTTGTTACCTCAGAACTTTTGACTGGTTGAACCGATTTTGAGGTTTTTTTTTGGAAGCTGATGCTTCCCCTGTGTTTCCATTTAAATTTTATCACAATCGGTCCAGCCGTTATTGGGTTATAACTCCAATAACTGAAACGTGTTTTTTATCTTGATGGTAAAGTCATTGACTGTGAATTACAATCGATCCCGTAAGTAGCATGGGTCACTAAAAAGGGTGTAATTTTTTTTTAAATCGGAACCGACTTTAACACTCAAAAGTGTGAAATAACTTGTCGAAGTCTTAAGCCCCTGCGCACAATATTGTGATAATAGGTACTTTTGAACTATCATGGTATCGACTTCAACAAGTTATTTCATACTTTTGAGTGTTAAAGTCGGTTCTTATACAAGCCGAAGAGTGGCTCAGTTTTGTTTTAAGTTTAATTTTATTCTTTCGTCGATATTTCGAAAATAACGAAGGCGATTTAAATCGAACTTTATAATGCGTACGGCTGAAGTATGGAATACCTTACCAGCGTCTTTATTTCCCGATACATATAATCTGGAAGTCTTTCATGTACAGATTAAACAGGTATCTGCTGGGCAAGCATGTTCCACCATCGATCGCGTCATCACTTTTCATAAGAGGAGACTGCGGTCAAATGTTTGCTCATAAAAAAATTAAAAATAACATGAGCTCTAAGTACCAACTTTCTTTCTAACCCAGAAATGTCCAGGAATTGATATACCTTGATCTGGCAACCCTATTAATGAGGTTGACACTTCGAGAAAGGGTTTCTGGATGGGTAGACATGTTAAGGCAATGGAAAACAACTGATTACAAAAAAAAACGTTACGGGGCGTCAAGGGATAAAAAACTTGGAAAATACTTCGACATATGCGTCGGACCCATTATGCAAACAGAACACATTAGAGGTCAAGCTCCGCGCCAAAATGTAAAATATTTCTTACATACTAACAAATAAAAATTACGCGGTTGACGCGGGTTCGAATCCCGCACATGACTTAAATTTTTCTATCGTATATTTGTGATTTTATAATGTAATCCGCATAGCAGGCGTTATTGCAAACATAACAATATAAAAAAAATATTTAAAAAAACAATTGGAACCATAAACAAATCATCCATTCCCGATACTTTTTTGACTGAATGTATATTCATAACTTTTTTATAAGTATGTGAAAAAGCTATAGCAACTCCACTAATTGGATGGTAACGCGTATAATAAACCCCACTTTGGTATTTCTAGTATGCCTACTTGATTACCCTGATAGGTACACAGTAGCATCGTAAAGATACCATACATTACATTGTATACTGATTATACTATTGTAGGCATAATAGTTTGTTTAGCTAGATCATAAACTAATAAGGTTGATGATATCTAGGTACATTCATGTAGAATGCATAGATACCCTAGAAACAGTACTTATATACGTAAAGGCAACGTGACCTTTATATAATCTCTCTATGTAGGCTTTCTCTAACACTAAACTAATCTTTGGTAGGAAATGTTGTAGGCGTTTAGAACCAAAATGCATTTTTAGAATTTGCCAGAGTCCAATTCTATAAAAAAAGAAATACAATAAATAGAATAGTCTATTTGCTTCCACGATTTCGATAATTTTGAGACCTTTGACATTGCAAAATCCCTACTCAAAGTTTGGGAAGCAGAATCACTTTTATTGTTAAAATCGAAGTTGCTGTCATAGCGTTAGAATCATAGTGTTACTATAGAATTGCATTTTAAATCAGCTGGCGAGGAAAAAGATTTTAAAATTCGTTCTTTACAGTGATATAGTAGATAATAGAATACGTTCAAAAGCATACTTAGTCATTCTTTATAGTTTTTACACTGGCAACTTAGTATCACAATTCATTTTCTCCTATTTTGAAATGAAAAAGGGTTTCTTTAAAGAATTTGATACAAAAACTAACTTCTAGGTTAGCCTGAACAACATCTTCGACCACATCATCACCTACCATCAGGTGAGATAGTGGTCAAAGGCTAACCTATCAAGCATAAAAAAAAACTTATTTCTTATTTCAAAACTCTTGACTTCTATTGTTTGGGAGATATTTCGCAGGCAAACGCGGGTGATGTTTTTGATCCCGCATTGGAAAACATTTATTTATTTATTCAATTAGTACCGCACACACACTAATGATATGGATAATGATACATATGATTACTTATACAAATAAATGATTAATATTTGCACGTCATAGATAATTAAAATAATACAATCTCACTCATAAATGCCCGAATTAACATGATATGTACCATGTTTTTGTAAGATGTTAGATGTAAATTTTATAAAAACAAGAAAGAGGAGATACATATTTAGTATCATTTATGAAAGTTACAGTGTGAAAAGGACGATTGTCAATTTTACCTTAATTAAGTAGGTATTGATAAAATTGGAATCTAAGTTCATGGTACCTTTTTAACACTATTCTCACACTAAATAAATTTTCATGAATGAAGGAAACTGATATTCTAAAGGAAAATAATGAAGGTCAATCTATGTAAAACCAATTCGGATTTTTTAACACCGATTTGGTAGAAGTGTTTGAATCTCAGACTGCCTTATTTGCTGATGATGATAAATTCTTTACCGATTCACTTAGTCAATCTGGACAGATACAGAAAGACGTAAATTGCATCTACGTCTGGAACAAGGATGGGATCATCAAGTTGAATGCAGCAAAATGCAGTCTTTCACGTGGGATCAGCTAACCCTTATATTGTCAATCAGAACTTATTTACGTTCCAGAGAACAGCGACATAGAACTATTCCCTAACTAAATCCTAGGTATTTTTGCAAATTGACATATATGCAAAAAGACATAGGAGCGCTTATTCGCCAAAAAGATCTCATCGCATGCATCTATGTTAAAAAAAAACAAACCATTTCTAAAATTATATAATTTCTAATTTCTAAGTATATGTCATTCGGAGATCATTCCAAGTTATTACTGTAAAGTTCAAGTCATTCAAGTTAAATAATAAAATATATAACACAGATCAGACTCTTGCCAGAGTCTAAATTCCAATTTTGGTGACCAGAAAAAAAACAAACCCACTAGAAACAATTCAATGATAAGCAACCAAATTGTCACACAAATCTTATGAAGAGGGACATTAAATACTACAACTCACTAGTCTAAACTAAAGATGACTTTGGCTTTGGGGTGATCTTATCGAGACATTAAAACCACTGAGCCTATATAACAACCTGCCTAACTCATAGTCACACTTTTATGCAATTTGAGAAAGCACAAGACCAATCTTAGTGCACAAAATCCAGCTTGTTTATGATTTGACAAAAACGAACAATTGCACCTACGCACTAACTTCAGAGTAAGTAACTAAGTATTGAACAACTGAAATTAATTCTCGCAGATCACGTTGTTTCAGGCACATCTAATACATTTAAAAATAAGCTGGACAAATGAAATTCTGAAGAAAAGAAATCACTACTAAAACTATAAATTCAAAACTGCAATGACATGGACATACCAGCACAATGCTGTTCGTCTCTATTGAAATAAATGAATAATTAATAATAATGATGAATGTCACCAAGATACCTCATGATCCTATTGTGTGATCATATCCAAAGAAATTCTAAAAACAACGTATGACATTATACTTATGAATACACTTATGGTTTCTCAAAACACGCTGTAAACCAAAGACAAACTGTAACTGAGTAATATCTACATAATAGGTACATAATCTACAGAAATAGGATCATATTATATACAAATTAGGGACGTTACATGCAACAATAGGGACCTAAGTGCAATGGGTACTTTACTTAATCCCGGATTGAGTTTTCTTCCGGAAAATCGAGTGACCATTAGGTATACTACTACTAAGCGTATATATTTTTCATGAAGACGTCCTAAAGGCCCGAAAACGTTTTCGGAGACTAAAACGCTTGGTGTATTTACTCGATGCTAAAAGACATGATGAAAACAAAAAGTTTTATACTTATGTTTACACAACGAAAAATATATCAAACTCTTGGCGTTTTTTAACAAAAGTTAAGCGGCCATAAACCGAAACAATCTAATATTTTCACCATGCAAAAATATGCATGGAAATCGTTTAAGTTTAAAAGTTTTCTTAGATCCTTCAACTGCCCAAGACCACAAAATAGAAAATCGTCTCTCTCGTCTGTGTCGCCTGCCAATACGTTACATCTAACATTCACAATGAAGGTAATCCAACGAAATTGAGCATAGCTCAGCAGCAAAGTAATGTTGCGGCTCGTATCCTGGAAACACCCGCTACGGTCAGGGTCCTATCATTTCTCTGCCTCCTGAACATCAGGTACTGGTGCCAAAGAACGACGTTGATGCTATACTTTGCAGGCTTGCATAACAAATAACTATTTTATTATTACAGACCCATGTTGCAGCGGAACCCCAGAGGAGGAAGGTACTCCTTCTCCTTAAGGGGTTTCAGTCACTTTCATATAAGAATATTATTTACGTTTGGTCCTACCACCAGGTACAACAATAAAAGCCAATATTGTTACTTACCTACATTTTTTCGGTGTGTAGGAAACATCCACGACCGTAATTTCTCCACGCTCCATTTATAATAGTCATTAAATTACGGCTTTTATTTACAATATAGTTTATGAGCACACGCGGTATTTTATTTAACATATTTGATACTGTCAGAATACTGTCAAATGTCATTTATGCAAATTTTACTCAAAAGCTCTTCAAAACTCATTGAATCAACCTCTTTTGAGACGAGGAAGAAGAGGTTCCCCGTTTGATGTTGATTTGCTACATAAGTATGTAACTCATTTTAAACCTACTTCCAAAAATGGACGAGGTGCTCAATTCCACTGTATGTTATTGTTTTAATTTTTTAATACTCTGATGTATATATTCATGATGGCAAGGTATCAGACAGGATGTGTCACAAATTAGGTACTTGATTAGGAAACGTTCATTATCAAACGTTTGATCTTTGATCACATCTGAAAAAAAAATATAACCTATCTACGTTTTAGTAGTACTAAAAATTCAAGTATATTTAAATTTATCGGTGACTGCCACGATTACAACACAAAGAATAAAGATAAAATAGTTAGTGACAGGCTTTTAAATTAGCAAAGACAAAGTCTTTCTGACTGAATTGGAAATTGTGTGGGATTTATAAAATAAAAGAGGTATAGAATATACAATCGGTGATTATTTAGAGTACAAAATGCTTGAACATTCCACCTTTCTTTAATTTTCTTCGCATGGTGGAAGGGCATTTTGCGAATGTCTGCCTGGCTAGGAACCAAGTAGAAAAGTAGAAAATCTGTCGCCAAGCACCTAACGGTGTGTTCCGGCAGCAGTCCTTGAAAGCCAGTGAAATTACAGGCTCATGAGACTTAACAAGTATGTCTCAAGGTAATGGGCGCAGTGCAGTTCGTCACTTGTGATGAAATGCATCTGATATAGGCAGAGAATACCGCTTAACATTAAGGGGGCACCGTGCTTGTTCCGTCACAATAACATAAAAAAACCCCTGCCAAGACACCGTCACCTACGTTAATATTCATAAATATTGTATTAATTTTACATTGGACATAATAATAATAATTTGTTACAATTATTGTTACAAATTATAGAGACATCGAAAAAAATTACACCACGTTTCTTGCCCGTTCTTCCATAGTGGCTCGCTATATCTTTTTTGCAAAACGCGGTTTTTTTTTGTAATTGACTATCGTATTTTATAAGACCTTTGTAAATGTGTCATTTAAATGATTTGTATTTTGACTTTTGACCCAAATCCGTATGTAATTAATTAGGAAAATCAAGTGGTAGGTAAGCCTCTTTAGCAAGAGTCCGTCTTGGTGGGTACTGCCTTAGTGTTAGATATTTTGTAATTGATTATCGTATTTTATAAGATCTTTGTAGACGTGTAATTTAAATGATTTTCATTTAGACTTTTGACCCAAATCCGTATGTATTTAATTAGGAAAATCAAATGGTAGATAAGCCTCTTCAGCAAGAATCCGCCTTGGTGGGTACTGCCCCAGTGTTAGATATTTTGCCTCAAAACAGTAGTATGCAAACACTTCTCTGTTTTAGCAAGTTATATTACTGGGCAAACGAGACATAAGAACTAACTTTTAGGAGTGACGAGTGCAGTGCAGTGTCAAGTAGAACGAGAATGGTGACATTGCAACTGTAATGACAGGCGTAAAGCTTTCCATTGGACTAGCGACAATCGACTCGTCACTTTAATTCATGTATACCATTTTTCAAGTGGATATAATATTTCAGATTCCTATTAAAAATCTTTTCATCGACAGTATTATTGAGACTACTATTATTATTACTTACGGGACTACTATTATTTATATATTTCGACGCAGTTGCATGCATCATGATCGCGAGTTGACTGAAGAGACGAGCGGTTGACAAAAATCAAGAGCAGACGAAACGGTCTACCCTCTTTCTTTGTCTTTTGCTACGCGTACCACTGGAACTCGCACACGACTGAAAGTTTCCACAAAAACCCTCACAGTACCTCTCTCATCACTCTACTCACAGAACAACAAAATATTGAGACTTACAGAAGTCACAAGCAAACCATTTCAAAATATCTTCGTAGGCACGAAGAGTGATAATAACAAATCCTCACAGCAGAATAAACGCTATTATGGCGCTCGTAGCGAAGTTTGCTAAGCTGTTCTTAACCAATCAGCAACGTCCGCCGCGGTCAGGAGTTGGATGGGTGACCACTAGTGACATTACTACTGTTCTCTTTCGTGCTTCGGAGGTCACGTTAACCCTCAAGTAGAAAAACTGTCGCCAAGCACATAACGATGTGTTCCGGCAGCTGTACTTGAGAGCCAGTAATTCTAGGTTAGCCTGAACAACACCTTCGACTACATCATTACTTACCATCATTTGAGATAGTGGTCAGAGTCTATGCTATTAAGCATAAAAAAATCGAGAGCGTGGAGGATGGAGGATATATCGCACCTACTACGGTTCAAAAACGACACTTATGCAAATGATGTAATTTTTCAGGAGAAGTGTTAGAAAATTCGACATCCTATTACAATGTATAGTTCTTCTTGACTAAAGATATGAACTGGTAATATTTACACTACAACATTAAACGTCATAACAAAGTGCAAGCTAACTCGAGAGCAATGAATCCGGGTCACTTAAAGAATCCTAAAAATCTCGGAAACTAAAAATGCTAGGTTAATGCAATAAATTGTATTTAATAGACAATGTAATATTCCTTAAATGAAGGTATTAAAACTTCTTAGTTATTGTAAAGTTATATCATAAAAAAATCAAATTTGAAAAAGGGCCACTTTCGAAGATGGAACTACGAAATTACAGCATTTGGTTTTGCTTTTGTTTGTAATCTGTCATTTATGTGGGTACATAAACCATGTTGATAGTGCTCTATATTCATTATTCAAGCTGAAATTATGTCGCTTACGCCTGAAGAATGCACCAGAATACTTACAATGCTGGAAACCGGCCGGAGTCAGCGCGATACAGCCAGGACTGTCGGTGTGTCGCTGTCAACAGTACAAAGAGTTCTCCGACGTTACGAAGAAACTGGTTCTAACCTACGCAGACCAGGAACGGGCAGAACCAGGTGTACCACAGCACGAGAAGACCGATACTTGGTGAACACCATGCTTCGAAATCGCTTTCTCACAGGAACTGAACTCACCAATCAGTTTCGACGCCTCGGAGGAAGTAACCCAAGTGCATGGACAGTAAGACGTCGGCTTGCTGAATCTAACTTAAAACCCCTTAGACCTGCAAACGGCCCTAAACTGGAGCGTGGGCATCGTATTTCGAGACTAAGATATGCCCAGAGCCACGTAAATTGGAGTATTGAAGATTGGTCAAAAGTTATGTTCTCCGACGAATCAAAATTTATGCTCTACAAGCACGATGGAAGACACAGAGTGTATCGAAGACCAGGGGAAAGATTCAAGCAAGCATGCATCGAAGAAAAAGTAGCCTACGGTGGTGGGTCTGTACTTGTGTGGGCCGGAATTTCTTCTGAAAGTCGCACAGAGCTGGTGATCATAGAAAACGGCTCTTTAACTAGCGTAAGATATGTGGAAGAAATCCTCAATGATCACGTTGGTCCATTTATGGTCAATTTAGGTGAGGATGCTATATTTATGCATGACAATGCCCGACCTCATACAGGTAGGATTGTGAATGACTACCTTCAAGAGATGAACATTACTCGTATGGAGTGGCCAGCGCGCAGCCCGGATATCAACCCGATCGAGCATGCTTGGGACGAGCTAGGCAGATGCGTAAAACAACGAAACCCTCCCCCAATCACGCTTCGTGAGCTCAAAATTGCTCTCACAGAGGAATGGGAGAATATTCCCCAAAATCGTATAAGGAACTTGGTGTACAGCATGCCAAACCGCGTAAACGCAGTAATGGAAGCACGAGGAGGCAATACGAAGTATTAAAATTCAAGAAAATCGTAATAAAGTTCAAAAATTTCATGTTTCCTATTTTTGTTTTAAGGAGAGATCAGCAGTTTTTTTCTTTATGTAATTTTGTGTTAATAAAATGTATGGTGACTCATATTTTTTTTACTTTCATTTAAGGAGTATTACATTGTCTATTAAATACAATTTATTGCATTAACCTATCATTTTTAGTTTCCGAGATTTTTAACATTCTTTAAGTGACCCGGATTCATTGCTCTCGAGTGTATTTTCCAATTTCGTAATTAAAAAATATAAACATATTAAATTTAAATCCTTCCCAGAAGTGACGTTTTGGCACTAGAAAACAATTAACTGAGTTATTATGTCACAATTATCAAAATATAAAATCGTAGTAGGTAAGTAATACATTACATATAATATATATTATATTATATGTAATGTATTCCTTGTGGCTTTATAGAATATAGGTTGTTGGATCACGTTCACTTACTGCCTCTTGGTCTAGTTATAGGTTGCGCAGGTGGTCGGGCTCGTGAACAAGGTTATCATTATTAAAACTATTATTTTCACTGGATGAATCACTGGAACTGCTACTTGAGCTGCTACTATTCCCTACCCGTCTCAATAAGACGTGCATCTTCTTTAAATGTTTTTAAGGACCAAATAAAAAAGTTCTATCTGTCCATATAACGCTCTTCACTATAAACTGTGGTATTGCTTATTACTGTGTTGTAAGTATTTATTTATTATATGTTTATACTATATATTTAAATATTGTATATATGTAAGTGTATTTGTATGGGAATATGTATATGGTATTATGGTATGTATGATTTATATTAGAAATAGAGTATATGTTTTAGTATTTATTTGCTTAATCAATTATAACGCTTAGCTGCACCCCGTCACTATCGGTTTTACAAATCCTCTCCATCCAAAGGTTGCCTGGAAGAGATTACTTTTAGTAATAAGGCCGCCCATTGTAACACTTTCACTGAAAATTATAATTTTTACCTCTTATTTATTGTCTTATGTGGTGTAACAATAAAGTATTATCTATCTATCTATCTATCTATAACTTATAGATGGAGACGACCTTGCATGGAGTTCGAGACGATATTTATTATCGGAATCAGTGTCGGAATATCATCTCTTTCATTAAATTTCAAAAAAAAACATCCTGATGTTTTATCATACCCATCGAAAGATTTCACCATAAGGATTATTTTTTGCTACATAACATTGTATCAGAAATAAAAAGAAGACCGCGAATTTTAACATTTGATGTGAAATTTTGTTCAGAAAGTTTTTTAATTAAATAATATCTTCTTTCAGTAAAATGTTTCATCTACAATATTCAAGGTACCTACTTTCCCTCCAAGTGGCATCGCCGTGGGCCGCCCTGTATAGGTACCTCTAATCCCCCTCATATCTTTGAAGTACCTATCACGTCTGAGGAACACTTGAGGTGGATCATGAGATGATAACATCATCGTAGCAACAAAGTACGGCAATGACGTTGTACCATCGCTAGCCAATGAGAAGCGAGCCTCGACGCACGCCTCCGTCTCATGAGTGTCATGCTCGTATCGTATGGGCCTTTACTTTGGAATCTATATTTACTATTTACAAGAAAACGGTTTGCGTGTCTTGTCGTGTTCACATATTTTTCGCTAATCTGAATGAAATCTAAATAAAATTTAGAACTAGAATAACAGGTTTTGGACCAACGCGTCATCACTGGGGAATTTTATACATATACTCTAACTATTTATACGGTTTTTTTTATTTAGCCTTTCACTTGATGGCATTATTATTGATATAGTCTGAGATAATTAGCAGACTATGCTTTCTATTCTGTCTAGAATGGGTACTGATTCTTATGGGCTGCTGTAGTTGCACACGGTTAAGACCTTGGCAACAGATTTTTAGAAGCTGGTGTAAAGGAGCATAACGCCCTTCCCCATATGGCAGCGGAGACTCTCAAAAGGGAGATATTTGGTATGGGGGCGACTCCCTGTTTTTGGTTACTTTGATGACGAACTTTTTTATATGAACTTTATTTGGATTCAGAA
The DNA here is from genome assembly GCA_963890685.1 of Plagodis pulveraria. Taxonomy (NCBI): domain Eukaryota; kingdom Metazoa; phylum Arthropoda; class Insecta; order Lepidoptera; family Geometridae; genus Plagodis; species Plagodis pulveraria. The sequence goes on along the minus strand of OY982960.1, from coordinate 26,562,468 downwards.
AAATATACCTATGTTATTTACGGACGTTTTGACAATAAAGCCGTGCTGTAGGTTTTTTCATAACAGCTTTTTTACCTGAACTGTAATGTATCAGCAGGATCGTCCACTGCTGAACACAGCCTCCCTATTTAGGAGGTATTAGACATAATCCCCACGCTTGGCAGGCGTCTTGAGGATCGCAGTTGGCAGTTCTTTAGAAGGCGCTGCTGCCCACCTTCCAAGATTTTTCCCTTAGTCGCCTCTTACGACACCACGGAAGATATGGGAATGTGCAGTTCTAACCCGGCACCCCACGGGGTGAAGGATTTTTTATCTATTTAGTGAAAAAAATAATTAAGTGCAGCTGTTTTAAAATTCATTTTTGGAACTGCTCAACAATAATGAATTTTTAAATCTACCTATCGATAAAAAGGTACCATACTATGTACTTAATAAATCCGTGTTGAAAATTTTAAAATCGATCTGTGACATCCGTTTGAAAAGTATAATTTTCTCTAATATTCACGCATTTTGGACACATAAAAGGTCGTAGTCACGTGCAGCGCGCATTCAGATTAAACATTATTTAGGTAATTCATGTTTCTTTACAATACAAGCTCCTAATAAATATGAATATAATCAAACAAAACAAAGTTTTCTAATACAGTTCCACGTAGGTCATCTTTTCAGATATCAAGTCAATCCCTAGTGATAGATCCTAGATAGTCTCAGACACGGCGAACATCGATAAAAAAGCACTGTGACGAACTGGATTAGGTACTAATTAGTTGATTGGTATAGTCTTGCTAAATATGATTTCGAACATCAAATTTACAGATTTGCAACTTAATATAATAATCCCTAAACCAACTGAATGGCCATACCTATACAGGGTTATTGGTAAAATGCTAACAACCTCTTGTCTCGTTGACTTCTGCTAGTCCTAACAAACATTTTGACATGACTTTTTATTTTTGTTTTTTAATGCCTACCTCGAGCCTAGAGAGGCCGCCGCGGCAACACTGGACCGCGCCGTGGTCCCTTTGAATAGAGTTTTGAATATTTACATCGAGCACAGTAATAAAAATATGAAATAATACATTATATGCACAAGAGACTTTTGAGATTAGGTGGTCCTCGTGCTTATTCAGTCAAAAACATATAAAAAAAAAACAATTTAAAATTTCTAAAAAAAAATCTCTCAAAATGTTTCTTAGGACTAGCATAAGTCAACCCTAAGAGGTTGTTAGCATTTTACCAATAACCCTGTATAAAGTCACAAAAGGTTGACTTTGTTTTCGATAATCCTTCCTCTTCATTGCCTCAGATCTAAAGTGGTGTCAGGAGCAGTTGCTAATAAAACTCCACACGGCGCATGCTCTTGTCAATAAAGCTGATAATGTTATAAAGTGACTGATAAGAACTGATCTCGCTAATGCCTTCGCAAATATCCCTAAGCTCAAGTGCCGTGCCTCCAACTCACTTTACATTCTATCATTTTTTGTGTACCAACGATCCTTCTGTGTAAACTACGATCATTCTGAGTAACACATGTGTTTGTTCCTTGTAAATGCACGGCTGTCTTTAATTTGAGGCTTTATTTTTCCTGATTTCAGTGAAATGTATGTAACATAATTCAAATTCTTTTTATAAGTACTACTATATTACGAATACATCTTCATCCCATACTTGCGCTACAATCAAATTGCCAGACAGCCAAATTGGTTTATAGCCTCGCCTATCACATTTTGTAAAAACTTTTAAATAATGTTTTTTATTTTTATTTTTGTTTACAAGTAGAGTTAACTTAATTTATATGACATCATTGTGGAAAGGTATTGTCTCTCATTATAGAGGTTAAGCTCCTAGTATGAGAGACAGTGCTACATTGAGTTTTGTAACATGTTCTATTTGGGTCAATAAACATTATTATTATTATTATTAGTTATATGTTGGTTAGCTTTATGTGCTTAGGTTATTTCTTATTTCCAGATTTTCAAGTATAATCTTAGTAGCATACTCGTAGGTTTTTTATGGTAAAAAGTGAAGGTGTTTGGGTTATTTGCAATGGCATTAACCGCACTTGATCATATATCGATGTTGAGATCTATCAGACCTACCCTACCCTATATACCTTACATGTATGTACTTGCTTTAAATTTATTTGATGAATAAACAAGTACAAATAGAATTATATAGGTGAACAATTTAAGAACGTAGTTGAGTAGATAATATAAGGAACTAGTAATTGTTTTATTTATTAAACTACGAGTATTTATGTATACTTAATATTTGATTTTAACTTTCAATTATTCTTTACTTACTCGTAAAATCTACATTCTGGTTTGAAAACAAAATTAAATGTCATAGAAATAAAAATCAAATATATAAATTACATTTTCTAGAATTATATTTGAAATATATTTTTTGCCTCGGGTTACAATAGATAATATGTAAACTTTTTGCGCTGATGCTTTCATCCACGTTACGAAGATTTTCTGTGAATTAACCAATTTAGAGATTTAGAGTTTTTTTCTAAAGACACCGAAATGATAATGTATCCAACGAAGTGACATTGAATTGATTTGTTGTAATTACGATGAAATTTCTCAAATCGGTGGTGGTTTTAGGCCATGACACATTATGGGAAAACCGAAAATCTCAAAAAAACGATTCAGGCAAAACTATGCCTGAGCAACTTTTGGTGACCGAGACGAGTATATTTCGCAGGATACTTGTGTTTTCATTTATCATCATTAACTACACTAGGTAGGTATTAGAATAATGATACATTACATACTGGTCTATTAAATGAATATGTATACATAAACCTAAATTACAATGCCTATGACTCGCTAGATAGAATCTCGCGCTATTTTGACTGAAGTAAAAGCATATAGAACATATAATAATACTAGTAAAAGATAAAATTCCGGATTATACCTTTTCTCTATTCTTTGGGACATCGTGGAAATTAATCTGCCATAAAATAGTGGTCCCGCTATCTTAGTAAGGCCTTGCCTATCTAACTCAATAAATGAAGCGCTCGTAGTGAAGTTTGCTTAGCTGTTCTTAATCGATCAGCAAAGTTAAGCAACGTCCGCCGCGTTCATGAGTTGGATGGGTGACTGCTAGTGACATTACTACTGAGCGCTTCCGTGCTTCGGAGGGCAAGTTAAACCGTCGGTTGTCTTAGGATGGCAGTCGTTATATAGCATGGTGGTAGGGCATTTTGCGAATGCCCGCCTGGCTAGCTACCACCCTCAAGTAGAAAATCTGTCGCCAAGCACCTAACGGTGTGTCCCGGCAGCTGTCCTTGAGAACCAGTAATTCTAGGCTAGCCTTAACAACATCTTCGACCACATCATCTCTTACCACCAAGTGAGATAGTGACCAAAGGCTAAACAATCAAGATAAAAAAAAAGTACTTAATATACATACCATTAAGAGCCATTTCACAAAATCACGCTACTGAAGTTTAGGTAAATGCCAGCGCATCGCTTACACAAGCGAAAGAAGTGACGACGGAATAGCGTGACTGTGAGTAACATATTTTGATACATCATTTTGATGATCATTAATAAAGAAATGTAAGTTGCGAATTTAAAAAATGTGTGATTGGCATGAGTAAATAATCAATTTCTTGTCGATTACTTGCTAATGTTATAGAAAAGAAGTAGGCATGTACATTAAATAGTCAACCTATATCGTGAATCGTATAATATTTACATTTCATCCTTGATGAATAAAAAATAGATATGTTTGAATCATTTATTGTAACAATAAACTTAAATAATTAAAAAATTATACGGCTTAAAATTATATAAATATTTGACGTAACGGCATCAATTAAAAGCTGCGGACTAAAAGCTCTTTCTTTTAAATTTTCCAAAAATTGCTATTTTCCTCGTTCACACTCTTCAGTATCTATATCCAGTCGTTAACACTGTCTGCCATAATGACCATGCATTGGATTGAGGTTTATTTTTCTGTGCATCCGGAAAACAACTTAGTACCAACCACAAACGTCCCATGACGTTTTTGGTTTTCCATTACTTAAACATGTCACCCTCATATTCCCATACCACAATATATCACCTATACCATTAAAAAAATTACATTTTCATCCATTTAGTTTGAGTAGACCAAACAGCGAAATGTAAATATATATTTACAGATTTTGAGGTTTTTTTGTTTTTAAATCGAATATCTTAATCTAATATCTTTGATGCATTCTATAATCAACATATATACTTCTTGGTACCAATGCAATCCTCACTATATACTCTTATGCTCACTATTTCCTCTATGGAAAATAAATGATAATACACCTTTTTATAGAAAAAAAAACTGGAAATGGGGTTTGAACACATGACAAAAATGGTGGGAAATAGTAATTTAATTGGTATTTTTATTTTTTCGTAACTAACTCACCTAGAACTTCGATTCTTCTTTTAATATGATAATTTACTATTGTTCTTTAGCCATGAATTGTAACAGATTTTTACGCCAAATATTTTAAAGTAACAAGATTAAAACAACCCAATTGTTTTAAGAACTTTGGCGGGAAAACTGTATTGGAGAGGAATATTTTTTTCTGAAAAACTATACCACCTACGGCTTTGGTCCTTCTTTGATATTATTATTTACATGTAATTTATACACCTTTATTATTTTAGATTTTTTGGTTTAAAGTTTAAAATTAGTTACGAGATTATTTAATACGCAAATTTGCATCGGTAAGTGTTTGCGTTGCAAAATGTATCGAGTGAAAAATGACTTATACATATGCAAAATTGCGGTTTTCTAGGTTTATAACAGTTGACGTAGTTACGAGATTAATATGAAATGACGTAATGTTTTGGGGCCAAAATGTAATTTGTGCTGGTTTCAGATTTCATCAAAATATTCAAAATACTTACTTTATACTACTTCGTTTTTATCTCAATAAATAATAATTTAATTTAATTTAATAATTTAATTTAATAATTAAATTTAATAATTTAATTTAATAATTAAATTTAATAATTTAATTTAATTTAATAATTTAATTTAATTTTAATTTAATTTCCGTTATCTCAGAAATATATGGATTTTTTTCAGCATGCTGGGCACGCTGCCAACTGATAGTGGGCTAGAGCATTTGGACTCCCTATGAGTCCAAATGCTTTTACTGTAGTAGCTGTAGTATTGTAGTAGCTGTACTGTTGTATGTAGTTTGTAGTATTTGTTTAATAAAGGCATATCGCCAATAAAAAAAAAAAAAAAAAAAAAAACTTGTATGGGCAAGGATGCATCCTTTTGAAAACCATTTGGATTATGAAAGTCGGACTTACGCAGATTTTATGGTAAATTTGTAAATACGACTATCGACCGCTAACTGGTATCCCGGTTTGTACAAATGATGGAAAAGCCGGGAGGCCGGTTTGTTCAAATTAGGAAGGTAGTTTAATTTCCAGCTGAAGTTATCGCTGTGTTCACTTATAGACATTAACTGAATCCAAAAATATTGGAAATCAATTATTCGCCTGTCATCTTATCCTCCTAAAACAAAAGTTATAGTGAGTTACTAATTTAAACTAGAATAATATAAAAACTAGCAGACCAAAAAGAAGAAGTCAACCCTCTGAGGTTGTTAGCATTTTTCCAATAACGCTGTATAAGGCTGCATAATTGTGACGTTTCCTTTTTTTAACACAATGGATGAACAGAAACTAAAGATGTAGTTACTTAACAAGACAACAATACTTATATTATGGACAACAAATATAAAGTATAGTTTGTTACTTAAAAAAATAAAGACATGATCAAAACTCTGTGGTCGCACTATAAACTTGCGTCTAAGCGTTCCGCGTACGAAACGTCAGAGCGCGGCAAAACGAACACAGGTCCTACCTCGATGGGCGCTCGCGCGGTACTGATCGCCTCGCGCTTGTACATTTCAATTTATGAGCATTTCGAGTTATGTTAAATATTTTTTCTTGTCTAACAAAACAGAGTTAATATCACAATTTATTAAAGATCAGATTAATTAAAGAATGAACTTTCTTTTTATATAAAATCTGTTTGGAATTACACTTTATTACACGCAATATATCGTGGTAAACTGCTGATATAATTCGTGGAAATTGGCGCAAGATCTTTTTTTTTTTCTACAATGACGATTAATTATCGATATTCTAGTACACTATGTGTCAACAGGATTATATGCCTGATGCACAGTTTTTTTTTTTTAGTTAATTTGATGAATCTTTATACAAGAGATAGAACTCTGAAGTTGGCTATGTGTACTTTAATTCGTAAAACAAGGTGCGGGAGATTGGTCACTACAAAATAATTAATATTATGTTTGTAAATCTGGTACATTAACTGAAAAGAGAACAAATTATTCTATTTTTATTAATTATTAAACAACTTGTAGATATTTCCTATGATAGTAAATTAAGCGCTTAAAATCTTCGTATACCGCATTAAAATGTAAAATGCCTCTTAAGTATTTTTTCTTTGTGACCGTTACTACTCAGTACCTAAAGTTATTTAATTCTATGTATGTATCAGCTAATGAATAGGCCGCAAGCGCATGCTGAAAAAACACTAGTCATATTTTTTGTCATCAAACTATTGAATGACGGCGATAATCAAACGAGATGCCTTAAGTAAATATTATATATGACAACCGCTTTATGAACTTTTTGATTTATCGTGAGCTGCTATTAGAAGCTACTTTGCCACAATTTGGTCGTCTCATTATATTTTAATAACTCGTCTTTTTATTACAGTAGGTAATTTATATAAATAAATGTACCTAAAAAATATTGAGCACTACAAACAAAATGGCAGTAAGAATTCTATTTATTTCACATTACATCAACGTCAGTTACCCATAGCTCTTCAAACAATACTCGTAGTAATGTCATCCAATATATTTTTTTTACCGGCGTTATGCCTTTATTAACAAAATACTACGAACTATATACAACACTACAGCTACTACAATAAAAGCATTTAGATCCCTATAAGTCATTGCAGACTCATAGGCAGTCCAAATGCTCTAGCCTACTACCAGTTGGCAGCGTGCCCAGCATGCTGGCAGCATTGCCCCTTTGAATCGCAATGCTTATTGAGCCAAATACGTGCCGATATAAATTAATCGAATGTCAAATATATAATGCCGCTAAATAATTAAGTACTCCAAACTATTCTTTATTCTAAATTCATATCACACGCCCTGTCACTTTTAAACTCTTTGAATACTTGTTTTACCTAATCTTATTCATGTTTAGAATAATTTAAATAAATCTTATAATAATATGTTGCACCTAATCTCAGAATAGAGAACAAATTTTGTAATATAATTACTCCCTTAATTATCTTTAATATATTACACAGGGTTATTGGTAATATGCTATAACAACCTCTTAGGGTTGACTTCTGCTAGTCCTAACAAACATTTTGAGATGAAAAACATTTTTTTTTTTAATTATTTTGAAAATTTACACTTCAGTCTGCAATCACTAAGTGAATGACTTTAATCACAATTAAGCGTACTTAAGATTCGCAGACTTATTTGAATTTCGATTGGAGTACCACTATTTACCGAAGAAAAATCCTTTATGTCAAGCCAGCATGGGAAGTTCCATTTGTGGTGATATAACGATACGTGATATACAGAAGACCATGTAGTGTCAGTCCAATTTTCAATTCTGGAAGAATCTCTGCCACAATAAGGGGTTGGATGTCAGCGATTGGAGTGGGCGAGTTCATTATGCATCATACTATCTGTCGGTTCTAGAAGTTCTGGAAGACCGAATGCTGCCAAATTATGTGCCTATACCGTATATCCAGCTGATGATTTACTTCAGGTCAGGACAATGTTCACACTTTTACACATAACATCGAGGCAGTTGTGAAAACATTTTTTATAATGATGTTCTTGGTTATCCCTTGTATAGTTACGAGTATATTGTACCTACCAACCCTACCTCGGCGGGGTAATGCTATGAAAATTATGAAACTAATCAGTTGGAATTATGATGGAACGTGCATGATGCCCTTTGGAAACCTCGCCTATAACAGCATAGCTATGTTGTTACAAGTGAAGAACTGGAATGCGCCCTGTTGGGTGATCCCTGGGTGATCCATGGAGATATAAAGTTGTTATGTCTCAAGTGCCTGCAATTTCACTTTCAAACCGTGTTAGTAATGCAAATGTTACTGCTTGACGATAGGAATAGTTATGGTGGCAACTGACAGTAACTTCCTAGGACGAACTCGTTCACAAAGAGTTCTACTGTTACTACGCCATAGTCTTAATCCGATTTAGGAAGTAGTTGCCTAGGAAATGCGATAGAAACATATCACAAGCTAGTTAGTATAATCACATCACAGTACAGTCCGCTCATACTGTGGTATAAAACTTCGTGATCAGGATGTTTAGAACACAATAACCTGAATGTAATGTGCGTCAGGTGTTTTGTAACTTATTGATAAATTAGACCTCATATCATTCGATAGGCGCGTGTGGGGATAAAGTGCCTTGTACACTTAATTGAAAATATAAAAACCGGCCAAGTGTTCTCACACACCGAGGTTTCCGTACCACCATAAAATGTATTATAAAAAGTTTTTTGTATAGCGGGTGTTTGACCCGCACTTGGGCGGTTTATTATTTGTTGTTGTACATTAGATATTGGACTATATATATATAAGTACCAAGTTTGAAGCTTATAAGCATTTCCGTTTTAAATGACCGCTGATTTACGATAGTAAATCAGCTTTCATTTACAAAATTACTTCGAGAGAAAAAATTATAGTAATGTGCGGGATTCGAACCCACGCCAACCTACCCCTATAGCCGGGGTATGCACTGACCGCAAAGTCAACATCACATAATGACACTAATTTGTCCTTTCATTATATTTGTTACACAAACTTGATATCAGTGGCAACCTGCTGAGATGGATGGCCATCGCGCTCAAGCTGTCCTTATAGGAGGCTTCTGCTTAAATTTATTGTGATAACATCTGGGGTACTGCATGGCTCGCTATTTTCTCCTCTTCAGTATGCGTCTTCTTTATACGATGTGGGAAAATGTTTTAAACATGCACGCTTTCTTTTAAACGCCTATGGCACTAAAGTTTACCCATAAATAATTTTGACAATATCAATTTTCAAGAGAATCTCGACAGACTAGGCTATTACTATGCTGACAATCGTATTGGTATTAATTTAAGCAAAAAAATGCTCTTTTGTCTTATTTACTGACACGAAAAAACTTATTACCTATAAAATCAGCAATGTTAAAATAAGTAAATGTGATTCAGTTAAACCTTGGTGTCCAAATAGACTGTAAACTAATGGAGCATATTATATATACAGATTATAGTAAGTATATTATAAGGCCTACAAAAGACCCAAGTGACCCATCCAAATGTACCTATTCCTAACAAGATTTTCTTCAATCGGTGCCAGATTCAACGGCAATTCCGCGGTAAAAAAATACTGTACAAGTCAACAAGGGACCTTAAACATAATGATTTGACCAATTTGTCACCAGTATGAGGTGCTCACGAAAAAGGCGCTAATTTCGAGGATTGCCATAACAAGACATGCTAAAAATGTAAAATTGATATTTTGATTATTACTCCCATTATTGGGATGATCTTATTTTGTTCAGCGTTTTAATTAATATTTAAATGGTGATAAGTAAATATTTCAAAAATGAAAAATACCTCAATATTTCAAAAAATATAAATGAACCTTACGATGTACCTACCTATTGAGCCGGGGGATTTCGTTTGCATGTCTACAATAGTCGAAAGGTATAACAACTGTTTTCGTTGCAGTAGCTGTCAGTACTTAGTAATTAATTCAGGCGTTACTTTGCTGAAGTCCATACATAATAATAAGAAAATAATTAAAAAAAAAGTGCATTTGACTTGAGCACTTGCCAGCGATCCAGTAGTTTTGGTAACTATATTGAAAAACACTTCAATCTATTATAACAATTAATTTAAGTATTAATTGTTATTCTAAGTAGTATTCTAAGAAAAAACTAAATCAATATTACTACTTACTGAACTAAAAATCAAAGTTATGGGTAAGATAGCCTTGGAATAAAAAAAAAAACCTATATGATGAGCATAAATGAAAAAAGTACAAACTTTATATTGTTATATCTATTGACCGAGCGAGCACGAAGTGCGAGCGAAGCGTATCTGCTTCAGCTTCCACATACATAAATGCTTTCATATCTCCGGTTATTCTCGTCTACAGGTCTCATTTCTCAATCGATTCTCGTGAAATTTTGTGAGCAGGTTTGATAATTCCATACATGTTGTCGATTCAGATGTAAGGCATTTTTTAAAATAACGCACATATACATGGAAGCTGTCCCAGTTTTTTTTTATTTTTAATTTAACTAATATAAAATAAAAATTTAACTAATATAAAATAAAATAACTTGTACATGTCCACATAGTATAATATGGAATTTATGTGCAGTCGCCTGCAATAATAAGTATACACTTCGTAATTTTCATAGGGTGCTTACCATTTGAAGTTAGATTCGCTAAAAACGATCATACTCCCAAAAAGATGTTCCATATGGGTCTTGGCGTTATTTTCGCCATAAACGCTACATCTAATGTCAAAAGTGACAGAAGCGGCAAATTTTAGTGGCATTCTTAGCGTTCTTATCCTAAATGGGCGTTTGGTTTGGAAAGACCTGGCACAAATTGAGTGAATCAAGAAGTGGATTCAAAGGCATGTTCACTTTTAAAGTGACAAGGTGTTCGGTAAATAAAGGTGAACAATGCAGTCGGTTTCTGAGCGCGCGCGGACGCGAATCCTGTTTGTGTTACCTGAGATGGATTTGTAAATGTGTGCGTGCGGCCGAGCGCGGGGCACCGGCGTCGACGCATTCTGTTGTTTGAAGTTGGCCGAGGCGGCCGGCTGGTTTGGTTGAAGTTAGTACGAGTTCCAGCCGCGGGCGGCTCACACGTTGTTCGGGTGTGCGTGAGACAAATTGATGTCACGGTGACCTAGTGGATTAAGGGATTGCTAGTTTATTAGTGACGATAAACATTGGTGCTGTGTGCAACAAAGTGAGGGATTGTTATTTGTGACGCCAGGCGTTCAGTTAGTGCCAGCAACGGATTGCTGTTTGGCGGGAGATCGAGATCAGGGGAAGTATCCTATTATAATTCCGTATTGTTAGATTGATCAATTATCTAGCTTTAGGGTGTTTAGCGATAATCCCCTTTCGACGGTGCGACTAGCACGTAGTCCGAAGGTAGGTCGTTCCCGCCGTTTTATACTCACGTGTCTAATAGCGCATATATCGGCTGGTGTCTTCCTGTGACATTCCAGGAGCCCAGTCGAATACGCCACGACACAGTGGTAAAGTGTGGGACTACGGGGATTAACAAGGGCCCCTGTCCATACACAAGGAATTCCGGAAAAGCAATGAAGAACATCTAACTTCCAGGAAGCAGTTCGTCCAGCTGGATTATATTAGGTCCTTACATATGAAATTGGCGTTTTTCGTACTGGCCACTTTAATCACGAATTTCTCCTCTTTGGTAAGGAATTCCAAATTCAAATTTGTACAGCTATAGACTCATGTATTTGTGCTTCGATGATCGTCATTCATTTGTTTTTTTTCTTCTGTTTTTTTCTGTTTGCGTCACTCATTTTACAAAATGGAAAACCTTAAATATCGCATTATTTACGAGTACGAGTTCCGCCGTGGCACTAGTGCTGCGGAAACAACTCGAAGGGTGAATGATGTGTATGGCGGTCGTGTTTTAAAAGAAAACACAGTTCGTTTTTGGTTCCAACGTTTTCGTTCTGGAAATTTCGACCTGCAGAACAAGCCCCGTGGACGGCCTGAGACTCAAGTTGATAATGAAGAGTTGAAGGCTATTGTGGAAGCGGATCCATCGCAAACCACGTCCGAGTTAGCTGCAGGCTGCGATGTTAGTGATAAAACTGTTTTAATTCACTTGAAGCAAATTGGGAAGATTAAAAAGCTTGAAAGGTGGGTACCTCACGAATTGACTGAAACAAACCGGCAAACGCGCGTCGACTGCTGCGTTACATTACTAAACCGGCACAATAATGAAGGTATTTTAAACCGAATCATTACCTGTGATGAAAAATGGGTTCTTTACGATAATCGGAAGCGCTCAGCGCAATGATTAGATCCTGGCCAGCCAGCCAAATCCTGCCCCAAGCGAAAATTAACCCCAAAAAAGTTACTTGTAAGCGTTTGGTGGACTAGTGCCGGTATTGTTCATTACAGTTTTTTCAAATCGGGCCAGACTATTACGGCTGATGTCTATTGTCAGGAATTGCAAACCATGATGGAAAAGCTAGCGGCTAAACAACCTAGGCTGGTCAATCGCTCCACGCCACTGCTGCTTCACGACAACGCTAGACCACACACTGCGCTACAGACGGCTACTAAATTAGAAGAGCTTTAATTGGAAAGTCTAAGACATCCTCCGTACTCCCCGGACCTTGCTCCAACATATTACCATTTTTTTCGAAATTTGGATAACTTCTTGCAAGGGAAAAAATTCAACTCCGATGGGGCAGTCCAAATCGCCTTCAAAGATTTTATTGATTCCCGTCCGACTGGTTTTTTTAGTAAAGGGATCAATGAACTACCTATGAGATGGCAAAAGTGCATAGAAAATAATGGTTCATACTTTGATTAATTAAATATATTATATTAAAAAATATTCGACTTTTTGTTCCTCCCATACAAAACGCCAATTTCATATGTAAGGACCTAATATATCAACAAGAAATATGGGTTTCTAGGAGCAAGCCCAATCGTAATAATGTTATATTTTAATGTCTATACCTACATTGACTTGGCTTGACTTGGGCACTAATGTCACTATATTTTTTTTATACCACGAGATACCAAATTTAGAGAACAGATAATAACTAAGCACAAATTTTGCGTTCAAAAAATAAATAAAAAAAACAATGGTATCGTACAAAATTGGTAGCTTACGTTTGATAGCACCACTATCAAGGAATGCTTTCCAGTAAACAGACTGAGAAAATAATTTGTATTGTAGATTTGGCACTTAAGGTAAGGTTAAAGTAGGTATAACTTTATAAAGTACCTATAACTTTACGGTATACTTTTTTCAAATTTACAAAAATGCCCAATAACTCAAAAACCGTTACACTTTTACTGTATACTTATTATCATTTTCCGAACAGCCGAAATGCCCCCCAACCGTCGGTAAAGGGTATCCATTCATTGTGCCACACCCTGTATATTGATATATTGTGGCGACGACGACGTAGCTAACTCGCGGCAGTAGGTACACGAGCTGTTGCCGCTCTGCTCCGTTTTCGCCAAATCCAACGAGGATGAGGGCAGCCATAATCGATGACCGTTTGATAGGGCCGTTGGAATTGCCTCCTACATTGAATAAAGCTAGATTTATGGAATTTCTACAGAGACAGTTTGCGGATATCCTCGTCGAGCTACCGTTGTCATACCGTCAGCGTATGTGGGTCCAGCTACATGGTGCACCCGCGCATTTCTCTAGGGCAGTGAGATTCAAACTCAACAAGTTATTTAATATATTTGAGTGTTGAAGTCGGTTCCATTTTATGGTATTTTTTTTCACTCTCCCTTGCTACTTATGGGATCGATTATCATTTACTGTCAATGTCTATATCATCCAGATAGGAAAATAATTTTCAGATATTGGAGTGTAACTCAAAAACTATTGATTTTGATGTAATATAAATTGGATGACACGGCAAGCATCAGCTTTCAAATAAAAAAAGAATCATCAAAATCGGTTAACCCCGTCAAAAGTTCTAAGGTAACAAACTTAAAAATATAAGAAAATATTTTAAGACCTGCTTGACACTCCTGCCATATTATTATATGCTCTATGCTCCTGCCCTATACTCGAGTAGGTTTTTTTTTCACAGGTAGGTATCTCAAAAAATTCTGCTGGAATATCAGCACAAACGAAAAATATCGGCGTCAGGTAGGAATGCAATAGTCAAATAAATCAAGAAATCAAAAACAGAGTGTGGGCATAAAACATACAATAATACGGTATGGGTTGAAGCAAGCGCAAAGTAATCTGTGAAGGAAATCGTCAGTCCACCACAGATGACATTGACAAGATCACTTAGGGTATATTCCATTTGACGCTAAGAACGTTATTTTCGATAATTTTGATCACATTTGCGTCTATGGTTGTGATCACTGTGATCGTTTGTAACTGTTCTCCCCTGTTCCATTTAGGCTAGACTTTTGACATTAGATGTAGCGTTTATGGCGATACGATAAAAAACGCCAAGACCCATGTGGAACAATTTTTTGGGAGTGTGATCGTTTTTAGCGTTTTTAGCGAATATAACTTCAAATGGTAAGCACCCTTTATAACAGTAGGTTTTCTACGTTCCGTTCTGCATATAGTCTGTAGGTTAATAGATTTTAATTAAAAAATGTCACATATGTATAAGATAAGCACGTACTGTACTTTATTTTAAATAACATTTATATCATTGTTTTTACCATAGGCTTATTGAGCGTAGCGAAAAAATCCTAGGTCTGTGGTTTTTACAATTGCGATACAAAAATAATACATCGATGAAGTTTTGAATAGGCAAATAGGAACGTATTTAAAAATGTGCGTTCGGAATGTGTGTGTAGTTTAAATCGGTGTACGAAATAATTTTACAAAAAAGATATATCAATTTTACTATGGCTGGTCTTGCAATAACGTTTGTTCTATTTGATAGAGAAAAAAGCGTCATATTTCTCGTTGGCTCGTTTGTTTGACATGACATTTCACAACAGAATTGCGAATATTAACTATCCTTGCTATGGTATTTGTTGTGTTTTCTCTATAAGCGGGGAAGTAGCAATAAATATTTACGTTTTATGGTAATTGATAAGCATAATAAGTAATTTAATTTTGCAAGTAACGGTGTTGTTATATTTGTCAATTACGATAGAATGTAAATGTTTTGCTACTTCCCCGCCAACCAAGAAAACTCAACTAATTCTATCATCAACAAATGTCAAAATCATGTCAGGATAGGAGGATAATAATTAATGTATTTGTTCTTCATAGGTATTTATATCTTCATTAGTATTTGTGTTCTTCCTGCATATATAGAATTCGACTGAATACTTATAAGCAAACGAATAAATTATAATTTCATATATAGAACATGTACAAACCATACGAATCCGATAAAAAACATATTCAAAATCTAAGCAGGCAAATGCTTGCAAGTCTATGCTACGAACGAAGTTGAACAAAAGTAAGCCCATACGTGTTGCAGTATTATATATCTATCCTTATATACCTACTGTAGTAGCGGCAGGAGTATGTACTCACTAAATCTTGGTTACCTGTCAAATGTGATAGATTTTACAATAAATGATAAATTTTATTCAAGCTAAGCCAAATACGAGTGATTACTAAATACTATTGCTTACTACCTATTGAGTCAGATTTCTAAAACACGCAGAAAGTATCGAACAAATCTAGCTCGACTAATATTTAGCCCAAGGCTTAATGTACCACAGTTGTTAACGTTTATGGTTGTGAAACTTGTGTGTCCGGTGTATTACTTTTCTCGATGCTTGTGTTCTATGAACGAGATCGTGTGAAATATTACACTTCGTGTGGTGCACACTGGCTTAGGTTCTAAACGTACCCCGACTCTGACAGCTTCCGGTACTCGATAGTTTCTATACGCCCCCGTCCGCCATATTGCGCCGCCATTTTGCGAAGCCATATAAGTTCTGCGTTGTGTTAGTAATTTTCCTACGCGAAAGATTATAATCTATTGAATAATTATTACCTTTATATATAGTGATCGATAAGTGTTTTATATCGTTAGAAAGTGTTAGTATTGTAATAAGTATTCTGTTTGATCAGTTTCCTTGTCTTTAACTTAATTAATTTTAAATCACAATGGGCAGGAAGAAGAAGAAGGCATCGAAACCATGGTGCTGGTATCCTTTTCATAAATTTTATTATATTGCGAAACGTGTTGCTTAAGACCAGCAACATCAAGACTAATGACCTTCGTAAAATTAGGTCGATAGTATTTTATCGACAATGTTTATTGTGATTTCCTTAGCGCATTGTCAGGTATTGCAACAGAGAATTCGACGACGAGAAAATTTTGATCCAACATCAAAAGGCGAAGCATTTCAAATGTCATATTTGTCACAAGAAATTGTACACGGGACCTGGGTTGTCGATACACTGCATGCAGGTGTGTATCGCGTGCGTCACAACTATAAATTTGGCAACGGCCCCGCCCGCCCACGTCCAAAGCGCACTCGCTTTTTATAACTTGTACTATTTTATTCTGTTGGTATTTTGGCGCGACTATCTTCACCGAAATCAGCCGCCATACAACTTCCCCAATGTTTTTCCCATATTTTAATGCTTTGGTTTGTAGTTTGTGAACTCCTATTCAACTTATGTGATACCCTCAAAGTTATATTTATACTGAATACTATTTCCAGGTCCATAAAGAAGCTATAGACAAAGTACCAAATTCATTACCAAATAGGTCAAATATAGAAATAGAAATCTATGGTATGGAAGGAATTCCACCTGAAGATATCAGGGAGCATGAGAAACAGAAATCAGGTATAAAACTATTCTTATTATGACTACAATAGAACATCTGGATTTTGATGTATGTACAATTTATTTTACTATGCTTGGGACTTTAGTATATGTGTAACTCAGTGTGTAGTATTGTATATTGTTAGAGCATTTTGATGTTCTTTGATACTTGTTTCTAATGAATAATGGATATAATTGTTTAGGTGGAGGAAAAGGTTCTGACAGTGAAGATGATGAGCCTTCTGCTAAAAAGAAAGCAACACCAGCACTGGTAAGCACATACTAATTACATTAAACAAAATTTTAAAGCAATGTATCTGAATTATGTTACAGTTGAAAACTAAGCAAGTAAGTTAAATATTTAGTTACTTTATGTTGTAACTTACATCATATTCTTTATTATTCAGATGATCTGTTATCATCTTATTAGCACAAAATACATCAGAAACTTCAAAATAACTTGGAACTTATATAATCTACTTGGAAAAACCAATGAATTCTCAAATAGATAAGTTGTAAGTACTTTTGTTCATGTTCTATATAAATAACATGTTCTGTTTATTGGGCTTGTAATAACCATGATAATTATTTAATCACATTATCTCCTGTTCAATTGGAATTTCCTTATGTGCAATTATTTACACCTGAGCTGTTCTGGTCGAGGGACCTTGTATGATTAACTTGCTTATGTATTGGGTCCAGGTGGTCAAAATATTAGCGTAAACATCTGTTTCTTTCCTATTAAACTAGTAAATACTACAGCTATGGTACATTATCGTTTTGAGATCAGCAAATTCATAGTAGGGCAAAATTAATGTCCAATTGGTGATGCAAATTTATACATGACACCTTAATGAGTTTTGCTACTTATTCTCATCAAAATAAATTTAATACAACACATTTCAAATGGTAATTAACTATTACTGAATCAAGCTTGAATTTGACACAAAAAAAAAAACAATACAGTTTGGATGAACTAACTCTTCATATGTGATGCAAGCCAAAGTTAGATCATCTCAGGTAGCTGATTAAGTTCAAACGGTATTCTTTAGAATAGTATCAAAAATACAACCAACCCATTTTACACAAAAACATAGTTCTAACTCTCTCAATTTCTGTCAATTTCATGGGAATGTTTTGTATGAAAATATAAGTGCATAAAAATTCAGTCATTAATCATAATGGATTTTCATGTTCTGGTTGAAATAGAGGGCTATATAGAATGAAATAAACTCACAACATAAACATTTTTACATAGTCCTATTAACCTAACTTAATGCAATGTGCCTCAAATTACCCTAAATCCTATTCCATCACTAGATGCAAATCTTTACACAATTAGCACCATAGCGCGGAATATGCTGATGTTTGCAGTTTTTGTGTGCTAAGAGCCACAATCTCAAAAGGTAATTTCTAATCAGCTGGCTATTCCCTAATCATCATCACCTGGAAGACGTCCACTGTTAAACAAAGGCCACCATCATAAAACATCAGCATCAACAGCTGTTAATCCCAAAAAGAACGGCTGTTAGCCATATGCTTCCATCAGCTCCCTACGACTCTTACGATGTCATAGTTACCACATTATGCCAATACCAATTTAATAAAAATAGCTGATAGTAAAAATAAAGAATGTTCTAAGGGAACATTTGCCTGGCTGCATACAATGTGATTAAAAGCTCCTAAATTAGTATAAAACAATATACCAACATCTAATTTACTATCTGTTATTTTGCCTTACAGCTAGGTCCTGGACCTTCAGGTGTAACGCCGGGTATTCTGCCCACCCCCATGGGGCCTGGAATGCCTCCAGGAATGTATCCTGGGCATATGCCCATGAACCCTATGATGCCTCCGTTTATGTCTAGGTAAGAAAATGACAACTTACTAAATAGATTCACTTGAACAGATTTTTAGCAAAACAAAGGTAGCAGCAGGCAAGTTATAGTTAATCGTATTATCTGTGGTACTTTCATTTTAAAATGTATACCTCTAAAATTATCTCAATAGAATAAAATGGCAAAGTTGAATCTAAATTATTTTTGAACCACCATAACTTAATTATTCAGTATGATTATAAATATAAATGGCTAGTCATGAGGGACATTAAGATTCAATTTTTTTTGTTTAATATGATATTTCAGTGCAAATAAGTTTCATTAATTTTTCACCCAAATGCATTGAAATTTCACCATTGCTGCCTCTGTTTCTCTTGAATGCAGTTTAATAGTGATGGAATCTTTTTTCTTCTGGATAAAATTATTTGCTCTTTTAGTTTCTTAAGGAACAATTCAAAAATCTAAATATTGAGAAAGAAATCTAAATATTGCTTCTTGAGTTAAGTTGCATATGTGTTGCAATTGGTCGTCTACAATAATAGACCAAAATTGAGATGTTAACATTTTGCTATAGCATGATCCATTGACCGTTACCACATTTCCAGCCTTGATTTTGATGAAAGAATCAACATCTGTCAGCATGGTCATGGTAGACATTTGCCAGATTTAATTTTCCATTCATAATCTTCAAAGTTTTCTCTTTGTTTTGCAATCAATTTGAATCATCATCTAAATTCTTTGTTTTATTTTTAGAACACTAAAGATCTCGTTGAAAAACCCTTTATTTTACAATAGGCCACCATTCCAACTACAAAAAGAAATCATGAAATAATTGTGATAATAAAGTGAATTGAGATTTAAAAATAAACTTAGATGGAAACATGCTCCTATTGCAGTTCTTTGTTTAATCCTTTGCCATCGGCTGACCCACTATGGCCAATTTATGAATGAAATTCTATTGTTATCATTATCGCAGATATCAATGGGTTAAATTAATCAAACAATTGAAGTATTATGTCACATAGTATAGGATTCACATGATAATACCATTGTTATAGCATTCTGCAAATAATATGATAAATGTTTCTATTAATTATGTAGTCAGCTTCTCATGCTACTATAATCATTGCATACCTTTACCCACACTTATTCAATAGTAAAACTGCTTTTCATTGGTTAACTTTTCAACTTATTTGTCAGTTTAAAATTGTTTCACAATCTGCTAATTAAACTTACCAGACTTAGGCTGCGTATCCACCAGAAATATGCGAGGAATATAAACAAATACTGTTTACCAATTTCCTCGTACACATTTTTTGCTATGCACATCTCTGGTAAGCAGTCTTAGGGCTGCCTTTCCACTAAAGTTGTGTCAGTAAGCAAGAAAGTCTACATATAGAATTGCTTCATTTTCATACTATTATCAAATGAAGATAAAAAGTTGTGGTCATCTTATTGTATTTTTACTCCACCACCACTTTGTTTAATTCCCCGTAGTTATTCTGTTTTTTTTTTTTTTTTTTAATTATGATAAGCAAGCATTTGACCGCAGTCTCACCTGATGGAAAGTGACGACGCGATCGACGGTGGAGCATGCTTGCCTAGCAAATACCTGTTTACTCTGTACTTGAAGACTGCCAGATTATATATATATCGGGAAATAGAGACGCTGGTAGGGTGTTCCATAATTCGGCCGTACGCATTATAAAGCTAGATTTAAAACGCTTTGTGCGTATTTTCGGGATATCGACCATGTATGGATGCCGTGTTCCTGTGCGTCTTGTTGTCCGATGAAAAAAAGGAGAGGAGGGAATAAGGTTGTGTAAATCGATCGCACATTCTCCGAAGTGTAGCCTGTAAAAAACCGATAAACTAGCAACTTTGCGTCTATGCTCGAGGCTTTGGAGTCTAGCCTCCACCAACGCATCGTCACCAATGAGCTTCTTAGCTCGGTTATCTATCGAATCCAAGGCTTCGAGCTGGTGCTTTGCCGAACCGTCCCAGAGATGGCTGCAGTATTCCATACAAGACCGGACTTGAGCTTGATATAGGTTTAGAAGCTGTCCCGATGTGAAATACCGCCGCACTTTCCAGAGAACACCCAGCTTTTTCGCAGCTAATTTAGCCCTGGACTCAATGTATGACCCGAAATTGAGTTTTGGTGTAAGAGTTACACCTAGTAGCTCGAGTTGGTTCGTTATCGCCACAGGCACACCTCGGAAGAGAGGAGTGAGAGAGAAAAGACTCTGTTTAGCACTAAAGAGACACGCCTGGGTCTTTGTAGCATTGAATTTGACTAAATTAGCGTCACCCCAATCGCAGACTGCCTCTAGGGCCAAATTCATTCGCTCGACTATCGCCTCTCTATGAGACTGGATTTGTACATCGCCGGCCCGCGCATCGGATATATACCTCTCTACAACTGTGCTGTCATCTGCATACCCAACGATACCGGGTTTAAGCAGATCATTTATGTGCAGCAAGAAGAGAGTAGCAGAGAGAACCGACCCTTGAGGTACCCCGGCATTTATTGCCAATTGATCGGACGAACATCCATCAAGGACAACTCGTAACGATCTTTCCCTCAAGAAGTCGGAAATCCAAGAGCACAGGCTAGCGGGTAAGCCATACGATGGAAGCTTATTCACAAGACTGTCGTGCCAGACCCTGTCGAAGGCCTTTGAAATGTCTAGAGAGACGGCGAGCGCTTCTCCATGCATATCAATGGCCTCGCTCCAGACATGAGTGACATACGCAAGAAGGTCCCCAGTTGATCGGTTTCGGCGAAACCCGTACTGTCGATCACTGAAGATATCATTTGCTTCCAGGTATGCCAGGAGCCTGTTATTCAATACACGTTCCATACTTTTACAAAGTATGGAAGTGATTGAAATGGGTCTGTAGTTAGCAGGGTCTGCACGACTGCCCTTCTTGGGCACTGGCTGCACATTTGCGAGCTTCCAAGATTTCGGCACTTTACCAGTCTGTAGAGAGAGGCGAAAGAGACGTGTCAAAACAGGAGTCGATTCAGGTGCACACGATTTTAGGACTATGGCGGGAATTCCGTCCGGACCACTAGCCTTGTTCACGTTTAGATTGCGAAGCGTCTTACGCACTTCGGTCTGACGAATGCGAATTTCCGGCATTGATGCCTCGCATCGAGGTAGACATGGTGCTGTTTTGCCCGCTGCATCCAAACGTGAAGACTCCGCAAACAGAGAAGCGAACAAGTTCGCTTTCTCTTCGGCAGTGTGAGCCAATGATCCGTCCGGCCTTAATAGTGGAGGTAGATTAGGGCGGCTGAAATTGGATTCGATCGACTTCGCCAGGGACCAGAATGCTTTGCTACCCGCAGGGTGAGAAGCTAATTTGGACCCAACACGGCTTATGTGATCGAATCGTGCCCTTTTTACAGCCTTTTTGCATGCCTTGGCAGCCTTGTTAAAGGCTCTCTTCTTGTTACGAATATCCTTAGTTTTGCGGGTTCGAGCATCGACCCAGGCTAAGTACGCTTCATGTTTCAGCGCTTCAGCGCGTCCGCAATCAACACTAAACCAAGGAATTGCTTTACTGGTCTGCGGTGCATCACAAAATGGAATAAAATACTCCATTGCTTGACGCAGCACATCAGTCACAGCATCCGCGCAAGTAGAAGGATCACAAGAAGAGAAGCAAAGAGACTGCCAAGGATAGGATGCAAAAAAAGACCGCATCCCATCCCAATCTGCTGACTTGTATCTCCATATCCGCCGAGTGCCTTTCTGGCAGCGGTCGGGCGGAGAGTATAGAGATACAGATTTCACCAGACAGTGGTCAGAGCTACCTAACGGTGAAGAAACTGACACAGAGTAGCGATCTGGATCTGTGGTCATCAGAAGGTCGAGGCAGTAGGCTGTATGCTCAGCAACGTCAGGTACCCTTGTAGCCCCATTGACAAGCTGGGTGAGGTTTAAGGTCAGGGCTAACTTATGCGCCTCTTTCCCAGCGTGATTGGTGTCCTGGTATGGGAATAGCCATTCGTGATGGTGAGCATTAAAGTCCCCCAGTAACACAAGTTGAGCAGAAGGGTACCGTTGTTGAGCTATATCCGCCGTCACACTTAGATAGTCCATAAAATCGGTAATCTCCTGGTTACAGGTGTGCGATCGATATACTCCAGCGTAAAGAATTTTCTCTACACCGGTTTCTACCAATATCCACAGAACAGAGAATCTGGAATCTTCAAGATTACGGAGACGCCGAAAACAGATGTCATCTCGAATAAAAATACGCACGCCCCGGCACGTGGTTTAAAACAATGCTCCAGGACGTAGCCAGGGTATGTCAAATATGACGTGTCATCCGGACATCTGATCTGCGTCTCCGTTAAAAACAAGAGGTGCGGTTTCGCAGTCTCGAGGTGATGATGGACTGCGCTGAGATTTGAGTGCAGGCCTCGGATGTTAGAGAGATGCACTTTAAGTGAGAGGACGTGCATCCGCTGTGAAACCGTTTTCTTGATTCTTGCTTTCATACATTTAAGAGTGAGGTATAGAAGGGCGGCAGTGAAACGAGGCATCACCTACCAACTCAGACACACACACGCAAGATGCTGCATCAAGGGATAGCTAGCTCGGAGACCGCGGGGACGCCCGAGCCCCCCCAAGAATGTCCATCGGGTCCTCTCATCCGGTCGCCAACCGGCACGATGGCGCATTCCCGGGATTTTTCGCAAGATGGCGGGGCAGCCTTTCGTGTGTGGCTAGCACATTACTTGGGCCCCCTACTATCTGCGGTCGGCCAGCGGAGAACCGTGCCTCGGATCCCGCTGCTCTCCGGAACTAGCCATCGGGATGCTACAAACATGCTGTGTGTGTAAATTCAGTCGTTTTCGATGACGCAACTGTTTCGACCCGCCCTTCGGTGTGGCTTCATCAGACATCATGCCGGAACACGACTAGGCCGTTTGGCGACATGGCTCCGTCTGATGGGTGGTGACAAGCCGCGGCCGAAGCCTACCACCAGAATTTTTTTCTGTTATCTTGAATCAGTGGCAACCAACACCTTGTTGCCTATTTAAGCCTGAAAACTTAGGCATAGTTAAGGTAAAATATTTTTTACAAATTCCTTCTGGAATTTGTTTTATGGTACAGTGTGGTATGCAGTTTCCTTTCTTTCTTATTGTTGGTTGCACAATATTTATAATTAATTGATTTGAATACTTAACAATGTGTACATTATATGTTTCAGAATGATGATGGGACCAGGAATGAGGCCACTATTCCCTGCTGCCAGTGTACCTACATCACAACCAAACAAACCTACCTTCCCTGCATATAGGTATGATAATATTAAAATAATTTATAATATAATAATAGCAAAAACAGACAATCTATTATCATTTATAATATTAAGTCTGACTAATAATTTCTGGTATGCCTGTGAATTGTTACTGCAGACCACTAGAAATTTTCAGCATGTCAAAGAAATAAGTAGGTAAAGACTATGTGACATAAAAAACTGTTTATATTATACTGAGATATAAATATGATTGAATTTCTCTCTCCCACGAATTTCATTATGTGTCAATGAAAATTTAAACTTACAGCAATGCAACAATAAGTGCACCACCCACAACTTCCACACCGTCCAGTAGTATGGATCCAAAAGAAAACGGCGATGTAAAACCTCCCGCTGCAAACTCATGTCCACTGGTGACGGCGACAGGCGCGGGATCCAAGATCGTTCATCCTCCTGAGGATGTTTCATTAGAAGAGATCAGGGCGAGGAATGCCAAGTACCGGCCGAAGCCTAAACCTGACGCGCCACAAGCGCAGCCTACGCCGGCGCCCACCATGGTCACACCTTCCTCTAGTCAAGCAGAGGTAAGAATCATATTTGGTTGTCTAGGGTAAGATTTTAGTGTAATTCAGTAAAAAGTTGTGTAAAAAATAGTAAGGAATTTGGCACAACCCAGCCCGAACCATGTTAACATCATTTGGAGTTTATATATATATATATATATATATATATATATATATATATTGTGTAAATACTATCTGGCAATCCAAGCACAGGAAAAATGCAGGGAATGCATCAGACAGGGATTCAGAAGGACTGAGGGCAGTGGCGGGTGGGTATGCGGCCAGTACCTGCATCACACCAAAATTCACATGATTCTTTTAATATTAATTGTCTCATCAAATTTTCGACACTCACCAGGGAATAAAAACCTACAGGGTACTTCCCGTGAACTCAGAATCTTGAAATTTGGTATGAAGCAAAGCCTTATAGCACAGATAAAGGAAAAATTGTGAATACCATAAATTTTTAGGGACATCATACAATAAAATTCTTTTTAATCATTTTAAAATGTTATGGATTTCATTTAGCAATAAAAATACGATAAAGTTTACTTATATAGGTTTGTATGGAACCGTCGGTGAGCTAGTTCGCGTCGCATTTTTTCATAAGGCAGGAAAGAAATTCATTATCACAGTTTAAAAATTGTCTCTCCTGTTTTGAAAGCACTCCTACCTAAAGGTTCTCCTCTTGAGCTGTCCAACCTCTAAGACATTCTTATACTCAGTAATGATAAGCATTTTGACCACTATCTTTACTAATGTTCGTCATGTGGTCACAAATGTATAATAGTTAGCCAGGCGAACATTCGCTTAACGCCCTGCCCTGTTCACCAGATGGTAAATTAAATCCTTGGCTGGATTCAAAGCAGTAACAATTTCAAGCACAACTTAAAGTTCAACAGGGGTCACATTTATATATTTTATACAATTTTTTGTTCTACAATGTGTAAAATGGTACCATTTTCATGCTATATTCCATATAATAGGCACCTCATTACGCAGAAGTAATCTAAACCCCCCTTGGAGTGCCGGGCTAGAATGTCACCCCCCCCGTTTCTACCTGAGGGTGTCGTAAAAGGCGACTAAAGGTAAAAAAAAAAGGGTTATGGAAAACCCCCCCAAAATGGGGGACACTGTGTTCAGCTGTGGACGATCCGGCTGATAAAGTACAGTACAATCTAAACCAGTAAGTAACAAATACTGGGGAAATTTAGGTATTTGACTCCTTTGGGAGAAGCGTTCATGGTGATAGATGGTATTATTTTATTTACTAGGTTTTCCAAGTTTTATTTTATGGCAGTTATGTGTGTATTGTGCCGGCTAATGAGCGGTATCAGTTGGACTATCAGCAGGCGGTGGCGGCACACATGTCGGCTGCGGTGGCGGCGGCTCGACGCGAGGCGGCGCTGCGGCGGCCGCAGATGCCCGTCTCCATGCCCATGATGATGCAGCGAGTGCC
Organism: Plagodis pulveraria; assembly: GCA_963890685.1. Lineage (NCBI taxonomy): Eukaryota > Metazoa > Arthropoda > Insecta > Lepidoptera > Geometridae > Plagodis > Plagodis pulveraria. The sequence goes on along the minus strand of OY982960.1, from coordinate 26,536,700 downwards.
CGTCTCCATGCCCATGTCCATGTCCATGCCCTCCATGCCGCCCGTCATGGGCGTGCTGCCCGTCATGCCGCAGTTCAACCTCATGCGTCCGCTGCAGCCCGGTCAGTACCAACACACATACACTTCCAATCATCGGCATTGTTAATGTACTCTACTCACTCACCCTCGATCTGGAAACCTACACAATATGGCGACACTTTGTTTGATTGTAAATTTGTTATTTTGTTGACTAATTCATTTTAATGAGCACCTTCTGCTCATGACCCCAATGCATATTTGACTAATCAGTATTTATATTTTGCGTATTTACAACCAATAGTGAATTATAACCAATCAAGAAGATATTTTTGACATACCTTTTCTTCATCCAAAATATCAAATGCTTTGTCGCTTTTTTCCCGTGTATGCTTGCGGAATCGAGGCAAGAGTGCAGAGGATGTGATTTTGTAAAGACTTTGGTTTTGATAACTTTTTTTTTTGAGAATATTTTTTTTGCAAATAGCTGCATAAAATAATATGGCTATTCTATCTTTCTTAAAGTAAAACTAAGAAATACATAAAGTCTGATAGGAATTTCTGCCATACTTACTAAATGAGCAATTTTTGTTAAAAATATACATTCTCAACCATTCAATACGATAAACTCAAAACGACATTGAGTTGACATGTTGCCAAAAAGTTCATGGTGCAAATTATTGGCTTGTATTAATAATATATTAATATTACAGTATAACACTTTCGAGAGTGTTACACTCTCACTACAACTTTTGCCAACACCTACATGTAGCAATAAAGGAAATCAACGCTAAATGTCTTTTTAAAATCATAATGTCCTAGCTCTGAGTCATTAGTAACATTCTCTGGACTGAAATAGCTTAATAAGTCACATAAATTGTTACATATTCTCCATAATGTAATTTCTAAAACACTTATGATTATATTCAATTTCACACTCAATAGATTTGCGTATTTGAAACTGTCAAAACTTTTTTATACAAATGTTTAGAATCTCAGATAAATCTAGACAAGAAAAGATTAGTTATAAGATGTATATTAGGACATATCCGAAGCATAATGTCGATATAATTATTGTAGTTAATGTTGCACGATAAATTATGTACTCAAATGTTTAATGTATTTTTGATGTTAAATATGAAGGTAGTCCATGCTGACTATTTTGTTGAAAAATGTACCTATACAATCCACCTGTCATTACGAGCTAGGTAAATAAGACTGTCTTTTTTCCATTGCATTCCAATGAAATAAAATGTTGACCACCATATTTTTATATTAACATACTGCTCAGCACACAATCATAGCTCATGTATCGTTATTGAGGTGTGGCGTTATATATGCATTTATGAAACTAGGATTAAGTTAGATTTGGGTGTGTTTAGAATTAGCAATTGTTTTGATAACGATGAATGTTAGTGGAAAGTCAGTATTATCTCGCAAGCTCAAATATCCACATGTGTGTGATCTAGTATTATAGCGTGGAAAATGCATTTATGTCATTTTTGATCGAATCAATAAAATAAGTTTTTTTTCTGAAGCTGTTGATCTATTTTCTATTTTCCACGAAGACCGTCTTCAATAGATATACATACATATAGTGTACATTATCTGTTATTAAGGAAATGTGACGATTGTGTTCAAAGTTCGTGGAGGAGGCTCCACTTAGTTCGCTATTGTCGAGCAGCGAGGCGCGTCGCAGCCGGAGCGGCGACAGTGGTATCTCTGGTACTGACTGGGCGTGTCGATGCGATGTGGGCCTGACGCGATGTCAACATTCTGTAACAGCTTGTCCCGTACTCACACGAGCTAACGCCATGCCACTAACACGCGGCCGATCGCACCCGTCGGTCGACTCTTGTATAGACCTTACTGTCGAGAGTTAAACTGTGTTTCTATGTGCCGTCCGCACGATCGGAGGATCGGATCGACGAGCGGTAATTTTATTCACATTCCTTAATGGATTCGCTTACTGTAGTAGCTCTTATCTTATTACTGTCTCGAATTTCTCGTAGTGTCATATGATATGTGACTTTTTTGTCGGTTCACGGGTGGGTACACTAATATTATATTTACGTACAGTAGTTTTGTCGCTTTTTACAAAGTGCATGAGACGAGTCACTAGCCGGCCGGTTCGGACCGCGAGCAGCCATCTCGGATCACACGAACATGCATGCACTCTGGGGTACGACGCCGCATCGCCGAGTATTTTGAACGTGTGACTTTTCATGTGAATTATATATTTATATCCTATACGTACCTGTGTTCCTTCGCTTACTGCACCTATACGAGTCGGCACAGGAGTGCGTACAGTACAGTACAGTATATGAATGTGAGCGCGGGCGGCGTTGGGTGGCGGCGACAGGCGACTGTCCGCAGTCACACGGCCGTGTTGGCCCTGAGGCCCCTGTCGCCGCGCGGCCTCGCCCACCCGCCGCTCACGGCTCTCTATGTGCAGGTATGCTGCTGCCGGGCGGGATGATGCCGATGGGCGCCATGTTCCCGGGAGGCATGCCCGGCATGCCCATGCTGCAGCATCGCTTCCGATAGCCACCGCCGCCGCAGCCGCCGCCGCCACCGCAGCCGCGCCAAGGTAGGCGCCCGTTCCGTTAGCTCTGTGGCGTGTTGACGCCGCCGGTGTGGGTAGACTGTGGCCACTAACGGGACAGGTAAGGAAGGCTAACGCGGGACGGGACAGGTGAGCTTGCCGCTCGCCATGCCGCGCCGTGGCTGGGCCGGCAGTTCCCTGCGCTGCAGGCGACCTCCGTCACAACTAGCGTTGTTGGATTGGCGGCCCCCTGTCCCAGCACTTTGTTACTCCTCTCTCGCTGCGAACGGTACAGAGATCACTCCCTCTACGGTGTTTTAAACGTGTGTGTAAGAATAATTACTATAAGTTAATGTTATTCTGCCTTGATAATTTTTTTAAGTGATTCCACATGAAGTTGTGACGTTTGCCTACTCTTGTAGAATTTTGACTATTTTACTGAATAAATGCTCTGGACGATTAGAAACCTTGTTTTCTTTTTGATGTCTCCTTTGTATATTTGTAGGTGACTTTAAAAGATCGCTTATTCAATAAAACGAGCTAAGTATAATAAAGCCATATATTGAATTAAAATTATAGTAGTTATCATACATTAAGACATGATACACAAAACACTATTCCGCTAGAATAAGTACATAATTTGAATACCAAACCCTAAATTCAAGATATAATATTACAACAGGTTTTATAAAAATTAAAATTATTGCATTATCTAGTATCACCATAGAAACGATTCACTCAACCCAATTAAAACTTGGTTTTTAAATGATTATCAACATCAAAAAATATCTATCAAACAAACTTTAGCTATTTCAAAATTATTTGACAACATCTTAACATATTATGGCAACATTAAAACATTTTCTTTAAATATAACACCTCGTAAATACTAAAAAACTTCGTATGTCTATAATATAAACCATTTCATATTAATAATATGGTAAAATATTCCTTTTATTTAATACCGCTATGATTTTGTTACATGTCAGAAGAAGTCAATAAGGTTGAATAACTTACCTTTCTTTCGCTCATAAGCGCCATTCACTAGAGTGGTACCTGTTCACTATTGGAGCATTAAAGTTTTCTTTTGGAGCACCAAAGTGTGAAAAAATGTATCATCCAGTTAACACAAGTGAATGGTGGTGCTTTTGAGTGATTAATAAAATAGGTTATTTAACATATGTACTACATAAGTCTTTATCTAACAATAATTAATTTTCATACTGGCAGTAGTAACAAAACCGTCACATACACTGTATACTCTTAAGTCAAAAAAATAATAGAAGGCATTTACTAATCCGATTCTGGTCTGCAGATAACAACACAATCATCCCATAAAATATCATAAGTACCTGTTTAAATACATTAATTCAAGTCTAAGCTAAAGCAATTACAAATACTTAGCCCAGTTTATCTATCATCAGTTAATTACTATTCTTAAGAATAAATCTCTACACAATCAATATATGGACGTTTAATACTGTACAGTTTTGTAAGTTCTGTACATGTGAAGTTAGAGTTGAGTAGTTGCGGAGTGCTGGTGGTGGACTTGAAGACTTGAGGTAGATAGAGTCAAAACACTGTGTTCACCGTTGTTTTTAATTATTAGTTAGTAAGTAGTTAAATTACATTAAAGGTTTAGGCAATTCACATTCGGTGCGCGTGTATATAGTTAGGCGTTCGATTGATCACTCTCTCTAATATTTTACTGACTGAAGTATAAATGCAATGTGCGCTATATATATAAATGCAACGCAGATTGCATCACAGTTACTATGCTGGTAAGGAATGTACGTTGGATCGTACATATTGCCAACGCCAAAAAGATAGAAAAGAAAGTAAAAAGGTACATGTGAATTGCCAGTACAAAGTCAACAAATAGTAACTTAAGTGCTAAAGAAAAATATAATAGGCTTTCAAGCTTCTATCGTTATAGGTCGAAGCAGTAAATACCTAACAGTTACAATGTTAAAACGAACTCAAAGGAACCTATATAATTATTATATTTACATTTTGATGCAGATATTAAATAAACAGTGACGACCTTATCCACTCAGTGGTTTAATCGCCTGCTTGCAGTTTTGATTGTTAAGTGCATCCAGTGTAGGTGCAGGCTCGTTATCGCTGGTCTCAGGTTTCTTAATTGTTGTCGCGTGCCTTTGATTTCATTAAGTATCTTGTATTTATCTTTAATTTGTTGAAATGGATTTATTTGAAGTTAGGGACGTAGTACTTGTTTCAATCGGAAGTAGCGCCAACTTTACAATAGGTCGTTTGATTATGCCGGTTTGCGTTTTTACGGTAGTAGCTCGCACGCGGCCATCGCTGCCGGGATGAACGTCTATGATTCTACCCAATGCCCATTTTCCCGGAGGAAGGTTATCTTCTTTCACTAACACAATGTCTCCCTTCTGAAGGTTATGCGTTGGTTTTTGCCATTTACTGCGAGCTTGTAGTTGTGTGAGATAGTCGGTGGACCAGGTTTTCCAAAATTGATGCACCATATGTTCAACTAGTTGCCATCTTTGGCGTAAATCTAAGTTTCTATCATCTTGATAGTCCGATAGTGGTAGAGTCAACGTAGGGCTTCCAGTTAGAAAATGTCCTGGAGTTAAGTATGAGTAAAATTCTTCTGGATCTTCTGTGAGTGGACAAAGTGGTCTTGAGTTCATACATGCCTCAATTTTCGCCAGTAATGTAGAAAACTCTTCGTAAGTGAGTTTTTGGTCTCCCAGAACCCTCTTTAAAAAATGTTTCATGGAGCGTACTGCAGCTTCGCACAACCCATTTGCACTGGGCCACGCAGGTACGTTGAAATGCCATTGAACTTCCATTTGGCTGATTTTGTCAAAAAAATCAGATGACAGTTCCATCTTAAATAGTTCAAACTCGTTGCGTAGCGTCTTTGAAGCTCCAACGAAATTAGTGCCGCAGTCAGAGTAGACATGTTTTGGAGTTCCACGCCTAGCACACAGTCTTTGGAAAGCCGCCAGGAATGTTTGAGTGCTTAAGTCCGAAACCAATTCAATGTGGACACTTCTCGTCGACGTACAAACAAAGATTGCTATATAACCCTTTGAGGTTTTCACTCCTCTCCCTTTATTTAATTTGACTTCCACATGCCCTGTATAGTCAACTGCCACATAGGTGAAAGCACGAGATGGAGTCACTCGTTGCTGTGGAAGATCCGCCATAAGTTGATAGTTGTTCGTTGTGTTGAACCGATAGCATCGGACGCAGCGTCGTAGACAAGTTTTCACTGCTCTATTGCCTCCTACGATCCAATATTTTTGACGAATGTATGCGAGAGTGAGCCGGGCGCCGCCATGAAGAGTGGCGGCGTGAGCTTGTTCTATCAGTAGTTGCGTCATTCTTCCGTTTCTAGATAAGATGATAGGGTTCTTCATACCAATAGGTAAGCTGGATTTATTAAGTCGTCCAGAAACTCGTATGATACCGTCTGTATCTAGGTAGGGACATAGTTTATAGATTTTGCTTTTAGTGTTTAAGGTTTGTTTCTTACACAAGTTTTTATATTCTTCACAAAATTCTTTCCTTTGTACATACTGTACAATCGCTTTAGTTGCAGAATGTAGTTCGCTTGTTGTCAAGTAGTTGGGTAGAGCGTCGTATTTCGTCATTGTTGTAAGTTTGTTTCGTAAGTTTCTGCAAAATCGCATAATCCATGCGGTTATTCGTGTGACCTTAGTCAGTGAGCTTCGTTTATTTAATAAGTTATTGATAACATTATCTTCATTTTCTTGCAGGGTTGTTAATACTTGTTTTTTTCAATATTTGTTGTAAAAGAGCGATATATGGAAGCTTCTGCTTGGGTGCCCACAAATGTTTGGAGTAGTGTAGGGCCTTCCCACCAGAGTTTGAAGTTTAAAACCTTTTTCGGCGACAACCCCCGCGTAGCACAATCTGCAGGGTTGTTTTTCGACTCGATGTATTTGAAGTTTGAGGCTGGTATGACTTCCGTAATTTTTCTAATTCTGTTCGCGACGTACTTCTCCCATTTAGATGACTCTCCTTGTAGCCATGCCAAAACCACCTTAGAGTCACACCAGGCCCACATTGTGATGTCCAAGTCGCTTAAAGCGTTTTTGCATTTTTGCATGAGTTGTGCTAGTAGTAATGCACCACAAAGTTCCATCCGTGGTAAAGAAAGTTTTTGTGCGAGTGGTGCAACCCTAGTCTTTGCAGTTAGTAGTTTGATTACAGGCTGTCCGTCATCATCGATTGCATGCGTGTATATGACGCACGAATAGGCCATGATGCTTGCATCTGAATATCCCATCAGGTTAATGGTTTTCCGAGTTGTTCCAATCCATCGATGTATTTTTAAAGACTTTAAATATGGTAGTTCGTCTCTTAGTTTTTTCCATTCATTTTCTATATCTGTCGGTACCGGTTCATCCCAGGTTAAGTTTTCTTTCCACACCTTTTGGAAAATTAGTTTTGCAGTAATAGTTACCGGTGAAAGCCACCCTAATGGGTCATAGAGTTGAGATATTTGTGAAAGAAGGGATCGTTTTGTTAGTTTTTTAGGGTTTTCGTTAATATTCCAGTTGAAAGAGAAAGCATCTGATTGAGGACTCCATCCTAGTCCAAGCGTTTTCATAGAATCTTCATGCTTAAAGTCATAGCTAGTATTTGAAATTTGATCTTCACTTAAGTCTTCGAGTAATTTTAAGTCATTACTTGACCATTTTCTTAAGTTCATGCCTCCTCCCTGGAGTAATGCAATAAGTGTTGTTTGAAGTTGTTTCGCACCCTCTAGTGTATTATGCCCGCTAATTAAGTCGTCAACGTAGAATTCATTTTGCAGTACTTTTGCAGCCTCTGGGTACTTATGACCATCGTCAATTGCTAGTTGTTGTAAAGTTCGCATAGCTAACCACGGGGCGCATTTTGTACCGTAAGTCACAGTACATAGGGCATATTCTCGCAGTATTTCAAAGGGACTGTCACGCCAAATAATTTTTTGTAAATTTTGTTGATCTTCGTTAATCCAAATACATCTGTACATTTTTTCGATGTCAGCAGTAAATGCATATTTATACGACTTCCACTTCAGTATAAGAGCTTGAATATCTTTTTGCAGTTTAGGGCCTTTCTCCATAAGATTGTTTAGGCTTTTACCACTCCCAGAGTTGATTTGGGAGCCGTTAAATACCACCCTTAATTTGGTGGTAGTGGAGCTTTCCCGTAGGATGCCGTGGTGGGGTAGGTAACATCCGTCGTTGCCAGATGATGTAATTTGACTCGCCATTTTCATGTGATCCAGTTCTTTATATTCATTCATGAATTTTTTGTACAATTCACCAAGTTTTTGGACCCTGCTCAGTCGTTTTTCCAGTTGTAAAAATTGTGCAACCGCAGCTGATTTTGAGTTTCCTATGTTTTCTTCATAATTTGGAACCATAGGCATTTTTACAATATATTTTCCATCTGAATCTCTTCTGGTAGTTTCTTTATAGTATATTTCACAGTGGTCATCTTGACTTATATCCTGGATTCCTGGAGTAATGTCTTCATTTTCCCAGTACTTTGATAAATTGGATAAGTTAGTTGTAGTCACGTGACAGTTAAAAGTTTGGTGTTTTCCGCATAAGATCCAGCCTAGTTGAGTTTGTTGAGCAATCGGAGACAGATGATCACCTTTCAGAACTCCATCCAAAATTATTTCTGAGTAGATGTTAGCCCCTAGTAGCAGGTCTATAGAGCTGGACACGTTGTAGTCAGGATCAGCCAGCTTCAAGTTTTGAAGATGTGACCAGTTAGATTTTTCAAAAGTACGGTTTGGCAGTTTGTTTGTTAGTTTGTTAAGTACCAGGGCTTGTGTGTTGATTGTGTAGTCAGAATGTATTGATTTGCAGGTAAGTTCCATCAGTCCCTTGCAGGTTCCCGACTCGGAACCTATTCCGGATACTGTCGCGTTATATTTGGTTCGCGGCAGTCGCAGTAGTTGTGCAGCGTTCTCAGTAATCAGATTGACTTGAGAGCCTTGATCCAAGAGAGCACGAAGTTTGATATACCTTCCGTCGTTCGCTTTCACATTGAGTTGAATGGTGGTAAGTAGTATCTCCAAGTCATTTGTGGAGAGATGATGAGATCCTTGCTGCTGTGAAGTAGTTGGGTGAGGTTGAAGGTCATTATTATTTTGTTGATTCATATAATTCCAATGTAGCAAAGTGTGGTGCTTCAAGTTGCATTCCTTGCACAATTTCGCTGAACTGCAGTTATTGTCTCCGTGACTGTATAAACAGTTTTTGCATAGTTTGAGTTTCGCAACCGTGCTGTTTCTAAGTGCACTGTTCATGTGCAGGAACTTCTCACATTGCATCAACACGTGTTCGCCATCGCAAAGTGGACATTTTCCAAAAGATGATAGGTGGAAAGTTTTTGTGTAGTTTTTATTGGTTTCATATAAGGTTGATTTTTTCATGTAGTTTTGTTTGTCGTTTGAGTTCTTGTAGTAAAAGTTCTTGGCAGTAGGTTTATTAAAATTTTCGCTGGATTGCTGTTTTGAAGTAATATTTTGTTCTTTATAAAAACCTTTTGATGTTTCTAGTGCCATAAACTTGCTTTCCAAAAATGATAAGAATTCTTGTATGTTCGGTAGATCCCTATTATTTTGCATTTCTTTCGTATATTCATTGAAAGTCGTAGAGTCTAGTTTCTGTGACATATAGTATACGAGTACAGGTCCCCAGTTTTTTACATCTATTGCCATGTTAGCGAGCCCATTGATGCTTTCAGTTATGATGTCATGCATTTTCTTCAGGTTATATGCATTGGGGTTTTGAATGACAGGTAGTTGTTGCATGGTATTCATTAAAGATGTAAATTGAAGGCGACGATTGTCATACCGTTGAGATAATATTAACCAGCAAGAATCGTAATTCTCAGCACTAATAGTGAGGTGCTGGACCAGACGCAGTGGGTCTCCTCTCAATTTAGATTTCAAGTGTTGCATTTTTTGTGCTTTCGATATTGTAGGGTTGCTGTGAATTGATTCCCAGAAAAGATCTTTGAATGATACCCATTGAATATAATTGCCGGAAAATTCAGGAATGTCAATTTTTGGGGTGGATTGTTGGTAATATAAGTTTGACCAAATTTTGCTATTCAAGCATTTTCTTAATGAGTCGTACTTCTGTTCAATCTGTTCAAATTTTTCGTTGTATTCTGTATATAAGTTAGAACTTTTTAATGCGCCTTCCAGTTCCCAATGTAGTTTGTCAATGGAGTCCCATTTAGTTTTTAAAATAGAGAGATGATCTTCAACTTCCCATTTTTCAGTAAGAAGTTCCATATTAATTTTTGACATAGCTCTGTTCAGTGCTTTAAAGTTACATTCTTGATTGTTCATAAGTTGTTTGATGTTATCGTTAGTTTCTTCAAGCAGCATCCCGCTGAGATCGATGTTTAACGGTTGTTGTTGCTGGCGGAGTGAAACCAATAATTCATTCATACTAATTTTAGTGGTTTCGTACATTTGCTTAGTTTTTTCGTAAATCCCCTCGGTGTAGTAATTAACACGAATTGGTTGCGTTAACACTTGCAGAAGAACTTCATGCCGCTCGTGAAACTCCACCCATAGTTGCTCCAAGTTCGCCAGACGCTTTTCTAAGTATTCTACAGTTTTCCTGGCCGCACTATCTTTTTTATAGTTGGTGCACAAAGATCTAATGTTCTCACAAGTAGTAAGTTGTTTATTAAGTAGATCCATTGTAGTTGAAGTTGCTTGATATTATAATTGACGTTTAGTTAATGCTCAGTTGATGTTACGATGTACTTTTAGTTAGTAGGTAAGTACCTTAGTTTCTTCGGTATTCAGCGGAGAGTTAGATATGTTGCTGGTTCAATTTAGGACACGAAGACGACAGTAGCAGTAGCAATCCCGTAGTCTCCTTCTTCAGACTTCCCTCAGTGCTCGCCGCAGTTTAAGGTTAAGCTTCGATGAAACCTGAAGGTCCGTTACACCAATGTCCTTGCAGCCGCGACTGTGAATATAACGCCTTCTCAATTTGGCTGGGGAGACCCGCTTGTGGGAGGCCAGCAAACCGATTCGTAATCACAGTTTAAACCACAGGAAACATTAGTGACCTTGTCGAAGGACCAACATCCGGCTCGAAGGACCAACATGTACAGTTTTGTAAGTTCTGTACATGTGAAGTTAGAGTTGAGTAGTTGCGGAGTGCTGGTGGTGGACTTGAAGACTTGAGGTAGATAGAGTCAAAACACTGTGTTCACCGTTGTTTTTAATTATTAGTTAGTAAGTAGTTAAATTACATTAAAGGTTTAGGCAATTCACATTCGGTGCGCGTGTATATAGTTAGGCGTTCGATTGATCACTCTCTCTAATATTTTACTGACTGAAGTATAAATGCAATGTGCGCTATATATATAAATGCAACGCAGATTGCATCACAGTTACTATGCTGGTAAGGAATGTACGTTGGATCGTACAAATACAATACAATAAAATATTCTTTATTGACACCAATTAAAACATAACATACAGACACATAAACAAATGGTTGTACAAAGGGCGGCCTTATCGCTAAGAGCAATTTTAAGTTATGCATTGAGCTTGTTTTAAATTAGGAACATTTTATGAGATTTTTTTTTTCTGATGATTGAAAAACTGAGCCTTAGACACGGATTTCAATCATCAGATAAAAAATATTCTAATATACAGGGTTATTGGTAAAATGCTAACAATCTCTTTCGTTAACCAACTAATTTAAAACGAATGTTTTTTTAAGCATCTAACGTACCGAGCAAGCACGCAGTGCGAGCGAGGCGTCTCTGCTTCAGATTACACAAAAATGCTTTCGTATGTCCCGGTAGTTGTCTACGGGTCGCATTTCTCAATTCTGTAAGTTTGATAATTCCATAAATGCTTTTGTCGATTCAGTTTTTGGAAACTTTTCAAAATGAAGGAAACATGGGGTTTAAAAACTTGAAAAAAAAAATGCATATCTTCAATATCGTTTTTTTTTTAAATGTGACTTAAATATTTTGTTTCAATATCAAGTTGATCGAGAAGCAACTTTTTTATCTGAACAACTTATTCATTTGACAAACTTAAGGGCAAGAGGGAAAAGAACTGGATGGAAAAGAATGAAAATTTCGTCAGCTTTTAGCTATGCAAGGCCTCGCGGATTTTAAAGCTCCGAGGGACAATTAGTATTTCATATTGGTTGTGTAAGCATTTATTCTTAGGAAAAGTAAATATCTGATGATTGGAAAAACCAGGTCTTAGTCAAATACCCTACTTGGTCTGATAAGAGGTACTGCTAATATTTAACATACACTATTCAATATAATAGGTACTAGAAAATATTTTTGAGCGTTCCAACATCACAATAAAATATGAAGATGATTATACAAGTATCATTTCATTCAATTGATTACTGTCTAAAATTATGTTATTAACTACTATTGCTGTAATTTATATGTAGTTTCTAGTATTTCTCTTACTAACTGCAATCTAGATACTAAACAATCAACCTTTCGAGATATGTCACTGTTTTATCTGGAGCTACAAAAACTAAATTACAACCTTCAACAGGTGTGAACACAATGTCGTTGGCACGTTATTCATAGATGTTTTAGGAAAAAGTAGGTTCTTCTTCGAACTTCGGACCATGGGAAAGTCTCGAAATAAATATATACTAGTACAAGTTTTCACGCGCAGCACTTTATCAAACAAATAATATGCTCAAGATACAACTGTATTTAGTGCAAAGAAAATCTTGATCTTGTGGAACACAGGACGACAGACTAATAAAGCGCATTTAAGAATAAATTGTTGGCAATTCTATGTGAAGTAAAAAAAATTATGGTAGTTTTCTATATTCGCCTATAGCTAGAAGTATAATTAAGTATTATCTTAAGAGGTCAGGCGAAGGCGTGATGTTGCGGAAGAGGTCGAGTGAAGGCGAGGCGGCGCGGGCTGCGTCCGGGCAGGGCGTGTTGGCGCGCGTCATGCTCTCGAAGCGCTCGCGCATCGCCGCCACGTGCCCCAGCGACACGCACTCCTTCTCGCCGTGCGAGTGGGGCACGGACACGGGCACCTCGCTGTCCGACACTAGCGACAGTTCGCTCGACGCCGTGTAGTACACGTCGCTAGCGGGGCCCGCCACCTCGCCGTCCGACGGGATAGTATCCGCGTCCTGTTCCGTGCCAGCCGGCGGCGACACTTGACACTCGCTCCAACCCCCGCCGACACTCTCCCTCGTCGCGGGAGCCTCCCAACTCGGCGGCGATATCTGCGTGTCGCTCCACCTCTCCTCTTGTTGTGTCTCTCTTTGAACCGACACTTCCGAGCTCGCCAAGGAAGCCTGCGAGTCTCTCCACTTCTGCCTTTGCGTTTCCATTCGCTGCACCGATAGATCTTCCGCACTCACGAACTGCGAATCTTTCGCCGTTCCTTCGTCGACTTCGAGGTTCTCCAGGAGGCGCACCTCTACGTCATCGGGGCTGGCGAGCCCCTCACTACACTCCACGAATTGCAGCGGTTCGTCGTCACTATAGTTTGAAGTTTTCATAGTCTCGCACAATCTGTTAATGGCGTCGAAAACGTCCTTGAGGTCGCTGACGTCGTCAGCCGGCAACGTGACCTCTTCTATAGGAAGGAGATTGAGATCGGTAGAGACGGGCGGAGGCGCGGTTGCGGGGCCTGGCCCCGTGGCGAGCGTGTTAGCGGGGCACAGCAGCGAGCGTGCGACGGCTAAAAGCGCGTGCGCAGGATCAGCACCGGGGGTGAGCCGCGTGCCGGGGGCTGGAGGGGCGGGGGCGGCGGCAGGGGCCGGGGGGGCAGCGGCCCCCCACGCTCGCTAGCAGGCACTCGACGTGCCCGACCATCCCTCCAGAGGCAGTCGTAGCGGCGGGGGCGGCGCCTGCGCCTTGCTCACTGCACACACACAAATATACTGTTACTAAAATATTACAGTCATACACAATAGTAAACATTTCATTTGAAAAACGCTTCTTTATATTTACGACAGCATATTCTTTCATCGATAGCGCTTTTTAAATGACCTGTCTTCATTTAACGTTTATTTAAGTTCTATATTAGCATATATTTACAATAAATATAGTTAAAATACTCCGATGAATATATATATAAAATTACAATATTTTTATCTTCTCTTTGTAAAACTCGTCAATAGGGTCTTCTTAAATCTTTATAAAATTAGCTTATAATAACACATTGGAGCAACCAAAAAATATTCAAGTGCATCATTCTTCATGCGATGAGCGATGTGTGATGCTTTTACATGCTTGTTGATGTTAAGATGAGCCATGCGTCTATATACAGTTATTATAAAGCAAACAGTGAATGATAACCTTTTACATGCACGCAATAATGTAACAACAAACACGACTTACCCAGTTTGAATAATGTAGACACATCTTGGTATCTTAAAAGTCCTATGTCGCCTATAAGTATAGCAGTTCCCATCCCAATATCATGTCTATTAAACTGATTAATGAATGTATCCTGCTTCTACACTTTTTGGATTCAAAGAAATCAGAAATAAAAATATTTGTATATTAGCAAGAATATACTCAGGCTTGACAACCACTTTTAAAACAATGAGATTGAATTGTAAAAAAATTACAGTATGTAGCGAACAAAAAGATTAAAGCAAGCAAAGAACTTCAATAGATAAAAGTTTTTCTGACGACAGTAACATATTTGTAATCCCAAACAGATATAGGTAAGTTAACTACGAAAGAACTATTCCAAGTAATAAAATTATAAATCTACATATACAATGTGTTGTATATGAAGTATGCCCCATTACATGACATCGACAACTATAAGCATTCCACATTTACCAACATGTTAGGTTAAACAATGAAATACAGGACAAAATAATTATTACCATTTTATTTACCGAATATAAATTTAAATAACTAAGCATCATACACAACTATCACAATACCGTTGCTTTTCAATACATAAAAAAGCATACACTTATAAAATGCTGTCACTAAATTACTTAACTGCAAGTATTTTCTCATGCGATAAGCACTGTATAATCACCAAAAGCAATACAAAGCACTATGTACCATAAGGATACTTATTACTAAGTATCTGAGATACCTATATGAATTTTACTCATAAAACATACATAATAGTTACTTTTACACCATTTAAAGTGTGCCATAATACCGTTAGTAATAAGAAAATGGCAGTTAAGCAACTTAGTGAATAGCAGTTTCAAATCAACCAAAAAATAACGAAATATAAGTGTTCAAGCATTTGCAGGTACGATAAAGTACATAATTATTTTTCGCAGTAAATGGCACCTTACTATATTATAAAGAATCACAACAAGAGTTCTATGTAAACTTTAAAATAACATATGTTTATTACAGTTATTTGATATTTTTGTTAACATTATTCATGTATGTAAAAAAAACAGCCCTGCATCCAAAACATTAAAAAATATAGAGAAAATAAAAATAATATTGTTTTTCTTCTGTGATCCATTAAAAGAATACCAGATTTAAAACTGATAGAACAAATTTATAATATGACTCGATACAAAAACTACATGCGATACAACTAAACTACTAGCAAAAATATAATTTAAATACAAAATAAGAATTTGGTAAAAGACTAATTTGGAATCCTAATAAGAAGAAACCTTGACTTAAGTAGTTATATCAATAGAAGTGTGATAATTTAGTCAGAAAATTACCCAGGTTTATGTCACTAACCAATGAAAGTACAATTCACTTTATCCCTGGAATGATACTTGTTTAAATGCGGATATTTTTGTTATAAGAAGTATTATAATTTTGAAACAGCTGAAAAGTGGTATTAAATTATAATCATAAGACATGATACATAGTGTATCAAATTAATATGTAAAAAGTTAAATAACTATGATGGGTTGGATAAGTTTCAAAGTACTTAATTTACAAAAACTCTCAGTCTCGAAGATAAGAACATTTATACATATACAATATTACATGCTATCATGCATAAAATAGACTATTAATAATAAACTTTAAATAGATAAATCAAAAATAATACTTTCACTACCTAATAACTACATAAAATTAATACCATAAGACATAACAGCAAAACTATAAAATTTGGTTTAAAAATATTTCTTGGATTTTATATCTAAAAAGATTACCTAACTTAAAAATATTATGCCATTTTTATGACTTGTACCTATTGCACTTATAAAATACCTTATGTACCTACAACGTACATACAACATCATCATGTATACTTGTATGACTACAGAGCATTGTGCGTATTGCTCTACTCTTTATATTAACATAAATTACACAATTACTTTAATAAGAGCACTTTGCTTAGATAAAGCTGATTTCTTCATTTACATGGAGACAAGTGTGAACTATTTGAAGTAGGAAATCTTCCACTATTTACAGATCTCAAAATGAGTACTAGAACAACTGACACATGTCGACTATGTTACTTTTTAAACAAATTTTCCACTATAGCAACAGCTATGCAGTTTGTTCATATAATAGACAACATTTCACTTATCTTCATGTTAGTTCCTGTAACTATAGTAGTGCCATTCTTATTGAATCTTGAAGATATATTCCAGGTTTGTATAGAAATACAATACATAGGTTTAGGTACTTTACATAATCTATGTTGTCAAATCGTTCATAAGAGAATATTGATCGCTATTTTAGACTTCAAAGGAGCAAAATTGAAACAGAAATAAGTACTAAAATGAATTTTATTTGTGAAACTTATTTACAGCATTTATATCTGTTTATATTTAATATATGTATTATTATGTATATTATGTTGAAATATATCTAAAATATTATTTAAGTAGAAAGAATGAATGAAATGAGAACTAAACAGGTACACATGGGACATTCAGATTGAAGACGTTCTGAAAAGAGTACCGGTCAGGAGTACCCTAAACCGAAAGATTAGCTGAAGCGAAAGATATGTAAGGATCATAGCAAGTGGAAATCTTTTTATGTATGTATGTTTATTTAAAATAAATTTATATCTGCCTTCTTGCTGTTGTTATCCCACGGTAAGTGGTTTCAAAAAGAAGTATTGAAATGTTTATTCCTAACCAAAATGTGAATGAATTGTTAAAGGCCGCTTCAATTCTACTCCTTTGTTGGTTTAGCCTTGACTTTTGAATTTATTGCCAATCACGCCTAAACGACGCGTATCCCTGTATTGTAATTAATGCAGGCTGTCATATATGGCCAACGAAAGTTGTTTCTTACAAGTTCATTACAAGCTTTAGAGTATTTTGGCCAAATTAGACCTGCCAATATAGCGTAGGCATATTTTAAGCTATGCAGTACTTTTATTTTACTCAAATTCAGTTTATCAATCATTTGGTATATTGATATCAACGCAAGATTAGTTCGGTTGATCCTTATTATCAACCTTGTATGTTTTTATAATGCTTATATAAAATATTTTATTAACCACAGGACTGCCTACATCAATAATTACAAAACGAGTATATCCATGATTATTCTTTCAAAGTTGTGCCTTTACTAGTTTGCAACAGGATCAAAACATTCTCAGGAGCACCAACACAACTACCTCCTATCAACTGAAGTGCCATTAAAGCGACTAATTGGCCGATTCAAATCATCAATTGAATTTTCACTAAACCCGAAACACAGGATCAAATCAATCATCAGTAACTATGTGTAAAGCTATGATGATTTCCTTGTCTTAACATACCCTTCAACAGCAAACCTCGATGAGATTGAGCGTTATCATCACACAATGTATGGATGCCACCAAGAATGTTTCTTATTTCAGTGGAAAATTATAAGGTCATCATATAGACACCAGCAGGTCTGTACCAAAGAGGCATATGCAAGGTATAGAGCAAATTAAATCGTGTAGCACACAAGTACTGCATCAATTCTATGTCAAAATAATAAAATGAAAGTATTTGCTTGCAGCCCGTGCCACTGGTTACAATCTAGTTTTTCTCGAGTACCGTTAGGTCTAGATTCTTTCAGAACCTCGAGTGCAAATAGTACCAATATGGTTACAAAGTACATATGAATTTATGAAGCTGAGCAATTTTTGCCAATGGTCAGAACTAAGTATGAACAGTGACAAATGTGCTCTATACATTGAATACAAACTCTTTGATCAGTACTTACCTGCGGCTGTGGCACTGCTGTATCCCTTAGCGATGCGCAAGAAGGGGTCTGGGCGCGGGAACTCTGAGACGGAAGCAAACAGGTCTCCGAACCTCGCCTCCAGGTCGAGAGAACGCATTGACGAGCCGCGGACTGGCGGCGCTGGCGCAGGAAACTCCTCGCCGTTCATGCTCTGTATGCTCTACAACGATACGTGTATCAATGTAGTTTTTGTAGAAGTAATACTAAAGAATAAGTGCGAGGCCGAAGGCCTAACCTGGGTGATGTTTCACAATATCTCCGACTGGTATCAATGATAACTTCCCGCAATAAATAAAAGAAACAATAGTTCTCTACTTTGATAAGTATTTTTTATATTAAAATGGTATGTAATGTTGCCATAACATCTCTAAAAAGTATTCAGAAAGTGAACTCTACCGGAGACTTATTTATTCACAACTGTCCAGTAAGAAGCGAGATTTTAAATTTGGAATCTCTTACTGTAAGTAAGTAAGTATGTAATTTACTTACTGGACAGTAGGTCATCCTCTCTAGATCTGCTTGGCAAAATAAACAGTACCAGACACATATTAGAGTTTAGCCATCATAATATGGTTATAGGAGGGAGGCTCCAAATATATATCTCTTTTTGGTATGACATTATGAGATAGATATATTTTTGGAGTCTTTAACAGCTAATTTATAGTCTGTGACACGACGCGACGCAGAAAAAGTATGCACGTTGCGTTTTGTAATAAGTAATGTTGTAGAAGTATAGTGTGGTATTTTATGTTTGTATTTAGAAATATCAGTTTATAAATCATGTTGGAATAAATACATAAACTTTCCATTCTAAAATTAACATGGAGTTTCAAAAACAATATTTTGCATATTTTTACAAAAACATTCATGTAATGTAAAAATAGAAAAATGTTCAAAACTCAACACAAACTTTATAGTAAAAAAAAACAACGACTGGCGGGATTTCACATTCAATTGCGATAATTGTGATGTGTTTTATTTATATGTGTTTGTTGTTAAACTTTCTCTCATTTTGAGAAAAGTATTATACCAGCCTCAACCAGTAAGAAAGCCATACTGGCCTCGTATATAACTCATACTTGGCCAGGAAGGCTTACTTACTGGATTCTGCAGTAATGTACTATAACACAACAGAAAGTGATAGAAGCCTAGATATACTCTTTTTATTAATAGATTCGGTTCAGTTTTAGTGGAGAAAACAGAGGAATACATAACGTCGATCTAGAGAATGTTCTTCCTATTCTTCGTTTAGTGACGATGCGGTGAACGAGTACGCTATACCTCATTGTGTACGATTAAATGGTAGGTACGTTACACATACATTTTGTCTATGGTGTGGCGGCGGCGGCGGCGCGGGCGGCTGCACCTGCGTGAGGGAGGCGTTCCGTGCGGGCGGCGGCGGCGGCGGGGCGGCGGGCGGCGGCGGCGGGCACACGCCGGGCGGCCGCAGTCCGCGCGGCGCGCGTAGTGTGCCTGCAACGCAAACGGATATTATTAACAGTACTGGAAGCGCCTCACGTACCTTATACGTGATCCGCTAATTCTATGAAAATATGCCGTGACGACAAAATATACAAGGTAAGGCTTTCTATGAAAATATGCCGTGAGGACAAAATATACAAGGTAAGATTAGACTCGGTAACTTATGATTGAGAATGGAGAGGATGGTTTCAAATTAAGCTGCATCTTGGAATACAGCTTAAGCCCTAGCAGACGTCCGCCGCCCAATGTACGAATTATCCTTTGGACTGAAGCAATTGAACTTGGCTGCGAGGCAGCAAGGCTGTGTGATAGGAGTTCTTAATTGCGATAATTAGTTACCGTCGCGGCTGGACAGCTACAAATTTCCGCAGAGGGTTACGTTAGGAAGGTACACGGTCGTTAAACAATATGAATTTTAGTCATTTATCGCAGATGAACGCACATGAATTGAAAAAAAATTTGCATGGTGGAAGGGCATTTTGCGAATTCCCGCCTGGCTAGCGACCACCCTCAAGTAAAAAATCTGTCGCCAAGCACATAACGGGGAGTTCCGGCAGTTGTCCTTGAGAAGCAGTAATTCTAGGTTAAGCCTGTTAACACGTGCGACCACATCATCACTCACCATCAGGTTAGATTGTGGATTGTGATCAAAGGCTTACCTATCTGCAATAAAAAAAGAACTGCCAACTCTTTTTAACTACAGTTTTGCCTGTGTTTAAGAAGATAAAATTCCATTCATCCGGTCAAATAACATTACCTGATGCAATAAAATGGGGATATTGAGGACCGTTTTAATTGTACTAAGCGCGCCTTCCCTTAGCCTAGATCGTTAATATACAATCAAAAGCATATAAAGCAGGATAATAACTCGACCTTTCCACTGTCTCTGTAATCAAAACATTAGCGAGAAATATAATATCTTACATATGCGCTCTGACTAACTAATTGATTAGATTACTTACCGAAATGCGAGGCTGGGTTCTTGGTCCCGATGGGGGGGTTGATAGGCGCCGGGGGCAAATTGAAGGGGCGTGAACCCCCCGTCTGTGGAGACGTGGGTGTTACGGGGGGAGACCTGGAAAAGTGGATAGGCATATTTTTAATTTCCATTACACAATAACCTTGGGTACATTCATATTTTTATAATAGAAAGGTGAGCATTTATTTAATTTCAGTTTCACATGGTGAGAAAAGTGATGAAGTAGTCGATGCTGAACCATCGACGCAATTAAGTAATTTTTATTAAAAACATTAACATAATACCAATTTGGCTTCCGAATACAACTATAGGTGTAAAACGGACCAAAGGCATCATAATAATATTAACGGAACCTCAACTAGTTCTAAACTAAAGCAGCCATTATAAAAAACAGGGCAAGCGCGAGTCGGGCCTAGCTCTTTTAGGGTTCCACATAACAACAGCAAGTAAAAGATAAATAATTGTTTGTTTTGAGCCCCGTGACAAAAATGTATCCCAAATTTACGCTTTGACCCCTTATAGTAATAACAAATATATTAAGAAAACATTAACTTAATATTTTAATGAAACACTTAAAAAAATATATAGTGACAATTCCGCCTAATTTTCCTGTTATGCCGATGTGACGTCACAAGGAAGGTTCTAGAATTAGCCGTTGTTATTTTGGGCATAAGGAAAATTGCAGCGCTTCTTACGTACAATGGGTGTCGTTCGCTTTAAAAAGCGATCTAGAAAAACGGTATTATTTGGAGACGGTATAAAAATAATATTTATTTAGTTCATCGCCACTTGCAATATAATGTACACCGTTTCAAAATACAAGTACAATATATAATATGTTAAGTGCCATTACAATTATATAGGAACACTACACGCAAG
The DNA here is from genome assembly GCA_963890685.1 of Plagodis pulveraria. NCBI lineage: Eukaryota > Metazoa > Arthropoda > Insecta > Lepidoptera > Geometridae > Plagodis > Plagodis pulveraria. The sequence continues at coordinate 26,515,602 of OY982960.1, read as the reverse complement.
AATGAGCGAAATACAATTTTGATTATGATTTTACATAATGTAAATTAATAGTAACAACGGAATTATAAATGAACAAAATAAAAGAAAACAGAATTACAAAATTCAAAACAGTATTGCAATATATATATTAAGGATGCACTGGCCGACGCACACAGGAGTATTCGACCCAAAATCCGGTCAAAATTATATATTGCTATTTTTGTGTCGGATTTGATTTGTAAGGCTATTTACAGTCCTATAATATAAGGTAGGAAGGTTTTCTTGGAAAAATAATACAAAAAACATATTTTATAATTATTTATTGTGTCCCGCTTGAACAAATAATTCAATTGTTTCTGGCAGGAAACTTTTACTAGTTTTAACTTTATGTCGTTTTCTTGTGCAGCTTAAATATGGGTCTGAAGTGAGTAAAAGCCTATTTAATACGTCCTTATTGCACAACTCCCTGGAGAATTTTCTTGAGAAGTCAGCCCTGTACAATCTAAAATGCTTATTTCTGGCCTCAGCCGCCTCCTCCGATAATTGTCCAATAGGCAGAATGGCATGTTTAATAATAGCAGGACCATGGATTAGTATTTTGTGAAGTGTGGGAGTCATTGGATGCCACCCATATAATTGAACGTATAACTCTGCAGTTATTTTTGTGTATTCAGCAAATTTTTGGTCGTCTATTTCGTGGCCCGAAGAAATAGCTTCCAATATGACTCTAAATTTTTGTATCAAAATTACATCTATTCCAGTAATTTCAGCAGCCATTTCTGGATCACTGAAAAATCGACGGGATGTGTTGCCCGAATTTGTGTTTCCAAAGCCAGCTTTTGGAAAGTCAACTATCAGTCCTGTCTTGATTCTAAAATCCTTTTGTATTTCTTCTTTTCTTTGTTTTATTATATTTTTGTCAGTTTGACCCCTCGCCTGCCATTTCTTTATTGGTAATTTGTATGCAATGTGCAGTAGAGTTTCAAATAATCTGATTCTTGCATGTAGGGTTGAGATTCCGAATCGAAGTGCTTCAGGATTTTCAGTTGTAACAATTTTATAATCGTTAAAATCTTTAGAGGTTTTTCCACAAATGTAACATCTCATGGTAGATAATGTATCTGTGGCTGCGTTGCAGACTTTACCATCTACCATTGTGGGTAGCAAAGTGTGCTGAATAGATACTACTCCATTTGAATGAGAGGTTCTAGTTTTATCTAATTTATTTACCTGGTCCTCAACATACTTTATTTCTTCCTTTGTTATGTCAGCTGTTTCATGCAGGAATCTTATTCGAATAGGGCGACAGAATCGTGGTGACGATGGTGTGGGATTCTGCCATAAAATTTTCTTTTGATCGCCAATAACGCTCTGCAATCTTATAGGAACCAATGAGCTCTGAAATATATTTGCGTCATCACCACCTGGTTCGCCGTGAAAGCTTTGTTGGTATCTAGCTTGTTGGCTACCATCACACCCCCATTTCGATATAAGTTCTACATTTAGCAATTCTTCTCCAGTACACATGTCAAGTATATTCTCTATATATTTACATAATCTCAAAGCTGTGTGATTTAATAAATCTTGAAGGCGAACTTCTGCAAAAGTTGCTGTGACGCGAGTAGATTCTTCCTTAGGATAACACTCTTTCTTTGCTTCTTTAAGGATCGAATAACATGGATATATAGTTTTGTTCGTTTCGTAAAGTATTTCATATTGTCTCTTGGTTAAATCACACTCAATGAATAAGGACAAAGCCTCTGAGGGTGTATGTTTCTTTACAGCCACATTCTGAGCTTCTTTTGAGAGAGCTTTTCTAATTTTTTTTGCTCTTGTGGGACTGGCAGTAGCTTCTTTTATCACTTTTGATGCTTCAATGTTTCCTGATTGCCGTTGACTAACACTGGCTGCATATGTTAATTCTTGGGTAGACACATAATCTCGAAGCTCTTGTGTTTTGCGCCTTTTACTGCGGTCAGATAATTCTTGAAACGATTTTTCTGGTCGCCCTGGCTTAGTAGTAGATGTAATTGACCAGCTGTGGATTGAAATGTTACTCTCTAACCAGTTTTCGTTCTTTGTTAGAAATCGAGCTTCTGTGTTGTTAGCTGAACACCACCTCTGCTTCAAGTCATATTTAAAATGTCTTAGATCATTAGTTATAGTACGATAGTTATCTTCTGGGCATTTTGTAATTTCTCGTACTTTCTGCTCCATTTCCAATAGTTTATCATCCAGGTTTCGTTTATTACTAAGTTTGAAAATCATGTACAATGATCTTCTTGACATTTGAATGTCATTTGGGACCAAATCTAAAATGAAAACCAAACTTATAAACTCAACTCGTAAAATAAAAATATTACACACAAATTATAAAATTTCCTTAAAACTAATTGTGAGTATATGGGTAAAATATTTTTAGTGTAATAGCATCCAGGTAGTATGTAGTTTATATAAAGGTGGCAAACAAGCATACGGTAACATATTTTATAATTATTTATTGTGTCCCGCTTGAACAAATAATTCAATTGTTTCTGGCAGGAAACTTTTACTAGTTTTAACTTTATGTCGTTTTCTTGTGCAGCTTAAATATGGGTCTGAAGTGAGTAAAAGCCTATTTAATACGTCCTTATTGCACAACTCCCTGGAGAATTTTCTTGAGAAGTCAGCCCTGTACAATCTAAAATGCTTATTTCTGGCCTCAGCCGCCTCCTCCGATAATTGTCCAATAGGCAGAATGGCATGTTTAATAATAGCAGGACCATGGATTAGTATTTTGTGAAGTGTGGGAGTCATTGGATGCCACCCATATAATTGAACGTATAACTCTGCAGTTATTTTTGTGTATTCAGCAAATTTTTGGTCGTCTATTTCGTGGCCCGAAGAAATAGCTTCCAATATGACTCTAAATTTTTGTATCAAAATTACATCTATTCCAGTAATTTCAGCAGCCATTTCTGGATCACTGAAAAATCGACGGGATGTGTTGCCCGAATTTGTGTTTCCAAAGCCAGCTTTTGGAAAGTCAACTATCAGTCCTGTCTTGATTCTAAAATCCTTTTGTATTTCTTCTTTTCTTTGTTTTATTATATTTTTGTCAGTTTGACCCCTCGCCTGCCATTTCTTTATTGGTAATTTGTATGCAATGTGCAGTAGAGTTTCAAATAATCTGATTCTTGCATGTAGGGTTGAGATTCCGAATCGAAGTGCTTCAGGATTTTCAGTTGTAACAATTTTATAATCGTTAAAATCTTTAGAGGTTTTTCCACAAATGTAACATCTCATGGTAGATAATGTATCTGTGGCTGCGTTGCAGACTTTACCATCTACCATTGTGGGTAGCAAAGTGTGCTGAATAGATACTACTCCATTTGAATGAGAGGTTCTAGTTTTATCTAATTTATTTACCTGGTCCTCAACATACTTTATTTCTTCCTTTGTTATGTCAGCTGTTTCATGCAGGAATCTTATTCGAATAGGGCGACAGAATCGTGGTGACGATGGTGTGGGATTCTGCCATAAAATTTTCTTTTGATCGCCAATAACGCTCTGCAATCTTATAGGAACCAATGAGCTCTGAAATATATTTGCGTCATCACCACCTGGTTCGCCGTGAAAGCTTTGTTGGTATCTAGCTTGTTGGCTACCATCACACCCCCATTTCGATATAAGTTCTACATTTAGCAATTCTTCTCCAGTACACATGTCAAGTATATTCTCTATATATTTACATAATCTCAAAGCTGTGTGATTTAATAAATCTTGAAGGCGAACTTCTGCAAAAGTTGCTGTGACGCGAGTAGATTCTTCCTTAGGATAACACTCTTTCTTTGCTTCTTTAAGGATCGAATAACATGGATATATAGTTTTGTTCGTTTCGTAAAGTATTTCATATTGTCTCTTGGTTAAATCACACTCAATGAATAAGGACAAAGCCTCTGAGGGTGTATGTTTCTTTACAGCCACATTCTGAGCTTCTTTTGAGAGAGCTTTTCTAATTTTTTTTGCTCTTGTGGGACTGGCAGTAGCTTCTTTTATCACTTTTGATGCTTCAATGTTTCCTGATTGCCGTTGACTAACACTGGCTGCATATGTTAATTCTTGGGTAGACACATAATCTCGAAGCTCTTGTGTTTTGCGCCTTTTACTGCGGTCAGATAATTCTTGAAACGATTTTTCTGGTCGCCCTGGCTTAGTAGTAGATGTAATTGACCAGCTGTGGATTGAAATGTTACTCTCTAACCAGTTTTCGTTCTTTGTTAGAAATCGAGCTTCTGTGTTGTTAGCTGAACACCACCTCTGCTTCAAGTCATATTTAAAATGTCTTAGATCATTAGTTATAGTACGATAGTTATCTTCTGGGCATTTTGTAATTTCTCGTACTTTCTGCTCCATTTCCAATAGTTTATCATCCAGGTTTCGTTTATTACTAAGTTTGAAAATCATGTACAATGATCTTCTTGACATTTGAATGTCATTTGGGACCAAATCTAAAATGAAAACCAAACTTATAAACTCAACTCGTAAAATAAAAATATTACACACAAATTATAAAATTTCCTTAAAACTAATTGTGAGTATATGGGTAAAATATTTTTAGTGTAATAGCATCCAGGTAGTATGTAGTTTATATAAAGGTGGCAAACAAGCATACGGTAACATATTTTATAATTATTTATTGTGTCCCGCTTGAACAAATAATTCAATTGTTTCTGGCAGGAAACTTTTACTAGTTTTAACTTTATGTCGTTTTCTTGTGCAGCTTAAATATGGGTCTGAAGTGAGTAAAAGCCTATTTAATACGTCCTTATTGCACAACTCCCTGGAGAATTTTCTTGAGAAGTCAGCCCTGTACAATCTAAAATGCTTATTTCTGGCCTCAGCCGCCTCCTCCGATAATTGTCCAATAGGCAGAATGGCATGTTTAATAATAGCAGGACCATGGATTAGTATTTTGTGAAGTGTGGGAGTCATTGGATGCCACCCATATAATTGAACGTATAACTCTGCAGTTATTTTTGTGTATTCAGCAAATTTTTGGTCGTCTATTTCGTGGCCCGAAGAAATAGCTTCCAATATGACTCTAAATTTTTGTATCAAAATTACATCTATTCCAGTAATTTCAGCAGCCATTTCTGGATCACTGAAAAATCGACGGGATGTGTTGCCCGAATTTGTGTTTCCAAAGCCAGCTTTTGGAAAGTCAACTATCAGTCCTGTCTTGATTCTAAAATCCTTTTGTATTTCTTCTTTTCTTTGTTTTATTATATTTTTGTCAGTTTGACCCCTCGCCTGCCATTTCTTTATTGGTAATTTGTATGCAATGTGCAGTAGAGTTTCAAATAATCTGATTCTTGCATGTAGGGTTGAGATTCCGAATCGAAGTGCTTCAGGATTTTCAGTTGTAACAATTTTATAATCGTTAAAATCTTTAGAGGTTTTTCCACAAATGTAACATCTCATGGTAGATAATGTATCTGTGGCTGCGTTGCAGACTTTACCATCTACCATTGTGGGTAGCAAAGTGTGCTGAATAGATACTACTCCATTTGAATGAGAGGTTCTAGTTTTATCTAATTTATTTACCTGGTCCTCAACATACTTTATTTCTTCCTTTGTTATGTCAGCTGTTTCATGCAGGAATCTTATTCGAATAGGGCGACAGAATCGTGGTGACGATGGTGTGGGATTCTGCCATAAAATTTTCTTTTGATCGCCAATAACGCTCTGCAATCTTATAGGAACCAATGAGCTCTGAAATATATTTGCGTCATCACCACCTGGTTCGCCGTGAAAGCTTTGTTGGTATCTAGCTTGTTGGCTACCATCACACCCCCATTTCGATATAAGTTCTACATTTAGCAATTCTTCTCCAGTACACATGTCAAGTATATTCTCTATATATTTACATAATCTCAAAGCTGTGTGATTTAATAAATCTTGAAGGCGAACTTCTGCAAAAGTTGCTGTGACGCGAGTAGATTCTTCCTTAGGATAACACTCTTTCTTTGCTTCTTTAAGGATCGAATAACATGGATATATAGTTTTGTTCGTTTCGTAAAGTATTTCATATTGTCTCTTGGTTAAATCACACTCAATGAATAAGGACAAAGCCTCTGAGGGTGTATGTTTCTTTACAGCCACATTCTGAGCTTCTTTTGAGAGAGCTTTTCTAATTTTTTTTGCTCTTGTGGGACTGGCAGTAGCTTCTTTTATCACTTTTGATGCTTCAATGTTTCCTGATTGCCGTTGACTAACACTGGCTGCATATGTTAATTCTTGGGTAGACACATAATCTCGAAGCTCTTGTGTTTTGCGCCTTTTACTGCGGTCAGATAATTCTTGAAACGATTTTTCTGGTCGCCCTGGCTTAGTAGTAGATGTAATTGACCAGCTGTGGATTGAAATGTTACTCTCTAACCAGTTTTCGTTCTTTGTTAGAAATCGAGCTTCTGTGTTGTTAGCTGAACACCACCTCTGCTTCAAGTCATATTTAAAATGTCTTAGATCATTAGTTATAGTACGATAGTTATCTTCTGGGCATTTTGTAATTTCTCGTACTTTCTGCTCCATTTCCAATAGTTTATCATCCAGGTTTCGTTTATTACTAAGTTTGAAAATCATGTACAATGATCTTCTTGACATTTGAATGTCATTTGGGACCAAATCTAAAATGAAAACCAAACTTATAAACTCAACTCGTAAAATAAAAATATTACACACAAATTATAAAATTTCCTTAAAACTAATTGTGAGTATATGGGTAAAATATTTTTAGTGTAATAGCATCCAGGTAGTATGTAGTTTATTATCACAAAAAAAATATTGCTCGATCATGTCCGGAACTATAATAAAAACCCCTGGTTTTGAAAACTTTTTTTAAATTATTAATATTTTTGTATAAGTCACTTTTGTATCAAAATAACATTAAAATAAATTCGAAAATGAAACATATTTAGGTCTTAAAATCAAGTACATACCCTCATTATCAGTATCCATTGTAAACCTTTCCAAAACTCTACACAAATCCACTTAAAAACAAGTTTGTAAGTTATCGAAATTAAAGCGTATCAGCATCAAAAACACGTGCACATTCAAGATCGACTAGAATCCGACTACCTGCAGCTCAAGTGGTCTGTTTCGCCGGAGATTAGGGACCGGTTTATGGTAGCTCGGTTATCCAGGGGTGCAAACAGTATTAAATCATTGTCTATTACTGAAAAATATTTTTTCGATTTATAACCGGATTTTGAGGTCGAATACTCCTGTGTGCGACGGCTCGAACTTATCAGCGGGCGAGGCCACAAAGCATGCTATTTCACCTATACCTTTGTGGGAAAGGGTAAGACTCCGTGATGAGTAGTACGAAGATAGTGATCGCGCATCACACACCCGTATTGCATCTACGCTAATTACGCACACTTGTTTGCGATATATCAATGAAAGCCGAAACATGCCGAACGAATTACGATGTTTGACGACGGACGGAGATAGTGTCTCAAGCTACGTCACGACGTGTGTAGGTATTTCTTATAAAATAATATTATGTATTCACAGAGGAATACATTTTGGTTCGGACAGTAGGTACCTGTTGTTATAATTTTCGTTCGTTTTATAATAACATACTGATGTTATTTCACCTATAGTAGGTAAATATTTAGTAAGTAGGTACAATGATTTGTAGGTACATAGTAAATGTATTAGTTTGTTCTTGTCATATTGATGTAGTAAATATTTACCTACAATAATTATTTATTACATAATTAGCAAGTTACTGCTTTTACTACAACATATTTTGTAAAGCAGTGACGGCTCAGTGGCATAGGTTATGGACTTCCGCGCAGCAGGTCCATGGTTCGAATCCCGTCGCGGGCTTAATCTTCACCGCGTGGTAGAAGAGCATTATACGAATGCCCGCCTGGATAGCTACTACCCTCAAGTAAAAAATCGGTCGCCAAGCACCTAAAGGGAAGCAGTGATGGCTCAGTGGCATTGGTTATGGACTGCTGCGCATCAGGTCCATAGTTTGAATCCCGCCGCGATATTAAGCTTCACCGCGTGGTGGAGAGTTCGTAGCGAAGTTTACTTAGCTGTTCTCAACCGATCAGGAAAGTTTAGCACCGTCGCGCGCGGTCATGAGTTGGATGGGTGACCGCTAGGACAATACTACTGAGCGCTTCCGTGCTTCGGAGGGCACGTTAATGCGTTGGTCCCGGTTGTGGTCTTAGGATGGCAGTCGTTATAGCATGGTGGTAGGGCATTTTGCGAATGCCCGCCTGTATAGCTACCACCCTCAAGTAGAAAATCTGTCGCCAAGCACCTAACGGTGTGTTCCGGCAGCTGTCCTTGAGAGCCAGTACTTCTAGGTTAGCCTGAACAACATCTTCGACCACATCATCACTTACCATCAGGTGAGATAGTGGTCAAAGGCTAACCTATCAGGCATAAAAAAAGAGCATTTTGCGAATGCTCGCCGGGATAGCTACCCAAGTAGAAAATCTGTCACCATGCAACTAACGTGAACTCAGTGGCATTAGCTATGGACTGCCTCGCAGCATGTTTATGGTTCAAATCCCGCTGCGGGCTCGAGCTTCACCGCTTGGTGGAAGGGCATAGGGCATTTTGCGAATGTTCGCCTGGCTAGCCACCATCCTCAAGCAGAAAATCTGTCAGTAAGCGCCTAACGGGAAGCAGTGATGGCTCAGTGGCATTAGCTTTGGACTGCCACGCAGCAGGTCTATGGTTCGAATCCCGCCGCGGGCTTGAAATTCACCGCTTGGTAGAAGGGCATTTTGCGAATGCTCGCTTGGCTAGCTACCACCCTCAAGTAGAAATTCTGTCACTAAACACTTTACGGGAAGCAGTGATGGCTCTTAGCAATGGACTGCCGCGCAACAGGTCTATGGGTCGAATCCCGCCGCGGGCATGAACTTCACCGCATGGTGGAAGGTTGTTTTGCGAATGCTCGCCCGGCTAGCGAGCTTTGAGATGAGAGTGTGTCGTACCGATTTCAAAATCTGTCTCTAAGCGGTAATGTACGATGGCATCATGGATCTACCAATCCTGGTAGAACACATTTGGAATAAAAATTCTCTACCTACCCGTAACTGATTTAAATTATTTCCATAAAAATCAATAACTAATCATAGGTTATTTTTGATTAGGTAAGTGCCTACAATCACCGCTAAGTTTACCATATAAACTTTCGTACTACCTTAGGTATAAGTACCTACTACAAATATACATACTTATTCTACTAATTTACGTAGGTAGATACATAGTACTAACTTTATTATTTGTTGTGATCTTATAGCTATGTAGATAGGTATGCAATGTAATGCGCGCCCGCGAATGTCGATTTGACATCGCTGACAGTTGCGTGCCTAAGCAGGCCTATATGATAAATGATAATTATATCGTAGATAGGTAGGTATCTTCCATTGAGCTTCTAATTCTAACCCTTTACTACTTTGTGTTAGGTAGGTACTTTCTCGAAGTTATATTACTGCTTAGACTATATTCTAAAAAGAATGCGGACTACCTACGTCCATACCATATCTAACCAAATGCAGCTTTTTATATTGTCTAAGTGTTGCTAAAATGATTAGGTACTCACCATAGCTATCATGACCTGCGTATTGACTAATACCTACTAGGTACTAACTTAGGTGAGAGTAGGTGAGTACCTAGACATAGTTACGTATATATATTACCCAAGTACCTATCTATATGGATTATGGCGTCCGACACTTACTATCACGAACAAACTAATCAAATGCGAAAGAAAATCCGGTCCCCAACTCCCAACATATGTAAATATATATATATATATATATATATGTATATAAGTACTTAAGTAGGCATAGGCACTACATATTGGTAGTGTATACATACGTGCACACCAAAAAGCAACAGGGCATTCCTACAATATGATATTATGTTCTAAGATCGCCGCGCGGTGCACGTGACTTTTGGTAGTGTGCGTTTTGTTAATTATATATTAGTGTGCTGCGCATGAGACCCACCCGCCCGCTTCCCTCACCGCGGAATGGAAGTATTGACATGAGATGCCCAATATTTTGAACGAAAAACTAGCGCGCAAAACTATGTGTGCCGACCTTTGGCTCTAGGATGTTTATGATTATACTACTGGATGTATTTGTTTTCCAAAATGTTATCTAAAATGATCATGAACTGAGCTATGCTTCTATGTAAATAATTTTAGGGATTTCATGCTCTATAAGTCGTTTATTTACGACTAAACATGCGATAAAATTAGTGATATTACAGGGATGTTTCGAGGCTTATAACTATCATGTGAAGATTTTTTTTACAAATCGGTGCCAAGACAAGCCTAGATAATGTAGAGATAAATCGATATCATGCTTAGTTGTGGACCTAAAACCTCAAATAAGGGAGTGATCATCCTACGGCGTTTGTATGGAAAAGTTACCGGCCAGTTCAACCTTAAGTGTAGTCACAAAGATTGATTAAGAATAACAGTCTAAGGGCCTGTTTCAGAATGTTCGAGTAAGTTCCGGTTTTAATACCCAACACATATAATAACTGAATGATAAAAATGTCAGTTAACATGCAGCGCGTTTCAAGCTTTAACCGATGGATAGGCTAAATCGATGACTGTGAAACACAAAGATAGTAAATATATTCTGGGTAGTATAACCGGAACTTACTCGAACATTCTGAAACATGCCCTAAGCTTGCAAATTATGTACATTATTCTCTGAAATTTGATATATGTAAATATAGATAACAGTTAGAGCAGTTTTTCTATTATCTCATGCCGTGGTATGTTTACACTATTGTTTCGTTAGCATTGTTGTTGATATGGAATATTTACAAATAAAATATCGTGTTTACTAATGTTTTTCACTCAGTTAAGTTATAAATGAAGTTTTTAACTGACTTCAATATCTGGCGAGTGCCTTCCTGGGAGGATATAAAAAGTGGCGATGAAATTTTATTTATGGATCAAAAAATACAATCCTGGAATAAAATTCAAGAATCAGCTTACAGAACAACAAATAATATCAATAAATTACGTTTCATGAAAATGTTAACCCTTTTAGAACCAAAAATATCCGTTGGAATCCTAACAACATACAAAAGTTCTTGCAATAAGAGCCAAAGTCGAATCAGACCTGACTCTAAAAGCGATTTACTTTCTCTGTGTTCACTTGTTCAATGTATAATAAATGTTTGGAAAAAACATACTGTTGAATCGTCAGATACTTGATGACTACATTTTCAACGTATACTTTGTCCATGCCAAAACTTTCAGGAGTAAAAATAATAATAATTAGAAAGTTAATCATTATTTCAGCCGCAATAAGTCCACTGCTGGATTTAAGCATAGCCATACACTTCCAAATAGAATGGTAAGAAGCTGCCTGCATCCAGCGTCTTCCTGCGACCTTAATAATGTCCTTCCATTGCGGCAGTGACCAGTTTCGGAGATATGACATCTTCGTCTCACGCCTGTTGTAATGGAATTGCCTTTTTTTAAATTTATTAATCTACACTCCACAGACTCCAGGGTCCGTGCCTTTTTTTTAATTGTGACATTTTTTTATTATTATTACTAGAAATAGGAAATAGAAAACATACAACATTCTAGGAGGGAACAGCGCTAAAAGAAAGGATTTTTTTTCGGTTAAGTCATTGGCACTAGCATTCAGAGCAGACCGGTGTTCTCTGAGAGCAGCACCCGTTCACGAGTTGACGCATGTGCCAGCCATCGCCTTCCTCAACCATTTCTGAGGGAAAATGGCGACCCGACACACAACACCGCCACTAGACAACACCTTTATGTGAGCCTGACCGCTCTGGATACCCTAGGAATTGCCTTCGAACTCTGCTCCTGTACTCGGACCGACATGGTGGCGTTGTTGTTCAAACAGCTTAGGACTTCGATATACCGATGGTCAAAACAGCATCGTTAAAGAGACGCAATCACCGACCACGTTTCGATCTAATCGAAGGCTTTCTCATAGTCCACAAACGCTATGAATATATAAAGTGGCAAGTTATACTCTTCGGCTTGTACAACTTGCTGCAGCGTATGGATGTGGTATATGGCATTATAATCTTTTCGGATATCGGTTTGTTTGGGAGACTAGAATTCATCAAACCTGCGACTGACATGATGACCCGCGAAAATAGCTTAAGAACATGACTCAGAAGCGTGATAGGTCTGTAGTTCTTCAGCAAAGTGTTATCACCTTTTTATTGAACAGCATCACCACACGCCTCTGTCCTCTCTCTAAAGAAAATTCAGAATCTCTCAATATCCTCCTAAACAACATCGTCGATTTCCTTCAAAACCACGTCAATCCCAAACATATCATACAATAAAAACATTGTGAATAAGAAATTCTACTACACATGTTGTGAATACTTAAACGATAAAAATGCTTGGACAATTCCGCCTCTGCCAAGCTATCGCCTGTCACCTACGTAATTTAAACAAATATTGTAATATTTTTTTTATATAGTATATGTAACACATATACGTTCAAAATAATGGCCCCGAGTTTCTTCTCGCAGTTGCTCTTCATAATTTTTTACTGAACGTGGCAGTACGATGTAGAATATTTCAATACTAAAATTTGTAATTGACCTTCATAAGAGCGTCGTAGACACCTAAATTAAATAAATGATTTTGTCTTTGAATTGTCAAAGACGGATTGTATGTACAGATAGATAAACAATCTGTACATACAATTTTGAAATCAAAGAACGGCATCTATATGAGAATTTGTGTTTTAGTAAAATAAAAAATGTATCGGAGTGATAACCGTAAGTCTCAGTGCGGGGTGCGCGCTGATGTGAGTTTCATTTCAACGTTGGTTTGTTTGATTACTCGTATTGGCCAATAACCGGCTACTAATTATAGTTTGTAAGGGCCCTAAGTATTTTCCAAAGTACTTACAAAGCCCGAGTATTTGAATAAATATAAAATAATAATCACCTGGGCATCCTCATGCTCTGCGTCCTGCCGGCGAGCTTCCCGTTGGTGATGAGCTTCTTGGGCGGCGGCGAGGGTCTGTTATCGTTGGGCGTGGGCGGTGTGGGCGCGAGCGTGGGCGGCTTGGGCGCCAGATTGGGCTTGCCGTGGGAGGGCCGCGGCCGCTCCGACAGGTCTGACGTCGACAGGGAGGAGCAAGGCGTTGCCGTCGCTGGCCAAGATGACAGGGATGTCATACTGCCGCCTGCAAAAACAAGTTGTTAACATTTAGTTAGAAAGTAATCGGCAACTCGTGGGATTTCACTACAGGTCTTGTAGCTTACCCCTAAGCTATTGTAGTACAGTAAAATCCGTTTATTATGACTCCGCCTATATACCAACCGCTTATTATGAAGTAATCACACAGCGAAGTTAGGTTTTCATATAAAATTATTTATCACTAAGTCGGATATAGTATCTTCGCTTATAGTGACATGTCGCTAATTGTGACCATTTTTTAATAAATTGCGTCCTGTTATAGTGACCGACATAATTCCTAACATCTTCGGCAATGTTCGGGAGAGTCACGTGATACCCGACGACGTTCAACGCATGCATGGCTTTTATGTTTTGAGTCTCAGTGGGTAACTGATAGTTAAATGTCACGCATAACCGCATTGTTCATTAGTGATTTGTGCAAAAATAGACATCTCGTAAAGCATTTACGATTGAAGAGAAAGGTGCAATAATATCCAGATTAGAAAATGGAAAATCCAACTAATCTCTTGCAAGGGAATTTGGGGTTGGTCATTCGACAATCTCAATGATTGTTATTTTATACAAAATGCTTTGTATGACGTCCGCTTTATATGACGTGTTTGTTATTTCTCTGCGGTGACATTATAAACGGATTCCACTATAGTAGTTTAGTAAGCACCATTAACCTCATATTTTTCTATCTGTAACAGTTACTAGTGACTGTGTAGATGGCGCCCACATTAGCTATATATTATATGGTAATATTAACAAATTTAAAAATATGGGGTTACAGTCAGATGCTACTATAGCTTAGGGGTAAAGAGAGAGCCTGAGACCTGTAGTCACGGGTTCGAATCCGGATAGAATCCATCTATTTTGCCATCTAATAGAATTATAAACGTTGGTAATATTAAAAAATATAAATTAAACATCACCGTCTTGATCGGAAATCTACTATGAGTACAGAACAGAATAATCAAACCAAGAAGTGATCCTTCTTGGTTTGATTATTTTTCTACAGGAAATACTGAAAAATGAAAAGCATCAGCATCTTCTGCAGAGTCGTGAAAACCTATATGAGAAAACTGTCTACTGTGTGCTAATACGGCTGCTCCTCATCCCTTGGGAGATACCAATGTGGTAAACCACTGGTCTCCCAAATGAATGGCTTATCCAGCAATTACTATGAAGTATGCAACATTTACGATGTATACCCTTAGTAAATTGTTGAGATAGATTGTAGATTCATAGTGTTCGAATCGATTACGTAGAAAAAGTTGGATAACAAGAAGAAATCTTTTGTTCTACTCACCAAGATTGCCTTGCGAGGTCGAATGTAGCGTGCTCTTGTTCCTTTGTAGTGTAGCAGCACCATGTTGCGCAGGAGGTTCCACGTTCTGTTGCTGGAGGCTGTTGATCCGCTCCGATATGGAGCCGGTCGTCAGCACCGAGTCTGATGAACTCTGTCAACAATGATAACGACTGTTAGATAGGTACATGTATTGTAAGGAGATAAAAACAAATTTAAAAAAACTGCCAAGCACCTAGCATTGTTTTTTTTTTATTTTTTACAAAAGGTGACAAACAAGCAGACGGTCCACCTGATGGTAAGTGGTCACCGTCGCCTAAGAACACCTGTAATATCCGCAGCATTACTGTGTTCCGGCAGCAGTTCTGGAGAACCAGTAATTCTAGGCCTAGTCCGTTTACCATGCTTGATCACATCATCACCCAACAACAAGTGAAATAGTCGCCAAGGGCTAACCTATCAGTTACAAAAATCATGACATAAGCAAAAGTACCAGGTTAGGAAAACCACAGAGAAGTTACTGTAATCTTTTTTTTGTTATTGTGACTAACCTCTGCCCATAACAGATGCATTTCATCACAAGTCACGAATTGCACTGCGCCTGTCAACCTTGAGACATAGTCGTTAAGTCTCATTACATAGTCGTTAAGTGCCTGTAATTTTCCTTCAAATCATTTATTTGCTAAAATACATGTCACATAAGATGGTATAATAATGGTTAAGGATACAATGTATTTAGTCTGCAAGCAGACGTGCAAATTTTTGTGTAGTATTTATTAAGTACTTAAAATTGATGTTTTACAAAATTCTTTAACTTCTTTCACACTGTAAAAACAGTTGTCAAGAAGCCAGTGAGTCAAAGAGCTTTTAAATTTGTTACCATCTAATATTTTGATGTCGTTTGGTATACAGTTATAAATGGTTAGACACATATTGTAATTTTTTTTTTATATAAGTCCCTCTTAGCACGAGGTTCATACAATAAATTGGTGAACTTTGCCCTTTCTTGACGAGTAAAAACATCACCACGTTTCTTTAAAAAATCATGGTGTTGTTTAGTGAAGACACAAATGTCTTTTATGTACATGCACGGTAGAGGAAGTATGTTACATGTTTTAAAAAGGGGTTTACAGCTGTCTAAAAACCACGCCTTATTTATAACCCTAATATATCGTTTTTGGATGATGAATACTCTATCTATGTCGACTGAGTTGCTCCACGTGATCAGTCCGTAGCTAAGCAAGGACGACACTTGTCCATGATATGCCACCAATGCTGCTTCCGTAGATACAGTTTTTGTCCAGGGTAACACCCAAAAATTTAAAATTGTCAACATTATCTACTATTTCATTGTTATAATAAATGTAAAGGGGTAATGCATTAGAATTATACGAAAGAAATTGAATTATTTTGGTACTGGCTCTCAAGGACTGTGCTGGAACATACCGTTAGGTGCTTGGCGACAGATTTTCTAGTTGAGGGTAGCTAGCCAAACGAGCAATCCCAAAATGCCCTTCCACCATGCGGTGAAGCTCAAGCCGGCGGTGAGGATCGAACCAGGGACCTGCGGCACGGTAGTCCATAGCTATTACCGCTCGGCCATCATTGCTTCAAAAGTGTACACAATATTAAAGTAGGTCAATATATATACATAGGAAAATCAAATCAAATAATATATATAAAACATAGGTAAATCAAACCTAAACTTACTGTTATTACGTCAATATAAAAGGAAAAACATAGATCTAGTTTTCCCGTATGATCCATGTTTTCATGTCCTGTTTGTGCATTAAATTATATAAAAAAATTAAACAACACTGGAAACATCTACACCCCGCCGATGCATTAATCACCGGGGTGTAGATATTTCGAGTGTTGTTTATTTTTTTTATTTTCAATATTTTACGTAATGGCTTTTCTGTCAGAATGGAGGATGCGAAAAAATATGCGTTAAGTAGGTACGGAGATTATGTACCTAATTATTTTTAAAAAGAAATTCATGCACTTCCCTTTTCCCCAGTTATGATAAAAAATAGCCAAGCGCGAGCTGGGCAGCATTCCTTTAGGGTTCCGCAAGGCAACAGCCCGATAAAGAAAATCTGTTTGTTTTGAGCATAGCTACAAAACCAATTTCAGTATTCTTCAATATAATTGTAAAGGTGCTCCTTCACCTGGAGCATTTACTTGTAATGTAACATTTAAAATTTGATTTTAAGCATTACATTACAATACTGCCTTCCTGACTTGCTCAGTTCTGCTCACTCACTCATGTAATGCTCGACTGGCCTGTAACGTTGCATTACAGGCAAATGCTCCAAGACGTGTTACTGAACTTACAGATTTCTAACTACTTCAGTTTTTGCGATAGATTCTGGAACAAAAATGGTTTATTACAAACCATTTTGACAACCAATGACAACTTTAATGGCCCACCAAAAGTTTATTCATTTACTTTGCTTAATGGGCTCTAGACGATGATATCTCCAAATACTGACCCCAACATTTCGGGTGTCACTGTCCCCAAAAACATTTTATTTCGGTGAACCTTTATTAACAATAAACTACAAACTAAATACAAGACTACAGCTACTACAACGTAATTATTTAGGGAACCTAAAGACCATCGAAGGCCTACAGGCAGTCCAATGCTCCAGCCCACTACCAGTTGGCAGAGTGCCCGAAACCTATTGAATTTTTCGATGTCTTCTTTCTAGTCCAATATTCGTTTAACTTTGGGTTAACTTTTATATCATATACCTAAATTTCAGGTTAATTTCGGGTTTGTGTAGCTCATTCCGTTTGGGACCTTAATATCCGTTACATACTCGGACGGACAAACAGACCTGCCCGTTCTCCTCAACATAATAATAATGGGTTAGTCATAATCCCCATGCTTGTCAAGCGTCTTGGGGATCGCAGTCTAATATGCCAGTTCCTTAGAAGGCGCTGACGTTCCGGTATTTTAACCTTAGTCGACTTTTACGACACCCATGGAAAGAAATGATATCACACATCTCATCCAAATGTCGGATTGTCCACAACTGAACACAGCCATTATGGAGGGTTTACCAGAATCCACGCTTGGCAGGCGTCTTTGGGATCGCAGTGTGAAATATCAGTTCCTCAGAAACCGCTACTGCCCATCTAGTCGCCCCTTACGAAACCCACGGGTTGAGATGGGGAACCACATTCTAGCCCATCACCCCACGGGCTACACCTACTACATGTGTAAAATTTCACCTGCCATTCTGCACACCGCATCACACATGGACCGCCTCTTTATGCCCGAGTTATCTGAGTTAAGGTAATCTAAAACTAGAATTCAGTCATCTGTGTCTGAGGACATTATAAAACCTCGTCATGCCGATATAATTAATGATATATACAAGTCTATCTAAACAAAGGCACTTTGCTGTGGCAAAACAGCACTGATATAATATTTATCAGTGGATGAATCATTCTTGGGGAGCGTCGAATGTGCTCATACTGAGGAAGAGTATAAAGTGTGCCAAATTAGTTGATTTGGAAATCATGTCACATAAAAGCTAATAAAACCCTTCCGCTCGCAAAATTATGCTTTTACGAAAACAGGAGCTTATATGGAACAGTCCCACACACCTTCACACGAAGCATTATTAGAAGCGTTTTAGCGCAGCATTTCGGAGTCAGCTCCGAAATGCTGCGCTAAAACGAAAGCATGCATAAAGTGTAGTTCCTTGACCACATCCATTTAGTTTTACGATGATGACAAAAAAATATTCAGAATAACTTATGATGCTTAGTAGTGCCAAATTTCCAATCTATAAAGCGAAAAGCTTTTTGCTATAACGACACAATTTACGGGAATTTAGCATGACAAAGTCCTTCATTTAATCCAAAGTATGATTATAAGGCAGGGCTATAATATTAAATTATATTAAGTGCTACCTAGTATGACTCAGACAATGACACACAAATTACTTTCTCTTATTAACGGGAATACATTCCCTACGAATAAATTATACACTTCAATTATGTTCGTAATTAATTTATATACCAGAAATAACCTCCATGACTTAAATACCAGATATTCCGTATTCACGCACAAAGTAGGAAAATACGTATATTTGTATAAAATATGACATTAGTTAGGAAGGAGGAAAAAAACTGCTGTCATCTTTATTATTAAATATCCAATTATATTTATGTTTTGAAACAATGATGGCTCAGTCCATAGCCAATGGCTATGGACTGGCGCGCAGCAGGTCCATGGTTCGAATCCCGCCGCGGGCTTGAGCTTCCCCGCATGGTGGAAGGACATTTTGCGAATGCCCGCCTGGCTAGCGACCACCATCAAGTAAAAAATCTGTCGCCAAGCACCTAACGGTGAGAACTTGAGAGCCAGTGAAATTACAGGCACATGAGACCTAACAACTATGTCTCAAAGGTGACGGGCGCAGTGCAATTCGTGACTTGTGACGAAATGCATCTGTTATAGGCAGAGGTTAGTCTCCGCTTCACATCATGTGGGCCTCAAGCTTGTTCCGTAACAATAACATAAAAAAATAAATATGTACGAATTAGCTGTAAACGATGCATGCATCTTCTAGGTATATATTTAAACTTGGCATTTATAGTTTCTGAAATATTGCCGGGCTAGAATGTCATCCCCCCATTTCTACCTGTGGGTGTCGTCAGAGGCGACTAAAGGTAAAATACCGGATGGTGGGCAGCAGCGCCTTCTGAGGTTTTGATATCTTAAACTGCGACCCCCAAGCGTGGGGATTATGGCAAATCCCCCCTAAATGGGGAGGCTGTGTTCACCAGTGGACAATCCGGCTGATACAGTAATAGAGTTGAAATAGCATGACAATATAATTGACAAAAGTATATTACTGTCACAAGTTTACAAGGACATCATGTACATAATAATATCAACACAAATCTGGTTATCGAAATAAAAACCTCACTATGCCGTAGTAATTGCAACGACACTATAAAGATATAAAGAAGATTTATTAGAAAGCCTTTATGTAAATTGTTTACAGGCAAGTCAAGGTACATTTAATACATATTTATACTACTTAAATATATTAATTCTAATTACGTCTATGTAAATCATTGATTAACATGTAATAATCTTAATATGTTTACAGTAAAATAAAATTTACAGTTATCACGTTTGCAGTTGTCCTAAGAACAAAGATTCTAAAAGCTGCATTGACATGAATTCTTTTAATGTGTAGAAGAGATGGTTTTTAAAAAAGTTCTTAAGTTTTAGTTTGAACTATATTTTAAGGTGGTCAACCTTTTTAGTAATTTATTATACATCAGTATTTTAGAATAACGACCGATTATTTGTTGATTGATTATTATTCGATATATAATTATGTATACGTATGTATGTATACTATAGTTCAAATATATAAACATATAAACAACATTGACAGAAGACGAGTTTTCCTGTGAGTCAACATGTCAATCGTGATATACGTTCAGGTCATCGTGAATCACTATGAATGATGACTCAATTGTATCCATTTGAAGGTTTCGAGGGAAAACTAAGGACATGTGGTGGTACCTGTGGTCTTTTATGTGGTAATGATGTTGAATCACAGTTTATTATTGAAAGGTGTGCTGCCGCTGTATAAAAACTGGATGTTACTAGACGATGATGATTTTTTTACTACAGAATAGCTTGGACAGTTTTTGACCTAGACCAGTAAGTTAAAAAGTTCGCCAATCGTTTAATGATTGCTGTGAAAATGAAAACACCTTTAACTTATATTGATCAGTAAACTAAATATTCTTTATCATTACAATGAAAATATTCTGAGATAACATTGTAAGACATATTCTGAGTCATGACATGACACATAGAGCATTTACACCCAGTAAATGCTAAAATGTAACGTCCATCACATATGAATGGCAAGTATAGTAACCACATATACACTGAGAAAAATGTCATTTTGGCATAATCTTAAAATATCGTGACGTTGGTTTAAAATAGATGCGTTGTCTTATAATATGTTAATAATAAGTAAATATTACGCTAGAACTGAAATGTGTTAAGATGGAATCGAATTTTTTGGGTAAATAATGCAATATTATGATACTTGTCATCGTAAAAATTTGTAATTATGAAATAAAATTGTCTTCTTCAAATAATAACACAATGTAATAGAAAATGGTCCACTGTCCCATAAATTAGTATGATAATTATAAATAAGATTCTAATTAAAATACACAATGACAGTCACCGTAATATAAATAGATTTCATAGTTTAATATGAAGAAGTATCTCTAAAAATACGATGACCTCCCCCTAATGTACTATATTAAATTATAATGCTTTAAACTTATATTTTTAAAGTAAGCATCATTTTTTAATATTACAGTGTATACACTGATCATGGGATTTAGGTAGATATAAGAAGCAACCTTGCCCGATAAAACTTCGATCGGACATCGAAATCGAATCTTCAGAAGAGCAAGGTGAGCCGCGCAGTCATTAACAAATTACGCAACACGCCCAATCTGTTCGACCAGCCAATCCAATAATATAACATAACATTAACCATCGCCATAAACGGATCGCAGAACACTTCGGAATGTTAAATCTCTTATATAATAGAAAGCCATGTTTACTTTTGGTGAACGTACATTTCTAGAGAATATATTTACTGCGAACACGCGCAATTAACTTTTAGTATAAGTGGGCATTGTAGAAAAATATTTGAAGAAAGCGGTAGAGACAGTTAGGTTAGGTAAACCGGGTAAGGCCCGCTAGCAACTAAGTCAGCAATTTTTCACATATTAAAATTAAAAGTAGCAATATACAGGGTGGCGCAATAGAACGTGCATATTGCGTCATCTTTTTTCGCGGGGTAAACAGTGCGCGGGCGGGGGGAGCCTAGCGTGGTTGGATAGTGGCACTCGTGGAGTTTTAGTAACCATGAGTCACTTCGACGGGAAGCGTCGCGCTTTTTGTGTTCGCACGTTTTACGAGAACGGTCGTTCATACATCTCTACAAGGCGAATGTATTGTTCTGAATATGGATTAACACACATTAATGAAGCTCCGAGTGCAAATTTAATTAAAATATGGATAAAGCGTTTTGAAGAGACCGGTTCCACGTTTAAACCACCAGCCAAAGGTCAACCAAGAACGTCTAGGACCACCGACATTATTGAGAGGGTGAAGGAGTCAGTAGGAAAAAATCCGCAAGTGTCTACTCGGAAGCGATCGGCGGCTTTAAACTTGTCGCGACGAAGTTTACAGCGAATTTTGAAGTTGGATCTTAAACTGCATCCTTATAAGCTCCAGTTAACACAGGAATTAAAAGAGGCCGACTTCGGAGCAAGGTTGGCATTTGCTGAAGAAATGCTTAGTCGATTTTCCATTTTTGACAACATCCTTTTTTCCGACGAGGCTCATTTTCATTTAAATGGGTTCGTAAACCGACAAAATTGTCGCTATTGGAACGACGAGAATCCAAAAATGAAACATCAAAAACCACTGCATAGTCCGAAAGTAACGGTATGGGCAGCAATCTCAAGCAAAGGAATTATTGGCCCTTTCTTCTTTGAAGATTTACGAGGACGAAACATCACCGTTAACACCGACCGCTATGTTGCGATGTTAGAGGGATATTTGACTCCAGAACTTGCGAGATCGAGAATAGCCAATACGAGGACTTGGTTCCAACAAGACGGAGCGACCTGTCACACATCAAATGACTCTATGGCGGTTGTGAGACAGATGTTTCCTGCAAGACTAATTTCCAAAAGAGGTGATATCCCTTGGCCCCCACGTAGCCCTGACTTGACGCCTCCTGACTTTTTTTTGTGGGGATACCTCAAACATAAAGTCTACATGAACAATCCGAGGAACATCAGTCAGCTAAAGGAAAATATTCGTGGGGAAATGGCAGCAATCACCCCAGATTTATTGACAAGAGTTTTCACAAATCTGCGTTCGCGTTTAGAGGAGTGCCGTCTTCGAGAGGGCAGTCATTTAGATGATGTTATTTTTAAAAAATAAACTACATTTAATTACCTAATCATCCTATATTTTATTTCAACTATACCTTTTGAATTTATTTTTTTAGCCTATACTTAATATATGCACGTTCTATTGCGCCACCCTGTACTTAGTCTGGCCTGCAGTGCAAGTACCGTAGTATGGCTCGTCAAATTATCGAATCGCTATAATCGATAAATTTAACGAATCGTATCGCACATTGCAAGTATGGAACTGTTGTCGATAACTCTTATCGATGGCTTACGATCGTGAAATTGTAGACAGTATGTCGATTATTATGAAATGGCAACATCGATACTAGACTGCTTTTGCACAGATTATTAAAATCGTACGTTCACTGAGAAATGAGTATTCCTGAAAATATTCATAATTAAAGCATTTTTTTAATAAAACAATAAATTACAGTAAGTTTTTGATGATTGAAACAATTCATAACAGAAAATTTTAACTAAATTATAAAATTTCTCAGTATCGAGTTTACGTTAAAATAATGGTGATGACAGCTGACTGAAAATATCTTTTTTATAAAAAATGGTTCTTTCATTATTATTATATCTGTTCAATATATTTGTAAACCATTAAATCATCTAAAAATTTTCATCCCCGCTGTAGAAGGAATAAAAAGACACAATTAAAAGTGTGAGTGAAAACTTATTTATTATTGTTCTTGTCCTTAATAACAAAATAAAAAGATGTTAAAAGGAAAATTTTGTAAAAACAAAAAAAAAAAATTTAGTTACGGACAATAGTTTTTGTCAGTACTTAGTTAAGTACCTGCCTATAATAATTATATTTAATAGATACTATACGTACTAAGGTGTTTAGTTATTTTAATGTGGACGGGTAGGACCGTGAGATCACGTCCTTCTAATGAATATTTTATACGAAAATAAATTTCGTCGCAGTTATATCGAGCTTCTTTTTAAACCTGACAAAATTATCGTCAAAATCTACAAAATAGACGATCTCAGTCGTCACTTAAAAGTTCCATGCTAGGGTCATCGTTAAAATTCGTTAAATTTTAACGAATGTATACCGAATTCAATTACCGATCGTTTAAGTAAGTTTCATACTTGCAACGTCGACAAAACATCGATATAACCCGTTTTATCGAATTTAGACGATTTTAAATGTCAAATTTAGCGATCGGTAACTACGGTACTTGCGCTGCTGGTTAAAATTAAAAGTACAAATAAAAATAAACAAAATATGACATTTGAATTTGGAATCTGTCATTTTTATATGATTGTTCATTGTGTTTTCTCATTTTGGCGCCAATACATATTTTTTTTGCGATATGAAAATGGAATGGGGTGATAAAGAGAACCGAATCGCTGTGATTGCATTACACAAAGTAGGTATGGAGCCAAATATAATTTTTAAACCTCTCCATACGCTAACTATTAGTCAAGTGTTTGTGTACCCGGCTATTAATAGGTACAATGAGACCTCCTCTGTTTGTGACAGAAAAAGATCTGGCCGTCCACGTAGTGTTCGTACGAAAAAGGCGGTCAAAGCAGTAAGGGAAAGAATTCGTAGAAATCCTGTCCGAAAGCAAAAGATTTTATCTCGGGAGATGAAGATAGCATCGAGAACCATGTCGCGTATTTTAAAAGATGACTTATGATTTGCAGCCTATAAGAGACGCACTGGTTATTTATTAACTGATAAATTGAAAAAGGATAGTGTTGGCGACGAAACTTAGAAATTATGTAAGGCTAAGGTGCGCGCGGGATGGTAAGCGCTACCCTAACGGGTGCGAGTGAGATAGCGCTACACCGCCCGCACGGTAGCTATTTTATTAGGTGAAATATTTAAGTTACAGTTAAGGTTAATTTTATATTTGAAAAAATAGGGTAGATAGTAAGATTTCTTAACGTGTAAACAGTTTTTTGATAGGTCTTATGGTTTAGGAAATATGGTTAATTTTGTGTGTGTTATATTTTTAGTATATTTTGATTTTTATTAGAAAAACTGTAAGACATAGGAAATAGTAAATATTTTTATATAATAGGCTTAAGTATATTTTATTGAATAAAAAATATTTGACACCTTTATCGAAAGTAGGTTAGGCAGGGTGAATTTTTATTTGTTTAGTTTTGCCCCAAAAACTAGGTTTTTAGTTAGAAATCTCACGATAGCTTAACATCAGGCAGGGTTATGTGTACTAATTATACATATTTAGGTAGGCCTTTAATAGTACTAAGTAAATAAGAAAGAATCATGTAAATTGGTAAATAAATAAAGAAGTTATGGCTAAAAACCCTGGCTGACCAAAGTGAAACTTGCGGGCAAAATTGTTAAGTTTGCGCCGGCGAAACCGGTGCTCTCTGTACGGTAAAACTCATGTAACCTACGGAGGGCAGAACGACCGAGCCGTCGTTACGGCTCGAGAAGGATGTAGAGGCAAGGACCAAATGCTCGAGGCCTCAACCAACCCCAAGGGGTTGAAGGACATATGATGATGCAAAATTGTCACAGAAAAATTAGGCATTCTAAGCCTTCAAGAAAAGGAAGCAAGGAAAAAAGGAAGCTTTGGTCAGCCAAGCAAGAAGCCTTACTGTGAACAAGTGTGGGTTTTATTTGGGACTACAAGAGTTCCCCTCCTCGACCCCCTCACCGCTAGGATACAGAACAACATAGTGCCTAGTGCAAGAGCTGCTTCAGTCCAAGTTATTCGTCGGAACAAGCGAAGCGTTCTACGAGACGGGTACACACCGGCGCGCGCCTGGGCGAGTGGGACACGTAACTCTCACTCTCTCTCTCTCTCTCGCTCGGCGCTTCGAGTACCCGTCACCCTCAGTGTGTGAGCTCGCCCCATATAACCACGAGTACGCGAGTCAGACTTATCAGCTGGTCCTTCGAGAAGCCGGATCAACGCTTCGTATACCTGGATGATATTATCGTTATCATTCAGTACTTCACATACTTGGATGATATCATCGTGTGAGTGAGAAGCCTCACATACTTGGACGACTTCATTGTTTCAACATCAGCATTCAAGATGCCGGTTACAAGAAGTCAAAAGGGAAGCAGTCAACGAGAATGCACGCCGAATGTCACCGAGGGAACGTCGAGTGGTGCCACAGGAAGTTCCGGAGCGCCAATGTCTGGTACCACAACAGAAGGTACCTTTCCGTCTGGGACGTCGTACGAAACTACCACAGACACCGTTATGGAGGAAAATAGAACACTAACTGGGGGCGAAGGCCCGAAGATCTCCAAGCCGAAGTCAAGAGCCGCATCAGTGGCATCAGTATTTAAGAAGAAGGAGCTGGAAGCCCGCGCCGAACTAGCCCGCCTAGAACTTGAAGAAGCACGAGCTGCAGCTGCATTAGCAAGGATGCGCCTGGAGATCCTTCAACTAGAAGACGATGACTCAGAAATTAGTGAACCAGTGGACCGAGAAGTCAACGTGCAGAATTGGGTCAGCGACACAGTGGAAAGAATGTCTGAAGAAAAACCATCTGCAGACAAGTCCGTGGAGGGGCACGTCAAGGACCACAATGTCAAACCTGAAGACCCAGCACAGGCCACTGGAGGGACCAAAGAACTAGCCGAAGCTATAGTCAAGGCAATAAGTGCAACATCAAAAAGTGCAGTTGTTCCTGGATACCTGAGTGAACTGCCCTTCTACGATGGGAGCAGTGGCGAATGGTTGGCATTCAAGACAGTGTATGAAGATAAAGCACCAAACTTCTCTTCAGTACAGAACATTAACAGAAGTTATTTTTGTAATTGAAATATTTTGACTACGCTATTGTATTGGGGTTAATCCTGTAAAAATAGTTGTAATGAATGAATAAATAAATAAATAAATAAATAAATAAACATGGCAAGATTAAGAAAGTCCATCAAGGGCGCAGCACGAGAGGTAGTCAAGAGCCTCTTATATTCCGAGTGCACACCTGAAGAAGTCATGGACGCACTTCGCCGTCGCTTTGGAAGACCAGATGCATTAGTGCTCGCCGAAATGGAGAAGCTGAGAAACCTACCGAAGATGACTGAAAGCGTACGCGACGTTTGTGTGTTTGCGAGTCAAATCAACAACATCGTGGCTACAGTAAAGGGTCTGAAGAAGCCACAATACCTGCAGTCTCCAGAGATGCTGAAGACAATAGTAGACAAAATGCCTGCGGTGCTTCGCTATCGATGGTTTGACTTCACTGCGAAGACCGAAGACCCTGACCTTGATCATCTGGGGAAGTTCCTCAACAGAGAAGCGGACCAATGTGGACCATATGCCATGCAAGAGGCCGTGACAAAGAAGAGTTACGGAAAAAGAGAAGCCACACACACTGCAATAGAACAAGAGAAGGGGCAGTGCCCGCACTGTCATGAAAGCCATCGCCTCATCGAATGCAAGAAGTTCCTTGAAGCATCGAAGAAGGAACGCTGGGAAATTGCACGAAAGAGCAGGGCATGTTTCAAGTGCCTGCAAGGTCGACATCGAAAACAAGACTGCAGGAAACCGTCCTGCAAGATCTGCAAGAGATGGCACCATATCCTTCTACACGAGGACCGGCAACCTGAACACACACCAAAGGCAGAAAAGACAGAAGTTACCAACAATGTGCTTCAGGTGAACGCCGCGAGGACAAAGAGGGCCTACTTGAAAATGGTGCCAGTGGAAGTCTACGGTCCAAAGGGAACTGCCAGAGTGTTGGCATTGCTGGACGAAGGTTCGACGGTGACGATGATAGACTCGTCAATAGCCAACCAGCTGGGACTTCAAGGACCTAAAGAAGCCCTCACATTGGAAACTGTTGGTGGAAAACTTATCACGAAGACTGATTCCATGAAGATCAATATGAAACTAAGAGGAATCCACCACAGTAAGAAAAGGTCCATCAATGGGGCAAGAACAATTGACAACCTACACCTGACGCCTCAACCAATGGACAAGATGAAA
Organism: Plagodis pulveraria; assembly: GCA_963890685.1. Classification (NCBI taxonomy): domain Eukaryota; kingdom Metazoa; phylum Arthropoda; class Insecta; order Lepidoptera; family Geometridae; genus Plagodis; species Plagodis pulveraria. Next base: position 26,488,154 of record OY982960.1, on the reverse strand, counting down.
ATTGAAGAATACTCTCACTTAAGCAAGATGGCCGACCAGCTATACTATGAAGAAGAACCACCGAAGTTGCTCATCGGGCAAGACAATTGGGAGCTGATAGTCTCCAGGGGAACACGCAAAGGGAAGAAGAACCAGCCCGTCGCATCACTTACGTACCTAGGGTGGGTACTGCACGGATGTGACTCGGGGGCATCAAAACAAGTCAACTTCGTCACCTGCGCACACGTCTTCACCCGAGAAGAAGAATGGGACAAGATGATTAAGGAGCACTTTACCTTAGAATCACTCGGGGTTCAACCACGTCGACCAAGCACTGATGCCGAAGGGAGAGCACTTCAAATCTTGAAGAAGACCAGTAGAAGATTAGAAAATGGACGTTTTGAAGTTGGTCTTCTATGGAAGAACTAAGATGAGAAGATGCCAGACAACTACAAGTCAGCAGAGAACCGTCTGAAAGGCATCGAGAAGAAGCTGGACAAAGACTTAGGCTTCAAAGAAGAATATGGAAAACAAATACAGAATCTGTTGGACAGCGGCTACGCAGAAGAAGTACCACACAAGTCTGAATCAAAGAGGAAGTGGTACCTGCCACACTTTGCCGTCACGCATCCTACTAAGAAGAAAAAGAGATTGGTGTTCGACGCAGCTGCCAAGTTTGAGGGAAAAAGCCTCAACGACGCACTCCTATCAGGACCCGACCTACTGCAGTCCTTGTTCGGAGTGCTCCTTCGGTTCCGGCAACATCCCGTCGCAGTCGTGGCCGACATTAAAGAGATGTTTCTTCAAGTCAAGATTAGACAAGAGGATCGTGACAGCCTACGGTTCCTGTGGCGAGGAGATCTGCGCACTGGAAGACCCATAGAATACCGAATGACATCGGTAATCTTCGGCGCCGCATGTTCACCAAGTGCTGCAATTTACGTCAAGAACCGCAACGCAGAAGACTTCAGAGAAGAATACCCCGAAGCGGTTCAAGCCATAGAACGCAACCACTACATGGATGACTACCTGCAAAGTTTTCCAACAGAAGACGAAGCCATCAAGATCGCCAACGAAGTAGACGCCATCCACAGAAAAGCCGGGTTTGAGCTCAGAGGATGGGCATCCAATAAGCCAGCAGTACTCAAGAAGCTAGCTCGTGAAGACAACACGAACAAGGAAGTCGAGCTGGGTTCCAAAGAAGAGAAGACACTGGGCCTGAGATGGTTCACTGAAGAAGACGAAATGGGGTTCCGCACCTGTTTAAGAAACGTACAAGATGTCGTCGAAAAAGGGAAAACTCCAACAAAGAGAGAAGTCACGAGCGCCGTGATGTCAACCTTCGACCCTATGGGGTTGGCATCACCCGTGCTCATTCAAGGGAAGAGACTTCTACAAGACATTTGGAGAAGTGGCATCGGATGGGACGATGAAGTCATGCCAAATAATGAAGAACAATGGCGAAAATACTTGGAAAACCTGCAACTACTGAAAGATTTGCGAATCCCAAGATGCATTAGTCACTCCAAGCACGAGGGGGAGCTACACGTCTTCACAGACTCCAGCGAAACCGCCTACGCCTGTGCCATTTATTGGAGGCAGAAAAACAAAGAAGGGCAATACGAAGTGACGCTGCTGGCAGGGAAAGCAAGGGTTACTCCATTGAAGCCAGTCTCCATCCCGCGGCTAGAACTACAAGCTGCATTACTGGGGACCCGAATGGCACACTCCATCGAAGAAGAACTTGACGTGAAGCCAACGAAGAAAACGTACTGGACTGACTCCAGTACAGTACTTTCATGGATCAAGTCAGACCCGAGGACGTTCAAGCCCTTCGTAGCCCATCGACTTGCTGAAATCGAAGACACATCAAAACCGCAAGAATGGAGATGGGTCTCTACCAAAGATAACCCAGCAGACGACGCGACAAGAGACATCCCCAAAGAGTTTCAAGGAAGTCATCGATGGTTCACTGGGCCGACATTCCTGAGACATGCCGAAGAATCCTGGCCTAAACCAAGAAGCTTCAAGATAGAAAAAACGGGGGAAGAAAAAGAGCAACACTCAGTCACAGCGACGAAGATCATCGACAAGTACCCAACTCCGGATCCAACACGATTCTCAAGTTGGAACCGACTATGTCGAGCAACTGCAAGGGTACTTCAATTCATCGACTTGTGCAAGCGGACCCAACAAGTGAACATCTCAAGAAAATTAGAAGACTCTGACCCAACTTGGAAAAGACATAAAAAGAAGAAAAATGAGAAGTCTGAATCATATGAGAAGAAAGAAGAAAGAAGACTACTACCCATTGAAGATAGCCATAGAAGACTTGCAGAAAAGCTCCTCTTACAAAGAAGCCAGGAAGAAAGCTTCGGGGAAGAAATCTCGTCGATGATAAAAGGAAAACCGCTCGAGAGATCAAGCAAGCTTAAGAAGATCGACGTAGTCTTTGAAAATGGTTTGCTACGGATCAGAGGAAGAATCGACGCTGCGCGTGGCTTAGAAGACGACTTCAAGCGACCTGTGGTGCTCGACAGCAAGCACCAAATCACGAGACTTCTCATCGCGCACTATCATCGAGTCTTCAACCACGGCAACCATGCAACAGTCATCAATGAGGTCAGGCAACACTTCTGGGTCCTAGGACTTCGATCTGCGGTTCGAGCGACAGCGCACCAATGTCAATGGTGCAAAGTCTACAAGGGTGCACCACAACAACCACCGATGGGAGATCTACCAGGAGAAAGACTGCGCTATGGGGAGCCGGCCTTCACATGCTCCGCCGTAGACTACTTCGGCCCCATGATTGTCACTGTGGGGAGACGCCATGAGAAGAGGTGGGGCGCTCTGTTCACATGCCTCACCACCAGAGCCGTCCACATAGAGCTCTCAACTTCACTGTCAGCGAGTTCAGCAATCTTGGCGTTAAGAAGAATGGCTGCCAGAAGAGGAATGCCCAAGTCCATCTTCAGCGATAATGGGACGAATTTTGCAAAAGCAAACAAAGAACTCCAAGAAGCTCTTGAAGCACTGAAGAAAGAAGAGGTCATCAGTGAAGCTGAGAAGATTGGGGTGCGGTGGAAATTTATCGCACCAGGAGCACCGAACATGGGTGGGGCTTGGGAACGCCTCGTCAGGTCCATCAAGACAGCGCTAGAAGTAACCCTCAAAGAGAAGCACCCAAAAGAAGAAGTTCTTCACACCCTGGTACTGGAGGCTGAACATATCGTGAACTCCAGGCCTCTAGTTGAGAAGATAGAAGATGAAGTCGAAGAGTCGCTAACTCCCAATCATTTTCTTATTGGGAGGTCCTGTGGCCTACCAAGGCTCGGGAAATTCGGCGATGAAGACCTCAATGGACGACAAGAATGGAAGATGGCACAACGGCTGGTCGATCACTTTTGGGCAAGATGGGTGAAAGAGTACCTACCAACTCTTATCCCAAGACGAATCGACGGGAAGACCACCAGCCGTGACCTGCAGTGTGGAGACACAGTCCTCATAGTTGACTCCACACTGCCCCGAGGGACCTGGCCAAGAGGAGAAGTGATCAAGACCTATCGTGGACCAGATGGAAAAACTCGAATCGTCGACGTCCGTACGACTGGCGGAGTCTTGAAGCGTCCGAGCTCCAAGGTGGTGCTTCTGGTTCCGGTACAAGATGACGAGCAACAAAGCATCGAGCAGTAGTGTCGCCAGGTCAGGAGTAGGTGCTGTGCACAAGGGGGAGGATGTTGGCGACGAAACTTAGAAATTATGTAAGGCTAAGGTGCGCGCGGGATGGTAAGCGCTACCCTAACGGGTGCGAGTGAGATAGCGCTATACCGCCCGCACGGTAGCTATTTTATTAGGTGAAATATTTAGTTACAGTTAAGGTTAATTTTATATTTGAAAAAATAGGGTAGATAGTAAGATTTCTTAACGTGTAAACAGTTTTTTGATAGGTCTTATGGTTTAGGAAATATGGTTAATTTTTTTTCCCCTTGGGCGGGTAGGTGAATAACATGTAAGTAAAATTGCTCTATCACTTTTTAACTATTTATAATTATTTAAAGCATTTATCAACACTTTTTATGTGTTAACTATTGCAAGCTAGTGTGCAAACTTCACCTGCCATATATCTATAATCCATTGAAGCACTGGGAATCATTATTGAAATTTTATATAACTTGAAGCACAAGTCTAACCTCAAAATGGATAGTGCACAGCAAGAGTCGTTCCTGGAACTAATGCAGGCCCTCAGCAGTCGCATGGATCAGTTTGAGAATGAGCTCCAAAGGACACCTCCTGCATCAAACACAGTCAGCAGCCTGGCAGCTGACTTTGCAGCTTTTAAAACATTCACTGCGCAAATCCTAAGAAGTATCCAACAACAGATGGGTATGTTAGCTCAAACTGTTGATAATCAGGAGATGTATAGCCGCAGAAAGATTCTTCTTGTTCATAATGTGCCTGAAGAAAAGCAGGAAGATACAGGAGCTCTCATTGTTAGAACTGTCACAGGAATGCTAAAGATCTCCAATTTCACAGTAAGTTCCATAAGCCGCTGTCACAGGATGGGCCGTGTCGTTGCTGACAAGCCTAGGCCAATCTTGGTAAAATTTAGAGATTTCGATGAAAGAAATAAGATCTGGTATTCCAAAACTTCTTTGAAGGGTACTGATATCACACTCTCAGAGTTTTTGACCAAACAACGGCATATAGCTTTTATGGAGGCGAGACAGCGCTTCGGTGTCAAAAAGTGCTGGACGAGGGATGGTTTCATTCATATAATTGGGCCCGATGGAGCGCGTCACCGCATAAGTAGTGTAAGTGAGCTCCATAAAATTACACCAGCAGGCTTACTTAAGCCACCTTCATCCGCTACAGTCAAAGAAGCCGTTGTCACAAACAAACCCAGGCGAGCTGCATCTGCGTCATCCCGAAAATAATGAATGGAAGTGCAATGTACCTAACTGTTCACTTCACGATGACAAATTCCCATGTACTTTCATTCTCTTTCTATTATTATCATTCATTAGCAACTCGTTTGTAGCAGGTACCTTCAATTAATAGTGTGCTTTCTAAAATAATGGTTCGTAATATGTACGCACTGAGCAAGTAATATTTAAATTTAGATTTGTTTGATTCACTGAGCAAGTAATATTTTAGTTTGATTGAATTGGCAAGCAAAACAAAACATTAATGACATGGATCGCAGATTGAAACTGTCATATTTTACGTGTCAATGTCATCATATTGTCTTTGGTTCTGAATTGGATTCGTATGATTTGTAACTTTTTACCCGAAAACTGTTTTATTTTTATTTATTTATTGCGAAAAAGTTAGTCACACTTAGAAATAACAAAGATGTCAGGTTGCCATGTTTTTAATCTAAATTTATCATTGCATTACGGTTGTTTGTATATATTCACTTATAATTTGTTTTCATAAATATTTTGCGGACCCTCTTACTATGAGGGTGTTTACTACCAGTAGTTACCAGAATCCTATTTCATAGTTTTATGTTAATGTTGCATATGTGTATTAAAAAGTCACTGTTGCTTTCCTGACTAGCGTTCTTTTATAGAAATCAAAGTGTTACGCCTCAGTTTCATGATTATTTACTGTACATATCTTTAGTGTTAAATCCTGGCATTCTTATAAATTAGTTTTGGTCGTCAGAGTATTCTATTATTTATATATATATTTATTATGAGACCATGGTTAAGGTACCTGTTTTTAGACTGCTAATCTTAACAAGTATTTTGTATTTCGTAGTCTTAAGATGTATTAAAATTTAAATGTATTACAACAACCAGCGCTCTCTTCCATGATTCAGTCGGCAGATGAAGTAGCACATTTGCATTTGTAGTTGCCACTTTTTTAGGATTTTAGTGGCATATACATTATATATTATTTTATTATATCTATATATTGTATTATAATAATTATTTACGTTTATTTATATTAACATGTCAAATAACGACAGTTGTGATAGTGAACACTTTTTCTCATGCTCATCAAATAATAGCTCAAATAGTGATGATGAAAGTTGTATAAGCATTCCTACGTTAAGTGATACTCTTATGAGTCAGTTTTCTGATGTACCTAAGAATTTTAATGTCATACATATAAACGCACAAAGTATCCCGGCACACTATACAGATATGTTGACATCTTTTGATAATACTAATATCCATGCTATAGTAGTCTCCGAAACCTGGTTAAAACCTTGTCTTCCTTCTACATCGTATTCTCTTCCTGGCTTCATTATCATTCGTAACGACAGAACCAGCAGCCGCGGTGGCGGTGTGGCCATATACTTACGAGCTCATTTTCCTTATAATATTATATGTTTGTCGCCACAGCCTCCACCAAAGGATGCTGGTGAACATCTTTTCATAGAAGTCATAATTTCACATACCAAAATTCTTCTTGGAGGCTACTATAGCTATTCTAAAGATAACAACTATTTTGTATCTTTCGAAAAGATTCTAGAAAATCTCACTCCATCTTATTCCCATACCATAATCATGGGAGACTTTAACACTTGCCTTCTGGGAAATGACTCCCGTTCTTCCAAATTAAAATCCATTGTTAACTCTAGCAACATGCATATATTACCCTTATCTGCTACTCACAAATTCCCAAACTGTGCTCCCTCTCTTCTAGACCTTATATTGGTGTCATCATCTCAGCATGTTGCTAAGCATGGCCAATGTTCCGCTGATGCTTTCTCCTATCACGATCTAATATTTGTGTCATATAAAATACGCCCACCCAGAGCCAAGCCCAAAATTATTTTGCAACGTAGCTTTGGTGCCATGAACATAGAAAGCCTCTGCAGTGATGCTCGTGGAATCGATTGGACGCAAGTTATGGAAACTGATGACATGGATGATAAAATAGCTCTATTCAATTCCAAACTCATTCAGTTATATGATGTCCATGCCCCATTGCGCTCTATTAAAATCGAACATCATCCAGCTCCATGGTTGACAGAAAATTTAAGGGGTCTAATGCATAAAAAAATTGTAGCTAAGACTAATTACAAATGTCGACCCAACGACCAAAATAAGGAGAAGTATAATATCGCAAGGAATCGCTGTAATAGAGAATGTAGGGATGCACAACGCCGCCATATCCATGAATCAGTACAAAATGAAGATCCAGCTAAAGTCTGGCGATTCTTACGGTCTTTGGGTGTTGGTAAATCACGCCATGAATCTACTCCACACAACCTTGACGTTAATGCTCTCAACCAACAATTTTCTTCGTCAGCCGTTATTGATGCGAATGACAAGTCTGCGACAATCAACTATCTTTCTTCATTACCAGCACCTGATTATTCTCCTTTTGTCATAAGTGAATTCGCTGCTTGTGATGTTAAAAAGAGTATTCTCTCCATCTCTTCAAACGCGGTAGGTGGGGATGACATCAGTCGAAACATGATTGTTCCAATATTGGATGAAATCCTTCCCATTTTAAGTCACATATTGAACAGTTCTGTTTCGAAGGGTGTTGTACCTGCTTGCTGGAAAGAAGCTTATATAATTCCCTTGCCCAAAAAGTCAAACCCAAAAACTTTCTCGGACTACAGACCTATCTCAATTCTTCCCTTTCTTTCTAAAGTACTCGAACGCCTAATCTATAACCAACTTAGCTCCTTTCTGATTCAAAATAAACTACTAAATCCTCTTCAATCTGGTTTTCGCTCAGGTCATAGCACTGTAACCGCACTTGTCAAGATTACTGATGACATTAAAAAAAAAAAAAAAAATCAAAAACTTTTTATTTCAGGCACGTAGGCCCATAAAATGTTAGTAAGTTTTTACACATAATATATATTAGCAATAAAACAAAACACAAAACTTAGAACTAATCACACATAATAAATAAAATAAAAATCCCGGGTAAAATCTGGTTATTTATAGAGACACAAGCTGAGCCACTGGTTTGTGAGCTGTGATCCAGTGCCTCAAAAAACCCCCACTGTAGTCCCCTGAGACGACAGACACCAAGCTGTTATTTGTGTCCCTAGTTCGGCGTAACATGGACGCTGCACGTTTTCGCACAATAGCATAAAAATCATCTATGCGCGCATCGCAGAACATCCCAGACGCACTACAAAACCGGGGTAGACCCAAAAGCACCCTGAAGCCATTGTTATACTGGATACGTACATACATTAGGATGGGTATGGAAAATAGCCAGTTGACAGTGCTCACCCTGCTAGATTTCAGTAATGCGTTCAATTGCGTCGATTTTGAAATTCTCTTATCATTACTCTGCTCTCTTAACATATCTCCAACAGCGATTGACTGGTTTCGCAGTTATCTGCATGGGCGTCGACAGCGTGTCCGCATTGAAGATTCATTTTCTTCCTGGCGTGATACAGATGTTGGCGTACCACAGGGTGGCGTTCTTTCTCCTCTACTATTTTCTACTTTTATAAATTCCATATCACACTTTCTTACTTCGTCCTACCATCTCTATGCAGACGATCTCCAAATATATACTCAAGCTACACGTGATCGCTTATTTGAGGCTATAAACGCAACAAACAGAGACTTGGCTCGAATCTCACACTGGAGCAAATCGTATGGACTCACTATTAATGCAACCAAGACCCAGACGATTATTATAGGCAGCTCTAGGATGGTTTCTTTGTTAGATTTTTCCACACTACCTAAGGTTATTTTTGATGGTGTTACTTTACCATACAGCAAAGAGGTGAAAAATCTCGGGGTAATTTTTGACAGCAGTCTATCCTGGGAACCACAGCTGCAGTCTGTAAGCAGAAAGTTATTCGCATCTGCAGCCTCACTCAACAGATTACGAAACTTCTTACCTACCAGCACTAAGGTTGCGCTTGCACAATCCCTCTTACATCCAATTCTAGACTATGCGGACGCTTGCTATCCTGATCTCACTCAAGAGCAGCTAAACAAACTCGAACGACTCCAAAATTTTTGCATAAGATTTATTTTCGGTCTCCGAAAATACGACCATGTTTCTCAATTTCGCTCCAAACTCATGTGGCTTCCTATTCGTCGTCGCCGGGATTCCCATATTCTCTCACTTCTTTATAGTATACTATTTAACCCATTCTCGCCCCAGTACCTCAAGGAACAATTCCAATTTTTACACTCTTCCCATTCTCTGTCCCTTAGGTCTTCAGAAAACCTTTCCCTTAATACGCCAGTGCATAAAACTATTTTCTACGACCTTTCTTTTACTGTACAGGCCGTTCGCCTCTGGAACGCTCTCCCAGTCACTATCAGATGTGCTCTAACTCTCAACGATTTTAAAACCAAAGTTAAAAACTTTTATTTATTAGATCCTGTTCACTAATGTCGATATATCCTTACAAACAAATAATTTCGTATATATATATATATATATATATATATATATATATTTATTTGTATTTATATTATATGGGTATATGTATTTATATATTGTATATATGTATTTCTATATTATACTTTATATGTGTAATTCATAGTATATCTATTAACTTTATATTACATTATGTATGTATATCAATGCAGTTAGCTATTTACTTTTATGGTAATATACAATTTTGTGATTTTATTGTTAAAACACCACCGTCCATATTTTTGAGATTTACTTCTTTCCATCCTAAGGTTGTCTGGAAGAGATCGCTGTAAGCGATAAGACCGCCCATTGGACCTACTTAAGTTAACTACTCATTGTATTGTTTCCTTTGTTAATCTGGTGTCAATAAAGAGTTTTCGTATCGTATCGTATCGTATCGTTAATTTTGTGTGTGTTATATTTTTAGTATATTTTGATTTTTATTAGAAAAACTGTAAGACATAGGAAATAGTAAATATTTTTATATAATAGGCTTAAGTATATTTTATTGAATAAAAAATATTTGACACCTTTATCGAAAGTAGGTTAGGCAGGGTGAATTTTTATTTGTTTAGTTTTGCCCCAAAAACTAGGTTTTTAGTTAGAAATCTCACGATAGCTTAACATCAGGCAGGGTTATGTGTACTAATTATACATATTTAGGTAGGCCTTTAATAGTACTAAGTAAATAAGAAAGAATCATGTAAATTGGTAAATAAATAAAGAAGTTATGGCTAAAAACCCTGGCTGACCAAAGTGAAACTTGCGGGCAAAATTGTTAAGTTTGCGCCGGCGAAACCGGTGCTCTCTGTACGGTAAAACTCAGAGGTACTTAAACGAGCTAGGTCCAATAGGAAGTACGTCGTGACGTCACCGGGACCACACGTATGACCCAATCCTCTACCCCCTACACTATCGCGTACCTTTTGGTTGTTGTGGTCGAGTCGCCGCGTAAGCGTTGAGGCTCCCACACACCACCCCCCCGTACGCCTTAGTGTTGCAACCCCCGCTCGACACTATCGCGTGTTTTTAACCGTGTTGCGAAGCCTCGCACCGGTAGGAGCCGAGTAAGGTTCTAACAGGAATTTTATGGTAAAATTCCAGACTTAGAATCGTTAAGACACATTGACTATCCTGAATCATCCTACTTTCTGCGTGTCGGAATCTGTGCGCGGTCGCCTTACTGGGCCCTCCCGAACGGGATCTCCCCCGGTAGGGGACGAACCGCCTCTGGAAACCGCACGCAGCTGTAGGTAAGAGGTCGTGTCACCAGTTCTAAGTGATCACTATCACCAGCTCGTGATCACCGGCAACATTATACCCGGAATATACATTACCTATCATGGCGGAGGGTGGACACCCACCGCCCCGAAAGGACCCGGACCCAGATCCGAACAAACCTAATGAAGGCATAGTATGCCGCTATTTGATGGATCCAAGTAAGTCCGTCATTATGCCAGCAGCCGCGTTAGGCTTACGCAAGGCACCTAGACAACGACGTAAGGACCCCACCAGGGCGTCGGAAGGACTCGCAGTGATAGGGACTGAGATCCCAATCAGCAGCGAAACTGTACCAGCCGCCCTAGGTATAGCTTCACAACAGCAGGGTTCCCCCCGCTCACCCCGTAAACGCATCGAAGAAGCGTTAATATCTACCCCCAACGTGACTTCCGACCCAGGACTCACGGCAGGTGGGTCTGAGGCCCAGCCGCGCCGTGAAACCGCACGGAGGACCGCTAGGGCATACAAGCCAAGACGCCCGTCATCTTCATCAGACACCGATGCAGACGTCGGCAATGATGAAAAAAGGTACAAAGTACGCACATCTACAACTCCAAAACACAAAAAATCAATCGAAATGGAAAAACGGTCACCCATCCAAAAACGCACACCCATCCAAAAAAAAACCGACCCCTGCGACCCTCAGGCTAGTTCGGTTTTGGGAAGTCAAACCGACGTCTACGGCGTCGGAGCAACAAGAGCGGCCAAAGCACGCGCCAACCTAAGCGATACGTCATCTTCTGGTAGGCCAGCTAACATCACAAACGACACCACGTCGCAATCGTCTTCACCATCGTCAGGAAGTGAGATGGAGCATGAACAGGCGGCTGCGAACACACGCTCAACTTCATATGCGGGCATCGAATCGGTGCCACTGCACGCGGCACCCATGCCGTCACCACCTTCACCGCCGCAAGAGGCGGCCATGTCGTATATCGAGGCCCTAACAGCGCCCGCTCCGGCACGTTCTTCACCTCCTACTCAGGCACCGGCAGAGCCAACACATACTCTGCAGACTCAAGGTACCGAGGTATTAAAAGGCTACCCGCCCATCATAGTAGAATCACTCTCAAACTGGATACCAGTATTTGCAAAAATGAAAGCAAAACTCGGCCACCAGCTTAATGTTAAGCCGCAGGGCAAGGGCTTCCGCTTCACTGCACGATCGGAAGATGAGTTTCGTGTCGTGCAGCGTTGCTTGGCGGAGGAGGCCGAGAAGGACAAAGCAGTGTCGTGGCACTGCTACGCAGTTGAGCAGGAGCTGCCTCTGAAGGTAGCAGTTATTGGACTACCGCACTTCATTCCACCTGATGAAATAAAAAAGGAACTGGTAGAGAAAGGTTTCCCCGCAAACTACGTACGCGAGATACCCCCAAGGAGAGGGAACGCAGGGCCGGTATACTATGTGTCGCTAGACAGACTTAGCGACACAGAAAGAACTAGGCTATACGCAACTACTGAACTACTCAACATGCCGGGCATCCTCATCGAAGGATGGGCACCAAAGGGCGGTATAGTGCCGCAGTGCCACAGATGCCAACAGTTTGGCCACGCGTCTGGAGGCTGCCATCGCCAGCAAAAATGTGTGAAGTGCGCAGGCGAGCATAGCGCCAAGGATTGCGACAGGCCAACCGGACAACGCCCCACGTGCGCTAATTGCAATGGGCCTCACATAGCGTGCAGTCGTAGATGCCCGCACTTCATAAGGGAGGCACGCAGAAGGGGAGTGAGAATCCCTCCTCCACCCCCGCGGTTCGACCCTCAACCACAACCGCAAGTACAAACTCAAGCGCCACCAAGAAGCACAGGGCCGCGATCAGCTATCAATACACCGGCGCCCCCACTATTGGGCGACCTCAACGTGTACCCCAATATGAGGTACACAGAGCTGTTACACGCACCTACAGCCAACCCACCAACAGCGCGCGGAGCACCACTCCCTACCAGGCGTAGGAGAGGTAAGCGGTCCAAGTCAGCGAAAAAGACAGGGACCGCGCCGCCCACACCAGCAGCAGCATCAACACCGATCCCCACAGAAGTGGCGGTACCCACCAAGCCGGCCGGTGCTAGAAGGCCAACGGTGCATGAATTTGTGCCAATTCAAGCACAACGGCACACTGTACAAGTACAGGCCGAAATCCACGCCCCTCCCCCCCGCCGCCCAGAACCAAGGCCTAACCAAAGGGCACAAGGCCAGAATCAAGCGCATGAGCAACACCTAATCCAACCACAGGATCCTAGACAACACGCTAGGCCGACAGAAAGACAGCAACAATCCAGAACACCAACCGCAACCAGTACCCAATACCGGCCCGAACAAAGGCCTCCCCCACAATATGAAAAACCCCAAGAACAGCAATGGAGACCACAACACCCTCAACCAGTATGGGCTTCAAGAGGTACATGGACAACAGTCCCCCATAATGGCCCTGCACATACTGCTGAGGGCCACCCAGACTTTTACGCACCACCTCAGACACAACAACAAAGGGGAGCACCACCACCCTTCCCTCAAAACAACATACCAGCAAGCAGCGCCGGAAACCCGCTTATCATAATAATCGGTATTCTGACGGAACTGCTTGTCTCCATCGCTTCCGGAGGTAACATCCAGGAGGTTGCAAGGAGAGGCCTATCCATGCTGCAAAGAATACAGTATGGATAGTGACCTAACAATGATTTATTGGAACCCCGGAGGGGTACGAGACAAGAAGGATGCGTTGAAAGTCCTGGCACAGATGCAGAATGTGCATCTCATCCTACTAGGAGAGACCAAATTGAGACCCAGCATATCCTTCAACCTACCTAACTACACTACATATCGTCAAGACTGTATATCAGCTACAAACCAAGCGTATAGAGGTACTGCAGTGCTCGTCAGGAAAGACATAATACACGATGAACTGCAGAGCCCCAAGCTCATCGACATAGTCGCAAATGGCATCATAATTAAGACCAATAAAGGCGAGCTAAAAGTATACGCCGCATACCGACCACCATCAGCAAGAATAATAGCCCAAGATTTTAACGAGCTATTCAAAGATGAGATCCCAACACTAGTTGCAGGTGACCTCAACGCAAAACACACGGCGTGGGGATCACACATAATCACTCAACAAGGGAGAAAGCTACTCGACATTGCCGAACAAGCTGGCTTTGAAGTGATCGGGCCCAATGAGCCCACACATGTACCGACCAACCCAAGCCACCGACCCGATGTACTGGATGTGGCACTGTACAAAGGACTGGAAGGTAGTATCAATGTGGAGGTGCTGTACGACCTAGATGAGCAGCACCTCCCCATACTGATCACGGTGGGGATGTCGGCCAAAGCCTTCATATCACAGCCTACAAGTAGAGTGAATTGGATGCAATACTCCAAGGAGCTGGAAGATCTTAGTGTCCCTCCGATAACATCATCTGAAGACGTTGAAACAGCGGTAAAGAGCCTCACGGAAAGAATGCAAACAGCAAAGGCATCCGTCACCACGCAAACAAAACCACCAACAAGAAGATACGAATTACCCATCCAAATTCAAAGGGACATCATAAACAAAAGGCTCATGAGAAAGCAGTGGACGAGCACAAGATGCCCTGCTCTCAAAAAGAGATTAAACGCGTTAAAAGATAAAATCTCGCAAGATGTACAAACATGGAGAGGTACATCTTGGGACAAGGAAATCGACAACGCAACCCAGAACATTACAAACCTTCACCAGTTAAACAGAAAACTAACGAACTCACGCCCTCCCACCCACCCCCTACTTGAAAACGGTGTGAGGAGATACAACCCAAAGGACAGAGCCAGATTATTTTCTGAGCACTTGGAAACTCAATTTACCCTCCACCCAATCAGGGAGGGAGTGAGACACGAAGTCCGCATGCATCACACCAAAATAGAAAATGAAATATGGCACTACTTTCAATCCCCGACCCAAGCACTAAAAGGCGATGACTTCATCTCTCCGGTGGAAACTTGGAAAGCTGTCAGAAGGCTTCCAAGAAGGAAGGCTGCTGGACACGATGGGTTGCCCATAGCGGCCATCCACCAGCTGCCTAAGAAGGGAATCACAGCCATAACGAAACTTTTTAATGGGATACTCCGCACGGGGCATTACCCAGAGACATGGAAGACAGCAAAAATCATAATGATCCCAAAGCCAAGAAAAGATAAGAGGCACCCATCATCTTACCGCCCAATATCTTTGCTACCCCATCTAGCCAAACTGTTCGAGCGCCTAATGTTACACAGACTCAGACCATTAGTAGAGCTAAGAGCAGAACAGTTTGGCTTTAGACGGCAACACTCGACAACCCTGCAGCTGACAAGGGTAATACATAAACTGACCCACGACATGAACAGCAACAAGCACTCAGTGGCAGTCTTTTTGGACGTGGAGAAGGCCTTTGATAGAGTGTGGCACGAGGGCCTTCTCCACAAACTCATAGCCAGAAACATACCCAATGGATACATGACATTGATAAAATCATTCCTGACCAAAAGAAATTTCTTCGTGTCAGTAGAACACCATGACTCAAGCATAAAACCCATGAAAGCCGGCGTGCCGCAGGGCAGCTGTCTATCGCCCCTGCTGTACGCCGTCTTCACAGACGACATACCAACCATACCAAGAAGAGAATGGGAGAACGAAGAGAGAGTGAACCTGGCGCTCTTTGCTGACGACAGCGCGTTCCTGACCGCCTCCTACAAACCCAAGCACGCCGTAAAGGTGATGCAACAACAACTAGATCTGCTCCCTGACTGGCTCGACAAATGGAGGATGGCGGTCAACGTAGGGAAGACTGCCGCCCTGTTCGTCAGCAGAAAGCGCAACCCAAGCGCCAAACTCATAATGCAAGGCCAGGAGTTACAATGGCTCGAAAGTGCAAAGTACCTTGGTGTACATATCGACAGAAGACTAAGAATGACAACACAGGCTAAACACGTATCGCACCACGCAAGAGCAGCCAGAGCACTCCTGCGTCCAGTGCTGAACTCCAGACTACCATTACGAACCAAGCTGGGGATATACAAAACATATATCAGATCTCGACTGACATATGCAGCCCCAGCTTGGTGGCACCTATGCTCCAACACCAGCAAAGCAACATTAGAGAGAGTGCAAAATGTGGCACTTAGAACGATACTCCAAGCGGGACGGTACGTCAGAAACGCTACGATCAAGAAGGACATTGGCATGCAAACCGTGGAGGAGTTCGTTATCCGCATAGCGAGGAAAATGTATGACGCTGCGGATAACGGACCACACAAGCACCTCCAAGGATTTGCACCACTTCACACAAGACCACCAGATACCAGAACAAAACCTCGACCACTTCCCCGGGAGCTCATACCTGAAGCTTCAGAGGAGGAAGTGAGCGACAAGAAGCAATAATAATAAGAAGGAAACATATATAAAAGCACATATAAGTGCATTACAAACTTCGCATAGAGCGGCATAAAGAGTAGCCTATGTGAAGCAAAATACCGAGGGGCAGAGTCCCCTCGAGCTGAAGCAAGGGTAAGGGGCATATGCCCGACACCCTACCCAACCCACATTAAATGGGTTGAAGATGAAATACGACGTAGGAAGTACATCACTCTGATCGCCAGCTTCCTGAGAGACAGAAGCTTCTATACTGCAGTAGAGGGCAGAAGCTCCACAACAAGACCCATAGCAGCAGGAGTCCCTCAGGGCAGCTGCTTATCACCAATTCTATACGCACTGTACACGAATGACATACCCGCCCTGGAAGACACCGCCCCGGGCGGAGAGAGAGGCGCAATACTCGCCCTCTTCGCAGACGACAGTGCGTACATGACTTCGTCCGCAAACTCAAAGATAGCTGTCCTGAGGATGCAGCGACAGCTAAACCTTCTACCAACCTGGCTAGACAAATGGAAAGTGGAAGTGAATGTCGGCAAGACAGCCGCAATATTGGTCAGCCATGGCACTAAAATCTCGTCTCTCACTAAATTGCGTCTTAGAGGACAGGAAATAGCCTGGGAAAATACAGTCAAATACCTGGGCGTAACCATCGACAAGAAGTTGACAATGAACGCCCAGGTAACAAACACGATCAGACACACGAAAGCAGCGAGGGCAGTATTGAGACCAATACTAAACTCAAAACTGCAGCTGCGTACCAAGCTCGGGGTCTACAAAACATATATACGGTCCAGACTGACCTATGCAGCCCCGGCCTGGTACGCACTCTGCCCAAGTACAAGCAAGGCCAAGTTGCAAGCACAGCAGAACATCTCACTTAGAGTGGCCACAGGAGCCGGGAGATATGTGGCCAACAACACCATAAGCAAAGATACCCGAACGGAGACGGTAGAGGAATTCGTGGCCCGTTTGTCCAGGAAAATGTTCGACAAGGCAGACAACGGGCCACACCCACACCTCAGGGGTATAGCACCATTACATGCCCGCCCCCCGGACATGAAAACGAAATGGCGTCCTCTGCCACGCGAACTGTTGAAAAGGGACTCCGAAGAGACCCGCACAGACGTGGATAGCAGCTGAAAGGAAGAGAAATAAAGAAACAAGCACTAATAAGTGCATTGCAAACCCTACGTAGAGTGGAAACATTGAATGTAACCTACGGAGGGCAGAACGACCGAGCCGTCGTTACGGCTCGAGAAGGATGTAGAGGCAAGGAGCAAATGCTCGAGGCCTCAACCAACCCCAAGGGGTTGAAGGACATATGATGATGCAAAATTGTCACAGAAAAATTAGGCATTCTAAGCCTTCAAGAAAAGGAAGAAAAGGAAGCAAGGAAAAAAGGAAGCTTTGGTCAGCCAAGCAAGAAGCCTTACTGTGAACAAGTGTGGGTTTTATTTGGGACTACAAGAGTTCCCCTCCTCGACCCCCTCACCGCTAGGATACAGAACAACATTCATTCCATCCGCCCGCCCACCCCCATCAAATACCACCCTTAATGGGACGCAGACCCCCACTGCAACACGAGCTACAAGACAGGCAGGAGGGGACTAGACAGCAATCACAGCCGGTTTGGGCAGCAAGAGTACCATGGGGTACGGCCCCACAACCAGACCCAAGACAACCTCGGGCAGGTGCCCCCCCACAACCCGCGGGGCCTCACTACCCTCAACAAGCACCAATGGGAACACAACCCACCTACTCATACTATCCAGCAAGCAGCGGCATGAACCCTCTAGTCATGATTATAGGGATCTTGACGGATCTGCTTGTCTCCCTGGCCTCGGGTGGCAACATCCAGGAGGTGGCAAGGAGGGGACTAAGCCTGCTGTCCAACATGAACTATGGATAAAAACCTCAGAATCATATACTGGAACTCTGGAGGTATCCGGAGCAAAAAGGCAGCGCTTACCTTGCTAGCCCAGACCCAACAGGCTCACCTAGTATTGCTAGGAGAAACAAAATTAAAGCCGTCTATTGACTTCAAAATCAGCAATTACTACACCTACAGGCTGGACTGCCTCACTGCAAATGAGAGAGCGTATAGAGGCACTGCAGTGCTAGTTCGCCGGGATATCATCCACGACGTTCTACCTACACCCAACTTAATTGAGCTCATCGCAAATGGCGTTATGCTCAAAACCAACCATGGAGAACTGAGAGTATATGCAGCATATAGACCACCAGCGTCATCACTCATATCGCAGGACTTTACCAAAGTCTTGGACGAGGAGATACCCACAATCATGGTAGGAGACTTCAACGCGAAGCATACGACTTGGGGCTCCCGAATCATAACACCACAAGGCAGAGCATTATACAACGCAGCCGAAAGAGGCAATTCTGAAATCATTGGGCCGGATGAGCCTACCCACATACCCATAATCCCCAGTCACAGAGCGGATGTCCTTGATGTGGTGGCATACCAGGGGCTCAGAGGCAGTATAGGTGTGGAGGTGCTGTACGACCTGGACGAGCAGCACTTCCCCATACTCGTCACAGTCAACCTCACCGCCACGTCAATAACCAGAAATCTGGTGCAAAGGGTCAACTGGCAGGCCTATGCAAAAGCTCTGGAAGACGTCAGTGTGGGCCCACTGACGACACCCGAAGAAATCGAATCAGCTACTAGACAGGTGACCAGTAGAATGCAAGGAGCCAAAGAACTAAACACAAAGATGACCAAACCCCCATCCAGGAAATGGGAACTACCCATCAACATACAGCGCGATCTCACATCTAAGAGATTGCTAAGGAAGCAGTGGGCCAGTACCAGATGCCCCATACTCAAGAAGAAGTTGAATGCGCTCAAGGACAAAATAGCCCTTGCAGTGCAGTCTTGGAGAGGGGCATCTTGGGAAGAGGAGATTGACCATGCAACCGAAGCAACGACGAATCTTCACCAGCTGAACAGGAAGCTCACCAGATCGGTCCAACCCACATACCCGCTGATGGAGGACGGAGTGCGGAAATACGCACCCCAAGATAGGGCCAGACTGTTCGCACACCACCTAGAGCAGCAATTCATGCTACACCCCGTCCGTCCAAATGCAAGTGATGCCACCCGCGCTCACCATGAGACGATCAACAAATGGATGCAGGACTATAAGACCGAACCACCCCCATCACTTGAAGAGGTGGAATTCATATCTCCTAAGGAAACGTGGAAGGCGATCAGACGCCTCCCTAGGAGGAAGGCTGCAGGCCACGATGGACTGCCCATCGCCGCCATTCACCAACTACCCTGGAAGGGAATCACTACCATTACGCAGCTATTTAATGGTATACTTCGGACGGGCCACTTCCCCGAAGAATGGAAGAAGGCCAGGGTAATAATGATACCCAAATCAGGCAAGGATCGCAGGCAGCCCGCCTCATACAGACCCATATCATTATTGCCCCACCTAGGCAAACTGTTCGAAAGACTGCTACTGAACCGAATAAGACCCTCGATCAGTATCAGAGAGGAACAGTTTGGGTTCAGGAGAGCCCACTCGACTACACTCCAACTGACGAGGGTCATACACCAGATGTCACTCCGTATGAATACCAATAAACACACGGTGGCCGTGTTCCTCGATGTAGAGAAGGCCTTCGATCGAGTGTGGCACGAGGGCCTTCTCTACAAGTTGGCACAGACAGAGCTCATACTTGAAGCAATACTTGAAGATCCTGCACGAGTTCCTCACAAATAGACAATTCTACGTGTCAGTAGAGCAAAGGGACTCGTGCAGTAAACCCATCCAAGCAGGCGTCCCGCAGGGCAGCTGCCTCTCGCCACTGCTATACGCGGCATACGCGGACGATATACCGAAGCTACCAAAGCAACCATGGCAGCATGAGGAGAGGGTAACGCTCGCGCTGTTTGCGGATGATAGCGCTTTCATGACCGGCAGTTCCATGATAGCCACAAAGACAATGCAGCAGCAACTAGACCTGCTGCCAGAATGGCTGGACTATTGGCGAATAGCTGTCAACGTATCCAAAACTGCAGCCATCTCTATCAGCAGGAAGTACGACCCCAAAATCAACCTGAGGATGTACGACCAGGAGATAGCGTGGCAAAGCAGCGTCAAGTACCTGGGAGTCGTAATAGATAAAAGACTCACCATGACGCCCCACGTAAACCACGCTATCAGAAACGCAAGAGCTGCCCGAGCACTGCTCCGACCGGTGCTGGGATCAAAGCTGCCACTGCGGACCAAGCTGGGGATTTACAAATCGTACATTAGGTCAAGATTGACGTACGCATCCCCAGCCTGGTTCGCACTATGTTCAAGAACAAACAAAAAGCGCATGCAAACGCAGCAGAATATATCCCTCAGGATTGCCACAGGGGCAGGGCGATATGTTCGCAACGAAACCATATCCAGAGACACGGCGATAGAGACCGTGGAGCGGTTCGTTGTCCGCCTGGCTAGGAAGATGTATGACACGGCGGACAACGGACCCCACACACATCTTCAAGGGCTAGCCCCCCTACACACAAGACCACCGGACAGTAAACACCCATGGCGACCGCTACCCCGGGAGCTATTATTACTATCAGCTTCCGAGGAGGCGGAGCCATGAGGACATGATATGACACCACAACAACATGAAGCAGCAAATAAACAACACAGGAAGAGTGCAGTGACCAAGTCACACAACCTCACTGGAAGCACAGATTGTGCACTGCATACTTCACGTAGAGCGGCAATACTAGAGTAGCCTACGTGAAGGAGAAGTACCTGGGGGCAGTGTCCCCCAGAGTTTAAGCAAGGGTAAGGGGCCATAGCCCGACACCCTGACCGATCCACCAAGGTGGATTGAAGATGAATCAGCAGCAAAATTGTCCACCTGGTACTGCTAGGAGAAACCAAGTTGAGGCCAAACAACATCCTAAAGCTCAACAATTACTACCC
Source organism: Plagodis pulveraria (assembly GCA_963890685.1). NCBI lineage: Eukaryota > Metazoa > Arthropoda > Insecta > Lepidoptera > Geometridae > Plagodis > Plagodis pulveraria. Next base: position 26,467,177 of record OY982960.1, on the reverse strand, counting down.
ATACCGGAGGGACTGCATATCAGCTAGAAACATAGCGTACAGAGGAACTGCAGTCCTCGTAAGAAGAGATATAGTCCATGACGAGCTCGAACACATACAACTGGAAGATTTGTGCGCAAACGGTGTCCGCATAAAATCCAATAAAGGAGAACTGCGTGTGTTCGCAGCATACAGACCGCCAAACCCCACCCTGAAATCATCGGATTTTAGCAAGGTACTAGACAATTCAATGCCCACACTACTAATAGGTGACTTGAATGCAAAACACACCAACTGGGGATCAAGGCTCATAAACCCAGCAGGACGTACACTACAAGCAACAGCGGAAACACACGACTTTGTAGTGCTGGGCCCAGATGAGCCCACGCACATACCATCTCGAACTACGCACGCTCCAGATGTGATAGACGTAGTGGCGCACCAAAACATAAGAGCACCTATCGATGTCCAGGTGCTATACGACCTGGATGAAAACCATTTACCTATACTAGTAACCATAGGAGTAACTATAAGCCCTCGCAGTTATGCGCCAGCCCCCAAGGTCAACTGGGGAAAATACCAACAGTACCTGGAAGACCTAAGCGGTGGGCAAGTCCGCAATGCAGAAGAAGTCGATAACGAAACCAAGCGCCTAACAAAAATGATGCAGGAGGCCAAAGCTGCATCATTAACAAAAGCAAAGCCACCTAGAAAAAGACATGAGCTTCCAACGATGCTTCAGAAACTCATAGCCAAGAAGCGCGAGTTAAGACAGCAATGGGCAGTAACTAGATGCCCGAAAATTAAGACAGCACTAAATAAGACCACAGCTACGGTCGCCGATGAAATCCAGAAATGGAGAGGAGATGGGTGGGACTCAGCCATAGATAGGGCAGGCGAGAACCAGACAAACCTCCACCAGCTCAACAAAAGTTTGACCAGGATACCACAACCGACGTACCCCCTGCTAGACGCAAGAGGCACGAGGAGATACGGACCGGCAGAACGGGCTGAGATATTCGCAGACCACCTCCAGGTGCAGTTCACGGAACATCCGGTGCGCCCAGAAGCCGACCAGGAGACGCTCGAACATCATACCATGGTGAAAAATAAAGTAGACGACATATTGAAGGAAACAGCCCCTAACTTAACAGGCGATGAATTTATATCTCCGAAAGAAGTGTGGAGAGCCATCAAAAACCTTCCAAGAAGGAAAGCACCAGGCTATGACGATCTTCCCATAGCAGCAATTCACCAGTTGCCAAAAAGGGGAATAGCTGCCATAACATCTCTTTTTAACGGAATCCTGAGAACGGGTCACTTCCCCGACGCTTGGAAACTGGGGAAGGTCATACTACTTCCCAAAGCCGGAAAAGACAAAAGACATGCGTCATCATACAGACCCATTACTCTTCTGCCACATTTAGCAAAACTATTTGAAAGGCTACTGTTGAGAAGACTGCGACCATTTATGAATCCAAGAGAGGAGCAATATGGCTTCCGCAGAGGACACTCAACTACATTGCAATTGACAAGAGTGCTACACATAATGGCGCATAATATGAATAGAGGCAGGAAGACAGTAGCAGTCTTCCTTGATGTAGAGAAGGCCTTCGACAGGGTGTGGCACGAGGGCCTTCTCTACAAACTCACCAGCACGGATACTCCAAGGAAGTACATCACTTTGATCGCCAGCTTCCTGAGAGACAGAAGCTTCTATACTGCAGTAGAGGGCAGAAGCTCCACAACAAGACCCATAGCAGCAGGAGTCCCTCAGGGCAGCTGCTTATCACCAATTCTGTACGCACTGTACACGAATGACATCCCCGCCCTGGAAGACACCGCCCCGGGCGGAGAGAGAGGCGCAATACTCGCCCTCTTCGCAGACGACAGTGCGTACATGACTTCGTCCGCAAACTCAAAGATAGCTCTCCTGAGGATGCAGCGACAGCTAAACCTTCTACCAACCTGGCTAGACAAATGGAAAGTGGAAGTGAATGTCGGCAAGACAGCCGCAATATTGGTCAGCCATGGCACTAAAATCTCGTCTCTCACTAAATTGCGTCTTAGAGGACAGGAAATAGCCTGGGAAAATACAGTCAAATACCTGGGCGTAACCATCGACAAGAAGTTGACAATGAGCGCCCAGGTAACAAACACGATCAGACACACGAAAGCAGCGAGGGCAGTATTGAGACCAATACTAAACTCAAAACTGCAGCTGCGTACCAAGCTCGGGGTCTACAAAACATATATACGGTCCAGACTGACCTATGCAGCCCCGGCCTGGTACACACTCTGCACAAGTACAAGCAAGGCCAAGTTGCAAGCACAGCAAAACATCTCACTTAGAGTGGCCACAGGAGCCGGAAGATATGTGGCCAACAACACCATAAGCAAAGATACCCGAACGGAGACGGTAGAGGAATTCGTGGCCCGTTTGTCCAGGAAAATGTTCGACAAGGCAGACAACGGGCCACACCCACACCTCAGGGGTATAGCACCATTACATGCCCGCCCCCCGGACATGAAAACGAAATGGCGTCCTCTGCCACGCGAACTGTTGAAAAGGGACTCCAAAGAGACCCGCACAGACGTGGATAGCAGCTGAAAGGAAGAGAATAAAGAAACAAGCACTAATAAGTGCATTGCAAACCCTACGTAGAGTGGAAACATTGAATGTAACCTACGTAGGGCAGAACGACCGAGCCGTCGTTACGGCTCGAGAAGGATGTAGAGGCAAGGAGCAAATGCTCGAGGCCTCAACCAACCCCAAGGGGTTGAAGGACTTATGAATGAATGCAAAATTGTCACAGAAAAATTAGGCATTCTAAGCCTTCAAGAAAAGGAAGAAAAGGAAGCAAGGAAAAAAGGAAGCTTTGGTCAGCCAAGCAAGAAGCCTTACTGTGAACAAGTGTGGGTTTTATTTGGGACTACAAGAGTTCCCCTCCTCGACCCCCTCACCGCTAGGATACAGAACAACATAGTGCCTAGTGCAAGAGCTGCTTCAGTCCAAGTTATTCGTCGGAACAAGCGAAGCGTTCTACGAGACGGGTACACACCGGCGCGCGCCTGGGCGAGTGGGACACGTAACTCTCACTCTCTCTCTCTCGCTCGGCGCTTCGAGTACCCGTCACCCTCAGTGTGTGAGCTCGCCACATATAACCACGATTACGCGAGTCATACTTATCAGATAGGGTGGTAAAATCGAAACAACTACTGAATCGGTACGCAAAGGGAGGTCACAGAAAAAAATAGTTTACGGATGAGAAATTTTTTACAATTGAGCAACACCAGATATTCACCAGAATGCAACGAGGGCATTATCCGACTTCAGTGATGGTTTGGTTGGGTGTTAGCTATGAAGGAGTGACTGAGGCATATTTTTGTGAAAAAGATATCAAAACATCGGCACAAGTGTATCAAGATACCATTCTTGAGAAGGTAGTTAAGCCCCTTAACAACACCATGTTCAATAACCAAGTATGGTCCTTCCAGCAAGACTCAGCACCTGGTCATAAAACTCGGTCCACAGTCTTGGTTGGAAACGAACGTTTCGGACTATATCAGAGCTGAAGACTGGCCGTCGTCTAGTCGCGATCTTAATCCGTTGGATGATGATTTCCCGTTGGATTATTAAGGTAAATTTAAGAGAGTACGGCTTGCTCTAAACGCCATGATAATTTGGAGTCCCTAAAACAATCCACACGATAGGCAGTAAGAATTTTCCCATGGAAGGAGTGCGTGCTTCTATTGAGAACTGTCCTCAACGTTCGAAGGTCTGTATTGCAGCTAATGGAGACCACTTCGAATAAGCTTTTATATATTAAATTGTTTTATATTTATGTACAAAAATAAACCCACTGTAAAAGTAATAAATGATATTTGCAATAGAATTTTTTTTTCTCTTGGTTACAATATTTATGGCATTTATGTAAAATGAAAATAACTTCTACTTAGCACTTACTACTTCATGAAAAAGATGGTATATGTCTAGTGACCTAACTAGGTACTGAAACATGAAGTTAGTAGTTGATAACCATGTTAGATTTTTAATTAATTCGTTCCATTAAATTTCGTGTCAAGCAAATGATTGAAGACTAGGAAGTCTTAAGAATTGTTTAGTTTCGTTCACAACTTACAAAGCAGCGCATGACACCTATTAAAGGAGCGCGCAGATGCAATAGACATATTCGCTGAAAAGCGACAAATTCCCATCATTGCCGTCATGTGAGCAAACATTAGTTTCCTGTACTTGGTAAACAACAGTTCGTATACTGAATACATAAACATATAAATGACTAAAAAAATAAAGGTGTATAGCATACATTATATTTATTTATATTTCCAAGGAATAGGAGGATATTTAGTACGAATAACAATGATCTAATACATGAGTATCTGTTCTGCTACGTTCTAGATACGAGTGCTAACAGGGCTGACCCTCATCTCTTATACATTCAATTGTCACCAGATTATAATTAGATACTAAAACACATTGTTGATCTATAGAATGATTAAGCCAGAGTAGAAAAACCTTTCACTCAGCGATTATCAACATATACGAGTTACTGAATAAAAAATAGAAACAGGCGCTAAGACTATTTGAAATGACAAATGTGGAAGCTGAATAAGTTTCTATGAATGTACGTGCCAAAAGAACAGCAATGTAAGTACAATTTAATGATGAAACTAAATTCCCATACTTCTTGTCACAAAAGTTGAGACAATAAAATCTTATTACGAGAAAAGTGACATTTTCTTAACCGACAAAGAACCATGAATAGATTAAAAAGCGACAACAGTCTTGGAAATGATTCATTCATTGTAATTCAATGTCGTGCAGAGTGATACCTGTTGGGTGAGTAATCTCATCAATTTTATGGTACAAACCGCAACAGAGCGGTGTAATGTAATTACAACCATACTTTATAGTCTTGTAACGAGTAGTTGACGTCACGAGGAACTATTCAAACAGTTTTATATATTAAAACAACATATTATATAATTGTAACAAATATTTTAAGATATGTAATATCAAATAAATATTTTAATAAAACACTTAAAAAATATAAAAAATATATCTAGTGACAATGCCGCCTAATTTTCCTGTTAAGCCGACGTGACGTCACAAACGCCACGCAGCCAAACCGGAAGAATTTTCGACTTGTTCGCTTCTACACGAAGTATCCTCAGGTCTGGAACGAACGCACGATCGAGAATTTACTTGATCGTGCGCTAGAGAATTTTCTCGATTATTAAATATGGATTTCCACTGAATAACGCCTGAATCTATTCATTCACGTATTATATTACCAGCTTCGCCCCGCGGTATCCACCCAGGTCGACAATAATGAACAGTGATAATGATGAACAGTACCTATCTAGATTTATTGCTATAGTCTAAATTTTGTACTCGATTACGTAATACGCGAGATCCGGATAATAGTTTTACGAATCCAGGTCCTAAACAAACTATATTAGTTAAATCAAATTCTCTAAAGCATGTCTTCACTTAATATCAGACGTGAAGACAAAATCGTTTAGACACGTACTTACTTTTGGCTTGGTAATATTAAATGTTTATATAGTAATTGTGAAGTGTTATAACTTATATCGACTCAATAGTACTCGTAGATAATGTCTCATCAATTGAATGACATGTTCTATTGATAATATATATGATAACTTTATAACGTTGAAGCCCGCGTTTCCCAGGACTTTTGAAATGAGGCATATTAGAGTTTTTCTACAGAAGCGAACTAACGGACATAATGTTTTTTTCATACATTATTAAGATTTTACTTTAATGTGACACCCAAAATAGTAGATGAGAGGAAGTAGACTTATTTTTTATGCATGTATTACGACGCCAAACTTTTTTTAATGGACAATTCATTTTACTATCTTCACTTTTGGCACTACCATCATATACATTTAAGAGTTAACTCTTATAACTTTGGTTATGTAGTCTATGAATTCATTCCAATAAGAGAGAGGAGAAGTGTTGTGATGTACATCTTGATTATGTTTTCAACACATAAAATAAATAGATATCTCAAAGATGTTCAGCTACCGAACAATAAATTTTGCGTGCTGATTGGGATAATTTAAAAAACCTTAATCGGCTGTCGACACCGGATAGATGAGTGTGTAGTAATTTGGGCATGAATAATTTGGTTATAAAAAAATGTCATTAATATACACTTCTGGACTCATCTATTGGCCCACCTTGTATTTTCAGTTTCGTTTGGTCCTAGCTAAAATTTTATATTAGGTCGAGCAAAAAGTTTTTATGCAGTTTTGAACCTGGCACATTCACAATTTCATTCAATAGTCATTTTTTTGAATTTCGAACACAGAATTTAAAGAAACAAAAGACAATTTGGAGCCTGTTTGTTGATATCAAACAATCGAATACTAAGAAAACTTGGTTTTATTGGTTTACTTGGATTTAATTCTTGAAAAAGTGATTGATATCTTTGGTTTTGCGACAAACATTACTTATTCTTAACATTAAGGTGAGGTTCTATCAATAATCTATGGATACTTCACCTGAAGTCGCCGCCCAAGCTGTGGCACTTATTCAGGCCGGACACAGCCAAAGAAACGTGAGTGCTCAACTTAATTTAAGTCGATCTGCGGTCCGAAATGTTTATCGGAGGTACCTAGAGACTGGCGGCTTTGTTCGTCGCCAAGGAAGGTCACGATCTCGGGTCACAACTGAAAGGCAGGATCGATTCATCGTGACGACCAGCTTGAGAAATCGTCACCTTACCTCCATTGAGATACAAAACCAACTTCGCGACTTCCACGGAGTATCTGTGAGCGCTCGAACTGTTCGGAGAAGGTTAAAAGACCGCGATATGGTACCACACAAGCCAGCTAATGGGCCCAAACTAACGCGAGCCCACCGAACAGCGCGCCTTCATTTCGCACGCAGTCATTTAAATTGGACACAGCAAGATTGGAGCCGTGTACTCTTTTCTGATGAGTCTAAAATTGTGTTACATGGCAATGATGGAAGGAAGAAGGTCTACCGACGTAAGGGAGAGCGTTTCGCACAATGCTGCTTTGAAGAGAGGGTTGCTTATGGCGGTGGCTCATGGACTGTCTGGGGCGGTATATCCGCGAGCGGCAAAACTCAACTTGAGGTTGTTACAGGACCACGGCTGCCAACATTAAATGCTGAAAGGTACATTCGTGAGTGCTTAGAACCTCACGTGATACCATACGCGGACTATGTGGGCCCAAATTTCCTTTTTATGCATGATAATGCAAGAGCCCATGCGGCCGGCATCGTCAGGGAATATCTTCGGGATGTGAACATCACAGTTATGGACTGGCCAGCCAGAAGCCCAGACATGAACCCTATTGAGCACATGTGGGACGAGCTAAAAAGACGTGTTAGGGCTCGTCAGCCAGTTGCCCAGACGATGCAGGAGTTGAAAACTGCCATAGAAGAGGAATGGGAGATGATCCCTCAAAATTTCATAGAGCGGTTGATAAACTCTATGCCTAATCGTATGAGAGCTGTGGTAGATGCCCATGGAGGCAACACGCGTTATTAAATTAAACCTTTATTTGATAAAACATGTTTTTTATTCAAAAATCAATTGCTTTTAACAAGGCGCATATCCGACTTGTTAGGCGTAGCTCCATGTCGTATGGTATTCTGAATTCAAATTTAAAACAATACGATCGAAAAAGATGGTAAAATGTGCCAGGTTCAAAACTGCATAAAAACTTTTTGTTCGACCTAATATAAAATTTTAGCTAGGACCAAACGAAACTGAAAATACAAGGTGGGCCAATAGATGAGTCCAGAAGTGTATTTTTTAACCGAGCGACGTAGCATTCCGTTAGTGTTTAATTATTATGTATAGGCATAGGTATCGCCAATACTTAACAACGTCTAATCGTCACCTAAGACTTGTAATACCATTAGGAAATATTAAGTGATAACCGATTGATAAGATAATACAAGGTAAACAATCTTATATTTATATACTACATACTTTTATGTTTTTATGGCGTTGTGACGAAACATGCACGAGACCCACCCGGTGTTAAGATTACCTCTACCTATAGCGTACAGATGCATTCCGCCACAAGTGCCGAACTGCACAGCGCCCATCACCTTGAGACATAGGTATAGTTGTTAAGTCTCATGTGCCTGTGATTTACTATCTCAAGGACTACTGCCAGAACACACTGTTAGGTGCTTGGCGACAGGTTTACCTTAGGGTGGTATAGCCAGCCAGGCGGGAATTTTCAATGCCCTACCATCATGCATTTTGCGAATGCATAGACGAGGATTCGCAAAATGCCCTACCACCAGGTGAAGTTCAAGCCGGAGGTGGGGATCGAACCAGGGACTTGCAGCGCGATAGTCCATAGCCATTACCGCTCGGCTATCCTATCATTAATGATAACAAATACTTTAAGAAAACATCAAATTAATATTTAAATAAAACACTGTAAAAATATATCTAGTGACAATTCCGCCTAATTTTCCTGTTAAGCCGACGTGACGTCACAAACGCCACGTAGCCAAACCTGAATAATTTTCGATGCGTTTCGCTTTTACACGAAGCATCCTCAGGAGGTCTTTACTCATCGAGCGCACGATCAAGAAATTAATTGCGCGTTTGTGACGTCACGTCGGCTTTACAGGAAAATTAGGCGGAATTGTCACTAGATATATTAGTATTTTATTCAAATATTAATTTGGTGGTATCTTAAAATATTTTTAATATATTTGTTAAAGATATAAAGAAGTTTTATTAGCCCTTCAGTAATTTTTTTTACAGGCAAGTCCAAATTTCATTTAACACATATAACTACTTAAATAATTCTAATTAGGTCTATGTAAATAATTGATAAAAATTTTATAATCGTAATTTTTTTACACTTAATATATAGTTAAATAATTTACAGTTATCACGTTTGCACTAGTCCAAAGAACAAAGATTCTACAAGCTGCATTGACATGTATTCTTTTAATGTGTAGAAGGGATTGTTTTCAAAAAAGTTCTTAAGTTTTAGTTTGAACAAACTATATTTTAAGGTGGTCAAGCTTTTTGGTAATTTATTATACATCAGTATTTTCGAATAACGACCTTGTTTCTTTACTTTAGCTAATCTGATTTTTGGTACAACCCTAATTTCATTATTTTTTATAATTCGCTTTTCGTTATTACGCAGATTGTAAGGTAAAACCGTTTCCTGTTTTTCTGGAATATCCCTATCCTCGTGAATTTCTAATAAACAATTATATATGTAAAGAGAAGCAACTGTCATAATTTTGTCTTTCTTAAAGTGCTCCCTTGCAGGGCTACGCTTTTTCAGTCCATTAATTGTTCTTATTGAACGTTTTTGACATCTGAGAACTCTTATTATCTCTGTAGCATTACCCCAAACAGTAATGGAATATCTTATTATTGAATGTATATATGCATAGTACACAGATATTAGCGATTTCTTATCTAACAATGGTTTAAGTTTAAAGAGAGCGTAATTACCGCTCGCCATTTTCTTATAAATTTTATCAATATGTGCTTTGTGACTAATTGTGTTGTGTATTGTGTATCCTAAAAATATATTTTCTTCTGAAGTTTCAATACCATAAATGCCTAGCCGCGATTGATAATGCATTATAATGCTTTTATCGGAGTTTAAAAGTATACCATTAGCATCAAACCATTCATTTAATAAAGTCATAACATTATTTATTTTATCATCTAATTTTGATTCTGAAATTTGAGTCTCTCAGACCAATATGTGTATAGTCAGCAAATAAACATAAATCCGCTTCAGTTGGCAGCACTTTACAAATATCGTTAATATATATTAAAAACAATACAGGACCCAGGATAGATCCTTGCGGCACCCCTGTCGACACATTTCCCGCCTTAGAAGTTTGACCATTTACGGACACAATTTGAGTACGGTTATTTAAATAACTTTTCATCATACTAAGTTCAACCCCATGAAAGCCGTAAAACTGTAATTTTAATATTAATATGCCATGACGCAAACAATCAATTAAATATGGATTTCCGCAAATTAACGCCTGAATCTATTCATTATCCTATCATTGTTTCAAAATATATTGTTCATTATAATATAAATACGGAAATACATTTGTTTTTATGTATTATTAATAGTCTAGGTTATGTTATGACATAACACAGTTCGACTTTTACTTATCATCACATTCAATCTATAGTACGTTTTAGCCATTCGACTAACGTCTAGACTTTTTGACGTCAGGATCTCCATTTCGTCTCATTATACCGAGATCATTCAGACAGTTATCTCACCCTTTGGTTAGTGGTCTAAAATGTTCTTCGAAGCTTAAACGGGAACAGTCTCTCAGACTCAAAATAAATAAATAATTAAAAAAACAAAAGACACCAGCCGAAATACGCTTTTAAGTGATCGGCAACACATTATCACCTCGAAGTTGGTACCTAGCCAGGGAAGATTTCGTGAAATGCCCTACCTCTATTAAGGGGGCTCTATTAATTCGCACACCCAGGGAGCTTACCCTCGTAAGGCCCCTGAGTGCGCGACAATCCCATATCCAAAGTCAATGTGCACAAGCATAGCTTGAAAATTGCTTCTTATGTCTTCTATTAATTATTTACGGCCATTTAGAGTTAGACTCACGATGTTTATACAAACCCCGCGTGGTGATGGACGATGATGACATAAAATACCCTATATCCTCATCTATTTCCATACTCGTCATTTTCATTGGTCCAGCCAATTAAGCGTGAAGAAGTAACAAACGCAGTTTACAAACGTTTGCCTTTATAATATTAGTTAGATAAGGCTTATTTGTTAATACCCAATATGCATTAGAAATAAAATACTTATATATTTTACAGTGGTTATGGTTCACTATTTTGGCGATAATGGCTTACACATAAAATATAGAGATATATGCTGTCACGGGCTTTTTTGCAGGACAATGTAAGGTAAATATTTCCGTTATAGGTGATGTACGTGTGATACTAAAGGTTTTTGAAGCGCACGAGAATAGGTCGCATATGGCAGAGTTTTTTCCCACTTTACTCCACTACCACTTATCGTTATATTTTGGACAATTCTTACAATATCTATTTAAATTATAGCCAATGTGTTATTATGATGTGTAAGTTATAATATTGTACAGTTTCATTAAAATCCATTCAGTAGTTTTTACGTGAAAGAGTGACAAACATACATACTTACAAACTTTCGTGTTTATAATATTAGTAGGAAGGATTTTTATCATATAGATATCATAAAAAACCTATGCACACGTATATTTCTAACAAAAATTTAGAATGTAAGTTTTGTGCCGAGCTACAAGCTAGGGCAGACATGCGACAGGTCCAATTTAAACCTAAGGATACTGAGGTATCTCAACGGCAAAATATGAGGAAGAGTTGATGATGGGACATGGATTGGATACCAATAACCTGATTGTAAAAACCCACGGAGAATGGCATTATTTTCGCAGAATCAAAAACATTTCGATATGACTTATTTTGTTTTGACGCACTCGTAGCGTAGTTTACTTAGCCTTTCTTAGCCGATTGCGGACATTGCTTAACTTAGCTAAGTTAAGCAATGTCCGCTGCCGCACAGTAGATCGAAACTCGTCTTTCATAGACATAGAATCTTGAATTATTAAAGCTAAATTTTTTTGCTTGGGACGAGTTCTGTTAATCATTGTTATACTATAAAATGGGATGTGCGACAATTGTGAGCACAAATAGGCAAGATATAATTTTTTTTTGAAAAATTTGTATGGGACTAACATATAAAATGTCAATATCTCCGTAATCACAAGTTTGGCCGTTATATCCTTGCACACGTATATAGTACTAATTATTTATGATTTTTTGATATACTTTGTTTTGCGGCACCACTTGCGATTTTTTTTTTAAAAATCGTCAAAGTTATTAATTTTTTTTTATATTGATGACTGTTTGTAATGCTAAAATATGCGATTATTAGTTCTAGTTTAGGGTATATAAAACTGATAAATTACGTATATTTGAAGCATTAAATATAGCCTATAAAAAAGAATGATAATTCTGCACTAATTATTAAATTACGGAGCTCTTAAACTTAATACATATTCTTTTGAGTGTATCCTTTCGCTAATTGCTTTATTAGGTATTTAGTCTATCTGATCACCTAACGGAGGTCATTAACAAATGAGTACTTTTACAGTACTCATTTGTTATTGATTACCATACCATTACAGGTGACTAGATTAGATTCAAAAGATAATTTATTATTACCATGCAAGTTGTATTCAGAGGTGAAAATGTTTTGGTTAACAGTCTTTTGTGATTTCTTAGAAAGTTTTGCATTAGGATTTATAAAATACCCTAAACTAGAACTAATAATCGCATATTTTAAGCATTACAAACAGTTTTCAATATAAAAAAAATTGATAACTTTGACGATTTTTAAAAAAAAATCGCAAGTGGTGCCGCAAAACAAAGTATGTCAAAAAATCATAAATAATTAGTACTTATTACGTGTGCAAGAATATAACGGCCAAACTTGTGATTACGGGGATATTGACATTTTATACGTTAGTCCCATACAAATTTTTCAAAAAAAAATTATATCTTGCCTATTTGTACTCACAATTGTCGCACATCCCATTTTATAGTATAACAATGATTAACAGAACTCGTCCCAAGCAAAAAAATTTAGCTTTAATAATTCCAGATTCTATGTCTATGAAAGACGATTTTCGATCTACTGTGTGCCGTCATGAATGGGATGGGAGACCGCTAGTGGCATTATTACTGCGCGCTTCCGTGGTTCCTCTCAAAAACCTCTCATTCTAGGTTAGCTTGAACAACATCTACTACATCTTCACTTTGGAAACTATCGGTTATTTTTTTTTTGTTTATTTTTTAAACTGGTCGGAATCTTTCCGGTAAATATAACGGGTCCTAGCCGGTTCCTATTAAGTTAATCTACTACATCATCACTTACCATCAGGTGAGATTGTGGTCAAAGACTAGTCTATCAGCTATATAAAGAAAATAAACGACCTTCTGAAAAATAACTGAAGAATTTTTAACATCAAATGAAGGCAAGAGCATCTATAGTATTAGTAAAACAACGACTTCCTAGATGTTTAATTATTGGTGTGAACAAACATCGAGTTGTCATAATGGCATGACGATTGCTATGGTAATCAGATTAAGGCCTAATATTACATCATCAGATGCCAGCAAAGAATGCAAACAATCGTTTAATTTAAATAATCGAAAACTCTACAACGTAATATGTATAAGCATCTGGCATATTGTTCGCGTTTTCTCAAGTTATGTCGTTGGCACAGATCCAGTTCTTAATTTTTTTAAACTATGAATTCTTACGAGTTTATAAACGATTTTTTAGTTCCATATGTAACTTCCTATGCCCCTAAAATTATAGGACTTATTTAAAAGTAAGTACTAATTTATTAAGACTATATCATACGTGACATCTTCTCATCGATCATCCCGCAGAGCCTGAAGATCAAAATCTTCAACCTGTGTGTGTTGCCATTGATGGTACAGAGACGTGGTCGCTCATAAGGACAAGCTCAGAGTTCCTCACCGAGCTATGGAATGACCTACGCTCGGAGTTTCTTTGCGCGATAATTTATAATATTATAATTATAATTCGGTATTAGGATATTCGCAAAAAAACTAAAGTCACCAAGGAAGATTTTTTTTTAAATATTATTGTGACGGAACAAGCTCTAGGCCCACCTGATGTTAAGCGGACTAACCTTGTTAAAGCTTAACCCTAATAAATTATCATTTAATATTCCTTACTATCGAACAATGAGACCCTTGTAAGAAAGTTTAGGGAATAGAAAACAAAACATATCTATATTTTATTTCTGTAATCAATAGCTCTTTGTATTCGTTCCTCGTAGCAATGTTTAGAGATAAGAACATTAGACAATTAAAACTGTTTTTAAATATTGAAAGGGTCTCTTTGTGCTATCCAGAATAATAACTGTATTGATAATTTTCGGGAATCGTCTTTACATGCGTACACGCATCTGGTCACGTACGCCACTTTGTGTTTTATAAAAACTAGCACCGCTCTTAGTTCTTCAGTTCATCTCTGCTCGTCATAGTATTAAGACATATAACTTGTAATTATTTAAGAATTAAATAAAATAGTTTTTTTTTAAAAAACCGTTCTCATTTCTGCGCACGTAACAATTTGGCGCAGTCGTGGTAGGATATATTTCCATTCGGGGAAATTTAGGAGTGAACATCTCTACGATCACATCTCGTCGGGAAGTCATCGTTCCTGAATCCAGTCGGCGAGCCCGAAAGTTGCTGCATACAACTAGGGAAGAAACACAAATGAAGACAGCAGTACTCCTTCTACTGTAAGTCCTTTATTTTGTTTTGTCACTGATTGGGTATATATTTCTCCGTCCATTTTTAATTTTCTTTGACCCTTTAAAAGCATATTGCTTAGGTCTTACGTGTCGTAGGAATGAGCCAAGACAGTGAAATGAAGCAAAAGAGTGTATCGGTTGCTTTGGAACCAATAATTCCATCCAACCAGTTGTTCGCAATTATTCCAAAATTTAATGATAATTCAAAGAATTTGAATACTTTTATAAGGAGTTGCGAAAAGGCTGAGGAACTTGCAAGCCCAGCACAAAAAACAATTTTGTTATACCATGCCATTTCACAATTAGAAGGCAAAGCAGCAGCTTTTGCCAATTCTAAAAATTTTACGAATTTAAAAGATTTTTTATGTGAGTTAAAACATCAGTTTGGTGACAAGAAGAGTATAAATGAGATACTCCTTGAATCACAGCATGCACGCCAGAGAGGATCAATGGCTCAGTACGTAGATTACATCAGTAATCTTAGGGATGAACTCCTGGCCACCGAAAGTATTCTTAAGGATACTAGTGGACAGCTTAGAATCGAGTATGATAGACTTATTTTAAACAACTTTTTAGTAGGCTTAGAACCTAGTTATTATCATAGAGTTCGAATGTGCAAACCAAAGGATTCACGCGAAGCTTTTAAAATAGCTCTCGAGGAAGAAAGGGCACAAAAATTCTATAATAACATTCAAAGCCCGAAAGCCTATAATAATGCGACTACTAATTTGAAATCTCAACCATTTCAAAATAAACCGAGTACAAGTGGATATAAATCGAATGATAAAACTCAACACTCAAATAGTAACAACAGCAATGGCCATAATAATAGATTTTGCTCATTTTGCAAAATACCTGGTCATACGTTGGAATATTGTAGGAAAAAGAAAAATAATCAACAACAAAAGATTTCCTCTTCTTCTTCATCAAGTCGTCCAGTGAATAATTTAAACTCGGAAACGGAAGTTGCATCCGAGCAGTCAACTTCCGAGACAGAAGGTCTTCTAAATCTGCTCAACATTCAATAAGCAATGTATTTTCAGTTGACCAATACGATAATACGCCCAAATTGCTTTTTGTAAAAATAAATATAAAATCTAACATTGTAAAACTACTTGTAGATACTGGCGCTTCATTATGTGTTATCAGTCCGCGAGTGATTAAACATATTCCGGAACTGAAAATACACAAAGAAACCATTAAAATTAAAGGAATAGGTTCTGAAAACTTTTCAACATCCGAATATGTTGAAATACCCTTGTCAGCTAAGTATAATCACAAATTCTTTATAGTTGACTTGAGTATCCCTTATGACGGTATAATGGGACTCGACTTACTTAAACGCTTCAAAGCAACTATAAACACAGAAAACTGGGAAGTTAAATTAAATAAACCAGATGAAAACGATAACAAATTAAGAACAACTTATGATCAAGAAATTAAACTTGAAGCAAGAAGTGAACAAGTGATCCCGATACAGGTTAATAATGTCCAGAACGGGGATTGTTTGATAGAAGCAGGAAAAACTAAAGAGGGTTTATTAATCCCTAATGCTCTTGTTAAAGTAACAAACCAAGTTGCTTTTGTTTCTTGCATTAACCCTACGTTTAACACGATTAATATATCGAAACCAACAATCACGGCATATCCCGTAGAAATTGATGAAATACGAATTAACGCGATTGATAATAATGAAAATAGATCACAAAAGGTTTCAGAATTAATTCGAACCGATCACATGAACTCTGAAGAAAAAATGTTGATATTAAAAACATGCAAAGATTTTAAAGATGTTTTCCATCTAGACGGTGATCAATTTACGTTTAGTAACGTAATTAAACATGAGATAGATACAGGAGACACCTCTCCAGTATATACGAAAAATTATCGCTATCCTCAGGTACATAAAACAGAGGTAAAAACGCAAATGAAAAATTTACTTGCTCAAAAGATAATTAGACCAAGTCACAGTCCTTATAACTCTCCTATCTGGATCGTTCCAAAGAAAATGGATGCCAGCGGAAAGGTTAAAAGAGGCCTTATTAATCCTTTAGGATCTTTACTTAGAACATTATTTGGTACCATGGATAACGCAGATCGCAAGCATATTGCAAAACAAATTAAACAAGTGCAATTTGACACATCTAAAACAAAAGACTTGCTTAAAAAACAAATTCACATTACTGAAACTGTAGTAGAATCGTTTAATAAAACCATAGGTGCAATTAACCACAATGAAGCTATTATTAATTAGAATATTTTAAAATTAAAACATAAGGTTAATGAATATGGGAAAGCAATTAACGACTTAGTAGATCATCAAGCACTATTCGAATTGTATGAATATATTATGAATAATTTGATAGTTATAAATAGTAAGCTTGACGAGTTAATGTACGCTATTGATTCTGCTTTCGCAGGCATGCTGCCAGCAAACATAATAAATAATAATGATTTATTAAAGGAGCTTAACAAAAGCCCTGAACAAGGCAAGTTCATAGAAAGACCTAGTTACAATAATATTTATAACTTGTTGAAAGTAAGCAAATTTAATGCGTTCATGGATGGGCTCACCTTTATTTCAGTTGTTGAAATCCCTTTAGTAGATGAAGATCCTTTTCTGAGCTATCAAATCCTTTCCCTTCCTAAAATGGACAATAACTCGATTTATCATACCCTTTTAGTACAAAATAATTATATTGGTCTGACCAGAGATAGAAGGTTTTACGTCAGCTTAGAAAACCTGTCCGGATGTACAGAGTTTACTGAAGAGAAGCTTATCTGCAAATCACTCATTGTACACGAAGAAAACTCTGATCCAACATGTGAAACCAGCATCCTGAAACAAGATCTGAAAAACTACAATATGTACTGCCGCATCATGAGCACTAAAGGAAACTTCAAGTCGGTACATAGACTAAGGAAGAATAATTGGCTCCTATTGTTTACAAAACCCACGAATATAATTGAGGGTTGTGGCCAAAACTACACAACCACCTTGTTCGAAAATACAGGATTACTCACCTTAAACGAATACTGCTCAGCAACCATAAATACTATCAAACTCAAGAGCGAAGGTAAAATCGAAACTAATCTTCAAATCCCTGAAATGAAGATCGATATAATCGAAGAAGTTTACAATCATCCCTCTATACATCGAGTATCTGAAATTGAACTATTACCAAGCAAAATAACTAATATAAATCTGCAAAATCTCCAAGAAGCAACCCACGAGATGAAAAATATAAGAAAGGAACTTGATAAATTACCTGGAACTGCAGATCCTTTATTGAAAAGTGACACTATCCTACTTTATATAATTGGTGTCATAGTCATTGGTTATATCATATATAAAATCTGCTGTCAAGACAGGCAAACTCAATGTGGACGCCGATACTGCCATTCATTAAACTGCCCTGGGAGAAGACGTCGCCGTTCTCACGAGGACCTTGAGATGCAACCTGCAGATCCTGTAATACGCAGAAATCCCGATGAAGTAACATACGCCACCATCGAAAGTACTGAACAGGAGCACCACGCGCGACCCTGTAGAATAAGAATAACCGAGGACAATCTGTAATGTTTAGTGCAAGTGTACTTGATAGAACACACTTTGTATAAGTTCCTCAACAGTAACGTATTAATTATTATAATTGTAAATTACTGCAATACTCTTTAATAAATGTTAAATTCTGTATAACTTAATAACTATATTGTGATTATAATAGTTGTTGTTGGAAAATACTCACGTCATTTTTGAGTATAATTTCCAATCTAAGGCGGGGGATGTTAAAGCTTAACCCTAATAAATTATCATTTAATATTCCTTACTATCGAACAATGAGACCCTTGTAAGAAAGTTTAGGGAATAGAAAACAAAACATATCTATATTTTATTTCTGTAATCAATAGCTCTTTGTATTCGTTCCTCGTAGCAATGTTTAGAGATAAGAACATTAGACAATTAAAACTGTTTTTAAATATTGAAAGGGTCCCTTTGTGCTATCCAGAATAATAACTGTATTGATAATTTTCGGGAATCGTCTTTACATGCGTACACGCATCTGGTCACGTACGCCACTTTGTGTTTTATAAAAACTAGCACCGCTCTTAGTTCTTCAGTTCATCTCTGCTCGTCATAGTATTAAGACATATAACTTGTAATTATTTTAGAATTAAATAAAATAGTTTTTTTTAAAAAAACCGTTCTCATTTCTGCGCACGTAACAACCTCTGCCTATAACAGATGCATTTCTATAACACGAATTGCATTGTGCCCCTAACGCTGAGCCGTACAGTTGTTAGGTCTCATGTGCCTGTAATTTTACTGGCTCTCAAGGACTGCTGCCGCCGTTAGGTGCTTGGCGACAGATTTTCTACTTGAGGGTGGTCGCTAGCCAGGCGGGCGTTCGCAAAATGCCCTTCCACCATGCGGTGAAGCTCAAACCCGCGGTGGGATTCGAACCATGGACCTGCTGCGCGGCAGTCCATAGCCAATGCCACTGAGCCATATCTGCTTCGATTCCCGCCCGGGACACAAATTTTGCACTCAAATAATTTCTATATACAATTTGTAAAAGGCAACAGAACTATCAGAGAAAAGATAAATAACTCCCTAGCGAAATGACAAAAAAATCTCGACCGTAATAAGGTTTTGTTGCGCGGAGTTAGTTTGAAAGTTAGCGTCTTCCTCGAACTTCGCTCGAGACAGAGATCAATAGTGTGAAAGGGAGAAGGGTATATCTTGGATTATTCATTGTGACGCTACTGCTTTGTAGATTGTTATAAATTGGCGATACGAGCAGTTCGCCATGACAATGGCTAGACAGCCATGTAAAGCTGTAACATCATTGACCGTTCTTTTGAACGCTCTGTATCAAGTTACGAGAAGAGAAGTTATAAAAATAGTATGTTCGCCACTGGAATCTCAGTTACCAATCGAAATTGCTACAGCTAGCATAAAGCAGGCAGCTAAATTAATTGGTAGGGTGGCAAACATAATCAACGACAGTTTGAATGACGTATATCTCGAGATGAAAAAGAAACAAAATATACTAAGCGCCTTAAATGGACAACACACACTTCTTTTCATTCATACACATACACAAAATCTGACGCCAAGTACCTAAGTGTGTTCCGGCAGCAGTCCTTGTAAGCCAGACAAATTACAGGCATATGAAACTTAACACTTGTATGTAAAAAAAACCCGTGACATAAATACTCACACACATTCACACACAAATGATGTTAAAAAATGGCTAAGATAAGCTAGAACCTAATAGAATGAACTAGCTCTTACAAGCATAGGGAATGTATTCTACCGTCAGAGCTAGCCATATTAATACTATTACAAAATCACAAATATACGATAGGAAAAAAATTAAGTCATGTGCGGGATTCGAACCCGCGTCCATCCACCCCTTTAGCCGGGTATGCTCGAACCAATTGAGCTAACATGTCAATGACGTCATAACTTTTTTTTTTCTCCTATCGTTCTTTAACGTAAGTTGTACTATAGATGTCGCTCCATCCCAATATACGAGGGGTGGACGCGTGTTCGAATCTCGCACATGACTTGAATTTTTTCTATCGTATATTTGTAATTTTGTAATGTTATCCGCATACCAGGCGTTATTGCAAAACCTAACAATATTAAAAATAATAAAGTTGCGTCATCATTGTCATGTTAGCTCTATCTTTGTAAATTGGCAACATGTTTAGTTTTAGAATAGTTTAAGAATAATGTTATGTTAGGTTTTCCCGATTGTTAATTCAACAAACGTTTTAAATCGCGTATATTTATCATTATTTTTATCCCCAAGTTTCAAACACTTTGCAGTGATCGTGGTCACGGGGTCAAACATTTGAAACGTTATAGTTTAAATATAATTTAAGCCCAATGTTTTGTAATAAAGGAAATCAATTAAAATTTCGACGTAGTTTTCCCTTTATATGTTTTTGTTGTTTTGTTATATTAAAGATATACAAAAAAAAAATACAATTAAATAGGCAAGAGTCTTATCAAGCGTACCATTATATAGAAATTTAGCAGTGCCCAGCCTCTCTTATATTGCTTGATTCTAATACTGCTTAATAGATTAAGTTATATTGTAATAATCAATGCTCTGGAAAGTCATAAAACATCTCACACGACAACACGTTACTAGCGATCACCCATCCAACCCATGATCGCGGCAGCTAAGCAAACTTCGCTACGACGAGCGCTTCAGAACATCTGAATCTTTTCTTAATAAATTATAGTTTCGGATTTATAAGAGCTTCATTTTATAACAATAACAAGAAAATCTGTGTCATTACCATTACTTAAAATCCAACCCACACTATAAGCGATGCCACAAGCTGGCGCCATTAAAATTTAGGCGACATACGACATAAACATCTGTCGTAATACTTTTGCCTACTGATTAATATTCAACGCTGCTTTACTAGCAGCGTTGGAAGACCGACCGACATAGTCCTTGCGATGCTGACGAGTGCGCGTAATTGTGTAATCACATATTTACCAGGTGTTTCCCGTGTACCATCGCAGTCCAATAAATTCTGCACTCAGCAGTACTGTACACTTACTTTTCAGACAAATGGGAATTATAGCAAACAAGACACAATAATATAAGAACACGAACTAACGTCTGGTACAGTCGCCTGCAATAAGAAGTATACACATTGTAATTTTCAAAATAGTGGCAAAGAGCTCTGTTTTTCTCTATATAGTCAGAAGTATCTAAAAATCAAAGAATAAGTTGAATATTTTTACTCATGTTAATGTTAACTTCGATTATTAATAACTTAGCGACATCACATTATTTTGAAAATTACGAAGTGTATACTTCTTATTGCAGGCGACTGTACAAGAGAAAAAGTATACAGTGCCACGCAGAAAGGGTGACACTGCAACTGTCATCAGAAACTCATGTAAGTACTTCATTAAATAAATGTAGATAAAAAAAATGCTTTCCATTTATTAACTAGACAGAGGTAATTAAAAACTATATGGAGGAAACAAAGCAAAGGGAGGTGACTCAGCTTGTGCAACCCGAAATATTCAGTCAGAGAAAATCAGCTCCGCTGATACTGATCCTGCAAGCGAACAGCTTCAGCAATATGCATACAAACGCAACGTGTTGTATCTAAACTAATATTATAAAGAGGAAAGATTTTATTGTTTTTTTTTGCATTTAATGGGCTCTGAAACTTCTGGTGTGGTACCGGTCTTTCACCATTAGAATCCTGCATTATCCCCGATGAACATAGGTCATACAATATTATCAATAATGCTTTTTTTTGTTAAATTCACATGCGAAGCCGGGGCGGGCCGCTAGTTAATTATAAATAAACGAAGAGCTACGGTCGTTCATATCTAGAACATACACCATTCACCAATAACCTATACATAGAACATGACCTGCATGGAAACTGGCAGCTATGTTTTCATTCAAAGTCAAAATAATTCATTCAATTGATGAGTCTATAAAGCTTTGAGACTTTTTTTTTTTATTCATAATAGGTTCGCGTTTGACCACACCCTGCCTGGTGTTAAGCATTGATGTGGTCTAAGATGGAGCATAGCACATGATGTGGACTTAAGATTCACACCGCGTTTAACAAAGGCCGATGCAGACAAGGTTTTATCACTTCTTAATTTTATGATACCTATTTCTTACGACTTATTCCTAGCCGAACGGTTCTATATTGAATTGCAATTTTTTTTATTTTTGTATGAATTAGTTTATGTAACAAAAAGTGCCCAATTTAGTTTGTTAACAAATTGTATACTTTATATGAGAAATAAACATTATCATTATTATTAATTACACTTTACAAAACTACTACAATCCAGGCCACACTAACGAGAAATTCTGATAATTATCGCCATATTCGATCATGGGATGAAATCTTCGTACAAGTATGGATGACGTGCAAAGTAGTTAGATCTATCCCCCAGTTCATTACAGCGATATTCTTCGATATTACCCGATGGTCTGGCGAGGTCACCACTGAGTAATTTACATTAGAGTAGCATGACTTGGTCTCACGGCCACGCCACACTACCGGGATGTACCGTCAATTTTCGCGAAAATCATTGGCATTTCCCGGAAGCCCGGTCATTATATCTGGAATCTATATTTTAATTTTATATATTTCTAATTCATGTATGTAGCCTTTTGATTGGTGTTATTCGAGACACTCTCACACAATACACTATTATTTGATTTTCGTCTGGGAGTCACGATTATACACAACGTCCGAAACAATAAGGTGAAAATTCTGATAAATATCACGGGAATAACACCGGTTGCTAAATGATAATTATGGACAAAACTTGGCGATAATTTTCTATACTGTTTACACATAAAATTGATAGTAAAATCCTATATGTTTAGTAGTAAGATTTTAGCTGCCTACGCACCTATCCACGTGGTTCGAATAGCACCCCATATATTCCAGTATGAGACGTAAGAGGCGACAAAGGGTAAAAAAATACATGAAGGCGTGCAGCAGCACCTTCTAAAGAACAGCCATACATCGATCTCGAAGCCGCCTGCCAAGCGTGGTGATTATTGCAAACCTTCTCCTTACTCGGGGTAATTGGTGTTCAGCAGTGTATGAGTGTCTGAACAGTTATACATTCTCAATTATTGAAAGCTTTAAACATAATAAAGAATAAACAGAAGTACAACTTATAGAGCACAAGCATTACAGTCCCACCAACTTATCTGTTCAGGTGGCAGAAAAAAGAACTACAACATTCCTTCAAATTGTGACAGTTTGTAGTTGATTTCCTTGACCAGCAGCGCCCTCGCGAACTGCACAGTTAAGTTGGTGGTACTATACAAGCATTACATGTTGTACTCACCACAGATCAGATAGACCGAAAGTGAAATTGGCTTTAGCGGACTTTTTTACCATTAGGAATAAACAGTGCATAATTTATATTACCTCTGGAATTCCACGCAATTAAAATTCTGCTTAGTTTGTTATATTTGCACAAATCACATATAAATTTCCTACGTAAGAGACTGAAAATTCGCGATGAAAGAAATTCATAGTTAGTAGAAATACATAACACTCTATATGACCTGTTATCCCATTTATCTTTGTATTGTACTCCAATGACATTGAATTATGATATTTAGCGTTTTATCTCAGCTAAGGTTTACCATCTACCATATACAATTACAACTTACGCGCATGTTCGTAGTTTATAATTTTATCGTAATACACGAGAGTTGAAGCGTTACGTCTTAATGTGAGTCGATGTCGCAACACAATCGCTAAATTCGGTTTCTGTCATTACCACAGGGTTACCATCGATTCTGTCCAGAATTATTCAGCTTCTTTGCTTTTCTAGGACTTATTTGTAAGGACTTTTTTAATTCGTAGTTTTTGAGTTAGGGTATCGAGTTTTATTCAAAAATAAAAAGGACAGATTGTTTAATCATCTAAACGGCACGTTGGT
This sequence comes from Plagodis pulveraria, assembly GCA_963890685.1. Classification (NCBI taxonomy): domain Eukaryota; kingdom Metazoa; phylum Arthropoda; class Insecta; order Lepidoptera; family Geometridae; genus Plagodis; species Plagodis pulveraria. The sequence continues at coordinate 26,443,289 of OY982960.1, read as the reverse complement.
CATTTTTTTAATATATTGATAAAACGCTAGCCTTTGACCACTATCTCACTTGATAGTGATGATGTGGATTTTCCTCTCGTAATTTTGTAATGTAAAATATAATTACTGGCCCTCCGGCTGCCGAAAAACACCGTTGATTACTTGGCGACAGATTTTCTACTTGAGGGTGATAGCTAGTTTGGCGGACATTCGCAAAATGCTCTAGTGCCATGAAAAAAAACCTAACAAAAGATGAACTAAAGCTGGAAAAGATGTTAAGATGATCGGGCTCCGTAGCGTGCTTTAGGAAAGGCCTCATGTATTTTCACTGATCTTATGCAGGCCAATGTTGAAAATCATCAACCAGGGATAAAAGGAGGGTAGTCAGAAAGTCAACTTATACGCGAGAATCGTCACCAACGCACTCCCCGAATCACATGCGTAACCTTCCAAATTTAAATTAACTGTAGAATATCCGAACTTTTTCACTAATATCCAAATTAACAATTTGAAATGACAACCCTAAAATTTTCTATTGCTATTGAATGACGTGCAAACGTTGGTTATTCTTGCAGTTCATAAATATTATTAAATCTCTTACATTCACAATGTGCAAGGGTACAAGTACAGTCGCAGGTCAAATTATATTCAGAATCTTTCCAGAACTACTTGAAGTACTCGATGGTTTTCTACAACAAATGTCTACTGCATACGTGTGTTATTAAGTTACCAAGTTTTCAGAAGAGTTAATACAATTGTGATTTTTTTTCTAAATATGATTACAGGCACTGTCGCGTGCTAAGCGTAAAATATATTTAACAAATTATTGGAGTACAAATTTTTATCATTTTTATGCCCAAGGCGGGAATCGAACCCGAGTCCTCCGATATCGCGTGGGATGCCTAAACCTCCTCGGTTACCTGGACTCGGCATTTCTAGCCGAAATTTCGTGCTCCAATTGTATTATTTTAATCGTCATAGGGGACGGTGCGCGGCCATCAACCAGACTACTAGACTTCATCTGACCGAAATAAGTGTTTTTTCAAACACTTAACTCTCGGTATGATGTTACTACCCTTCTATATTTATAAATATGATTACAAGCACTATCGCGTGCTAAGCGAAAATATATCTGGTTGATGGCCGCGCACCGTCCCCTATGACGGTCAAAGTATTACAATTGGAGCACGAAATTTCGGCTCGAAATGCCGAGTCCAGGCGGCCGAGGAGGTTTAGGCATTCGACGCGATATCGGAGGACGCGGGTTCGATTCCCGCGTTGTGCATAAAAAAATGTACTTCAATAATTTGTTAATTATTATTGTTATTGTTTATCATTTCATAATATATTTGAGTATAATGACAATTGATTATAAATAATGTGAATCTCAAGCCGGTGGTGGGGATCGAACCATGGTTCTGCGGCACGGCAGTCCATAGCTATTACCGCTCGGTTATCACTGCTTCATTATCTGCGAATCTGGTACTCACAAATTCGTGCTGAATATTTTAAATCGGACAACCGCGTTCTTGTGAAAAGTATTGTTTTCTCGCATTTTCACGCTTTTTGGACAAACAAAAGGACGTAACTGCCACGCGCAGCGCTCATTGATATCCAACTTAATTGTTGTTGTTGTAGTGTTCATATTCAGTTTTACTTTCTGTTACAAGCTCCTTATTGATCTACATCGCCTTAAGCTTATTGTCATAGCATTTGAACACTGTATTCCTGGAACTTTTGTGTAATACTTTTTTTTTTAAATGTTATTGTGACGGAACAAGCCCGAGGCCCACCTGGTGTTAAGCGGACTAACCTCTGCCTGTAACAGATGCAATTCATCACAAGTGAAGAATTGCACTGCGCCCGTCACTTTGAGACATAGTTGTTAAGTCTCATGTGCCTGTAAATGTCGTCATATCGCTATTTAGATTTACAATGGTTGTTATTGTTTTCCTATATACGCTTATGGGTTTCCCATTAAATTTACAAATTACAAAACAAATACAAATTGTTTTATTTCCCATAAAAACAATACATACAGGCTATAAATAATTACTTAAATAACAAAGTCCTAAGATACACAGTATACCTATTTACCTTACATTAGCAGCCGTACTAGGTTAACCTGTGTTACGTCTGATAAGTGTATTCACACAAATATGTAAATGACTAATGATAGGTATACTTCGAGAATTAGTTTCTCGATGTACGTAATTAGTATACTATTAAGAAATTCTAATCTGAAGCTGTGATCTCTTATATTTTAGCAATAAGTTTACTGTTAAGTCATTCTTATCTAAAGCTGTGATTTTATATTTTTAGAATTAGTGTACTACTAAGAAATTCTAATCTGAAGCTGTGATTTTGTCTTTGACCCATTTTATTTCTAGTGTATAGCATAGTTTTAAATATTTTTTTTATGGTGAATCGTTTTTATAGTATATACCAATGATTATATGTGTCTTATAAGCCTCTAAAACTCATGTATTTTATTTATGCATCCTGAAATTTTGCTGTTGACTCTACCAAAACTGCTTTGGGGTTCAAGTGGAATTGAAGTATGAAAATATTACTTAAATTAATTTTATACCTAAAATCGCTTTGGGGTTCAAGGTGGAATGAATGTATGGACCACAGAGTTTTGAGAACAATGGCTTTGGGGTTGAGTGGAATAAGCCATACGAGTATATACGTATCATTAGTCTCCTACCTACTGAAAATTATCATATTTTGTAAATTCTTATTGTGTCAATAAAGTGTTATCTATCTATCTATCTAATTATCACTCTTACTTTATTTGTTACCCAGTATTAAATATAAATAAACACACGAAAATGAAGGTAGTTTGAAAATTCGCTTTTAAGCCAAGACAAAATGATGTTACCCGCAACATTATACGTGTGGAAATCATAATACAGAGATGTGACATGCATCTGTAGCAGGGCAAAGATATCGATATCAAGTTGGTTAAATATTTTAACAACTGATGAAGATATTTTATTTTAGGTATGTTAAATTAAAAGCGGATATATAATGTATTTTGAAGTGTTGATATAGGTATTACTATTTAAAATGTGCCATATATTCGATTTACTAATTAAGGTTCTTAACTTAGCATTTACTAAGAATAAATGTGAAATTTTAGTATACAGATCAGATGAAAAGAAAAAATAATAATAATAATAAAGATCTTAGTAAACAAGAAAATAAATAGCCAAACCAAGAAACAATTTATCGATAAACCTTGAGTCAAATTTACCACAGCCATATGCCGTTGCAATAAACTGCACGCGGAACAAAAATGCTAGGAGTAGTGTTATACTTAAATTAATTTGGAATATACATTTATTTTATAAGCATATATTTTTTGTTAATATTTGAATTTTTTTGAAACATTACTGTAGTAGTGTATGATTACAATGTTTGGGTTAAAACTATTGTAATAACAGCAGATTAAATATATCTTAAATTAAACTAAAATATGAGATGTTATTATTATACATATAATAAATTTGTTTCTGCGTTTATGTGCAATGTCCTGTATGAAGGAGTGCGTGCAGACGGTGTGTGTGTGTGTGTTCGTGTGTGTGTGTGTGTGTGCTTGTGTGGAGGTACAATTTATTTTAAATGTTGAGGTACAAAAATGATTCAGTCTCTCCATAGTAATTTAATATCTCTTGTACGTACGTACAATAGCAATTCACCCAATGAATTTGCGTTATTGCCCTAACATTTTAATTTCAATCCATATAATTATTATAATCTCACTACGATTTTGCGTAGAGGAAACTATTCTATATATTATGATATTTGCGAACTCATTAAGGGACGTGTATTATTTGTATACTTATGCAAAATTTCAGCAAGTTTTAACACGGTATTTAAAGTATGACCAACCTACGTCAGTGTGGAAATCGCTATGAATACTCATCCGTTAAATATTTGGTTAATTACACGATACCTCTACACAAGTACTCTTCACCACCAAGTTTCCCCCATTATAAAATACCAGCTGTCTTATCGAGGTCACCACTAAGGGCCTTCTAGTTTTTTTTTATTGCTGATAGGTTAGCCTTTAACCACAATCTCACCTGATGGTGAGTGACGATGTGGTCGAAGATGTTAACAGGCTGAACCTAGAATTACTGGCTCTCAAGGACAGCTGCCGGTGGTCGCTAGCCAGGCGGGTATTCGCAAAATGCCCCGTCCACCATTCGGTGAAATACAAGCCCGCGGCGGAATTCGAACCATGGACCTGCTGCGCGGCAGTCCATAGCCAATGCTACTGAGCCATCACTGCTTGTATATTGTTTATAAATGTTATACTAATGTACGAATACAAATTTTATACATTTAGGGCCTGCGTTTCAGAATGTTCGAGAAGTCCCGGTTATACTACCCAGAACATAAAATAACCGAATAATAAAAATGACAGTTAACATGCAGCGCATTTCAAGCTTTAACCGATGCTAAATCGATGACTATGAAACGCAAAGATAGTGTTTTATTTATTAAATATGTTCTGGGTAGTATAACCGGAACTAACTCGAACATTCTGAAACAGGCCTTTAGTGATAGAAATTATATCACAACTTGTTTGTCTAACGCATGCCTACTCATGGATTATCTTTCAAATTCAGGACTGTACAGTGTTCACGGCTTCTTGATATATATTAACCCAATAATTTCACATGCCACAACCAATGACTCCTTTCCACCTCTGCGACAGTTTCGGATTCGGGCTATCAAAACGAAGTCACATTTTTTTTTCTTAGTGATAGGTTAGTCTTTGTCCACTATCTCACCGGATGTTAAGAGATGATGTGGTCGCAGATGTTGTTCAGGCTAACCTAGAATTATTGGCTCTCAAGGACAGCTGCCGGAACACACCGTTAGGTGCTTGGGGACAGATTTTCTACTTGAGGGTGGTAGCTAGCCAGGCGGGCATTCGCAAAATGCCCTACCACCATGTTATAACGACGAAAAACGGGACCGACGGCTTAACGTGCCTTCCGAGGCACGGAAGCGCTCAGTAGTAATGTCACTAGCGGTCACCCATCCAACTCATGACGCGGCAGACTTTGCGTAACTTTGCTGACGGTCAAGAACATCTAAGCAAATATTGCTACGAGCAATTCAATATTATTGACATAAGCGCCCTCTATGCACAGTTCCCGAACTAAAACTAAATAATCTATATAGATATCACAAAATAAATGTATTCCATACGATTTTGAGATACCAATGATTACACCATATACCGAATGATAAATTATACAGAAAGATGAAAACAAAAACTCACCCTAGGCCTAAACCAATACAACTCAGAACTGTCGTACTCGTCCAAAATATTTTCTTCTTCCATTTTAGACAATGAAATGTAACAAATTACCGATCGATAGTAAATTGGCAAACTGATAACAGCTAAATCGACACTGATAAGATTTCTGATATAACAAGTACATTACATTGTAGACTTATAAAATAAAATATTGTTTTCGTGGCAGAGGCGCTACTAAAATGTAAAAGATAAATTCGTATGGTAATATCATATAAGAACTAATTTTTTTTTTTTTTACCACTATGTTGGCAAACTAGTATACGGCCCGCCTGTTGGTAAGCAGTTACCGTAGCCTATGGACGCTTGCAACACCAGGGGTATCGCTCGCGCGTTGCCGACCCTGAAGAAATCTCTTCACGCCCTTTTTGAAGAACCCCATGCTGTATCGGGAAAACCACGGAAAACCAATTCCCTATTGTTGGTCCTTTCGGGGGTTACTGGCCATAATTACCAATGACGACGATGACGCATAACCATGTTTTTTTCTATTATTATTATTTTACAGATCATACCAAATAAACTAACAATGTTGACGAAATTTATAACTATAAACACCGAGACTTTATCATATCAAAGCAAAAAAGGACTTTAATTGAAGTAATCGGTTCACATAACAATTACCTTTTATATATATTTGGTCATAATATTTTTCAACACCTTTTAGACTGAGTTTGAAATATAGACAAAGGAATTCAAACATATAATATTACATTTTTTTTTAACTGTTTGCTCCCACCTATAAAGCACTGCTGCTACTGCAGTCGCATCTTTAACCGAAAACACAAGAATATAAAGATCTATTGGCTTCAGTTCTCCGATTGGCCGCCTGCCAGAAGCCAACCCTCCTTGGGAGCAAATGCCTACGCTCCAGCAACTCAAACAATGAACTAATATGAAATAGCCATTTCTGATGCAGTGATGGCTTTGTGGCATTGGCTATGGATTGCCGCGCAGGAGGTCCATGGATCGAATTTCGCCGCGGACCTGAGCTTCACCGCATGGTGGTAGGGCATTTTGCGAATGCCCGCCTGGCTAGCTACCACTCTCAAGTTGAAAATCTGTCGCCAAGCACTTACGGTGTGTTCCGGCACCTATCCTTGAGAGCCTGTAATTTTAGGTTAGCCTGAACAACAACTTCAACCACCATTAAAAAAATAGTGTTGTATTGTACAAATTGTAACTCCCAAAAAGTGCAATAAAACCATTTATCTGAACGCTAACGATGTCGTATGAAGATAATTAACACTTTGCTCTACTAACACGATAACGGTAAGTACGTAATTTGTCTGTTGTAATAAATAACTGCGAAATACATATTCGCGGTAGAGATGAGTCAGCTTAGCTCTGCGCTTAATGAGATTACCGAATCTTTGTCCAGATATACAGTAGAAAGTTTTGTTAAGTTCTTTAAAGTAAAACAAAGAAACTACGAGTATTCCGAATCTATTCGTTATATGCTTTTAATATGAATCATAAATATAACATCTACAGCATGCGAACACAGTTTCTAACCTAAAAACTTAAAACATAGAGAGAGAAGTCTGCCACTGAAAGTTGTAGGACATCAACTTCGATCATATTTGATCAAGACATCAAGTTCTAAAAATCTTCATAAATTTCTGCTGCTGTTCACAATCCAAATAATTAGGTAAATCGACGTTATCCATATGGTGTAAAAAAATATACCTACCTTCTACATACCGCATTCTTAATAAAATTAGATAATAATAAGCTCGTTATATCAAACAAAATAAATTCAATATGCATTATTACAATTTCCTATTTCCAAATATATCTTATTATATCCTTATCATTACTTAAAATATGAATAAAAAATCGCTAACGTATATAAATTATGTTGCCATGAGTCCCTCAGGCTCATTACAAAATCTCTAGAATTATTTATTATGTAGTTGTTACTTTGGCTTGTCTACAACTATAGGTACTAGGTACAAGGAAGTTGAATAATCTGTCACTGGGTGTAATTTAATTGGAATGTCGTCATTGTTATCTTGGAAACTTGCTGATAACGGTAACAAAACAAAGATTAAAAAATAAACGTTTGTTTCTGTTGAGGTATCAGCAATTTCTTAAAATTTCAAATTAGATAATTCAACCGTCGTTTTAAATTGTATATTTTATAATTATATCATTACATTAGTGTATCTATGTTAGCCTGTGTCATACTTCTAGGTTAGCCTATACAAAATCTTGGACCAAATCTTCTCTTACCATTAGGTGAGAAAGTGGTCAAAGGCTAGCCTATAAGGAATAAAAAATAAAAAAAAGATTAATAACATCATCTATAAACCACGTTTCTGTGCCCCAAAAGAATAAAACTAATCAGAACGTAATCAAAATTGCTCAGACAAACAAGAAAGTGACTTAATAATGCAATGTCATCGAATTATGAGCTACCCTGAAAGTTTAATTCGGATAGCTAATCGTGAAGTGCTCGACATATGAGTTACAAGATTCCACGCAGAACGATGGACAGACAGATAAATAAAAGTGACTTAAGGGGGCGATGTAGTTCAAATAGGAGCTTGTAACGGAAAATACAACAAAATATGAATTAAACAAAGTTCAATATCAAAGCGCGCTGCGGATGGAGGCCATAAACTTCTGTTTGTCCAAAAAACCGCGAATATTAGAGAAAACAAAACTCAACACATAGACGCGGTTGTCCGATTTCAAAAAGTTAAGCATATATTCGTTAAGAATATAATTGGGCACATTTTAGTGTGAGTTACATGTGAAAATTCACTATCGTTGAGGAGTTCCAAAAACAATTAAAAGATTTTATTTACCTTTTTATTTACATTTCATTTTTTATTTACCTTTAATCAAGCATTTATGAAAAAGCTTCAGCATGGATACGTTTTCGAAATATCCGTATTAATTTTTTTCTGAATCCAAACAATAATACTCTAAGGAAGAGTTCACCTCAAGCGCTCGCAGCGAAGTTTCATTTGCTTAGCCGTTCTGAACGTACCCATACGTTTCCGAAATATCTGTTTTTTTTTTTCTGAATCCAAACAATAATACTCTAAGGAAGAGTTCACCTCAAGCGCTCGTAGCGAAGTTTCATTTGCTTAGCCGTTCTGAACGTATCCATACGTTTCCGAAATATCCGTATTTATTTTTTTCTTAATCCAAACAATAATACTCAAAGGAAGAGTTCACATCAAACGCCCGTAGTGAAGTTTGCTTAGAAGTTCTGAACTAATCAGCAAAGTTAAGCAACGTCCGCCGCGGTCATGAGTTCGATGGGTAACCGCTGGTGACAATACTGCTGAGCGTTTCCGTGCTTCGAAGGGCACGTTAAGCCGTAGGCCCTGGTTGTTGTCTTAGGATGGCAGTCGTTAACATTGTGGTAGGGCATTTCGCGAATGCATGTACTTGAGAGTGGAGCTAGCCAGGTGGCTAGCTCCACTCTCATGTAGAAAATCTGTCGCCAAGCTCCTAACGGTGTGTTCCGGCAGCTTTCCTTGAGAGCCAGTAATTCTAGATTAGCCTGAACAATATCTTCGACCACATCATCACTTACCAGCAGGTGAGATAGTTGTCAACGGCTAACATATCGGGCATAAAAAAAACCCTTTAAAGCGACCAAAATCAGATAATCACTCCCTTAATAAAAACGTAGTTAAAAATTGTGCCCACCAGCGATACAATAATTAAATATCTATATCACTATTGGATTGGAGTGACGACAACATTCTAAATAACTTATTTCGGTAACCCTTTATGGTGGGCAGGTGACGCAAGGAGCAAGGTTAGTATCAATCGAAATAAACAGCGACCAGATTTGGCCTGATCCCACCCACAAGGATTTATTTAGTATCGCCGTAGATAAGACTGCGTGCACCACATGTAGCGCTTCCCGCTAAGGACAAATTTACATTTGGATGTGCGTGGGCATAGGTAAATTTGTCTTTCTTGGAATATATGCTGGAAATACTCCTTTGGACGGAGAAAGGCAATATAATGTTAACGCAATTAAGTTGCTGTCGAACTGAATCTGATGTCATCCCTTGACCGCGTCAATATTTTGCATGGTGTTGTAAATATTCAATTTAATGGCATTTTTTTTTGTTTCGCGTGTAGCCTTTGACCACAATCTCGCATGCTGGTTAGTGATGATGTAGTCTAAGTTGGTAAACAGGCATAACGCAGAATGGTAACCTGCTCTCAAGGTTAGCAGCTAAAACACACAGTTAGGAACTTTGCGACAGATTTTTAATTGAGCATGGTACCTAGCTACCAACCTAGCCAGGTTGGCATTCGCAAATTGCTCTCACAAGCTGACTGGCATCTTAAGACAACAACCAGGACCGAATTTTACGTGCCCTCTGCCTCAACAGTATATGCCACTAGCGGTCACCCATCCAAGTCATCACACAGCGAACAAACGTTAGGCAAGCTCTGCTACGACCGCTTAAATATTGGTATGGTATAGGGATGTACATATTTTGCTTTTGACTTGCCGTATCGGACAACAACGACGTCATCGGTTTATATTTATTTATTACTGAAATAAGTATACTTAATTGTTTAAGACCGTTACAAAATAAAACCGCCAATTTAAAAAAAAACTTTAAATCGAAAACAAAAGAGTTATTCACAAATATATATTCATGTGCTTATCACAATATGTACCTACAGGAGATTGACTTTTGACTGCAAACAAGTTTGAATCGTTTTAATTTATATTTTCTGTTGCGAAATGAAAGTGGAAGTGATATAACCGGAATGCAACTCTTCGGATGGACCCGAAGTAAACAACATACATATAACAATACCATACAAATAATAGACCACACATGTCTACTAATCATCATTAAGCTCGACTGTTTTTTTCATGTTATTGTGACGGAACAAGCTCAAGCCCCACCTGATGTTGAGCGGACTAACCTCTGCCTATATCAGATGCATTTCGTCACAAGTCGCGAATTGCACTGCGCCCGACACCTTGAGACATAGTTCTTAAGTCTCATGTGCCTGTAATTTAATTTAACTGACTCTCAAGGACTGCTGCCGGAACACACTGTTAGGTGCTTGGCGACAAATTTTCTACTTGAGGGTGGTAGCTAGCCAGGCGGGCAATCGCAAAAGGCCCTTCCACCATGCGATAAAGATCAAGCCGGCGGTGGGGATCCAACCGGGGACCTGCGGCACGGCAGTCCATAGCTATTACCGCTCGGCCATCATTGCTTCATGTTTGGAATAATTAAATAATTACTTATATAGTTGATTCATGACGTTTCTGCATACCTATACAATATAATTTGTATGCGTATGCAAAATCATGATACACATACAAATACACGCACCAATCATTCTTTCAGAATACATAATATTATAAAAACACGCATACATACATTCTGAAGAGAATTGATGAATCTAGGCCGACTCGTAGTTCGAAAATTTGTACGTGTATACCATCTCCGTGACGGCTAAACATATTGATGAAATTTGGTATACAAATTATTTTAAGCCCTGTTTTAGTAAAAAGTTTTTATTTATATTCCGATTTACAAAAGATCTCCTTAGTAAATCAGAATAGAGTTTGCAACTCACATCCTCTTTGCGGGAGCTATTTTAGGGGACGCCGGACGTTGCAGATCTATTAGAAGCTTGTAATAGAAAATAATAAACATGAATAAATAAAGTTCAATCTCAGAATGCGCGCTGCGCGTGGCGGCTACGACCTTTTATTTGTACAAAAAGCGCGAAAAATAGAACATAATATAATATGTACTTTTAACTCGGATGCCGTTGTCCAATTCAATTTCCAAAAAATTAAAAAGGTTGAATATGAATTGATTAGGATTTAATTGGTCACATATAAGCGAAAGTTAGATGTGAACATTCACTATCGTTGCGGAGAAGTATCAAAAACAATTTGAAAACAGCACTATTTCTAATATTTTTAAATTTTAATCAAGTTTTTATGAAAAATCCTTCAGGATTGGTTGACAATATGAACCTACATAGTATACATTTTTTCGGAGTTCATACAGCGTCCCTGTGAAGAGGAATTCACATCTTAAAATGTCAGGGACTTAAATTATGTAGTCAAATTAACTTCGCATGCAAAGCTGAGCGCACTGTTGTTAATTGAAGTCCGAATACAAATAGTACTCTGTTGTGATCAGCGGTACTGACTTTAGTAATCGAGTAATAATCGAGAAAAAAATTAGTAGTTATCGAGTTGAATCTTATGCGTTTTCTTGTGAGGTGCTTGTCGACAGTCGGTATAATACACTCAGAAAATTGATAAAAATGAAATTGATCGGTGAAGCATAAACAATGTAGTTATTTGGCGGGCAGGGTTATTGACTGGACTGTCGAGGTCGCAGTCTGGCCAACTGCGACGTGGGACCGATTTGAGCCATGGAATCGATGCCTGACCGCAATGATGGCATACATCATGTATATATACATTAACCTGGATGGCCGCGTTACCGTTTCCTGATAAGAATGGGTGTGCCGTGTTTATGGCAACATATAGTAACCACCTGCTCTAGCGCTCTCTGAAAGCGCGTTCTAAAGATGTTTTAACTTTTTGTTAATGAGATAAAAGGATTGCACGCAGACGGGAGCAAATGAAATAAAAAAGTTTCTAAACTTGAAAACAACTGCCAAAATTCCTAATGTGGATTTGAAGGCAATATTACACAGATCTGTTGTTGATTTTAGTTACAAAGAATACTATAATTATAATCTTACTAATAAGATTACGCAATTTAAGAGACGATATAAACCAGTACAATAAGTTAATAAATAGATTCAGGCGTTACTTTGCGGAAATCCATATTTAATAATAACAAATACTTTTAAAATATTTTATGAAAACATCAAATTAATATTTTAATAAAACACTTAAAAATACAAAAATATATCTATTGACAATTCCGCCTATTTTTTTTTTTCCTGTTAAGCCGACGTGACGCCACAAACGCCACGCAGCCAAACCGGAAGAATTTTCGACGCGTTTCGATTCTACACGAAGCATCCTCAGGAGGTCTTGACTTTACGAGCGCACGATCGAGAATTTTTCACGATCGTGCGGGAAAAAAATAAGGCGGAATTGTCACTAGATATATTTTTGTACTTTTTAAGTGTTATATTAAAATATTAATTTGATGTTTTCATAAAATATTTGTTATTATAAGTACAATAAATACTTTACAATTACACGCGAGACGTACTATGCATTGGCTTCCGACGCGGCGGACCTACGACAACTCAAAATATAAAGAATTGTTCGAAACACAACCCTCCAATCAGCTCGGGAGTGCCCGCCGAGTAATAAAATAATTAAGAAAAATGATAAAAGAAGTGTAAGTCTTAACGCTATTAAACTCGTATATCGCAAACGACGACGTGTACGCGATCGATGCATGTGAACATCGAACTGTTTTAAATATAAAACATTGAATTCACTTACCAAAGGCATAGACTTCTGCGTCGGCGGTTGTGGCGGAGGCCCTCTCACTCTGATATCTGACGGTTGTCTCTTTACAACTGGTCTGGGCTGTTCCTTCGTTTCCCTCAGTGAGTCCCCTTGACTCAACGGTCCTCTGGGGGAATCTCTAACATCTCTAGGGAGATCTCTATTGTCTCGGTTCGCAAGCGCAGCGGAGAGTGCGCTAACGATTGGTGACTGCATGGCCGGTCTAGTCTTTTCGGGGGAGGTCTTCGTAGGTTGTTGGGGCTGCGGCGGGACGAACCGCGGCGCATCAGTCTTAATCTGGCCATTGGGCGTTGGACCTGAGGACAAGTTCGGATTTTAACTTACAGCCATTTACAAAGCATGTTCATATAAAACGAATTATAGTGCAGAGCAGGCCGATGTGATTAGGGGTTTATTTTTTATAACCTATGGGCTAGCCTTTACCAGTATCTAACCTGTTGGTAACTGATGATGTTCACTACATCATCACATAACATCAAGGAACGTTAAGTTTCTGTAGGTTCACCTTCCTTGATGTTAAATATGACTTTGGACTAGATTAGTGGCCAAACCTGAAGTAAAATTGAAGCCTATCGCTTCATTTTACTAATTTTGACAGATACATTGTTGAACACGCAGACACCAAGAGTTTAGGACCAAAATGCCAAACTGACCTGACATTTTATTCAAGAAATTCAGAGAGCGGATGGGAAACCGTAACCGTGAGTATAGTCCTGTAGAAGTTATTTTGATAGTACTTTAGAACTTACTTTGCCAGAAATATTCTCCTTGATGAGTAAGTAATCTACCAAAGCAAAGCTCTTTTAGCCGTTGTAATGGTCAAGTGTCACCATTGCGTCGTATCATGAGAGCTGTTGCAGTTGTTATCATCAACAATACTATAGATTTTACTGTAACTCACACAATGTTAAGCAAGCGTAATTGCCGTGCGTTAAAGTTATGAATATGAACTGTCCCAGAACCGGGGCGTGCTCTGCCAATTCAGCTATCGTATTGAATGAGACAACTCAAATTTATCCTACAAACAAAACTATTCTAAGATATTATGAAAATCTAAGATATTTAATCTTCGCTTTTAACTTTTATACGGCGACGAAACCCGATAAGAACGCCTGCTAAGTGAATAAACTTACAAAATTACAATGAAGTAAAAATTTTACCATGAGCGGGAATTTAATCCATGACCATCCATTTCCAGAGCCGGGACATGCTCTGGCAATGGAGTTCTCGTAGTGAGTGAGTCATAACTTAATTAAATCCTATTACCAGAATATTATTGACAAGCTTTCCGACTGCGGCTCCGCCCGCACGTATGTCGGTTATCACACAAAACCATTAACCTCTTTGTTTTGTTTTTATGTTATTGTGACGGAACAAGCTCGAGGCCCACCTGATGTTAAGTGGACTAACCTCTGCCTATAACAGATGCATTTCGTCACAAGTCACAAATTGCACTATGCCCATCACCTTGAGACATAGTTCTTAAGTCTCATGTGCCTGTAATTTCACTGGCTCTCAAGGACTACTGCCGGAACACACCGTTAGGTGCTTGGCGACAGATTTTCTACTTGAGGGTGGTCGCTAGCCAGGCGGGCATTCGCAAAATGCCCTTCCACCATGCAGTGAAGCTCAAGCCCGCAGCAGGATTCAAACCATGGACCTGCTGCGCGGCAGTCCAAAGCCAATGCCACTGAGCCATCACTGCCTCATCTTTTTGTGCATTTAGAAAAACACTATTCTATTTCCTTTTCTGGGTCTCAAACTATTTTCATTCCAAATTTTATTTAAATCGGACCAGTATTTTTACAAAACTACAAATCTTTCCTCTTTATAATATCAGTGTAGCCATATAATCCCAATATCCTCGTATAACAAATTTGGTATGTGTTGGTTATGCTGAGCTGTGCATGAGTTAGTATTCAATTTAATATCTCAAAAGTGCATATTGTAAACGCCAACGTCAAAAAGATGTGCATTCAAACAGATAAAAGAAAATTTGACTGTCCACCACCTATTTCCATCGTCCACCAGGACTGTATTCTCGGGTTGCTGGTTTCAGTCCTGCTTTAAGATAACTTCCAGCATAACAGAGATTAGAGTCTACTCCAGACCATCGTCAATGCAACTTGATCAAAACATTGAGTTTAGTCAAAATATTATTATTTTGATGTTAATTCATGCATGAATTTAGAAACAATGTAAGGGATTAGTTATTTAAAGAGACAAAGTTCATTGGATTTGAAAAAGGAAATATTTACATGTCACATCCTAAACATTTTTATTATTTTTCCCATATTCTCTTGTGTCGGAATTAGTTTTCACAGATAATACATTATTGATTAGTAAGTAAATTTATCAAAATAAGCATAAAATTATCTAAATTACAGTAATATATGCTATATGCTCTGAATATTCTAAGATATAATAGTGAAGTCAGTTTTACTAACACTAATCATTTTATCCATATCTGAGCCATCACATTCCGTAGTGTGCAATTATATTTTAATTTACCTAATTTTAATATTACATGATGGATTTTTTATTCTTTCTCCCAAAATTTAAACTAGTTATTGTTGTCATTTGAAGGTATGTTCTGAATTGTAAATAAAAAAAAAGGTTAATAAAATATTTCATATATAGTTTTTAGGTTTAAAGGCATATAATCATTTCAATTATGGATTACTTTTTATTTTTTTGGCACCTTCTTTATTTCAAAATAAGGCTCTCAATCTACAATGCTTTAGTTTTATCCTCAAGTATTATGATGTATATATGTATACTTTTTGTCTTCTTGAGCCAGATTTTCCAGAAATTGAATCTTCTTCCTATAGGTACTCTTTGTTTTGAGTAGTCCTCAATAGATTTTTCTATATTGAGTTTAGACTGTTGAATTTGTTTCAGTGTAGTAGTAACCTGCCGGATCTCACTCCCTTGTCTGGACATAAACTTTTATATTTTAACTCTAAAAATTTTTCAGTAATAGACTCATCCATATTCTCTCTGATTTGCTTTAATGTTGTAATACATAAATTGTTGCAGTTTCATTTGAGGCAGATTTATCAAAAGACAAGTCCATAGTAATAGGATTTACAGAAAGTACAAAGAGACTGCAATACTATTTATTTGAAGACTTGCCTACTCTTATTACTCTGTCTTTTGTCCCTCTCGCCTGTAATTCCTCACATAATCACAATCCCCTATTACCTGATAATTTAGTAAGGTGACTTCTCTAATATAAATTTACTTATCACAGATTATCACTACCTTTTATCAATTTTAAAATCATGTGTAATTATGGCAATCAAACATGAGCTACACGTAAATTGATAATATTAAATCATGAACTTTGAGGACAGTAGACTAATTTACTTTAGTATAAATCTTATTCTGACAGAAATCAGCTGATTTAGCATTTTATGTGCTAATGCTGAATATAAAATAAGTGTTTACCTGCCAACTTTCCAGTAGGTCTTAATTTGGGCATGCCACCAGCAAACAACCCACCAAGACCTGGAGGGCCTCCTCCTCCATTCTGCACAGGAGCAGCATTTCTTGTACTATTTCCACTTGATGGAGATGCATTCCCTGGTGTTGATACTTTCCCGGGTATGTAAGGACCACTCTTATCCACTGTTACAGTCTTTTTCAACTGCGTTCCTTGTCTAATGGAGCTCAACAGGGCACCACGGTTATCAGGTGAACCACTTTTCTTGCTCGAGCCCCCGAAAATAGGCGGAGGCGGTGGACCCGGTGGCGGTGGAGGCCCCGGGGGCGGCGGTGGCTTCGGAACCATCGCAACCGAACACTGTCATGCACCTTCGCAATATGCCATCAATAACGTCCTATAAGCGACCCACTCGCTACAAACCTAGCAAACCTTCACTCACACTTGGGCACGTGATGACAACACTATATGCAAGCACGATACGCCTTTCATACACATTCTAATTAACATAAAATATCAAAGAACCTTGCACTAAAAGATTAATCATTGTAGGAAGTACGTAGGCACTAGAAATTGTTTTTACTGTGTTCACCTCATTATCGTATCTTACCGATGTTGAGGAACATTGTTTATTCATTTAACACTTGCAGTACTTTTAAAAATTGTATCCTTTACAAAGCTGTCAAGCTATAAATGTTATTGTGCAGATACGACTACATATCTACTACTATTCTAAAATAGAATTCGAAGAAATGATACAATCATTGAAGACAAGACAAGACACTTCGTTTTTATTTCACGTAAGTTCACAAATGGCCGATGGAAATGTCAAAAAATGTACACAGATAAAACAAAAAATGTTGCTATTGCAAAGAAGCTTCACTCTCTACCACTGAGCAAGTAATAATAAGAGTTGGCACGGACCTTGTTGCTTTTAAGTTTGAACTTATTTTATACCATACTGCCAACACAATAATATCAAAGCAATTTTGCCAACACAATAATAGTGACATTTGTGAGTGTTGTACTACTGATTCCCTAAAATCGATTAGTTACAATAAAATCGATTCCACTATAATCGATTTAGGAAAAAATTGGTGGTAGGTAGGTTACCCTAGGTAGGGCACCCTAGTAGGGTGGTAGGTTGCACTAGTAAAATTGTCATCATCAACTGTTAACAATGATTATTATTTGTAGTTCAATCATAAAATGTAGTATTTTTGACGCACCTTTGAACTTTTTTAGTTATATATAGACTATATAGACTTTTTTTTTTTAATTCCATGCCACAGCTTTATCGTTTCAGCATTTACTTTGAAAGGATATAAGCGACGGAGTGTTTTTTAATTAACTGAGAAAAACAACTAAGATTATTATCAGAAGCGTAGATATGAGGTCATTTACACTATTTATTATTAATTGTATAATATTTAGGTCAATTTACATATGTTAGATAATAAATATTGCTCCAGCCGTTCAGTTAGCAACTACTGTGTTTCAAAATGCTTTTCTCCTAAGGTGGATTACAACTGGCTAACTTTACAGCTTGAGGTGCAATTTGATTGGAAACAATCGTCAATTTCTTTTTTTTATATGACCAACTCAATACTCGCTTGGCGCAAGTATAAAAAATTACTAAGTATCTTAGCACATACCTGTAGCAGGATATGGAGCAACTAAATCCGCAAATGAAGTTTCTTTATAATTTTATTTGGTCAAGGCGAATCGCTCAAACTCATACTAGTTTCAGGCATTGTTTAAAAAAGTTTTCCAAAAACACATTATGTATCTCTGGAAAAGGAAGTTATTTAAATACAAGTGAGATGTAAATAACAGTCCCTAGAGTACATATATTAAGTTTCGTGGCATAATAAAACATTCCGCATGATGGTTTATGATCACCAGCATCGAATATGATATTTCCTAATTTATTGACACTATGAAAAAGTATATATACCCATACCCCTGACGTTATAAAAAAATCAATACTACAAAGGTATCGATATTTTCCTTGAACAACACTAAACTTACTTTACGTTACGTAAATATTTGTAATTTATATACTAATATATGTAATTACAGCAATTCGGATGATAACACATCTGCCGTACTATTTCTAAAAAACCGTTAAGGGAATAAACCAAGTTTTTAGATATTGGCAAAAAGGTGGGAAATGATGTACCTCAAAATTTACAAGTCATATCGTTGCTTTTTTGGACCAAATTATTTATTTCATTATAGCCTTTTATTGTATGCGTTTTAAAACTTTATAGGTATTTGTGTTGCTAAGAAAAGAGATTGTGTTTCTTTTAGTCAGGTTTACTTAATCAAAACTGTGTACATTTGCTGCACTTAAAAACGGCTGGCTGAAGTGCAGCCGTTTCATAAAGTTGTAACTGGTTGTAACTGTATGACTTTTTTAATGGATGTCACAGTTATATATCATAACCAATCTAAATAGCAGTTAAGTCAGAAGCCATTAACAAAGAAATAATAATAATAGCAGTTAAGTCACATAGCCGCCTTTTTATGTTGTAAATATAATGTAAATTAATTAGCACAATTTTTTTAATAAACGTTAAGAGACTTAAACGGTCAAAAAAATTTTTTCTGATTTGGAAATTGGTCATATATCCGAACATAAACCCAGTTTTGGAGAATAGAAATATTCAAAACTGCCTTTTAGCGTGGTAAATAATAGTCCAAGTCATATGATTATAATTTCAGAGTAACGGCAAAGTGTACTTTGTCCTAAAATTAGCAAGGTATTAAAACTAAAAATGTTAAATACTATTGCATTTTACACATTCATAATGCTTTGGTTATTTATAAAACAATAAGAAAAGACTTGACAAGATATTTAAGCGTACTATTTAGATTTTTTATGAATTAATAGCTTATGACATAACTCAGTAAAGAAAAAACTAATACAAAAAACAACTTAGCCACTAAATATTTTAGCAGAAATACTAATAACTAATTATGGCACTTAATTCTAATGTTTATATTTGGGAACTCAAATGTTAATTGTACGACGAGTAAGTAATTCAAGTAAGAAATATTAAGATATTAAAACTAGTAACTAATATAAAATTTTTAGCGTTTTCTTCTTATGAACTTTAAAATGAGGTATTCTGGTAATCTTTATATAACTCATAAAAGCAATCCTATATCAACAATAATATCAATTTAATAAAAAAAACTTCAGAGAACCTGAATTAAACTTCTATCAACTCTTAAATCGATATCTATTGATATGAAACAAAAAAACAAATAGCTAAGTAAAGAAGGCATCACTCGTAAATAGCTAACTCATGCTGACGTCAATCTAGATTAAGTATTCAAATAGCTCGCGGGTTAAATTATTTTTGTGTTTCCCAACGTCAACTGTCAATTTTGTGTATGTACGCAGCCAAAAACTTATCTGACTGTAAGTTCGATGCTTAATCAAGGTTAACGCAAACGAGGCTAAGAATATCAATCACAATTAACTATAAAATAATAAACATAAAAACGGTACATGATACAGTGAATCGATTAACAGTGAGTCAATAGTCAGTGATTTAAATTCAGGCTTACTGAAGTGCATGTTGTGTGGTGCACTTATATCTTTTGACACGTTATTGACGGCGTTTAATTCTCACTTTCTCATATAACTTTTGGTTCACATTTGAATTCGGGTTTTAGCTTCTCTGATTTTTTTTAGGTTCTGTTGTTTTTTTTCTATAAGTATTCATTATTCCTTCCAGTTATGATTCCAATATTCTCTGCGTATAGTATTATTTACATCCGTATTAAATTAATTTGAAATATTTATTTCATGTTTTTAATTACAGTCTATCTTTACTTGTTACGTTAATAACTTGTCCTTTTTTTTCTATTATTCTTTCTCGCAGATTTTTATTTCTTTTCGCCCACAGCAGTATCAATAAATGTTGAAGAAAAAGCAGTTTATAGTACTATGGAATTGTTTTCTTGGTGAAGCTCGATGTTCTTATTATTAGCCACTAGTTATCACTAGTACGTTTTACACGAGATATCTTGCTTCTAGTTTAAACACTAAAGTTTTCTTCAACTGATAAATATTCATCGCTTAGTCAGTAACCTTTACCTTTGGCCGAATAATTTCATGAATAATCTCCTGCTGGTGACTTATGTGATGAATTTGGTGACAATATGCTTAGATAATTCTATAAAAAGTTTCGCAAAAGATCCAGAAATGTGCTCATGGCAAGGAATGGTGGTGACGGCGTCGTTAGTGGCAGTATATCATTACATTTCAAAGATATCTCGCTACTTATCGGCGAGATATGTGCATTTATGTTTGTAATAAGATTGGGGAAATCGGACTCCAGATAGTTAGGGCTATACAAGCCATACATAATAGTAGGTTTTTTTTAATTAAAATTTCAAAAATGTGATGTTGTCATTAAGTAATCCAGAGCATTTACAGAATTGTAGAGATTTTTTGGTGTTCTATTTTCGTTCTAAGTTTATTTCTTTACTTGGCGAATTACCCTTGGATTTTTCATTAGTTGTTTGATTTGGATGGAGTAAAGGCTGACTTCTTAGTGATCAAACGTCTTCAAGTGCAATATAGATGCCTGACTGCATTTTTCTATCATGTTATTTATTCTAGTAGTTTTTTACTGAAAACTAAAAGCATTCTGTAATATTACAAACAAAATGACCAGGGTGAAACATGAATCCACTATTTGCATAGAAATATTTATTCACTAGCAGCATCATGTGATGTTACAAAATAGTGATCATGATGATGATAACTTTTCAAACTCATTTTTCAAATTTCATCCAAATCGAGACTGTTGGTATAAATTACCATGGCAACGGGAGGTGGCCAACTAACAGTAAGGATTGACGCACGTGTCAACAACTCACGCAAAACCATGTCTTTGCGGGATTTGCGCGCATTGGCATACTTGCATGCTCAATGGGCGTACGAACGTCAGCGTGGTTAGCCTTAATAAAATTTATATAGTCACAGTATACTATGATTAATAAACGGAGTACGCGAGTGGGATGGGTGGCGCCGGCGCTTTTTCAGTTAAACGCCTTATAGCGTCGGAATGTTACATAACCGTTTTAATAAACATAAATTTAACATATCACCTCAGATAGGTGATATATTTGCAAAGCGCCATGACATACAATATGACATAGAGAAAAGTAATATACCGGAAACAATAAGATAAGTCTATAGCCATGACAGTCCAGTTGAGTTGTCAAGGTGACAATGACATCATACTTGGTGATTTTGGACATAAATCGGTGCACCTGCAATACTTTACCTTATTTTAACGTGGTAGGACATTTTGCAAATGCCCGCCTGGCTAGCTACCACCCTCAAGTAGAAAATCTGTCGCCAAGCACCTAACGGTGTGTTCCGGCAGCTGTCCTTGAGAGCCAATACTTCTAGGTTAGCCTGAACAACATCTTCGACCACATCATCATTTACCATCAGATGAGATAGTGGTCAAAGGCTAGCCCATCAAGAAAAAAAAATGTATTTTTTGCAATTTATTGAAACCCGCAGTAATTCTTTTCCTTGTTTTCCAATTTAATAAACTGTACCTTCAACATTGGTCTTCGCGTGACCTGGCCAAGTGAAATAGAGGGCCGTAGAATCAATAAGTAACATACATACTTTATAATAAAACGACATTTCATATGAGTCATTATTTTATTTAATATAAAATAACCTATTGTTTAATATTGTAATGCATGAATTACATAAGTTTTTTTAATAAGGCGTTCAGACATCAGAATTTAAATCTGTTTGCTCAGTTTGAGCTTTAATTTTTTGAAACATAACACTCTTTCTGGCCCAATGGCATGAATAAAGAACGGAACAAAAATAAATCTTTATACTGACACCTTAACTTTGCCCGCTTACTGACCTGGTTATTCCGCACCCGAGCAGTTGCCGCTGCCACCCCCACATCTTGTCAGTGAGTAGTAGATGCACATATAGCTATGCGTGTAGTAGTGAAGCTTTCATTCGTGCCTTTCTTTATTCATGTGTTTATGGCAGGGAAAATAAACAAAACACAATTCTAATATGAGTATACTAACTAGTCAACATACCTTATTCAGTCAAAATCAACATCTACACATGAAAATAAATTTAAAATATAATAAAATATGAACATAAATTATTATGATCATAAGAACTAATTCAATTCAAAATGTCAGACTCGGTATCGTCTGGCTGTTCTGTTGTATACCTTAGTAAATTTGAATCATAGCTGCATTCGCTACCACCTTGCACAAGTAAAGCTGCTTCCCTTGCAGCAGCTTCAGCTGCTACTCGCTCGGCAGCTTGAAAAGCTTCTCTCTCGGCAAGTAATGCTTGATTCTCTCTAGCTCGCTTTTCTTTAAGCTCTATATTTTCCCGAAACTTAATTAAACTTGTTGATAGGAATTTGATTGGATCAGCAGGTTGGTATAAAATACATTCTGCAATACATGCTTTTAATGCTGTACCAACAGATTGTTTTAAATACCTGAAGTCTTCAGTAACGTGAACATCATCTGGACAGAGATCAAATATATCCGTATGACTTCGAACACGAACCAGATTCCCTAAGCCATCATTTTCATACTCACTTGCAGAATCGACGTCACGATAAACATTTCTTCCCTCTGCATTGACATAATATCGACCATAGTTATCATAGTAATATGTAGTGCCATCTCTTACTTCCTTAATTTTTAATAAAGCTCCAGAAGAATCCATCATATATTCACTTGCTGTAGAATGGGCTTTGTACACTCTTTGCCTCGTTTTTGTATCTATAAAATAGCGACCACATTCGTCATAAAAGAAAATATGTTCTTGGTCGTCAGAAATTGGTACAAGTTCATTATTTTCATTTGCTTGGTACAATATCTCATCATGAGGTCTTTTATAAATTTTTCTACTGTGTTCATCAATATAAAATGTGCCGAGTTCATCCGTAAACTCTTCTTTTATTTCTGCAGCACTTAATATAGAGATAATTGATTTACGGCTTCGTTCACCGAAAACTGCTAAATCCCATAAATAACACAGCTCTGTGACTAATCTTTCACGTTCTTCAAAGGGTAAATCACTGTTAAAAATTCTTAGTTTGTAAAAATCTTCACAGACACAAGATTCCTCTTCAAGCTCTTCAATATAAACTCCAGTTTGACGATTTAAACTTTTCAAAGTAGTTTTCAATTTTTCAAGAGATGATAATCTTCTTTCTAAGTAGTCTTTCTTATGTGTCAGAGCCATAACTGCTGCAGAGGCAGGTTCATTTTGCAGTCTCTTAATACGATCGTCTAGAATGTTAATTTTTTCTACAACTTTGCTTATTTCGAGGTTGTGTGAAGCTGTGCAGCGTATCATTGTACTCATTTCTCGTCCTCGTTGCTTTAAGTCTTCTACGATATGAAGTGCTGATGGTGTATCAGCTGTGTTAATATCATTTATTATTTGCTGCAACGTCTTTGTTAAATCAGCACTTAAGTGAGGTACATTGAGATTTATATACTTACTTAACTGCATTGCTAAACTATCATTGATTTTATCGAGCCAATGTAAAAGTTCGTCAGCAGCAATTATTGCTTTTAATTTAAATTCATCATAGCTAGTATAACTTCTGAAACATTTTATCTTTTCAACTAGTTGACGGTGAACTTCTTTATGCATTTCTTCTACTATTTCCAAATCTGCGTTTAAATTTGCCTGTTCAGTATTAGATAATATTGATCTATTTTTTTCCATATATCTTTGGTAATACATCAATCGAGAATTCATAGCATCAATAGTGTAACTTATAGCTTCATACAATTCTTCTCTTGGAATATCATTGATGCGTTTCTTGAAGTTTTCTATATCATTCACAGCGTGAATCCATTGTAAGTGAAAATCAACAATGACATCCATTATCTCACTCTTACAATCACTTTGCAAAGCCGAGCGAAGTTTGCACATACTATTGAATATTGTATCCGAATAATCTTTCTTCGTGAGAAATATTACTGAAGTTTCATAAAACTGTTTTATTTCTTTACTTATATCTAAAAGGAAACTGATGGCACTTTTTTTGTCCATGATGAAAATGTCGCAAACGTTTTAATTTCAATGGTTAATATTTCTATTTATATTTTGAGAATATTTATTAGGAAAATTCAAAATATAATTTTAAATCTTAGCTGAAACTAATTGTATCCATTTTACGTTTATTAAATAAAAATCTCTGGACGTCAAATAATGTCAAGCTCTGATGAATAAATTATGTCAATCTAAACCTCTTTAAATGTATAACTTAAGACTATTTTTATGCCCATAAAACCTGTTTGGTTTATTAAATAAAACTTATATCCGCGATTGAAACTCATGTCTGTTGCGGGCACAGACCTAGAATTTTTTCGCTACGCGTTGTGGGAGATTCAAAATTTAAACAGTTTCTTATCTTTATATAGGCATAGGATCACAACTTAGGATGTACCGCAACCGACGGCTTAACGTGCTCTCCGAAGCACGGAAGCGCTCAGTTATAATGCCACAATATAGTGGTCACTCATCCAACTTATGACCACAGCGGACGTTGCTTAACTTAGCTGATCGGTTAAGAATGGCTCAGCAGAATACGCTACGAGCGCTTCATACATCTATATATTAGGTCCTTACATATGAAATTGGCGTTTTGTATGGGAGGAACAAAAAGTCGAATATTTTTTAATATAATATATTTAATTAATCAAAGTATGAACCATTATTTTCTTGCACTTTTGCCATCTCATAGGTAGTTCATTGATCCCTTTACTAAAAAAACCAGTCGGACGGGAATCAATAAAATCTTTGAAGGCGATTTGGACTGCCCCATCGGAGTTGAATTTTTTCCCTTGCAAGAAGTTATCCAAATTTCGAAAAAAATGGTAATCTGTTGGAGCAAGGTCCGGGGAGTACGGAGGATGTCTTAGACTTTCCAATTGAAGCTCTTCTAATTTAGTAGCCGTCTGTAGCGCAGTGTGTGGTCTAGCGTTGTCGTGAAGCAGCAGTGGCGTGGAGCGATTGACCAGCCTAGGTTGTTTAGCCGCTAGCTTTTCCATCATGGTTTGCAATTCCTGACAATAGACATCAGCCGTAATAGTCTGGCCAGATTTGAAAAAACTGTAATGAACAATACCGGCACTAGTCCACCAAACGCTTACAAGTAACTTTTTTGGGGTTAATTTTCGCTTGGGGCAGGATTTGGCTGGCTGGCCAGGATCTAACCATTGCGCTGAGCGCTTCCGATTATCGTAAAGAACCCATTTTTCATCACAGGTAATGATTCGGTTTAAAATACCTTCATTATTGTGCCGGTTTAGTAATGTAACGCAGCAGTCGACGCGCGTTTGCCGGTTTGTTTCAGTCAATTCGTGAGGTACCCACCTTTCAAGCTTTTTAATCTTCCCAATTTGCTTCAAGTGAATTAAAACAGTTTTATCACTAACATTGCAGCCTGCAGCTAACTCGGACGTGGTTTGCGATGGATCCGCTTCCACAATAGCCTTCAACTCTTTATTATCAACTTGAGTCTCAGGCCGTCCACGGGGCTTGTTCTGCAGGTCGAAATTTCCAGAACGAAAACGTTGGAACCAAAAACGAACTGTGTTTTCTTTTGCAACACGACCGCCATACACATCATTCACCCTTCGAGTTGTTTCCGCAGCACTAGTGCCACGGCGGAACTCGTACTCGTAAATAATGCGATATTTAAGGTTTTCCATTTTGTAAAATGAGTGACGCAAACAGAAAAAAACAGAAGATAAAAAACAAATGAATGACGATCATCGAAGCACAAATACATGAGTCTATAGCTGTACAAATTTGAATTTGGAATTCCTTACCAAAGAGGAGAACTTCGTGATTAAAGTGGCCAGTACGAAAAACGCCAATTTCATATGTAAGGACCTAATATTATTACATATCATAATGAATAGATTCAGGCGTTACTTTGCGGAAATCCGTATTTTATAATAACAATTATTTTATAAGTATTTTAAGAAAACATCAAATTAATACTTTAATAAAACACTTAAAAAAACTTTATACAAAATATATATATCTAGTGTCAATTCCGCCTAATTTTCCTGTTAAGGCGACGCGACGTCACAAACGCCAAGCAGCCAAACAGGAAGAGTATTCGACGCGTTTCTCTTCTAAACGAAGCATCCTCAGGAGGTCTTGGTTCTTAGAGCAATTATTCTTTGACTTACACTGACAGTGTATCGATCGAGACACTGTCTCAATCGTGCGTTATTTGTGTAGTTAAAAGTATTTATACTGACTTTGATTAGTCACGTGTACCCTACCACAAACGAGTGCTGTGGGGGGAGGGGTTCTGTTAACGCTAATTAAATTTTACGGTCAGTCTTGGCCCGGCAGTCGATTCGAATGGACAACAAATTGTGACGTAGTGAATAACTAACGAAAATAACCACTTACATAATTCTTGGAGCTCCCTATATAACTGTACCGGTTGTGATTGCGCGCACACAATCATATCTGTAACACTATTGCTTACGAGAGGGGATGGATAGCAAAACCAGAATGTCACTCAACATATCTACCTACATTTATTTTGTTGTTGTTTTAACTGAACGTTTTTATGCGCGTGGCCGACGCGACGATGTGCTTTTACTCGTATGGTAATTACTTACTAGAATAGATATAGTTATATATATATTGTTATCCTGATGACATCTCGAGAGCGCTACTGTCTAGACAAATCTAACTTAGATTTTAAGACGGTATTGATTAACCTGGATGTAATTATGTGTACGATAATATAAATTAAAAAAAAGAAAAGTGAAACAGAAAATGTTTATGTGTAATGTTTTAAAATGAGGTACGTGCATAGTTATAGTATAGCTAACTACTCGTATAGTGTATTTTTCTAACATATTGTTAAAAGACGTTTAAAAAGAATGGCCCCAAGATTCTTGCCCGTTCTTCTCGCAGTGGCTCTATAAACCGAAAGTAGCAATACTGAATAGGCAAAATATCAAGCCTGCGGAAAGCGTTATGGCCCTAAGGCTTATGGCGTCAATTAAATTAAATTCTTCAATATATGTATTTGACTGTATTTTTGAGAGGTGCGCTGATTACATGGGTGAGCGAAGGTACACGTCTTACAAGATATACAACAAGGAAAGGTTAAAGAATTCCACGCACCTGTTTAATTCCTCCTTAACTTGATGGCTTTGTTCCTATGCGGATGTCACAGCACAGCGTCCTTGTGTAGGTAATTCGGTGATGAATAGGTCACCAAAGATAACAGCGGTGCGGGCGCGGTTTAGCACAATCGTTCCTTTTCACATAGACCACACACGAAGGGAGCGCGGATGCTTCTGGTGCGTGGAGTGACGACAAAAGGAGAGGGGTAGGACCACGCTGCTACCTTGCAAGTCGTGCACTCACACACATGTAACCGTTGTGGCAACGAGTTTATGCGATAACAGGTCGATGCGTATATGGCGATAACATTCCCCCGGCCTTAAAGGGTTGCCTTTAAATAATATAATGCGTCGTAAATATGGACATAATAAACAAAAATATATAATGCGTAATTTTATGTTAAATTGTATGCGGTTAAAGTATTTAGTGCGGTTAAATATGTGTAGTGTAATAATGAAGTTAGTACATGAAAATTACTGATTAGGAAGAGGACATAATTTAACTACCGGGCGAAGATAGGTCCCCTTTGAAGTCTTTATAGTTACTACTCGAGTAATGCCATCCTTGGATAGATGAACCCTTTCAACAACACCCAAAGGCCAAGCAAAAGGCGGTGCGTTGTCAGTTTTGACAATCACTACAGTACCCTCACGAATAGGAACCGACGGAACGTTCCATTTAGCGCGCAATTGCAACTGGTGTAGATACTCCAAACGCCAGCGCTTCCAAAAGGACCTTACCATCCAATAAGCTGTGTCTTTGGCATAAGTCTGTCGGTGTAACCTCAGGTGCGGGAAGCGATGAAAGTGGCACAGTTTGCAAAAAATGTGCAGGTGTGAGAGCTGCAGGCTCTGCAGGGTCGCTACTCAAAGCAGTCAGCGGGCGCGAATTTATAAGAGATTCGATTTGCGTTAGTACGGTAAGAAGCTCATCGTATGACACTATTTGTTGTCCGATGACTTTAAACAAAACCGTCTTCACGATCTTTACTATACTCTCCCAGCAACCTCTCCAGTGAGGAGACGACAGGGGTATGAATTTCCAATTTATGCGGTTTTCGGAAAGTTCATTTTCTAACGGGGACCGAAACTCGTCTAAAAATTTATACAAGTCACGGAGATAAGAACATGCCACTACGAAACAAGTACCATTATCCGAGTACATGGTTTCGACAGGTCCACGTCGGGAAAGGAAACGTTTGAACGCGTTTAGGAAGCTAACAGTGCTTAGATCTGTTGCTATCTCAATGTGGGTAGCGCGAGTAGTTAGGCAAGTAAAAATGCATAACCAGGCTTTCCGGCTTTTTACCCCCCGCCCACGAACAGGTGTGTACTGCAGATGACCTGCATAATCGCATCCTACTAATTTAAACGCTTTGTCAACCTGACTGACGCGAGAACTGGGTAGATCAGCCATGAGCGGGAACAAAGGACGCGGTTTTGACCTAAAGCATACATTGCATTGGTGTATACGATGACGTATTATACGTCGTGCAGCAAAAATCCAGAATTTTTGTCTTAATAAAGACATTAGAAGCTCCGGACCAGCATACAAGTGCTTGCGGTGATAGTGATCAACTATGTGATCATGGCGCGGTAGAATTAAAGGGTATTTATGCGTATATGCCTCGGCAGAATTAGACAAACGGCCCCCGACATGAATAAGCCCATCACTGTCGAGAAAAGGCCTAAGTTTATTTAAAGCAGGTGAACAGGTTTCTGATTTATGTAACTTTAATTTGTCGTGTGAAAAATAAACATCTTGTACAGCGCGAATTAATTTATACTCAACAAAGTCCAAGTCTGAGGCCGATATGGCCTTAGCACGGGGTAATATTTTTATGAAGCGATAAATGCGTACAATTATGCGTAATAATTTAGAATACGACGAATGTCGTTGTGCTAGCGCATAAAGTAAATTGTCTTCTGGACAAGTGGTAAGAACATGTGCTTGTGTACGTTGTTCAGGTATCTCATCTTCATGTTCATTTACGTCTAATTTATGTGATGGCCATTCACTAGGGTCGCGTCTAATCCAAGAAGGTCCATTATACCATAAGGGATGGTCTATTAGCTTGGCAGAGGTTAGACCTCGCGATAAGCAGTCCGCGGGGTTTTATGAGCTAGAAACATGGAAAAATCGACTCGCGGGAATATTTTCTGTTAATTTTACGACTCTATTAGCGACAAAAGTTTGCCAACGATGCGGGGACGCGTTTATCCAACAAAGCACAACTTTAGAATCGCTAAAGGCGTAAACATTAGAAACGAGATAGCGCGGTTTTATGATATCCAAGACTTTGTGAAGTAATTGTGATAACAAAACTGCAGCGCAGAGTTCCAACCGTGCAACCGAAACTACTTTTACGGGTGACACTTTAGATTTCGCGCACACGAGTTTCACAGTGAATGTGTTACCTACGCGGACTTGTATGTATACCATTCCTCCATAAGCACGCTCACCCGCGTCTGCGAACCCCAAAATATTAACAACGCAATTCTGCCTGAGACCCAAATGTCTTGGAATGCTCAAATTGTTAAGCGAAGGAAGTTCAGCACAAAATTGCGTCCACTTGGTGACAATATGGTGCAGCGGTTCGGCATCCCAGTCACACTTTGACAACCAAAGCTCTTTTATTAAAAGCTTGGCGTTCAAAATGGCCGGAGCCACGAAGCCAATGATGTCCCACAGACGTGCTATCGCATACAATATTGTACGTTTGGTGCATATATCATCTGGAGCACTTACCACAAAGCGGAAGCAATCATTAGATCTATCCAAGCATAAGCCTAAGATTTTATGCGGAACAGATGATTCAAATACTTTATCGTGGGGTTCCTTATGTGTATTTGGTATGCGTTCGAGGACAGCATCAGAATTGCTTGACCATTTTACAAGGTCAAATTGACCCATTTTGAAAAGGTCAATAAGCTCTTGACTAAGCTTGATTGCCTGCGGCACTGACATGACAGAGCGAGCTATATCATCCATATAGAGCGAAAAAGAGGCAGCAGTAGCTGCAGCGGGAAATTTATCTCCTTCATCGTCTATCAGTTGACGAACGACGCGTAATGCGTGAAACGGGCTGGATTTTATTCCAAAACACACGCGGTCAAATTGGTACACAGCAACTGGATCGTCAGTACTGAACCGATATAAAATTCTTTGGAACCTGCGGTCAGGTTCGCGGACTCCAATTTGAAGGAACATTTGACGACAGTTAGCGGATAGTGTTATTTCAAATAAGCGGAAATTTATGAGTATGCTGAACAATTCTCCTTGTAAATTAACACCTGCATGAAGTAGGTCATTCAAAGAATAACCAGACGGCGTGGTTTTACAGCTGGCGTCAAGAACGCAGCGTAGTCTGGTTGAGGATTTGTCCTCTCGAATCACACCATGATGCGGGATTGTGTATGAGGGTCGTGAGATGTCATCATTATTTATATCAATAGGACTCAGGTGACCTTTATCGATGTAATATCATCAAGTGTATAACATCATTATATGCGGAGCGGATTTCCAATGATGCGTCTAACTTTCGCTCTAAACAATGTGGTCGCCTGAGTGCGGCAGCGAACGAATCGCCTAATAAAAACGCGTCATTACGAAACGGTAAGGCAACAACATATCTACCATCGTCTTCTCGAACTGTGGTAGCGCGGAAAAAGTCTTCGCACTCAAGTTCATCAGGACTATGAGTGGGCGCGGGTGTGGTTACTTCTTCAAGTGCCCAAAAACGCTTGAAGAGAGCGTCCATAGGGTCATGGACAACAGAGCAACATAAAGTTGACGTGTTACTTTGAACAATCTGTGACGTAGGTGCGGATCCCATTATCACAAACCCTAGTACTGTTTGAATTGCGGGCGGAACATTTTCATAATTGCTATGAACTACACCTGGTAGTATTAAATGTGAGAAGGTTGACGCACCAACTAAACAATCGACTGGTCCGGGAACTGCATAGTATTCATCAGCGAGCGGGAGTGAATCAAGATGAGTAAAAGCAGCTTTATCGACTGTCACAGATGGCAACGGGTCGCTTATGCGATCAATTACGAGTGAATCAATATCGAAACTTATTTTTGAATTAAAACGTGAGTGTATTTTAAAATCTACTGAACCCTTAACTGATTTTTCAGAACCTCCAATACCAAAGGGTATTAAAACCATCTCATACCACCATATGAGATGGTTTTACGCTTTACAATAGTCCAAGGCGCTTACAACATTCATATGTCAATAAATTACTTTGACTCGCACTATCCAACAAACAACGAATTAATTGCGGTTTATTATCTGCACCAAACACAACAACTTGCGCAGTGGCAAGCAATACAGTGGTACAGGTACGTATGTGTTGCTGCTTACTGGGCGGGCATGCATCAACGCGCGTAGGCATTGCAGCAGCTATAGATGTTGTGCAAAGAGATAAATCGCCACGTTGTACTGTTTGGACATGAGTTGCAGAAGGGTGGATGGAGTCACGTGACAATGCAGTTGTTGAATTAGGTAATGCGGTTTCAGTGCGCGGTTTACTATTATTGTTAAAATGCAACATAGAGTGGTGTCGTTGATTGCACGTACGACACTTCGATTTCGATGTGCAATTAACAGCCTTGTGCGTGCGGCTTAAGCAATTGACACATGCGCCATTAATTTTTATTTGCTTAAATCTCTCAGAGGGCAACAGTTTTTCAAAAGCGGTACATTTATGAAATGGTCATGAATCGCGAAATTACATAGCGGATATTTATCAGGAGTAGTACATGACGTTAGGTATGATTGTGGATTGGGTGCACGTATAGCCTTTGAACGAGGCTTAAAATTTGATTTCGAATTATATTCATTATCTGTAGGCTGCATGCTTCCATAGATGCGACACTGACTCTTAATGAAATCAATAAACATAAGTGTTGGCGTCTTTGTGTCACGAGAATACATTTGAAAAGCACGAACAGTTTCTGTATCGATTTTTTTCATAGCCATGTGAAGTAGTACGAAATCTAACAGATCATCAATTTGCAATGCTTTAAGCGAGTTTATGGAGACAACAAACGTATCTATAAACGCTTGGAAATTAGATGCAGACGCAGGACCATTTAATTTAAAGTTAAGTGCTTGTTCTAAATAATCGGTTCCCAAAATTTTTACATCTTGGTATTTATCAATAAGTGCCTGGTAAATCACATTATAATTTTCTGGACTAGGTATAACACCAGCAAATGTAGACAGAGCGTTATTTGACAGCTTACCTATTAAATAGTACAACCTGTCCGCGTCAGTGAGCGAAGCATTATTGTGCACTAATGCGTTAAATGTAGTGTAAAACAACGGCCAGTTACTTAAATTACCATCAAACGACATCAACTACTACTAGTTTCGGCAACCTCTGCTTAACTTTGGGTGCGGTAGAATGTACCGGAGCGGTTTCATGTATTGTGAACTTCGATTAGACCTGATTTATAAAACAATATAGATCTTCAAAGGAAGCGTAACTCTGATATGAAGGGGTAGCGTTAGGATCATATTCTAGTAATGCCTCATTGTAAGTATCCAAAACATTGTGAAAACTCGAACGTATATCATCAATTGTTATACAAGAATTAAGAAATAACTCCTGATTTTCTTGTGAACTATGTGCAACTTTAGCTTGATTATACACGGCATTAATGCGTTCAAATAAAGCATTTCGTTTTGCCTCCAAAATGGCTAGACGTGGTTTACATGGTGAAGCCATTTTTTCCTTGCGAGACATTAGCGATTATTATTAATAAAATGATAAAAAGAAAATGCGGTTGGTATCGGAATAGCTTACCTTTGCAATTATGTACAATTAATAAACATGATCAGCAATCGAAAAAAAAACACGACATAAATGTTTCAAAATAAATAAATAATTATGATCGATCTTCGCGTGCTGTAAGCTCATGTGTAACATTTATTGATAATAATGCAATCGAAATTTGTCATCTTATATTTTAAAGAATGCGTTTTGTAGATGTGCCGTGAGTAGTAAACAGGTATGTGTATGATATTATGTACGTAAATAGATATGATAAACAATACTTATAAGGTTTAATACAAGATAATGTGGGTAGTGTAAAAAAATGATCGAAAGGCAAATACTTATAAGGCGTAGCGAGAATAAAATATGATGCAATATGTATGTATTTAAATGCATTTAATACACGTGTTTACTTTATGCAATTTGAAATCTATTTAAATTATCAAAGCAAACACGTATTTAATTGTGGTGGCGCGAGAAGCCGACCACGCGGTGAAGATTGTAAACAAGGATATCACTGTAATCTGCGGTATAATATGTACCAGAATGTATTATATCCGGCTCGAAGGACCAAAAAAATGAATAGGCAAAATATCAAGCCTGCGGAAAGCGTTATGGCCCTAAGGCTTATGGCGTCAATTAAATTAAATTCTTCAATATATGTATTTTAATGGACTGTATTTTTGAGAGGTGCGCTGATTACATGGGTGAGCGAAGGTACACGTCTTACAAGATATACAACAAGGAAAAGTTAAAGAATTCCACGCACCTGTTTAATTCCTCCTTAACTTGATGGCTTTGTTCCTATGCGGATGTCACAGCACAGTGTCCTTGTGTAGGTAATTCGGTGATGAATAGGTCACCAAAGATAACAGCGGTGCGGGTGCGGTTTAGCACAATCGTTCCTTTTCACATAGACCACACACGAAGGGAGCGCAGATGCTTCTGGTGCGTGGAGTGACGACAAAAGGAGAGGGGTAGGACCACGCTGCTACCTTGCAAGCCGTGCACTCACACACATGTAACCGTAGTGGCAACGAGTTTATGCGATAACAGGTCGAAGAAATATATGCGTGAGAATCAATTGTGGGGTATACTTTTATAATTTAGTATCTCTCGTTCAGTAGGATATCAAAATAGAACGACCTAGCGACAAAACTTTTTTTTTTTTGATGTCCTACTTAAAGGGAGATACTAAATTATAAAAGTATACCCCACAATTGATTCTCACGCATATTCATTGTATTGCCACTTTCAGTTTATAGAGCCACTGCAAGAAAAACGGGCAAGAATCTTGGGGCCATTCTTTTTAAACGTCTTTTAACAATATGTTAGAAAAATACACTATACGAGTAGCTATACTATAACTATGCACGTACCTCATTTTAAAACATTACACATGAACATTTTCTGTTTCACTTATTCACTACGTCACAAAATATGGTAGACCTTTATCAGCATATACGTCTAATGATATTGCAATATTTTGCGATTCTGGTCGACAGGCAGACATTATTATTTTTATTAATATAATAAAGAGGAAAGATTTGATTGTTTGTTTGTCTATTCAAATAGGCTCTGAAACTACTGAATTAGGTTTAAATTGGGTATGGAAATAGGTTGAGACACGAGGAAGGACATAGGATAGTTTTATCCAAGTGCGCAAAAAGAGGTTAATGGTTTTGCGCGATAACCGATATACTCGCGGGCGGAGCCTCGGCCGGAAAGCTAGCATTTTATATTGTTATGTATGACGACTCTAATAGAGGGAAAATATTTATACACCGTAGATAAACCGGCGTGCCCTGTAGTAAAAGGTGATGGAAAATATTTATAAGCGAGATTTTTTTTCAAGGATTCAGGGATAAAAACATGTATTACACAGACCGGGACATATCTGTCTCCGGTCCGTGCTAGGCCACACAGCAGAACTAGTTAAATTCGTGACAAAACTGATAAAGATTTTGAATTTCCCTCCTTTGACGTCAGTTTCTTCCTTATCCAAGTATAAATCAATCCAATAAGTAAAGTAATATAATTCAAAATGTTTATTTTCAATTTATACAAAGTTTACCTTATGCTAGTCCATAGGCTACTTAAATTGCATGTGGCAGTGAGATCTAAATTCTACCACTGATGAAGTGTCATACATGTTTACTACTAAATAGCATTTTTTTATTCTCAATAACGGCAACACCGTCCGCGTCTACGATTTGTTTCCCAAAGAGGTCGTCGATGACTTTGCGATTATCCACAAAATTACAAAGAAAAAGTGCATTCGTTGTAGCAAGATCATTCTGTTTATCTAATACGTTGATATAGTATAGGCATATAAATATACACATCATGGCCGGCGCGATGTTATTCGAGAGATCACGCGTGTCGTCGTCGAACAGAGACGAAGACGTCCGCATGACCGACAAAATGGTTAGCACTGGCGAGCTGCCCGAAGATGACGAGGAGAACATAAGAGCCAAAGAACAAGGCATCCTGAACCTCGGTGAAAAATACAAGAAAGAAGGAAAAGCGAAGGAACTGGCGGAGCTCATCAACTCAACACGACCGTTTCTCAGTCTCATCAGTAAAGCGAAGGCGGCTAAGTTGGTCCGCTCACTCGTTGATTTCTTCTTGGATTTGGAAGCAGGCATCGGCATTGAAGTTCAGCTTTGCAAAGAGTGTATAGAATGGGCCAAAGAAGAGCGGCGTACCTTCCTTCGACAGTCTCTGGAGGCCAGATTAATAGCGTTATACTTCGACACTGGTATGTACACTGAAGCCCTGGAACTGGCCACCGCACTTCTCAAGGAGCTTAAAAAGTTAGACGACAAGAATTTACTAGTTGAAGTGCTTCTTTTAGAGAGTAAAACATACCATGCACTGAGTAATCTACCGAAAGCCCGCGCTTCTTTGACATCAGCAAGAACCACCGCAAACGCTATTTACTGTCCCCCTAAAATGCAGGCTGCGCTGGATCTGCAGTCAGGTATCTTGCATGCAGCAGATGAACGTGATTTCAAAACAGCATACTCATACTTTTATGAAGCCTTTGAAGGATATGATGGTGCAGATAGTCCTAAAGCCCTCACAGCACTGAAATACATGTTGCTTTCAAAGATCATGCTCAGTCAAGCAGAGGAAGTGGCTACAGTCTGCGGCAGCAAGACTGCTCTCAAATATGCTGGTAAGGAACTGGAAGCTATGAGAGCCGTAGCAACTGCATCCCACAAAAGATCTCTTGCTGACTTTCAAGCAGCACTTAAAACATATAAAAGAGAACTAGAAGAAGATGCAGTTGTTAGAGCTCACCTTGGTGCACTCTATGACACCATGCTGGAACAAAATTTATGTCGTATTGTGGAACCCTACATGCGTGTGCAAGTAGACCATGTTGCCCGCTCTATCCGTCTCCCTGTAGTCCAAGTAGAAAAAAAACTGTCCCAAATGATCCTGGACAAAAAACTGAATGGAATTCTTGACCAAGGTGAGGGTGTCCTTATTGTTTTTGATGAATCACCTCTTGAGAAGACCTATGAGACTGTCCTTGAGACCATACACCATATGAGCAAGGTTGTGGATACCCTCTACCAGAAAGCAAAGAAACTTTCATAGAACTATTGTAAATTTGTTGTAGCAATAATGAAATAATATGTATATCAAACTGCCCATAAATTTCAGTTCAAACAATGTTAAACAAAAACTATTTTTTGTATTGGATTCCAAATTTCATTATTTGTACCACAATGTTATAAGCTAAATAGTGTCTTTGAAGAAAATATTTAAAAAAATGTATAAAAAGGAAGTAAGAAAGTGGGGAATTTCAGTAATGTTAGTTCTATATTAGAGGCCCCCCTGTGGCTTTACTGTGGAGGCCCTATAACATCCTGTTAATATATAAATTATGCAGCATTTTAATTACTAATACTTAATTTGATTTTTCATTTCCTTTTAATATAAGCTAGTGAAAAATTATAATATTCTGTTTTATTGAGAAAATAAAAGGTGTTCTCCAAAACATTTTTGTTTACTTCACCTCTAGTCCTCCACCCACATGTTTTATTTAGCAAGTCATGTTATTTTAACTGTTGGCAAGCAGAGCTCTGATTCACAAACGGTGCTATAAGATAGTAAATTTAGAAGTATGCACATTTGCTTCACCTTCACATTATTATGCTTTCTCAAAAGCCCATTTCAAATAGTTATATCTAGTAAGACAAAAATAAGATATCAGAAAATCATCTTCCTAACCTTATCTATTATTTGGGGCCAGTATGTTTTTGTTTATTGCTGGTATTTTATACTGTAACCACACAATAACCACTATTGTTGTGGTGATATGACCATGTGAGTGTATGTGTTAACATGCAAAATTACTACTGGCTTTGTAGCATAGTTGCTGAGGCAAAAATTCAGGGGAGAACTTTTCTATGTGATGAAGTGATAAGGGCATTGTTGCCCACCCAACGATAAGCATCATGCCTATCCATTACAGTTATCACCTCATTCTGCTTGACATTGCACTGTGCTGGTCACTCCAAGATGTTCGTAATGTCTCTCATTTGTCCATTAATCTGAGGCAGAATATCTGATACGAATTACTTAGCATTCCATGGATTTACCGTGCGGGTGCCAGGTCCATCGCGTTGCAGAGGAAGAGGCTAGAGGGGCCTGGGACTTGCAACCCAGGAGTAGGATTAAGGGGCCCCTTTATGATATATCAATGCTCTCCTTCACCACTCGAGCCTCCTCCCCTGCCTAACCAAATTTGATAAGATCCTACTAATGCCGCCTTAGATACATGTTCTAGGATGGAAGTTACGGTTGTTCTTGGTAGGCCAAGGTCTTTAAGTAGGTTATATAGGGGTTTCGCTGGTATACCCCTTGCTCCAACTTCTACAGCATATAAACTAACCACATAACCGTTTTTGGTTAATTCATTTCTTAGGTCATAATATTTGTTTGTTGTTATTGTGTGGTCTTTAGGTATGTTTGTTTCCCACGGCACAGTAAGTTCTATAAGTACTATGCGTTTTAGATTTTTTGAGTATAAAAATATGTCTGGTCTGGATGCCGAAATACCAACATCCTCAGGAATTTTGTAATGTTTTACGTGTCCATCAAGAGAGTCCAATCGGGAGCTGCGCCTAAGATGGAGTAAGGCTTGGATTTCGATTTGGTAGATGACCCTTCTTTTACAAAAGCAACCTGTCGTTTGTTCGTGGTCAAACCTTTTTTTGCTCTAGCTACCGAGAGACTCGCTGCTTCTCGTATGATTTCGAGGACTCTATCATGACGGCGTGAATAATGACCCCTATCAAAGAGCACCTTGCATCCTACCAATAAGTGCCTTGCTGTACCTATGCCCTCCCGTCAAATACCGCAAGACTTTTCGGTGGCTTTCCCCCATCTTACTAAATTACTTTGGTCTGGGAGGGTCATCTGAAAGGCGTTTAGATAAAATTTTAATAAGGCAGGTGACCAATCGTATATCAAGGTGCGCCACTTTAACGCCAAAGGGATACAAAATTCACCTATGGTTAGCCATTCGCTCTGCATTTCTAAGCTCATTGCATGTATTTTATAGCTATCATTTTCGTCTTGTTGTAGAAAAGATTTTACAATGTCTTTATCCTGAACATTCTTTTTTGATCCTAAACCCGCTTTGCTGGACTGTGCACCTATCATAAATTGTTTGTGGAATTGAAGCCTCGAATCAAGGTCGGAGGCACTTTTGTCTTTTGGGAGAGATGCGACTATATCGTCTTGAGATTTTAATAAGACGTGCGTTTTGGTAACTCTGAGGTGTTTATAGAGCTCCGATGGTTTCTTTAATTTCATCCCAAAATTAGTTTTAATCCGAAATAATGTACATGGGTCTGCCGAAAGTGCAAGCCCCAACCATGACTTCAATGTCCTTGTGACGTTTACGTCCAGTTTTGTTAAAAGGGATTTAGTAATGTCGTATACTAGAAAAGGCCAAGTCAGACGTGATGTTAGATAGTTGTCGTATATCCAAGCTTTTTTAATGTTACTAATTGGTTGTTGGTCTACCATACTAAGCTCTTTTAGAAAGCTATCGACAACTGCGTCTAAAGATGGTGTGCGTCCTTTGTGATCTATCTTCCTACCAAGAAATTTAAATGGAACAGCTTCAGCAATTGTGGAAACACATTCTCCTCCTATCAAGAGTCCCGGGTCGTAGGAGGTAAATTTGGTATTCCGTCACGACCGAACACGACCGTTTCTCAGTCTCATCAGTAAAGCGAAGGCGGCTAAGTTGGTCCGCTCACTCGTTGATTTCTTCTTGGATTTGGAAGCAGGCATCGGCATTGAAGTTCAGCTTTGCAAAGAGTGTATAGAATGGGCCAAAGAAGAGCGGCGTACCTTCCTTCGACAGTCTCTGGAGGCCAGATTAATAGCGTTATACTTCGACACTGGTATGTACACTGAAGCCCTGGAACTGGCCACCGCACTTCTCAAGGAGCTTAAAAAGTTAGACGACAAGAATTTACTAGTTGAAGTGCTTCTTTTAGAGAGTAAAACATACCATGCACTGAGTAATCTACCGAAAGCCCGCGCTTCTTTGACATCAGCAAGAACCACCGCAAACGCTATTTACTGTCCCCCTAAAATGCAGGCTGCGCTGGATCTGCAGTCAGGTATCTTGCATGCAGCAGATGAACGTGATTTCAAAACAGCATACTCATACTTTTATGAAGCCTTTGAAGGATATGATGGTGCAGATAGTCCTAAAGCCCTCACAGCACTGAAATACATGTTGCTTTCAAAGATCATGCTCAGTCAAGCAGAGGAAGTGGCTACAGTCTGCGGCAGCAAGACTGCTCTCAAATATGCTGGTAAGGAACTGGAAGCTATGAGAGCCGTAGCAACTGCATCCCACAAAAGATCTCTTGCTGACTTTCAAGCAGCACTTAAAACATATAAAAGAGAACTAGAAGAAGATGCAGTTGTTAGAGCTCACCTTGGTGCACTCTATGACACCATGCTGGAACAAAATTTATGTCGTATTGTGGAACCCTACATGCGTGTGCAAGTAGACCATGTTGCCCGCTCTATCCGTCTCCCTGTAGTCCAAGTAGAAAAAAAACTGTCCCAAATGATCCTGGACAAAAAACTGAATGGAATTCTTGACCAAGGTGAGGGTGTCCTTATTGTTTTTGATGAATCACCTCTTGAGAAGACCTATGAGACTGTCCTTGAGACCATACACCATATGAGCAAGGTTGTGGATACCCTCTACCAGAAAGCAAAGAAACTTTCATAGAACTATTGTAAATTTGTTGTAGCAATAATGAAATAATATGTATATCAAACTGCCCATAAATTTCAGTTCAAACAATGTTAAACAAAAACTATTTTTTGTATTGGATTCCAAATTTCATTATTTGTACCACAATGTTATAAGCTAAATAGTGTCTTTGAAGAAAATATTTAAAAAAATGTATAAAAAGGAAGTAAGAAAGTGGGGAATTTCAGTAATGTTAGTTCTATATTAGAGGCCCCCCTGTGGCTTTACTGTGGAGGCCCTATAACATCCTGTTAATATATAAATTATGCAGCATTTTAATTACTAATACTTAATTTGATTTTTCATTTCCTTTTAATATAAGCTAGTGAAAAATTATAATATTCTGTTTTATTGAGAAAATAAAAGGTGTTCTCCAAAACATTTTTGTTTACTTCACCTCTAGTCCTCCACCCACATGTTTTATTTAGCAAGTCATGTTATTTTAACTGTTGGCAAGCAGAGCTCTGATTCACAAACGGTGCTATAAGATAGTAAATTTAGAAGTATGCACATTTGCTTCACCTTCACATTATTATGCTTTCTCAAAAGCCCATTTCAAATAGTTATATCTAGTAAGACAAAAATAAGATATCAGAAAATCATCTTCCTAACCTTATCTATTATTTGGGGCCAGTATGTTTTTGTTTATTGCTGGTATTTTATACTGTAACCACACAATAACCACTATTGTTGTGGTGATATGACCATGTGAGTGTATGTGTTAACATGCAAAATTACTACTGGCTTTGTAGCATAGTTGCTGAGGCAAAAATTCAGGGGAGAACTTTTCTATGTGATGAAGTGATAAGGGCATTGTTGCCCACCCAACGATAAGCATCATGCCTATCCATTACAGTTATCACCTCATTCTGCTTGACATTGCACTGTGCTGGTCACTCCAAGATGTTCGTAATGTCTCTCATTTGTCCATTAATCTGAGGCAGAATATCTGATACGAATTACTTAGCATTCCATGGATTTACCGTGCGGGTGCCAGGTCCATCGCGTTGCAGAGGAAGAGGCTAGAGGGGCCTGGGACTTGCAACCCAGGAGTAGGATTAAGGGGCCCCTTTATGATATATCAATGCTCTCCTTCACCACTCGAGCCTCCTCCCCTGCCTAACCAAATTTGATAAGATCCTACTAATGCCGCCTTAGATACATGTTCTAGGATGGAAGTTACGGTTGTTCTTGGTAGGCCAAGGTCTTTAAGTAGGTTATATAGGGGTTTCGCTGGTATACCCCTTGCTCCAACTTCTACAGCATATAAACTAACCACATAACCGTTTTTGGTTAATTCATTTCTTAGGTCATAATATTTGTTTGTTGTTATTGTGTGGTCTTTAGGTATGTTTGTTTCCCACGGCACAGTAAGTTCTATAAGTACTATGCGTTTTAGATTTTTTGAGTATAAAAATATGTCTGGTCTGGATGCCGAAATACCAACATCCTCAGGAATTTTGTAATGTTTTACGTGTCCATCAAGAGAGTCCAATCGGGAGCTGCGCCTAAGATGGAGTAAGGCTTGGATTTCGATTTGGTAGATGACCCTTCTTTTACAAAAGCAACCTGTCGTTTGTTCGTGGTCAAACCTTTTTTTGCTCTAGCTACCGAGAGACTCGCTGCTTCTCGTATGATTTCGAGGACTCTATCATGACGGCGTGAATAATGACCCCTATCAAAGAGCACCTTGCATCCTACCAATAAGTGCCTTGCTGTACCTATGCCCTCCCGTCAAATACCGCAAGACTTTTCGGTGGCTTTCCCCCATCTTACTAAATTACTTTGGTCTGGGAGGGTCATCTGAAAGGCGTTTAGATAAAATTTTAATAAGGCAGGTGACCAATCGTATATCAAGGTGCGCCACTTTAACGCCAAAGGGATACAAAATTCACCTATGGTTAGCCATTCGCTCTGCATTTCTAAGCTCATTGCATGTATTTTATAGCTATCATTTTCGTCTTGTTGTAGAAAAGATTTTACAATGTCTTTATCCTGAACATTCTTTTTTGATCCTAAACCCGCTTTGCTGGACTGTGCACCTATCATAAATTGTTTGTGGAATTGAAGCCTCGAATCAAGGTCGGAGGCACTTTTGTCTTTTGGGAGAGATGCGACTATATCGTCTTGAGATTTTAATAAGACGTGCGTTTTGGTAACTCTGAGGTGTTTATAGAGCTCCGATGGTTTCTTTAATTTCATCCCAAAATTAGTTTTAATCCGAAATAATGTACATGGGTCTGCCGAAAGTGCAAGCCCCAACCATGACTTCAATGTCCTTGTGACGTTTACGTCCAGTTTTGTTAAAAGGGATTTAGTAATGTCGTATACTAGAAAAGGCCAAGTCAGACGTGATGTTAGATAGTTATCGTATATCCAAGCTTTTTTAATGTTACTAATTGGTTGTTGGTCTACCATACTAAGCTCTTTTAGAAAGCTATCGACAACTGCGTCTAAAGAT
Source organism: Plagodis pulveraria (assembly GCA_963890685.1). Classification (NCBI taxonomy): domain Eukaryota; kingdom Metazoa; phylum Arthropoda; class Insecta; order Lepidoptera; family Geometridae; genus Plagodis; species Plagodis pulveraria. The sequence continues at coordinate 26,400,270 of OY982960.1, read as the reverse complement.
GGTGTGCGTCCTTTGTGATCTATCTTCCTACCAAGAAATTTAAATGGAACAGCTTCAGCAATTGTGGAAACACATTCTCCTCCTATCAAGAGTCCCGGGTCGTAGGAGGTAAATTTGGTATTCCGTCTACCCAGACACAAATATACGTTTTAAAATTGACATTAGATGTCAATTTTAAAACGTATATTTTAGTATAGTTATAATAAAATATAAAAAGGTAATAACGACAATGCATGCTCTAGAAAATCTTTAACTGTATAGAAACTTTTTCAGGCCCAGACATTTGCTCAACACCTTTTTCCACTCTTTGAAAAATTTGTGATCTGGTAAGTTTGTCAATTTGTAAAAAATACAATGAGGTGCCATATAAATGCAGTTGTTGCGAAACAGCTCAAGTGAATCGCTGGTGGAATTTTAACTTTAGGTATTAAGCAACATCCGCCGCGGTCATGTGAGTTAGATGGGTGACCGTTAGTGACATTACTACTGAGCGCTTCAGTGTTTCAGAGAGCATGTTAAGCCGGAGGTTCCGGTTGTTGTCTTAGGATGACAGTCATTATATTATGGTGGTAGGGCATTTTGCAATTGCGCTCCTGGCTAGCTCCCACCAAGTAGAACATCTGTCACCAAACACTTAACGGTGTGTTCCGGCTGTTGTCCTTGAGAGCCAGTAATTCTAGGTTAGCCTGAACAATATCTTCGACCACATCATCACTTAACATCTGGTGAAATAGTGGTCAAAGGCTAAGAGAAAGGCTTTGAATTGTGTTTCTGTTTTAACATTTTTTTTTATATTTTATGTGTTTCAATAAAGTGTCTCTATCTACCTATGAAAGGCTAGCCTATCATAAAAAAATAAACATTTATTTGTGGTGCTAATCTTAGGCATACAGTAGGAATCAAACCATAGAATCCTGTGTGACAGTCTGTAGCCAGTGGCTATCATTACTTTAAAATTACTATCTATGACAACACAAAGATTGACACGAGAGCATGATCCAGAATATTCTGGTTCAGATTTATGGCCAACTTCAAACATAGCTTGGACGCTTGCTGGGCAGGCAGGGACATCAAAATTACATTTACCTATTAAAATATCTTGACGACTGCTTGAAATGTACCTACTTATACATCTTACTTTATAATTTATATGATAGGTACCTATTTCTAGATCAGCACCTTCAATGAACTATTCCACATCCTCTCTTAATATTGCCGGCGACTAAAAATAGCCAAAACAACATTTATATGCCCCTACCTACTTACGCTTAGTTTATTAGGTACATGGTATTTAATTATTTTGGGACGCACCCTTCGTTGGGAGTATAACATATACCCGCTCGATTTCCATGGCGTTAGGATACGACCGGCCATAAAACTGAAGACTTCATGTGTTGCTAGAGTAAACATAGGCCACATTATGTAGGTACTTGTGTTGTCCTTTGTGATGTTAGACTAGTCTTTGAACACAATATCACCTGATGGTAAGTTATGATTTGGTCGAAGATATACTTAGGTACTTTATTTATTTACAGCCTTTATTTCAGACAACAACATATTTTATAAATGATCTTAATACTAAATTTATTGCTGTACATCACTATCTGTTTGCCTCTTGGCAACGTCCTCCTCCAACCTCTTCCACTTTTCTCTCTCTCTAGCAAGTCTCATCCAGGTTTTCCCTGCTATTTCCCTAATTTCATCGTACAATCTCTTAGGTTGTCTTCCCTTTATTACTTTCCCGTTTCTGGGATACCAAATGAATACTGCTTTGCTCCATTGGTCTTCTCCTCACATTGTGTGTGAAGATAGAATACTAAACATGCTCAATTTAGAATGGAAACTGGCTCGTTAGGATAGCTACCGGAAAACACTATTACATGCTCGGCGACACTTCGAAGCGCTCGCAGCGTAGCTTGCTTAGTAGTTCTTAACTGATCAGCTAAGTTAAGCAACGTCCGCCGCGGTCATGACCTGGATGGGTGACCGCTAGTGGCATTACTACTGAGCCTACACGTGCTTCATAGGACATATTATACCGCCCCGGTCCGAGATGGCATTTATATCTTAGTGGTTGCGTTAGTGGTAGCGTTTTGCGAATTTCCGCCTTGTTATCTAACACCCTCAAGTAGAAAATATGTCGCCAAGCACATGGTGTATTCCATATATTGACAGCCAGTGTAATTGTAAGTTAGTAATAATTAACAAAATGTTTCACCACATCATCACTTCATCACACACACCAACAGGTGGATTAATGGTCAAAGACTAGCCCAACAGTTATAATTGCAAAATGACATTTTCTACTTAAGGGTGGTAACTATCCCGACGGGCATTAGGAAACTGAACTGAAAATGTACGGTTTCCACCGCGGTGGATTACCCTTAATTGGTTAAGGACTGATCAGGTTTACGATTTTGTAAAGGCACAATAAATACTCCGATCCTTACTTCAAACCGCCCCGTCACTGACCAAGGCAGGTATTGGACGACCCGCATGACCCCATCGCAGCCATTACGTTGGTAGCTTTAGCGTCATCCGCAAGTCGTCCCGGTAACATCGCCAGGTGTGAGGTAATTAGAGGTTACACAATCAAACACCGAGATCGCCGGCGAGCTCGAGGCAAAAATAAAGTCCCGATTAGTGTCTCTCCAAATAGTCACAGAGTAAATATCAGTAGGGCCCACTCTCAACGGTCCAATACTGCAGGTGAACCGGGGCAATTAGTTCCGACCCATCTAATATCTCTTGGCCAAGCCGAGGTCCGTATCACAGTGGTGCCTAAGAGCCCGTTGTCAACCTTTCCTTTAGTAGGGGTGCGCATTCGGCGCCCGCAGGAGTCGGAGTCGGAGGTAAACGGCGCTTTTCACCTTCTACATCCGTCCTCCAGGCTTTAAGAAGACCTTCCCTGCCCAAAATGCGGTGGAGTTGAACGGCCGACGTGAGCAGAATCAGAATCTTGAAATTTGGTACGAAGCACAGTCTTACAGCACAGATAAAGGAAAAATTGCGAATAGCATACATGATTAGTTGCATCGTATGATAAAAATATCTTTAATAGTTATAAAATGTTATAAATTTCACTTAACAATAAAAATACCATAACTTTTACTTATATACCTACAGGTTTGTACGGAACCCTCGGTGGGAGTCCGATTCGCACTTGACCGGTCTTTCAAATGAACTCTCGCAATGATGTTGTTATGCTTCCATATTTCTAATACAAGCACTGTCACATCGAACCCGCGCCTGCTAGGCTACTGAGGATGGCTCGGTATTCGGCGGTTCCGGGGGGTGCGGGTTCGATTCCCGCTCGAGATAAGAATTATGTGCTCTAAAAATATTGTAAATGTGTTTCGCCTAGCACGCGATTGTGTTTGTATTTATATATAGAAATATACCGAGGTATATTTTAAAGTAGAAAATAACAACTGGATGGCGTGGCGTGTTCATAGGTAACATTCAAGTAAAGCGTACGTACACCGAGTTAGACGTGGACGACCTCAATTTCCTAATAAGTATATAGTGATTCTCGTTTACATTGAATGAGCGTGGGTACTTAATGTGGAACTAGCTAAGTAAACTTTAAAATTTTTATTGCCAAGTGATGCGAGGACTGCAAGGGCAAAGCATTTTTTACTATATGTATTCACATGCCTGGTACCCGGGCTAGAAATTCACCCCTCCATCTCTTCCCGTGGATGTCATGTAAGGCGACTAAGGGTAAAATACCGGAAGGTGGGCTGCTACACCTTCTGAGGAACTGCTATCTTATCAGATTACGAGCTAGAAACTCGTCATTCCCGGACAGACGACAGACAGATTTGCAGATTATATCTCACGTAATGATGTCGCTACACTTACATTTTTCTATATATATGATTTCAAGAACTTTTGCATGCTAAGCGAATATCGCATTTATTCATTTTTATTTCGAAGCAATGATGGCCGGTAATACCTCTATAAGTATGCTGCCTATACTCAAGGACTGCTGCCGGCTACTGATAGCAGTAGCCGGCAGCAGTCCTTGAGAGCCAGTGAAATTACAGGCACATGAGACTTAACAGCGATGTCTCAAAGTGTGACGGGCGCAGTGCAATTCGTGACTTGTGATGAAATGCATCTGTTATAGGCAGAGGTTAGTCCGCTTAACATCAGGAGAGGTCTCAAGAATGCGTTGCCGGCCTATCAGGGAATATGCTCTTTTCTTGAAGGCCCCTAAGTCATATTTGTTCGGAAATACTTCACCAGGCAACTGGTTCCAAATTGTGTCAGGGCGAGGTAAGAAATGCCGTGAAAATCGCAAAATTGTGGACTTCCCATGGCGAAATTGAGCTGCAGGTAGTAAATTGAACAGTTCCTCGAAACACTGCCCGTGATATCTACTTTAAACACCTTTCTGAGTATTAAAACAATATCGCAGGGATCTTTGGTCATAACGAAATAACAGTCGACGGTTTGGGTATTCCAGAATGAACCGAAACCAACAAAAGTTGTTCATGCAATAAGCACTTTGAAGCAAACACCTAACAGCCCGGCGCGTTCCGGCAGCTGTCTTCAAGACCCAGTAATTCCAAGATAAGCCTGTTAACATCTTTGACTACATAATTACTTACGATCAGTGAAAATGTTAGACAAAGGCTAATCCATCGGCAATAAAAATCACGAAGCAAGTTGGATTACATTAAGGAGAAGATTTTACACAAAAATGCGAAGCCGCGAATGTGTAGATACATCTGAACTGAGGGATTAGCACTTACATATAGGTAAGTTAAGGCATTATCAATCCTCATAAAGGAATATTTTTCTACGATTTGTCTTATACCTCTACCAAACGTAAGGATAGAGAACTTGGACCTGCTATTAGATAACTGGAACAGTTACCATGTAAATCACATACGAGTAGAATAAAGTTAACAAATGAGTCAGTCAGTCAGGATGAGAGTGTGTGTGTGTACATTTGCTACTCCATTACGCTGTCACGGCTGAACCGATTTGTATGAAACTTGGAATATAAGGACGGCCCTGGATAAACATAAATATTATATACTTAATGTTGTCTTAGGTTTTCGCGATTATTACACATAGTAATTAAAGAACTTTAAACGGTTTAAATCGCGTATTTTTATCATTATTTTTGTCCCGACGTTTATAAGTGTGTTGTCAGTCACCCCGTGACCACGATCACTGCAAAGTGTTTGAAACGTTGTTGGGACAAAAATAATGATAAATATACGCGATTTAAACCGTTTAAAGTTGTTTAATTACTGTAAAATATACTTTTCACCAATATCTTTTTCCTAATTGTGTACGCGGATGAAAGCGCGGGCGCAGCTTTTATTACATAAAACAATCTGTATTGAGCAGTTTATACCTATAGTATGAAGTAGATACTTACTTAAGTTTTTTAATAGTTGCCACCACACCGTATCATATAACTATATACTTACAGTATATTATTGACCTAATTATTGCTTAATAGCAGAGTAAAACCAGACAAGTAGTAGACTTCAGAACTTTAGTAGAAGCAGTGATGGCTCAGTGGCATTGGCTATGGACTGCCGCGCAGCAGATCCATGGTTCGAATCCCGCCGCGGGCTTGAGCTTCACCGCATGGTGGAAGGGCATTTCGCGAATGCCCGCCTGGCTAGCGACCACCCTCAAGTAGAAAATCTGTCGCCAAGCACCTAACCGTGTGTTCCGGCAGCAGTCTTTGAGAGCCAGTGAAATTACAGGCACATGAGACTTAATAACTATGTCTCAACGGTGACGGGCGCAGTGCAATTCGTGACTTGTGACGAAATACATCTGCTATAGGCAGAGGTTAGTCTACTTAACATCAGGTAGGCCTCGAGCTTGTTCCGTCATAATAACATAAAAAAAAACTTCGAATCCCGTTCGTAGAGCTATCTATCCTCGGCTTGTACGTGTGTGCCCGTATGCACGTGGCACAGCATGCACACTATGACAAATATCTAGCGTATCCAGCCAGAGTGCGTTGATAAGAATATAACTAGCAAAACTGAGCCTTGTGAGGGCTCACGATTATTTTACAACCTAATTCTAGTAGTATCATGTAGATTAAGGTAATACGTTATTGTACAATAACATTCTGTCCAATCAATACAAAATTATTTATGTTAATTTTTAGGGTTCCGTACCCAAAGGGCAAAAACGGGACCCTATTACTGAGACTTCGCTGTCCGTCCGTCCGTCTGTCACCAGGCTGCATCTCAAGAACGATGATAGCTAGACACTTGAAATTTTTACAGATGATGTATTTCTATTGCCTCTATAACAACAAATACTAAAAATAAAATAAAAATTTAAGGGGGGCTTCCATACAACAAACTTGATTTTTTTACCGTTTCTTGCTCGATACTAATAACGGTGACAGGTAGACGCTTTAACTATTCACAGAATATTTAGTTTTATGTTCTCTTCAAATATAATTAATTAAAATAAAATAAATAATTAAGGGGCTCCCATACAATAAGAGGTTTTCGCCGTACCTACCAAGCTCAATCGGACACTGCAAAGTGTCTGTAAGTTGCAAGATTAGGTTATAGATAATGGTACGGAACCCTTCGTGCGCGAGTCCCACTCGCACTTTGCCGGTTTTTTAATGGTTTAAAATGGTTTGACAGATAACACATCTAGATATGAAGTTAATTTACAAATCTATAGGCGTGATAGTTTTTCAGTAAAAGGGGTCACAAAATGTTAGGGATAGAGATAATTAAGAGATGTTTTATTATTATTAACAATCATATAATTCATGTATGTAGGTAGCTACGAATTGATTTGCTATAGTATATCTATACATAATACGATTCGAATCGAATCAAAACGAACGTATATAGGAGTTAAGTTAAACTAATTTTCTGGTTTTACAATGCTATTAGTTACAGTACAGGAAGTTGTGCAGTTAAGAAAATAACCGTTTAAAATGAACGTTCAATTTATTACTTAAAAACTTCTAACTTACAAAAATAATTAATGTATTGAGACCCGTATATATGTGTAGATAATTATGCAGCTGCTTTCTCGACACTACTATTTAGTAACCAAATCTACTCCAATTATCAATTGCTTTTAAATTCTTTAGTTTTAGTTATCCTTACAATTATATATTCTGTGGCTATACAACCATGCAAGTACCCTCTCTCAGTAAAGAATATACCGTATGTGACAGACATTAGAACATATTTTACTACAACAACGTAATTGATACTCTTTTGAAATTTGAAAACCTTAATAAACAATTTATTATACACGAGATCTGTTGCTTCGTCTTCACTGTTGTTTATCCAATAACAAAACGCCTCTGACGTCATCACCCCGCTAATGCGTTGGTTTCATTCGATACCCAATAGAGAATTACATATTCTACCATGGGTCAATGGCCGCAGCATTTACAAACAACAAAGTTACCTTGTAATTACTTGATAATGAAATATTTAAATGTCTTCGACGGAATTTAAACATTCTTTTATTTTGCAGCTATTGGGTTCCTCTAGGATACCGTGCTAGAATGGCAATTGAATTGCATACACACATTATCACATTATAAGGCGGATAATTTTTTTACTCTTGACCGATTTGATATTTTATCTACTAGGCTACTTTTTGACATTTTATCAATATCGTGGCATAGATTTATACAGATTTATAATGAAAATAAATGAATAAATATAGATATAATTTATACATAGTTAAGGCACACTATTATGCGGAAACTTTATTCAGTTTTCACACACATCTATTTATTGACGACATTTAATAATATATTTTATAAACTGACAACATTAAATATGATCATTTCAATAAAACAATATTTTCCAAAAAAGTGTAATGTTGCCAGTCCGTTATTAATCCGGTTTAGTTACTCAGTATCAGTAGGTTTAGGCACTCAGGGTTCCAGAAGTCGGGCTTAGTCTTCGACCGTGTGTGGTTGTGCTGCCCGTAGTGTTTCAACATATTTCGTTGATCTTCTTCACCAATGTTGATTACAATAGAACGCTCTTTTCACAGCAGAAAGCTTTTTAATACTTACTATAAAATGTATAAATTTACTCACGTTATAACATCTTATAGAATACCTACTTTTTACAATATTTTTGTAATATAATTATCTTCTAAACTGGCGAAATATAATTTCTAGAAAATGGTATTACCAAAACGCTTAGGGCCTGATTCAGAATATTCGAGCAAGTTCCTCTGTTATACTACCCAGAACATTATTAATAAATAAAACACTATCTTTGCGTTCCAGTCGTCGATTTAGCCTATCCATCGGTTAAAGCTTGAAACGCGCTGCATGTTAACTGTCATTTTTATCAATCAGTTATTTTATGTTCTGGGTAGTATAACCGGAACCTACTCGAACATTCTGAAACAGGCCCTTAGTCGTAAGTGTTGCAAGTATCACTATCTGTTTTTATTCCAATTTAATGCCTCAGTAACAGTAGGCACTTACCACCGCGGGCTCCAGAAATTTAGCGGAGTCTTCAGCCACGTGGAGTTAAATGCCACCTGCAGGGCTTCCAACATTCGTTGATCTTCTTGGCTAATGTTGTATACAATATTAAAGCTTTTTTGCTGTTAGGTACGCTTTTTACCACAATCTCACGTGATGGTAAGATGAAGTGGTCGAAGGTGTTAGCAGGCTTAACCTAGAACTAGACTAGAAGAGACCTTTTTGTTGGAATAGTGGTTTTTATACAACGATTTTAAAATAACTGCTATTCCTAGAATTTATTCTATTCCTTTTTTATGCCTGATAGGTTAGCGTTTGACCACTATCTCACCTGATGGTAAGTGATGATTTGGTTGAAGATGTTGTACAGGCTAACGTAGAAGTACTGGCTCTCAAGGACAGCTGCTGGAACACATCGTTAGATGCTTGGCGACAGATTTTCTACTTGAGGGTACCTAGCCAGGCGGGCATTCGCAAAATATACCACCATGCTGTAACCACTGCCATCCTAAGACAACAACCGGGACCGACAGCTTAACGTGCCCTCCGAAGCACGGAAGCGCTCAGTAGTGGTCACTAGCGGTCACCCATCCAACTCCTGACCGCGCGCGACGTTGCTTAACTTTGCTGATCGGTTAAGAATAACTAAGTAAACTTCGCTACGAGCGCTTCAAAATCTTTAATATTACTAGACCTTTTTGTTGGAGTAGCGGTCATTTTATACATTGAATATTAAATCTATGTATAAAATGATTCGCAGTTAGTTAGAAAACTATTTTTCGCCGACATTTTAGTATATTTTTTATATTGACAATGTTTATTTATTATACACTCGAGAGCAATGAATCCGGGTCACTTAAAGAATGTTAAAAATCTCGGAAACTAAAAATGATAGGTTAATGCAATAAATTGTATTTAATAGACAATGTAATACTCCTTAAATGAAAGTAAAAAAAATATGAGTCACCATACATTTTATTAACACAAAATTACATAAAGAAAAAAACTGCTGATCTCTCCTTAAAACAAAAATAGGAAACATGAAATTTTTGAACTTTATTACGATTTTCTTGAATTTTAATACTTCGTATTGCCTCCTCGTGCTTCCATTACTGCGTTTACGCGGTTTGGCATGCTGTACACCAAGTTCCTTATACGATTTTGGGGAATATTCTCCCATTCCTCTGTGAGAGCAATTTTGAGCTCACGAAGCGTGATTGGGGGAGGGTTTCGTTGTTTTACGCATCTGCCTAGCTCGTCCCAAGCATGCTCGATCGGGTTGATATCCGGGCTGCGCGCTGGCCACTCCATACGAGTAATGTTCATCTCTTGAAGGTAGTCATTCACAATCCTACCTGTATGAGGTCGGGCATTGTCATGCATAAATATAGCATCCTCACCTAAATTGACCATAAATGGACCAACGTGATCATTGAGGATTTCTTCCACATATCTTACGCTAGTTAAAGAGCCGTTTTCTATGATCACCAGCTCTGTGCGACTTTCAGAAGAAATTCCGGCCCACACAAGTACAGACCCACCACCGTAGGCTACTTTTTCTTCGATGCATGCTTGCTTGAATCTTTCCCCTGGTCTGGTTTTGATGAAATTTGGTACAGACATAGCTAATATAGGATTAAAATTTAGGCTACTTTTTATCCCAAATACTGTATGTATTCCCGTGGGTTGATATTTACCATATATACATTATTAGCTATATTTGATTCACGATCAGTATTTTAAGCAATAATAATCGACACTTGTTAATGCACCCTCGATTTGTTCCCAAGCAACAAGATACCTGTAGGCCCAGCTAATAATATTACCGTTCGCATCAGTTTTTCCATCTGCCACCACATGGGTGACGTATTTAGAGGTCATTGGGAATAATTATTACTAGTACTGTTTTATTTCCCAACTACGTAGAATAATTGATTAATTAAACAAATCATTACAGAATATTTGATTAATTAATCAAATCATTACATTATATTTGATTAATTAATCAAATCATTGCATAATATTTGATTAATTAATCAAATCATTACATTATATTTGATTAATTAATCAAATCATCACATAAAAATTTAGTAATCATCAATTATTTCTAACCTATTAAATATGTGATATTTTCCAATAATGTATTTCTATTGTTGTTCTATTATTAGCTTTGCTCTTTGTTATAGGAATGTAATCTATCAGTTTTCTTCCCGTTTTTTACCCCATATTTTTACAATATCTCCTGTTGATAAGTAAAGAAGTGGTCATACAATTTTTTAAATTAACATGGGATCGGTTCAACATATTAAATAAATACACGTTATTGTGATATAATGGTGTTATTTTGGGATACACTCTGTGTCTTCCATCGTGCTTGTAGAGCATAAATTTTGATTCGTCGGAGAACATAACTTTTGACCAATCTTCAATACTCCAATTTACGTGGCTCTGGGCATATCTTAGTCTCGAAATACGATGCCCACGCTCCAGTTTAGGGCCGTTTGCAGGTCTAAGGGGTTTTAAGTTAGATTCAGCAAGCCGACGTCTTACTGTCCATGCACTTGGGTTACTTCCTCCGAGGCGTCGAAACTGATTGGTGAGTTCAGTTCCTGTGAGAAAGCGATTTCGAAGCATGGTGTTCACCAAGTATCGGTCTTCTCGTGCTGTGGTACACCTGGTTCTGCCCGTTCCTGGTCTGCGTAGGTTAGAACCAGTTTCTTCGTAACGTCGGAGAACTCTTTGTACTGTTGACAGCGACACACCGACAGTCCTGGCTGTATCGCGCTGACTCCGGCCGGTTTCCAGCATTGTAAGTATTCTGGTGCATTCTTCAGGCGTAAGCGACATAATTTCAGCTTGAATAATGAATATAGAGCACTATCAACATGGTTTATGTACCCACATAAATGACAGATTACAAACAAAAGCAAAACCAAATGCTGTAATTTCGTAGTTCCATCTTCGAAAGTGGCCCTTTTTCAAATTTGATTTTTTTATGATATAACTTTACAATAACTAAGAAGTTTTAATACCTTCATTTAAGGAGTATTACATTGTCTATTAAATACAATTTATTGCATTAACCTAGCATTTTTAGTTTCCGAGATTTTTAGGATTCTTTAAGTGACCCGGATTCATTGCTCTCGAGTGTAGAAATTATTCTATAAAAGAGTACTTTCTCAAAACTTTTATTTAGTTTCAAGTATTATTATCCGTTATTCATCCGGTTGAGTTCCTCAGTATCAGTGGGCACGTGCCACCGCGGGTTCCAGAAGTTGGGTGGAGTCTTGGGGCGCGCGGGGTTGTGCCGCCCGCGGTGCTTCGAACATTCGTTGATCTTCTTCGCCAACATCACCGGGTCGTTCTTGTACAACTCACCGAAGAACTGCGGGGGAATTAATTGATATTTCATGGAAGGAACTGAGAAAGACTGGGCTTTGTCTAAATACAGTTATAATGGTTACTTATATATATATAACTAAGCAAAACCGGATTTTAGAACAAACTTCTTTAGCCACTTGACTTTACTAAACATAGGACAAGTGAAAGTAAGTTGGAAGGGGAGGACCGAGACGAACGTTCCGAAAACAGATTGAAGACGTTCTGAAAAAGGGCCAGGTCAAGAGTACCCTATAAACCGACACTTATGTAAGTGATTGATGAGTGTAGATAAAGGGAAAGAGATATGTAAGGATCGCAGTAGGTGGAAATCCGTGGTCTCTGCCTATCCCAACGCGAAAGAGGCGTGATTTTATGTAAGTGTGTTGTATAGCCACTCACATTCTTGCATTCATCGCAGCTCCATCCCTGCAGGTTGCGTTTGTCAGCTTTCTTCCTCGCAGCCGGCTCTTTGTAGATAGGCTCTACCAACTCCGGTATTTTCCTAAAAACACACAACAATACTTTACTTTGCAGAAATCTACATTGTTATAAGCAAGGAGCGTGAACTCTCTTAAAGTAGAATAACGGGGTGATCGTAATTTTATATTGAAAACTCATCGCGAATTAAACTGTATGTTACCTACCTAGGGTAATTTCCATTAGTCGCTAAGAACGTTAATTTCGATAATTTTGATCACATTGCGTCTATGGTTGGGAACACGTGATCGTTTGTAACTGTCATCCCCGTTCCATTTTTGGATAAGAACGCTAAGAATGCCACTAAAATTTGCCACTTCTGTCACTTTTGACATTAGATGTAGCGTTTAAGGCGAAAATAACGCCAAGACCCATGTGGAAAACTTTTTGGGAGTGTGATCGTTTTTAGCGAATCTCACGCAAATGGTACGCACCCCTAGTAAGGTAGAGACAAATTACTTAGCATTCTGTGGATCCACCGTGCGAGTGCCCGGTACATAGCGTTGCAGAGGAAGTGGTTCTAGTCAGAGAGCGCCTGGGATTTTCAACCCAGAGAGTACGATTAAGGCATCGTAAAGGGATTTACGATGTTAATATTATTTACAAAATCACAACGAAATGATAAAAAATCCATGAGTATCTCCCATTTTTTCAATGGGAGGCCATAAAAGGATTATGATAAGTTAGTAATCCATGGACAACAAACTATTAACATTTTATTGACTTAATACTGCCGATGGTGTCAACTTGCCTTTTCATCATAAATACCGTTATATTCTCATTTTAGAGTGACGTTGGCTGAGTGCTGGGCCAAAAGAATTTAAGGCTGTTATTTCAGGAGAATGTTGTAATGTCTATGGCCACAGGTTTGGCGTTAAATGCTAAATGAAACAGTTGTTGACGTTGTAGCTATTTTCAGTATCCATTGCACTTGATCATGAAAAACAACACGAGTTTTCGAGACTATTATTTATATAATCGATCAAAACAATCGAAATTGATACCATAAATGTCATGATATGATAATGAGTTAATACGCGAATTATGATCATAGATATACAGTAGATCACGTAGTCACCAAACCAAAGTACAGCAGTTTTCGAAGCAATGATGGCGGAGCGGTAATAGCTATGGACTGCCGTGCCGCAGTACCCTGGTTCGATCCCCACCGCCGGCTTGAGCTTCACCGCATGGTGGAAGGGCATTTTGCGATTGCCCGCCTGGCTAGCTACCACCCTCAAGTAGAAAGTCTGTCGCCAAGCACCGAAAGGTGTGTTCCGGCAGTAGTCCTTGAGAGTTAGTGAAATTACAGGCATAATGAGACTTAACAACTATGTCTCAATGTGACGGGCGCAGGGCAATTCGTGACTTGTGATGAATTGCAACTGTTATAGGCAGAGGTTAGTCCACTTAACATCAGGTGGGTCTCAAGCTTGTTCCGTCACAAAAACATAAAAAAAAGCAAACAAAACGTAAACTTGCGTTTCTTCAACATCTTCCGCGTTCGTGTATACTGTAAAAGTTACCCCAGCGGGAAAATCTGAAATCGTCTTCGTTTACCATACCGCACGGAGAACAAGAATAACTTCGCAATGCAGTTTTGTTTTGCAGGATAATAAAGAGAATGATTATTTGTAATAAAAAAGGATGTGCCTACATATTATATTTTCCAATATTTGGTGTTCGTCATATGAAATTGGTAACTAAAACGATTAAAACAACGACTCGATGCCCGCCCGGAAATGATTAGGTTAAGACCCTGACAGTTCGCCAATAAGAATCAGACCTGACTTTAGATGCGATCTACTTTCACATGTTTGACTTCTTTACCAACATATACTGTGCCTGAAGCGACAAAGCGTTCGAGTTAAACATTTGGGAAATGAAGTTTCGTGAACAAAATTCGTATATATGCCCTATTTATGGTTTTCTACAACCATCTCAATCGTTCGATTAACTAAATATCTTTAATCAAAACAGAACTTTTATATCGAAGAACAGCGCGGCGTTCATGTTTAAAGTATTATTTTCTCTAAATTTCTTGCATTTTGAACGGAGGAAGGAACGATCATTTATTGCCCGTGGTCCGATTGCGGAGTTCTACTGAGGTTCCAGCAATGATTTGGGCAAATATTGGTCGAGCTAGATTTTTTCTCGATGCTCATGGAACAACCTTTATATAGCTACTGTCAAAATGTGAGAATTATAGCGATGTTTTTAAGTGGTAAAATATATTCTGAATTGAAATCGGGGTCATTACGTAGTTACATACATACATAAAATCACGCCTCTCTCCCGTAAGGGTAGGCAGAGACCACGGATATCCACTTACTACGATCTTTACATATCTCTTTCGCTTCATCTACACTCATCAGCAATCCTTTCATACATAAGCGTCGGTTTAGGGTACTCTTGACCTGGCCTTTTTTCAGAACGTTTGCCTAGGTCTCCCCCTTCCAACACTTCTGTTCACTTGTCCCATGTATACCCGTTTAGTCATTTTCATTTCATTCATTCTCTCGAAATGTCGAAACCATCTTAACATATCTTTCTCGATTTTTGTCACTACATCCTCATTTACACCACATCGTTCCTTCATCACACTATTCCTTATCCTATCACTCCGTTTGACTCCAATCATGCTCCTCAATGCTCTCATCTCCACTGCATTTATTCTACTTTCATGCTTCTTCTGTCATACCCAACTTTCACTACCATAGATTAGTATCGGAACCAACAATCCCCCATGAACAGCCAGACGAGTCTTTTTAGACACCTTCTGACTGTTCAGAAACGCGAGCAATGCTCCGTTCAACATGTTTCCAACGTTCACTCTCCTTTCTATATCACTTTCTCACGCTCATTACGTAGTTACACAACAGTAATTTAGTAATCACTAGTCTATGGCTTAGCTTGTAGAAAATTTATTATTTATAGTTAAATCTGTCACATTTACAGATATCCAAGATTGGGCCAATTCAAAAGGTAGTAAAATTTTGGCTAGACAGAGCATAATTAGTTCTGACAGGTCGCCCTGAACGGGTATGATCAAATTAACCTCGACTGGAGTGCTGGAACGGCGTGTATCCACGATTAGAGCAAAATTTACCTTGGCCGAAGGAGTGCAGGATTGTATGGTCTCTCTCGATTAGTCTCTGGTCGATTAGCTTCATGTTGAACTGTCACGTTGCAGTGGTGCAGTGTTCAAACCCTAATTTCAACATTGGTTTGTTTACCGGTAAAAAGTTGCTAGTCCCGTAACTTATTGCATGGCGTAACGTTTCACGTTTTTAAGTGTTACACTGGTCAGAAATCTCAGATCAGGAAACAAGGGAGGTAGGTAATGGGGGCGTGACACGTGCGAACGCATCTGGCCTAAATCTGGCTTGTTTGCAAGTAAAGCATTGCGCGCTTAGTACAATTCAACAAACGAATCAGTTCTTCTGATGATGCAATGGATCAGTGGTTTAACAGCTGTATGTGGGTGTAACTAATAACTAACCGTAGCTACAGGCTGAAGTGGAAACCTATTTTTGCACGTGTACGATTAGTTAGTGTGCGTATGTATGCCATACTTAGTGTTTTTATTGATGTGAGAGTGAAATGAGTGGGAGAAACGCGGCGACACTTTCAAGTAAACAAACACGGACTGAAGGCAAATCTCTCTATTTCTCTGATCTGTGTCAGAAATCATTCGCTTCCTAGCTTCCTTTCCTCGTGTTGATGGTGGCTGCCATAATTAGTGCGTGGCACCAAAAACACGAAGAAAGAAAAACATTAATAAGTCTAACGTCCAGTGGAGTTGTGTTGTTGACAGAGGCAAACAATATTCTTATCTTGTATATAAAAAAAAACATATGTTACTTACTTTTTGACATGATCTACTGCGGCCGACCTGACGTTAGGCTCAGGGCGTAGAATGGACATGCTGGACTCTGCATCGTGCTTCGGAGGCGTGTTCATTACGTTGATGTTCTCTGCTAGGGGCCGCTTTGTGGGGCTGGAAATATAAATACATGCTTTATTTTATACTGGGTTTGAATTGAGTTAGCGTTTGTTTCAAAATATGTTTTTGTCTGTATGCGTGAAGAGATAGGTAAGTAAGACAATTATCTGAGTAAATTCAGATATTTGATAATTTTGTTATTTTAGCTTTAACAATTTTTTTGAAAATTAATGCAGGGTGGTAGTTTATAGGGTAGAAGACGGCATTTAAGACCGGATTTTACAACAAGGCCGTATAAATAATTACGAATTGGGGTTCAACATGTGTTAGAAGGTTAAATGTTTTTAGGGTTCCGTACTAGAAAACGGGACCTTATTTTATTAATAGGTAGCCAATTGAAAGACGAATCTTTATAGGGTTACTAATAGGGTAAAGGAATTCTTAAAGAGATTAATTTTATATGAAAAAAAACATAGGACATGTTTAGGCTGAATTTGTGTATTTTTTATAAACCAAATACTACAAACTATGTACAACACTACTAGCTACCACAGCGGAAGCTTTTAATGCGCTAAAAGTGCTAAATAGCTTTACTTGAACAGATTTGTAGTAAAACTTATTTTATTTGTAGCAGTTAAAAATTTAAATGTTAATCTTGATCACATTATCAAGAAATAAAAGTACGATACACGTTTCTTTCAAATTTTCTCGATATAATAAAATTCCAAAGTTGACTCTAAAGTAAGCTTATTACGAAAACATCTTTAAATTTACTTATTTACGTATGAAAATAAATTAATAAAATAGCAAAACCTTATCAAGAGGGACAAGAAAAGTAATATTTTCGATTTATGTTACTAGCTTTTGTTATTAAGCTTACTTTCGGATTTTACATAAACTGATTGCGATTTCACTATCGCTGCCTCTCTTTCACTCCTACGCAGTCCGATAAAGACAACTTTTCAGCATTTGACAGCGTCTTAAGCAACAACATAAGAGCCATTGCTGGCCCACTGACAGTTGACAGTGTGTCGACATGACCTATAAAAAGAGGTTAAGGATATATAATAGAGTAAGGTGGGTTAACAATAAAGTAGAGGACATTCACGGTAAATACAATGATAATGGTTACTTAGAGTCAAAATTGTATGGGTCGAAGTAGATGTAGATAATCGAATATGGTCAATAGGTAGTGTAAATTGAAATGTTTATATTAATGTAATATTAATTGTGAAAGAATATGAATTTTTATATCAAATGTAAGATAAAATTTAAACAAGACCAAAGTAAACGCTGAAGCCATGGGAAATAGCTAGTTATTGATAAAGTTATAGTAGGTATAGTTTTTACTACCTGCATTGCTTTTTCATATGCTCTTGTTCGAGTTGCTCAACGTGGTGTAGAAGCGAGATGCTAGAGTCCGTTACGCCGCCTTCGTCGAGCGCATCTGCCTGCATCTTAACTGGCGTTTTGTTCTCTTCCTTAAAGCCATTTCGTAATCTGTGTTGAGTAAATAAATACATATACAAGCTAGTTGAACAGACACATATTTTGGATTTTAAAATTGTTAGGTTTGCAATAACGCCTGCTATGCTATGCTATATGATAGGAAAAATTTAAGTCATGTGATTCGAACCCGCACATGACTTAAATTTTTCCTATCGTATATTTGTGATTTTGTAATGTAATCCGCATAGCAGGCGTTATTGCAAACCTAACAATATTAAAATTATAAGGTTGCGTCATCATTTACAAGTATAAAACCAATTGCAAAATTGGTCTTGTTTGTAGTACAACGCAAGTGGTACTATAGATTTCGCTCCATCCCAATACGATGGTTAAATAAGGATAGGAAAGATTCGAGTTATGACGTCATGTCATGTTAGCTCAATTGGTTAGAGCATACTCCAGCTCAAGGAGTGGATGGAAGCGGGTTCGAATCCCGAACATGACTAAAAAAAAAATTAAAAAACCTGTCGTGTATTTGTGATTTTGTAACATATTTTGGAGTTATTAAGATTTAGAACTCAGGTTATTTTGATTTGCCTTTGAATGCGATAGGTGTCCCTCACAACGGCACTACAGCGAGCGGCATCTATCGAGGCTTTTAAAAGATAAATACACAGTAAAGATTCAACCATTAGATGGCTTTAAAAGCGACGAATACCCAGTCGTATTCCGTTCCTATTCTGATACCAGTGTAATTAAAAAGGCAATCGCTGTGCATCGCTATATTAGTTTTATTCAAGATATATACGTACACGGCTTGTGAGCAGTCGGCGGCGGCGCGACGCAAGAATAGGTATAACAATGTGTACAGTATGTATCCTAGTTCGATTCCCGTATTTTTTACACTAAATATTATGTCATGCTTAGAACAAATGTACTTAGATTCTCTATTTGAATATTTATACAAATATGAAATTAATATATACTAATAAGATTATCTGAAATCTGTCACCAGGCAACAACTGGTGTGTTGCGGCAAGTAGACTTTGAGGTCAATATAGGAGAAACCAGAAATTTACCTAGCTACGTCCGAGAGGTCAGTCTACGTCGGAGGCCCGCCATTTATAATAGTGTCCCTAAGTGTGCGAGATGCACATGTTGAAGTCTTGGCTATTGCAAGATTTATACTATAATATTAATGACTTCCTAAAATTATCTGACATTTAATTGAGTTGCAGTGAAAATAATGTTATATTTCTTTTTTAATGTAATGATCAATTTATCAGATATTCATTATAATTATTTCAATGTATGAAATTCAAACTCAAAATCATTTATTCAATTTAGGCGTCTACGACGCTCTTATGAAGGTCAATTACAAATTTTAGTATTGAAATATTATCTTTTTGTGTTAGATATTTATGATATTTTATTTTATTTTCAGCTAAAGAGTTCCTGTATCATTAACTGAAAATAAAACTGGGCACATGAGCGTATGCGTATTGCATACTTTGTCTTCTTGTATACTATTTATCTTATGACATTGGTGTCATCAATAAATAATTTGTATAGATATTTGAATGAATGACGTTTTGCTGCCTAAAGGCTTATGTCCAATTGGGTGATGACATAAGAATAATTACAAGTCCAGGCATACTTTATTGGCAAGACAAATTTTTTTGCCTCCTGGAAGTTCTGTATATTCTGAGCGACTTTTCCCAGTGACAGGAAATGTATATGAACAAAAACGTAACAGAGTCCTGTCTGATATCGCAGAAACCTTGGTGTTTTTGCGCCGGAATCAGCCCGTGGTAAATTTTAAATACCAGTAGGTAGGTAGTAAGATTTCAATCAACACGTAAATAAACAAAAATAGTGATTTTATGGATATAATTATTTCACTGTTTAGTTTTCAAAATCCTAAAGTTAAGAAAATAGAAAACGATTATTATTAAGAAATAAACAAATGGATGCACACAACAAAAAAAGACAAACTGTTTTTGTCTTTATTTTACAGGTTTTATACAAAACAGCTGAGTTAGAATATTCGGCATTTGAACAAAATTTCGACCGAACATCGAATTACGGTCCAATCTCTAGAAGTCCGGTTAAACCGATTGTGAAACGAAATTTCGCCCATCCTTAGTATTTTACTTAAGTTTAGTTCATTCAGTTTAGGTCACGAGTGAACTCCAGTGACTAGGTAATGCAAGCCGAGCAAAAACATTTGATATATTTTGTTAAAAGTTGTAGAATTCCCCGGCGAGTGACGGGCCTGGTCCATTATATTGCAGGGGAAGGAACCTCTGGGGGCCAACTCCCATCTCTTAATTCAGTCTTATTTTAATCTTAAATTAACAATTTTAATTCTCACTACCACACATCACTATAGTAAACTTACATTAGAACTTCAACGTGAGAGCGAGCTGCATTAATTGGATCAAGTCATTTGTGCGATAGAGATAACATTATTGTTTCGTGACGGCCACGGTACGAATCTTAGTATCAATATTTTAAACTTGAAGTAATGACGTTCTTGTTCTATAATATTTTTTTAACGATGGGAGTTGGGGCCCTGGTAGCGGCTGGGGTTCCTTTTTTTTTTTTTTTTTTTTTGCCAGATAGGTTTGCCTTTGACCACTATCTCACCTGATGGTAAGTGATGATGTGGTCGAAGATGTTGTTCAGGCTTACCTAGAAGTACTGGCTCTCAAGCACAGCTGCCGGAACACACCGTTAGGTGCTTGGCGACAGATTTTCTACTTGAGGGTGGTAGCTAGCCAGGCGGGCATTCGCAAAATGCCCTACCACCATGCTATAACGACTGCCATCCTAAGACAACAACCGGGACCGACGGCTTAACGTGCCCTCCGAAGCACGGAAGCGCTCAGTAGTAATGTCACTAGCGGTCACCCATCCAACTCATGACCGCGCGCGACGTTGCTTAACTTTGCTGATCGGTTGAGAACAGCTAAGTAAACTTCGCTACGAGCGCTTCAAAACCGGTTCCTTACCGGGAATGTGAGTAATGTTGCGTACATAATTCGTCTCAATTCTAAATCTTAATGTATAACATATAATATTTATTTACCTGTTACCATACTGTTGTAATATATTGATTGACTCCTCTATTTCAGCATTTGTCTTGTCTTTACAAATATCTTGGTTTTCGTCGTGTTTAGCAACAATCTCTTCCTGTTTGGTAATATTACCTTCGTGTTTGATAATTTTCTCTTTGCGTTTGGTAATATCCTCTTCGAGTTTGATCACATTTTCGGTTCTATTCTTTAGGCTTAATGGTGGCTTCTTAAATTTGTTTGGGCTCGGCTTTGAAGCCGTTTTCAAGCTGTGAAAGAATTGAAATCATGTTTATTTTTAAATTGATCGAATAAGTGCCTGGAGCGATAACATTTATACATATGTGTATATGTGGCGATGTGTATAGGTTGTTAGAAATATTTAGCCTAATGTTTCGTGCACGCACGGAATTAATATAATTATGCGTGGATATTTGAGCTCTCCAGTCAAGGTGGCACCCGCGCATGGCTTCGTGTTTCTTGCCAATTGAGCGTAAAATGTCGTGCGCGGTGAGGTATTGTGATGATTGTATGCCCAAATGAGTGAATTCAGATAGTGAAACATCCCGTTCATTTTCAGGAAAGACTACATTTCTTAGAATATAACTGTCATATAAGAAGTGTAGTACGCGCAAGAAATTTCACGCCAAATTGGCAAGACGTAAAATATTTTGGGCCTTGTATGCCAAATTGAACAAGCATCGAGGTCGTTGACGACGTTGCATGCGCCGAATTAAAACTGGTCAATGCTGTAACATATAAATTTGGATTTAATTTTGCCTTTCTATTTTACTTGCGGCTTCCAATCGAACTTGCGAAAGTCTCATTCACAAATGTTTAGAATACAACATTTTTCACCTCGTGTGGCATTCGACGCCACGACCCCCGGTTTTCTGTAACGCACCGGGTGCCTTAACTACCGAGCTATTGCGAAAGTCTTCTTTAAAGTCACGTCCATGGTATGATTTGGAACTACTGCTTAGTCAAACTAGTACTGCTTAGGAAATCAAGGTATGATTTGGAAAAACCATTTCCTTTTTTTGGCACTACTGCTTAGTTGCTAAGGGGAAATTTAGAGGGGATTTCGGGCTCAGCCGGAAATACGTAGCAATGATAGAATAAACTCTCACAGGCCAACCAGCCTTCAAACGCCACAGGAACCAGCCTTTCTGACTATAACAAATTGGGCGTCGTTTTTAAGAAAAATGTGATCTGAATGAATATCACCATAGGTAATCTGATTTCACCATCCATATTCTATGCCAGATGACCAGATAGAGGGCAATCATTACATGGTCTGTGAGATGTTGGGAACTTCATCAGTGCATAGAGTACGAGCAGATACTTACAATGTAATTTACTCATCATTTATCAATTATCATGCTTATGCGTTTATTTTTTGATAGTTGTATTGTAACCAAAGTTATCTTTAAAACAAATGAAAAGGAATATTTTAGGCAAACGAGGACACCATCGGTATTACTATTGTAAAAAAAATATCTATCACTTTTGACTTTTCCACGTCGAATGCATTGTGCAGAAATAGCGGTAAAACTTTGGTAAAAAAATGGTTACACGATATTTTTCATACGGGTGCTGATTCATTAGGCTCCTTGGTATTGTGAGTTCATGGTTTATAGTCTAAGTTAAGAGTTAGATAGTCTACAAATACTTACATAGAAAAGTTTGTAGGCCCACTGGTTGGTGATGGTAGTATAGTATCATCATTCTCTATGGACTCTTTTTTGATCAAGGCCTAGAATAAAAATTAAATGTGTCATTTTATTTTCTAAATACGATGAAGAATGTCATGGGAAGTATGGCAGGATAGTGAAAATGTATGTCTGTAGTATCTGCCAAAACCTTTATGGGGCGTAATGTACAATCCTTATGTGTACAATATTACATAACTTCAATTTTTAAAGGACAATTTAATAAAGACATACCGACGGTAAAAAAAAAAGGACAATTCAACCATGTATTTTTCGCCGCACCTCATTCACACGACTACTCGCTAGCTTGCCCCGAATTGCGGCAATGCCGATACGGTGTCGTTGGTTAGTGTGCATTTTAGTATTGAGTTTCATACAATAAAGAATACTGAAACGTCTCGAGTTCAGCTTGAGTCTTGAGGCGAATCCAAGCCGATACTGTGCCGGATGGATTTGTGTGCGCCAATCAAATATCTAAAGTATGGCAACCGCGCCGCTGAACAGAGCGCCTTTTTGGGCTTTATATTTACCATATTATTAATAAAGAAGAATACTAATTTAGGTGCAACGTTTTCGCTACAATTAATCGTATGGTGATATCGTCTTCTAAAACTAACAAATAGAGAAAAAATATTACTTTTTTGTGTTTTTAAACCAATATCAGTCATATGGCGGTTTCAGTTCATGCTCTATGTACACTTTAATGTAAGTCGTCCGAGCTTTAATTTACGACGCGACGTAGCAAGATGGCGGTTACTACTTAGCCTGAAGCGTAGCGCTTATATTATTTTTAGAGCTCAATAAGTATGTCAAATGCATTATTATGGCAATATATATTTTAAAATGTTGTAGACCCTATTCTTACCTGTATAAATGGTTCATCCTTTTGCGCTGTTTCAGGTGAGCATGTTAAGTCCACAACGTTAGTATGCTTAAGCTTGACTAAGTTTAATCGAGATTGACGCAGTCTGCCGCTCCCGGATTTATTTCTACTTGGGGTAGGATAAATCAGTTTGATCGCTTTGGACTCTGATGTAGGCCTAAAAAGATGAATAGGTAAAGAATATACATTTCCGAATTTTATTTACTGCCTTTTTTTTGAAGCGCTCTCAGCTAAGTTTGCTTAGCTGTTCTTAACCGATCAGCAAAGTTAAGCAACGTCCGCCGCGGTCAGGAGTTGGATGGGTGACCGCTAGTGACATTACTACTGAGCGCTTCCGTGCTTCGGAGGGCACGTTAAGCCGTCGTCGTTCCCGGTTGTCGTCTTAGGGTAGCAGTCGTTACAGCATGGTGGTAGGGTATTTTGCGAATGCCCGCCTGGCTAGCTACCACCCTCAAGAAGAAAATCTGTCGCCAAGCACCTAACGGTGTGTTCCGGCAGCTGTCCTTGAGAACCGGTAATTCTAGGTTAGCCTGAACAACATCTTCGACCACATCGTCACTTACCATCAGGTGAGATAGTGGTCAAAGGCTAAAATATAAATCATAAAAAAAAAAAAGTTATGGTCAGGGAAATACTAATAATTCTTCCCTCCACCAACCTCCAATAAACTACGCAGTATTGTCAAAAGTTTGGTAACATTTTTTTTTTTTTTTTTATGTTCATATATTATATCTAAACTGAAGCCATTTTAAAATGAGTAATTTAAACAGAGATGACATATACGCATAGTTGTAAATGTACAGTGTGATTTTTATGCAATAAATATATTTGTATTGTAAGCACTTACCAATCATCAGGGCACTTTTTCTTGTCCTTTTGGTCACTAACTTTTGTTGAAGCAATTTTTATTTTTCTTGTATGTATAATTGGACTAGTTCGCCCAGTAGGTGTTCCATCAATTTCACACACAGATTCCTCTTTGTATGATACATCTTCAGTTATTGATATATCTTGATCTTCTTTAATATTACTAGTTGGTGTGGTTTTTGTGCAGCTACTGGTACTTGTATTTGGATTTTCTTGAGATGGAGATGAAAGAGGTGACACCTCTCCGAATAGTATTTTGAAGGCATCTGATAGAAAGTTAAAGTTTTTGGTCTCACTCAACTTTGTTAGTACTGATGCTGAAAAGAAACAAATTTTGTTAGACAATGCAGATGATACCTAAATTTAAACCGATATTGCCGATATTATGTATGTTGTCTCAACTTTATCGAAAATAATTAATTTTAACATCACACAATGCTTTTAAGTTTTTTTATTATTGCAAGTTTTTGTTATACAGTAAAAAATATGGTATAATCAAAAAATTTTGTGAATTTCCCCATGAGTGTATTATTATGTGACCAACACCTACGTATATACAGAAGCCATGGGCCATGGACTTGTGAGACAGCACTGGATCCAGATTCTTTGGTCTTTTTTCATTCATTATTTTCTATCATACTTGTGGCACATCCATTATATATTAATATACGGCGTTTTTTTTAATTTGGATCCGTACCGTTTCCTTGAGATCAAATTTATTATAATATATAGAAAATAATTAAATTTACTTGATATGTTAAATTATGTAACTACCTATGTTAAAATAAATTTATTATTGTCAAATACAATGATGTAAATTCAAGAATTTTGCAGCAATATAGAATATTTATATGAATCTTTCAATGTAACATATTATATATACTTACAATTAAATTATGTACTAATAAAAAAACAAGTAAATATGTCTAATAAAAAATATCAAATAAATAGCTTATTTAAAATCCTTTCAGTATATTCAATAAATTTTTATTTATAATATATTTTATTTATTTATGTTTTATTTATATTTATATATAAGTATATTAATGTATATCTAAATATATAGTTATATATATTTATTTATTCATATAACGCATCTACATACACTTTCTTGCCAGGATTTTTTTGATTTTAAGTTAGTTAAAGTTTGTTAGATGTTTAATATTGTGGAACCACCGAGTTGCCTTATCTTATGTAATCTCTGGGTGAATGGGTTGACTGGAAGAGATCGCTTTGAGCGATAAGACCGCCCATTGTAGCACTAAGTTTTATTATTTGTTTGTATTAGTTGTATAAAATATGGTGTGACAATAAAGAGTTTATCTATCTATCTATATTTTATTGTACTTATTTATTTTTAAAACCATGCCCTGGTTTTAGGTGTTGCCAAGTCTATCTATCTTTCAAATCTGCGTCATTAGCATCATGGTCTAAGATATTATTGTATCATGATTAGCATTACTTACAAATTGATTTGACAATATTATGATTGGATAATGCGGAGATAATAATGTGTAAGCAGGTCTTTATTTTTTAGTAACATTCCTTCCTTTTTCTCATGTATCTATTGAAAAAATAGAGAAACTAGCACGATTTTGTTTATTTTAAAATGTTGTTTTGTTGAACTTGTTATCTTTAAACCATTTAATTTTTATAGTCCTGATGGACCTTTTCTGATATTTCTTGACTTCCTGTACCCCATATTGTAATTGCATACCTTATAGTTGAATGTATGCATCAGACCAATAAGAATGCTTCTTTATTCAATCTAGTTTCTTGTATATAATGCATAGGTTAGATATTTTCTTACATTTTATTTCTATGTGTGACTTATGGTGTAATCTATGGTGTATTATAGGAATATATTTTCTGTTACAATTAGATTTCTAACAAAAAGCCTTGAATGATGCTGCATTACTGGACTTATGTTAGCATTTAGTATAATACCATTATCATCACACCTTCTTTAAGAATATCTATAATTAAATATATATTAAGACGCTATCAAATGCTGATTTTTTTTCGGACTACGTAGGAGTGCAAGACAGGCAGCAATAGTGAAATCGCGATCAGTTTTTGTATAACCTGAAAGTACGCTGAATAACACAAAACTATAGTAACGTATATCGAAAATGTAACTTTTCTTGTCCCTATTGATAAGGTTTTGCTATTTAATTAATATATTCATACACGTCATAATTAAGATATTTACGTTACAAGCTATATTTAGAGTTAACTTTGCATTTATTCGAGAAAATTTTAAAGAAACGTGTTTCCAACTTTTCTTGGCATTAGATAATGTGATCAAGATTAACATATAATTATGTTACTGATAATAACTAAATACATTTCGCTAAAAATCTGTTCATGGAAAGCTATTTAGGACTTGTCAGCTTCTTAACCAGCAACGTTAGCGGTCGAATACGTCAACCCGGATTTCGAGCATATTAGATGCTCATCATCAGGGCGAATACGCTGCTGCGCCAGCGAGTTCCCCGAGCCGCGAGGGCGGAGCTCTGAAGTGCCAGCCGGGAGGAGCTTGCAGACTTTCGAACACATCGAAAAGAATTTCGTTTCAAAAATATCCATAATGCTTTTAAAGTTTATTTCCAGACCTTGTGTTCGTTTTTCTCATATATTTATGAGACTGTCAACGGCAAGTAAGTTAACATTGCCTATTCTGGCAGAAGGTAAGATCAATTATGTATATTAGGAACAGCACGGGTCCTAAAACTGAGCCCTGAGGCACTCCAATATACATAAATCCTACTTCCGAATCGCCTTTATTTACAGAGACAATATGAGTTGGATTACCACATATGTGTATCGTGAAGTCTAAATCATTAACTAGATCTTATGTGTGGTTTCCTGGAATAGATGAAGTGATATAATCTATATGTCCCCAATGTCCTACGTGAGCGGCCGCCACAACAAGCGCCGCGGCCGTGGGTATGCCCAGGCAGGCCTTGGGCAAGGCTTCATTTAGATCCACCGAAGGCTTATCGTGGCGGTGAAGCGAAGAGGAATAGGGGCCGTGCCGCCTTGGGCAGCAGGCCAAAAATACATTTCTTGGATGCATGCACTCTCTTGAACCCACATGGGTAATTAACAGATCCCTGCTTACACTAATGCCCCTGTTTGCTCAGTACAATATTCTTACTTTGCAACACACCGTTTGGCCACCTTCATGACACTAATTGAATATGGAAAACATAATTATAGCATAACATGGGAATTTTACCTACCAACTGATTGTATTATTTGATCTTTGGCAGCTATAACATTTTTTAATTCCTCGGCTCCGCTACAGATTTTGCTGTGGGATAAAAAATAAAACATTAAATAATTTTATATTTTACTTACAAACGCATAGCAACATAACTGCCACAATGTGTTTAGACACTGCTGCTTACCATAGCTGGGAAACAGGTGTGATTATTTGTTATGTGTATAAACCATTAATGAACTTACTTTTCACATTTAGTTTTTAAAGATAAATATTGAAGTTGGTGAGTCTCGGAATCCAGATGTTGTTGTTCTATCTCCAAAATTACTTCTGCAATGACAATGACAACACATTTTTTAAATGGTAGAGTGCAGTGCGAAACTGTGGTTATGAATATGTTTCTTTTGATGATGATTTCATTATTTTGTATAATATTAGTCATTTATAATAGTCTAGGCAGTTTCTCAAGTCTTTACATATATATATTTAAAGTATGTAATCATAGCTTTAACATAGCACTTACTGTATCACCCGGATTGTCCACTGCCGAACACAGCCTCCCTAACTATGGATGTGCTTGCCATAATTATATTGAAATATATTAATAATATATGTTTCAGATTATGCAAAATTATTAAACTGACTTCGCTCTATTCATCCTCAAAGCATTAAATAATAAATATTACATGACATGTATTTAAAAAATACTACAAAGTATGGCACACATGTGCGGTAAAAATATTTGCAATTTAATAAAGATCTACTTAGTAGGGCAGGCGTTAGGTGTAGGCAGAGGCACGTAATAATATTTTGTTAGCAACTTACCTCTAAACGTAAGTAGGCTCTGTTGCAATAATGTTTCAAGGGCTAAAACTTTTGTGTTATTTTTAACTTGATTTGTTTCCGAGAGAATTGCTAGTCCCATTATTGAAGTAGAATTCACTTAGCAAGTAATATTTTAGTAGAATTATCCGCGTTTTTAGAGCATTTGTTTATTTATAACTATATTTTTTTCTTTTGTTTTTACACATTGGGTATGTTCCATTAGTCGCTAAGAACGTTATTTTCGATAATTTTGATCACCTGCGTCTATGGTTGTGATCACGTGATCGTTTGTAACTGTCATCCTGTATTTTTTTGGATAAGAACGCTTAGAATGCCACTAAAATTTGCCACTTCTGTCACTTTTGACATTAGATGTAGCGTTTAAGGCGAAAGTAACGCCAAGACCCATGTGGAACAACTTTTTGGGAGTGTGATCGTTTTAGCGAATCTCACTCAAATGGTACGCACCCTTTATTATTGTTTACACTCTTTCCTTTGCTTCTTTTTGGCAATTGCAAAGGGCAATTGTTTTTTTATACTTTTTTTTGACCTTTTTGCAAGAGTCACGTCTGAAGCAGGGTTGGATATTTCAGATCTTCAGCAAAATATTGTACATGGAAAATAAAATTATACTATTTGTCCAAAATTATACCACATTACACGTTTCATGTTTTTTTTAGATTGTATCTATATGTTTTGATTTTCGGCGTTATTTTTTATTTAAAATAAAATGCATTTGTAAATTGTATGTAACGAATTGTTTTATGCAGTTGAGATAAAAATATTTACAAAATACAATAAGCATATTAATCAAATACTATAAGCATAATAATCTAGCAAGTGGACGTCGCTCTCGGCTAATTTGCCAGTCAAACTTATAGTTGACACGACGTAAAAGTTAGTCCGACGGCACTAATTGTATATAGTTGATAGATTTTCTTTCTTTTAAAACCAATATTCTATAAGCAATATTTATGTTTACGTACAAAAATTCATCGTATGACAAAAAAGACACCAAATGACGACTTTGGTTTGAACTACGAGAGCTGTCAAAACTGACTGAGCTGGACAAAAGTGGCAAATTTCACTGGCATTCTATGCATTCCTATCCGAAACCAAAGAATAAAAAGGACGTAACGAACAAGGCCGCTACTAATATTAAATAAAGATACTTTAGACAACCTGTCGTCCAAATTTTTCAACATTTTGTGAGCTGCTGCGACCAGTGTTGGATTTCGTGGTATAATTATACTATTTGTACCATTATTTCAGGTAGTGTGTAGTATGTAGTATCGTAATGTCGCTATACTACTTGTAATAAAGTGTAATTTTTGTAAAAAAAACCTATTATCTGTGGCAATCCAAAATAAGTAAGGATTTTTTCTTAAATAAATTCCGTAACACCAAAGAGCCGAAACCGTCATAAAACAACAACTGTTAATTGTATAGTTTAAGCTGATCAGTTTGTAAGAGGATTTGGCAATAGAAGCGCAATAACCTGATGTTGATTTCAAACCACCGAGCAATAATTGAGCAACAAAGCAGAAAGGTACGGTCCTGAGAAAATTTGCATTTAAAATAAAAATGCATTCCTCATTTTTATTTTAATTCATCGTAAATTATATTTTGAATATTAATTTGCGATAAAAATATGCATCCAATCATATTAATCAAGTTCAGGCAAGTAGACTTCGATCTCGGCTAATTCGCAATCAGAACTTGATCCTCAGAATTGACACGACGTTAAATGTTGTCAACGGCATAAATTCTATGCAGTTATTAGATTTACTTTCTCTTACAGTACCCATCGCAAAGATCAAAAGCGAGTGAATGCAACTCACTACGAGTTGCAAGTTTATTTCTTAGTTAAGTTTTCGCCAAGTTAACTTTGCTGAACACTATTTCACAATCAACATTTGCGTAAGGTGAAACCAGGCAATCAAATTAGTGATTTTTGAAATTAATCTTTTTTTAGATATCACACTGGGCGCTTCGTTTCGCCTTTCCCGAGATAATAGGGTATTATTTTTTAGTATATATATTAAAAAGTAAATAGGGCTCACCCATAATTCAAGTCGGTCGACCTGAATATAGAATTATGGTATTGTTACATTCCTATACCACATACTACACACCATGAAATAATGGTACAAATAGTATAATTATACTACGAAATCCAACACTGCTTTCAAGTTACTCTGGGTGCTTACCATTTGAAGTTAAATTCGCTAAAAACGATCACACTCAAAAAAAGTTGTTCCACTTGGGTCTTGGCATTATTTTCACCATAAACGCTATGAGGCTACTGGAACAGTTTGAATTACCTTCATCTAATGTCAAAAGTTACAGAAGTGACAAATTTTAGTGTCATTCTTAGCGTTCTTAACCTAAATGGAACAGGAGAGAACAGTTACAAACGCTCACAGTGATCACAACTATAGACGTAGAATGTAGTAAAAATTATCGAAAATAACGAAATTAGCGTTATTCATTTCGTAGCATATCGTAGTAAACATAGCGTTTATGGCGAAAATAATGACAAGACCCAAGTGGAACAACTTTTTGGGAGAGGGATCGTTGTAAGCGTTTTTGGCGAATTTAACTTCAAATGGTACGCATCCTATACCATTTGACGCTAATTTCGTTATGTTTCGATAATTTTGATCACATTCTGCGTCTATGGTTGTGATTATGTTGATCGTTTGTAAGGGTATGTTCCATTTGTCGCTAAGAACGTTAATTTCGATAATTTTGATCACATTCTGCGTCTGTGGTTGTGATCACTGTGATCGTTTGTAACTGTCATCCCCTGTTCCATTTAGGATAAGAATGCCACTAAAATTTGCCACTTCTGTCACTTTTGACATTAGATGTAGGGAATTCAAACTGTTCCAGTAGCCTCATAGCGTTTATGGCGAAAATAACGCCAAGACCCATGTGGAACAACTTTTTGGGAGTGTGATCGTTTTTAGCGTTTTTAGCGAATCTAACTTCAAATGGTATGCACCCTAACTGTTCTCCCTGTTCCATTTAAGATAAGAACGCTAAGAATGCCACTAAAATTTGCCACTTCTGTCACTTTTGACATTAGATCTAGGTAATTCAAACTGTTCCAGTAGCTTCATAGCGTTTATGGCGAAAATAATGCCAATACCCATATGGAACAACTTTTTGGGAGTGTGATCGTTTTTGGCGAATTTAACTCCAAATGGTACTTACCTTAATTTACTGGCTCCCGGCAATGAGGATACAATACTACAGGTGAGTTCGTTTTGCCTCGATTGCGTTTGTAGCAGTTTCAAAAGTGGCATTTGTGTGTTAGCGTTCGGATAGAAGCTTTTGCTATTTTTGACCACCAATTACTGCATGCTATCCGAACGGCTTAAAACGTACTTTGACAACCGACAATGTTTTAACAATTTTGCACAGTGCGAAACATGGAATCAATCTCTAAAATTGACAAAAAAGTAGGTACCTATATTATTATTATTTCTTTGTTAATGGCTTCTGCTAGTTACATATAAAAAACTTGTGAAACTCTTCAATCGCGCCAAATACAACTGTCAAACCAGCAGTTGTCAAAAAACGATCACAACGATCCCACGGTAAGACATGGGTCAAAAATATCACTTTTCTCTGTCATTTGTAGCGTTTTCAAAGCTATCCGAACGGTGAGCGAAAACGATATTTTTGCTCACGAAGTCCCAAAACGAACGGCCCGTGTGATCATTTTTAGCGTTTGTGAGTGTTATTTATGGCACCGATAGGCTATCCGAACGCCCTATTTGTAAGAGCTCCCGGTGTGATTACATTTTTGATTTACTCAAAGATTAATAAGGATTTTCATCACATTTTAAATGTATCAGGCTATAATATGAGCCATGTGTATTCTTTAGACATATTTGGCAATTTGTGATGTGTATCATGCATTTCATAGTGAAAAGTAATATGCATTTGCTCAAACATTAAAGTTACTAATATTTTATACCAAAAGTTAAATCTGGTAAGAGTAGTATTATTCTATTGGTATTTCACTCTGTTAAATAATTGTGTACGAAAGGTTTTCTTATTTTTTAGAGTGAAGGTGATGGTGACAGGCATAGAAAACCTTTTCGCGGCAGTTATGAATATGTCTAAATTACATTTTCAAATGGGAAACATAGTGAAGAAATGTGTAAATATTTACAATTAACATTTACTAGTTTGTGTTTATGTTGCAGGTTTTAAAGTCAGGATTTGTCAGGGTGCCCTAACTGTGTTTAATTGGCTGAGATAATGAACGAGGAAGATATGTTATTACTCATTGTGGGAAATGAAGTGACAGTAGACGGTGACGAAGACTTAAAAATACCTAGCCCCTATTCAGTACAGCATGAGTCCTTGAATCCTGAAGAGACCCCAGTTGTAGACAAAATATTACAAACAGTTGTGAAACATGGAGAATATTACTCTGTAAAAAAGGAAGATAATGAACAGATTGTATTTGTCAAGGAAGAATTACCATTATCACAGGTACCTTTTTAAGTTTACTGTACTATAGACTTACTCACTGTATCAGCTGGATTACTCACTGTTGGGGGGCTTTGTCATACTCCTCATCCTTGGCAGGCATCTCAGGGATCACAATGTAAGATAACAGGCCCTCAGAAGGTGCTGCTTCCCATCTTGGTATTTTTTGTGATTTGTCTTTAGAATTGGCATACACTACAAAGTTAGTCCACTTAATATCAGGAGGGCCGCAGGGTTGTTCCTTATAACCACTTTAAAAAAATGAAGCAGTATTTGATGGCTTTCTACTCTTCCTCACATCTCTGGTGAATATGCAGCCATAGTTGCTTTTTATGACTCCCACATGTTATTCTAGCCTGGTACCCCACAGGCCCATGGTTACTTACCAGTAATATTATAAAAGGTCTGACCAAAATCTGTTGCTGTTTTTGCAACAAGTACCGGTCTATGGTCATTGAATAAATATATTAAATTGAAAGTTTTATAAACATCATGTTAGTCAATTATTCATTAACAACAGCTTCTATCTTAATTTGCACTGGGGCTAAATTCTCATGGATAACTGTTTATTACAATCAAACTAAACCCAAATAGAAAATTAACAAATTTTATGAAAAAACAGAAAAGTGTTTATATAACAATGTTTACAGTTTATCAAAGAAGACAAAGAGGATTCTGATACAGATCCAGAAGACCCAGATAACATCCCAGATGAGTTGAAGTTGCATGGAAAGCGCTCACAGCCATTAGCCCCAATACAATTTAAATCATTAGTGCAAGAGTTAAGGCAAGAACACCCTGAGTTGAAAAAGGATACTAAATTGTTAATAACACACTTAACAAATATGATGTTGGACTTAAGACCTCCTACGCCCCCACCAAACTTCTGCGAAACTGTCTATGAGGATGATGGTAAAATGAAATATGTGTAAGTAACTTTTTATTTCTTGGCAGGGAAAAATCAGGAAATGATGTATGATATTTCAGTAGTATTCTATAATTGTCTGCATTGAGTCATTGAATTTTATAGTATTCTCTAAATTAGTGGGAAATTCAGAACCCACAGACCGGTTACTCACAATGGTGTACCCCTCCACAGTAAATTATTGATGCGTATTTGTATGGGTAGCCCAGCCCTCATTTGTACACAATGTCTGTACTATCATACATAACTGTTTTGCTTGCTATTTGATCAGTACCAATGAGCCACAAGTACAACTGTTGTACCTAAACTGTAGAACAAGGGCTTATGCGTAGGTGACCCACTTTATATCCCCAAAAGGTAAAAAAAGGGATCTAGACAATGACATTTCACCTTATACGTTATGGCTCCCTGTCATAGGGTATGAATATCTTGTACTTACCATTTTACAACATCTTAAATTTTAGGTGCCGTATATGCAAATCCAAGTCTGTTTATATATCTTGGGCTTCTCTACATTACCAAAATATACATGGCAAGAGGTACCTTAAATGTTATGCTTGTGGAGTGGATTTTAGAAGGTCAGTATCATTTTAACATGTTCTTTAATTTCTAGCATACTATTTATAACGTGTACAGTGCATTGCATTTGCCACTTTAGATCTAAAGCTACAATCAAATTACACATTACCAAAATTTTAGGTTAGTTTAAATTTTCAGTCTCTATACTAATTAAAATGAACTGAACAAAATTGCCTCCTCATCCACCTAACTCAATAGAATAAATGATACTCGCATGAAAGTGGACCTTCTCTAACCAACATATTTTGTATTTGGTGCTATCACATGAATTATATTTAACTTATTAGGAACCGGCTAAGACCCGCGTTATATTTACCGGAAAGACTCCGACGGCCTCAGCGCGTAACTCCGCGAGTTACGCGCTGAGGCCCGTGCTCGTCGCTTCGCGCAATCGTGACTCCCAGACGAAGGACTTCAAAACAGTCCGAAACCGGTCGGAATCTTTCCGGTAAATATAACGCGGGTCCTAGCCGGTTCCTAATAAGTTAATATGGATAAAACTCGCGATAGTTTCCAAAGTGAAATTATATATAAATTTGTAAGATGACAGAGAGAAAAATACCAGAGGATGGATAGTAGAATCTTCTATAGAACTGAAAACCTCAATAATAGGATCCCCAAACTGCCTGCCAATCATAAGGATTATAGCAAACGCCCATAAGGCTGCCTGTATTACAGTATGCCTCCTGCTATGAAGTATTTTTTTAAATAAAATGATATCCTTTGACCACTATCTCAGTTGTTGGTAAATGGTCATTTGGTCCAGAATGATAAGTAGGCTTTACCTAAAACTACTGGCTTTCAACAAGAGGTGCTAGAACACCATTACTTGTATGACAAATTTTCTATATGAGCTAGGCAGGACTGTATTCACATAATGTCCTAATTACATGCAGTGGAACATTGAAAACATGGAATACCTGCGAGCAGACCATAGCTATTGCCACAGGACAATCTCTCCTGTAAACAATTTGTCAGCATAGGGAATTCTCTATCTTTATCTGTTTGTGTGTTTTAGAGAAGGTGGGCTGCACAAACACGAGAAGAACTGCAACAAACCGGACGCAGAGCTCGTACGGCAAGCACGCCGCCAGTACTTCAAATCGCGCCGCAATCGTCCCTTACACGCGTCCATTACTAATAAGCAAGACAGGTACCACTCGTTTTAACCAACCCTTAACTACTAAAAATTTTCATTTGTTACATACACACAGCGCCCTTAAACAACATCGTAACAACAAGCATCAGTGAAAAAGTTTCTTTCTGACAGTTCTGTCCCAAATGTTGTCTACAAATTTTGTGTTTTTTTTTCTGTATTTCACTAGGTCTGGAGTTTTAAAAGAGATTTGTAATTTTTCTAGTATTTGGTAGGTATTTGCCATAGTTATTGTCGAAGGCCTAAGAGAAGTGTTGCTTTTCTTCAAGGAATCGAAGCAGATGTAGTGGAAATTTTGAATTCAATTGTATTATTATAATTTTTAATTCTTTTTGTAAATGATTTTGCATGAAGATAAGGTAGACCGGAATATTGGTATATTCTCAACGGTATTGCATAGAAAAATCATTAAGTAAAATCATTTAGGCGTTTGATACGCTCTTATGAAGGTCAATTACAAATTTTAGTATTGAAATATTCTACATTATACTGCCACGTTCAGCAAATAAATTGTATAAAGCCACTGCGAGAAGAACGGGCAAGAAACTTGGGGCCATTCTTTTAAACATCTTTCAACAATGTGTTACTTACTATGTAATAAAGTTATAATACAATATTTGTTTAAATTATGTAGGGGACAGGTAATAGCTTGGCAGAGGCGGAATTGTCCAGGCATTTTTGATTCTTATGTAATCAGAAACTGTGTAGAAGGATTTTTTAATTTATATGTTTTTCACATGCAACTTGAATTTCCCTTCTGTGAGCGTTGTAATATGTTTGGGAACTTTATTATAGAACCCTACACAATTACCTAAGAAGGACCTTTTATTTGTTTTTAGATTAGCACTAAAACCTGGCACCGCTATTTTATCTATATTCCTAGTATTGTAATCGTGACTGTCACTGTTTAATTTAAATTTACTCAAATTTTTACTAACATAATATTTTCAAATATATACAGACTTGTTAAAGTTAAAATATCAATTTCTTTAAATCAGAGATTCCCTAGGATTTATATATGGCTCGAATTGTACGCTTTTGTAGGATAATGATTGTCTCTATCTCAGCAGCAGTTCCCCACAGCAATACACCATCACTTTGAGACATAGATGTTAAGTCCCATGTGCCTATAATTTCATTGGCACCCATACCCTTCAAACGTGAACATAGTAATGCTTGGCGGTAGAAATAGGTATGGTGGCAGTACTTCCCTGGACAAACTCGCACAAAGGTTTCTACTGCTACTATAAGCTGTATCTCTGAGCCAACACTCATTTTCTTATGTTATGTATTGATGATACGGACACGTGATGGTAAGCAGTCACATCTGTTTGTGTTACAATTGCAAAATGCAGTGTCAAAATCCTTGTTCTGCTTGTGCAATGTTGTCGTCACTCCAAGACGTTAGTGCTTATGTATCGTTTGCTCAGTAATTTCACTAGCTAGTCTAGCTACAGAGCCCTTTACTCATAAACACAGTAAGGTTTGCACAGTACTGCTTCGAGGCGGAATATCTGACATTGCGGTGGTACCCACCACGACGGTGTCTTTCTGAAGAGTAGGTCTCTTCAGAAAACTCTTGTTAAAAATCACTTATACCTACCCCTGCGAAGAAATACATGATAAATCTCATGATAATATGTACATTTTTTATGTTTCCAGTAGGTTTTACTGCGCGAAATGCCCCGCGACATTCTCCACCATGAAGATTCTAATCTCTCACGAGAACACCCACGACGGGCTGCGCCCCTACAGTTGCGACATATGTTTGGCCTCTTACCCTTCCTACTCTGGCGTCAAGGTATGTATACTTAATAGTTTCTCTCGCAAACTGCTCCCTTGCCAACTCTTATCCAACAGCTTAAAGTAGCGACACCTGCCACATACCTTGTATATCTTGTTGATAGTTACTCCCACCAAATACAAATTAATGGCTTAAGAGAATTCTCATGATAGGTCGCGTCCCTTCCTCTGCGAAATCTATCGGGTCGCTTACAATTTCTATGCTGACCTTAAGATTTGCACATAGTTATTTACTAGCACCACGCCCCGGCTTCGCACGGGTATTAAAAAAAAGAAAATAATAAAGATTTAATTTAATTATTTTAATGAACTTTAAATGTTTTTTTTGTTCTTATTATTTTTATATCGCGCAAAATCATTAACGTCTTTTTGCGCAGTTGGATAAAAAATATCCTATGTCCTTCCTCGTGTCTCAAACTATTTCCATACCAAATTTCATCCTAATCGGTCAAGTAGATCGGTTATCGCGCAAAACCATTAACCTCTTTTTGCGCAGTTGGATCAAACTATCCTATGTCGTTCCCCGTGTCTCAAACTATTTCCATACCAAATTTCATGCTAATCGGTCCAGTAGTTTCAGAGACTATTCAATGCAAAAAAACAAACAATCAAATCTTTCTTCTTTATTATATTAGTTTAGATAAAAATTTCTCCCACAATCTGTTGCCTCATGAAAACTCCCACAAAGGGTTTCTCCTCCTGGGCTCCGCCATACTTAAGGTTGGGTTTGTTTGCCATAATCGCCATGCTCCATGAGCGTTTTAAGTTCTCCAGTCGTTGCTGCCCACTGCTGACTAATCTTGTTATGTTGCCTTAGTCGGGTTTTACGACAACCCAAGAAAAAAGGTTGAGAACCGCAATTTTAGCCCAACATTCTTAAGATTCCCTTATAATATTTACGAAGAATCCAAGATTTACATTTTTTATTTATTATCAGAAATTTTTACATTATTAAAACTTGGTTTTCAATTGTCAGTCTTTTATGCAAAGTGTATCCCTGTGGGGTACCGGATAGTTATTGCCTTATTTTCCTCTGGCTGTCGTAAGAGGCGACTAAAGGAAAAATACTAGGTGTGTAGCACTGCCTTCTGATCCTCAAGTCGCCTGCCTAATGATTTCAACATTGTTCAGCAGTGGACAATCTGGCTGATACAGTATCAGGAAATAAATAATTTTCCCAACCCCCAATATGAATCGTTTTTGATGTTTCTTTCATTTTTGGTAGGTAATGCTTCAGAGGTTGTTCCATCTATTTCAATCAAAATCAATAAAAACTTAAAAACACACATATATTAAAAAAGCTTCACATACAAATTTGACGGTTAAATTACCGTCTTGTCTAAAGAACATCTTATACTTATTTGTTTGTAATAATTTTATAGATGAATTTAATTGTCTCTTATTAATTTCAATATTCTTGTTAATATTACTATGAATTTGAAATGAAATTTATTTACATCTGAATAATTAATAATTGAACTTGATTGTTTATATATATTTATTATATATTATTTCGATTGCATATATAAGTAGCCTATAGCATTATTTAATGTACAGGTTTATTGGAAAAAGCTAACAACCTTATACCTTAACTATTTAAGTAATTATATACAATTTTATTACATTGTATGTATACTAACTTGCCAAGAATAATATTCTTAGCTATTTATGGTCAATAAATACTTTGGTTAATTTACCCAATAGAGAAATTGGTATTAGACCAATTTCATTAAAGTAAATTTATAACTAAATTGCGTTTCACACTTTTCAGTTGTGGAATTAGTTTTTTTTGAGTATTGGATCAGCCGAATGTTCCACTGCTGAACACAGCCTCACCCATTAGCTTATATGATTGGTTTATAATTATTGCTGTAAATAATAGTAAACATGATGTTTAGTGAGGTAATTAAATGATGTGTTGCATATTGTATTGTAGCGGCACATGGAGACGCACGAGCAGCAACGTTACGTGTGCGACGAGTGCGGGCGCGAGTTCAGCACCAGGGGGCCGCTCGTCTCGCATCTCAACACGCACAAACGTAACTATACCTGCCTAACCTACCTACCTACCTACCTGTCAACGTGAGCGACGAGTGTGGGCGAGAGTTCAGCACCAGGGGGCCGCTCGTCTCGCATCTCAACACGCACAAACGTAACTATACCTGCCTAACCTACCTACCTACCTACCTGTCAACGTGAGCGACGAGTGTGGGCGAGAGTTCAGCACCAGGGGGCCGCTCGTCTCGCATCTCAACACGCACAAACGTAACTATACCTGCCTAACCTACCTACCTACCTACCTGTCAACGTGAGCGACGAGTGTGGGCGAGAGTTCAGCACCAGGGGGCCGCTCGTCTCGCATCTCAACACGCACAAACGTAACTATACCTGCCTAACCTACCTACCTACCTACCTGTCAACGTGAGCGACGAGTGTGGGCGCGAGTTCAGCACCAGGGGGCCGCTCGTCTCGCATCTCAACACGCACAAACGTAACTATACCTGCCTAACCTACCTACCTACCTACCTGTCAACGTGAGCGACGAGTGTGGGCGCGAGTTCAGCACCAGGGGGCCGCTCGTCTCGCATCTCAACACGCACAAACGTAACTATACCTGCCTAACCTACCTACCTACCTACCTGTCAACGTGAGCGACGAGTGTGGGCGCGAGTTCAGCACCAGGGGGCCGCTCGTCTCGCATCTCAACACGCACAAACGTAACTATACCTGCCTAACCTACCTACCTACCTACCTGTCAACGTGAGCGACGAGTGTGGGCGAGAGTTCAGCACCAGGGGGCCGCTCGTCTCGCATCTCAACACGCACAAACGTAACTATACCTGCCTAACCTACCTACCTACCTACCTGTCAACGTGAGCGACGAGTGTGGGCGCGAGTTCAGCACCAGGGGGCCGCTCGTCTCGCATCTCAACACGCACAAACGTAACTATACCTGCCTAACCTACCTACCTACCTACCTGTCAACGTGAGCGACGAGTGTGGGCGCGAGTTCAGCACCAGGGGGCCGCTCGTCTCGCATCTCAACACGCACAAACGTAACTATACCTGCCTAACCTACCTACCTACCTACCTGTCAACGTGAGCGACGAGTGTGGGCGCGAGTTCAGCACCAGGGGGCCGCTCGTCTCGCATCTCAACACGCACAAACGTAACTATACCTGCCTAACCTACCTACCTACCTACCTGTCAACGTGAGCGACGAGTGTGGGCGCGAGTTCAGCACCAGGGGGCCGCTCGTCTCGCATCTCAACACGCACAAACGTAACTATACCTGCCTAACCTACCTACCTACCTACCTGTCAACGTGAGCGACGAGTGTGGGCGCGAGTTCAGCACCAGGGGGCCGCTCGTCTCGCATCTCAACACGCACAAACGTAACTATACCTGCCTAACCTACCTACCTACCTACCTGTCAACGTGAGCGACGAGTGTGGGCGCGAGTTCAGCACCAGGGGGCCGCTCGTCTCGCATCTCAACACGCACAAACGTAACTATACCTGCCTAACCTACCTACCTACCTACCTGTCAACGTGAGCGACGAGTGTGGGCGCGAGTTCAGCACCAGGGGGCCGCTCGTCTCGCATCTCAACACGCACAAACGTAACTATACCTGCCTAACCTACCTACCTGCCATCGACACCACTGTGGTTTCATTGACTATATATTTGTTTCCACACCACCACCGTAGTGAAGTAGAACTTATGCATTCATCGTTATCAATTATTTAATCAAGTGAATAGCTACCTACATATATTTGCCATGTATTGTCAACGACATCCTTGAACGACACTATCGGGGTGTCATCCGTCATTTAGAATGATTTTTGGTAACTACAACTTCACAAAATTCGGCTCAGTCGAGCATGTTCCAATAGACACCGTACAGTATTGTCCGTCAGTAATTGCACACAATATACTAAAAAAGCATATTATTTTTTGTGCTAGTTATTGACACCCAATCAACTCATCACTCCTGTCACATATTGCCAGATAATTAGCAGTAATACAACGTTACACTTAAAAACTTTATATTAAACATGGAAATAATGAAATTGAGCAAGTTCACCAGGAATTTTACAATTAACAATTAGGGTCTGTTTCAGAATGTTCGAGTAAGTTCCGGTTATACTACCCAGAACATATTTTATAAATAAAACACTATCTTTGCGTTTTACAGTCATCGATTTAGCCTATCCATCGGTTAAAGCTTGAAACGCGCTACATGTTAACTGCCTTTTTTATCATTCAGTTATTTTATGTTCTGGGTAGTATAACCGGAACTTACTCGAACATTCTGAAACAGGCCCTTACTGTAATAGTTTAAAAAATTCGACTCGTTATATTAACTTTAGAGACGTGCGAGACCATATCCCGATGAAAGGGGAAAAAAAAACTTTGGAGAGTTACCCCCTTAATTATAAATAATCCGCTAAGTAGTTGCTAACCAGTGTTGAACTAAACAAATTTTTAAACGTTTCTTACTTATAAATACAACTTAGCACTTATTTAGCTAAGCAATTAATAATGAGGTCTAAAGTATTTTAAATTGACAACATTGAATTAAAAATTAATTATCCAATTTGCTAAAAAGCATCTGTCTTGTACATTCGTTCGCAGACATTTAAAAGTAAAAAAAGTAGGTACTGATTTTTGTACATAGTATTCCACTAAACCCCAAAAATCGTTCCACTTCAGCCCCAAGACGATTTGTAGGTATAATTAAATATTCTGTATTTTGTTCCACTCCAACCCCAAGAATTAGAGGTAGCGTCAGTAAGTCAAAATGTAAATGAAAGCGACAATTGCACAACTAGAAAAGAAAGCATCGCCGATGCGATGACGACGCTGCGCGCAAGTACGCAGTAACATATCGTGCTCTCTCGCTCTCTCAACTAATCAGATGACGATGTCTTATGTTATTTTTTTTTACCTGTGTAGGGTGCACTTTTTGAACTTAACTAGTCGACCTTGCTCTCGT
Organism: Plagodis pulveraria; assembly: GCA_963890685.1. Taxonomy (NCBI): domain Eukaryota; kingdom Metazoa; phylum Arthropoda; class Insecta; order Lepidoptera; family Geometridae; genus Plagodis; species Plagodis pulveraria. The sequence goes on along the minus strand of OY982960.1, from coordinate 26,357,978 downwards.
CTTGCGCTAATACGTGGTGTTAATTTTGTTATAGTATGTGGTTGGTTGGAACAATTTTTAGTCCCTGAAGATGCATGTACCCGAGAACGCTGAACCTGGGGCTGGTCCTAGCTCAGCTACGAATTTTTCGTTTATTGAAAATTCAAGTAAGTAATTGATTTGATCCATCCTACAAGGATGAAAAAGATCACATTGCAAGATGCACATCTTGCAATGTGATCTTTTTCTTGATTGCATTGGTGCACTTACCAAATGATGACATTGACAATGGTTGGTTGGCCATAATGGAAGTGGCACCAAATGATGAGAAAGTAACTACTTTCAATAATTATTTCGTTGATAATCAAAGCTTGCCAACAACTATCTGGAATAGCTCTGGTGAGCGGCATCGAACTATAAATTTAGTGGAAGCATGGCACCGGAGATTGAATAACGAAATACAGAAGAAACCTGGATTGCTTCAACTCGTACACAAATTAAAGGAAGAAGCACAGTACTTTGAAAGATATCGGAAACCCGTCCTTCGAAGTAAACGATCAATTAACATTGATATAAACTTAAAAATATATTTAACTGATTACAGAAAAGGAAGGTTAAGTTTGATGGAAACTATTGAAAAAATATCTAACTTATTTGGATAATCAACTCTATGTTGTAAAGTGAAATCTGAAGCTATAATTTTATAAATATACATATATATAAATTATTTTACTGCATAGAAATTAAAATCTGAAGCTGTGATATTATAATAAGTTTACTGTTAAGTAATTCTAATCCTAAGCTATGATTTTATATTTTTAGCAATAAGTTTACTGTTAAGTAGTTCTGATCTGAAGCTGTGATTTTATATTTATAGAATTAGTATACTATCAAGAAATTCTAATCTGAAGCTGTGATCTCTTATATTTTTAGCAATAGGTTAACTGTTAACTAATACTAATCTGAAGCAGTGATTTTATATTTTTAGAATTAGTGTACTGTTAAGAAATTCTAATCTGAAGCTGTGATCTCTTATATTTTTAGCAATAAGTTTACTGTTAATTAATTCTAATCTGAAGCTGTGATTTTATATTTTTAGAATTAGTGTACTGTTTAGAAATTCTAATCTGAAGCTGTGATCTCTTATATTTTAGCAATAAGTTTACTGTTAAGTCATTCTTATCTGAAGCTGTGTTTTTTTTTTTTAGAATTTTATTAGTGTACTATTGAGAAATTCTAATCTGAAGCTGTGATTTTGTCTTTGACTCATTTTATTTCTAGTGTATAGCATAGTTTTAAATTATATTTTTATGGCGAATCGTTTTTATAGACCAATAATTATATGTGTCTTATAAGCCTCTAAAACTCATGTATTTTATTTATACATTCTGAAATTTTGCTGTTGACTCTACCAAAACTGCTTTGGGGTTCAAGTGGAATTGAAGTATGAAAATATTTCTTAAATTAATTTTATACCTAAAATCGCTTTGGGGTTCAAGGTGGAATGAATGTATGGACCGCAGAGTTTTGAGAACAATGGCTTTGGGGTTGAGTGGAATAAGCCAGTTCCAGCAGGAACTGGCTACAGAACCACTACAGAACCACTACAGAATAATAAACCCTCTACAGCAGTAGAGGGTTTATTATTCTGTAGTGGGTATTTTCACAATATGGTTAATTCAAATTGCCCAATACCACCCTCAAATAGAAAATCTGTCGTCAAGCAACTAACGGTACAGGCAGCTCTCGTTGGGAGTCAGTAATTGTATATGAGCCTGAATAATATCTTCGACCATATAATCACTTACCATCAGGTGAAGTAGTGAGGTAGTGTCAAAAGCTAGCCTATCATATATAAATAAAAATGCACATAATAATGAATAGTACGTAATTGTTTTCAGCGCTGCCGAGGTTCGGTTGCACACAGTGCGAGCGTCGCTTCACGCAGAAGAGCGCCCTCGTGCATCACATGAACAAAACACATCTCAACTTACCGCCCGTGTGCGGTTGTCCTATCTGCCCTAAAAGGTATTGTATTTAACAGATTTCTCAAAAAAAAATATTAACGAAAAACAACTTACCTCACACATGATGTTAGTTATATATATCACATAATTACCCTACTTGGGTATTTGGGTATTAATGTGAAACCTTTTTTTTATGTTATTGTGACGGAACAAGCTCGAAGCCCACCTGATGTTAAGCGGACTAACCTCTGCCTATAACAGATGCATTTCGTCACAAGTCACGAATGCACTGCGCCCGTCGCCTTGAGTCATAGTTGTTAAGTCAAGTGCCTGTAATTTCACTGGCTCTCAAGGACTGCTGCCGGAACACCCCGTTAGGTGCTTGGTGACAGATTTTCTACTTGAGGGTGGTCGCTAGCCAGGCGGGCATTCGCAAAATGCTCTTCCACCATGCGGTACAGCTCAAGCCCCCCGGCGGGATTCGAACCATGGACCTGCTGCGCGACAGTCCATAGCCAGTGCCACTGAGCTATCACTGCTTCAAAACCTTCTTTCTTTTCATTAACATTTGGTATAAGTGACATGGGGAGGCGGCGAGGGCCATGTTAACTAATGTATTGTTTCGTCGTTGTTTCTATACATCAGCAGCTTCGATAAATCTTTGTGAAGAAGGAATGGAGATAAATATTCGTTGTGCCGACCCCAATTAGCATATGTCCAATAATTTTTCACTCAGAGTTCTATTTTCCTTCTCAGGTACTCAAGAATGTCCCACGTTAACAGTCACATGAAGAAGGTGCACGGAATGTCGATTATTACACGGAAAGTAAGTAAAACGTTCCATTATGTTGAAGCTCTCGTAGCGAAGTTTATTGTAGCTCTCGTAGCGGAGTTTATAGTAACGCTCGTATGGAGTTTATTGAAGCGCTTGTAGCGAAGTTTATTGTAGCTGTCGTAGCCGAGTTTATTGTAACGGTCGTAGGGAGTTTATTGAAGCGCTTATAGCGAAGTTTATTGTAGCTCTCGTAGCGGAGTTTATTATAACGCTCGTAGGGAGTTTATTGTAGCTGTCGTAGCGAAGTTTATTGTAACGCTCGTAGGGAGTTTATTGTAACGCTCGTAGGGAGTTTATTGTATCTCTCGTAGCGGAGTTTATTGTAACGCTCGTAGGGAGTTTATTGTATCTCTCGTAGCGGAGTTTATTGTAACGCTCGTAGGGAGTTTATTGTAGCTCTCGTAGCGGAGTTTATTGTAACGCTCGTAGGGAGTTTATTGTAGCTGTCGTAGCGGAGCTTTTTGTAACGCTCGTAAAGAGTTTATTGTAGCTCTCTTAGCGGAGTTTATTGTAACGCTCGTAGGGAGTTTATTGTAACTGTCGTAACGGAGCTTATTGTAACGCTCGTAGAGAGCTTATTGTAGCTCTCGTAGCGGAGTTTATTGTAACGCTCGCAGGGAGTTTATTGTAGCTTTCGTAGCGGAGCTTATTTTAGTGCTCGTAGCATAGTGTATTGGAGCCCTAGTAGCGGAGTTTCATCAAGCCCTCGTAGAGTTTGCGTACTAGATTTTTACAATGACTAAGCAATGTTGCTGCGGTCATAACTTGGATTGGTGACCGCTAGTGGCATTACTACTGAGCGCTTCCGTGCTTCGGAGGGTAAATAAACCGGTCCTGATGTATGTCTTAGGATGTATACATTTACTTTGCCGCCTGGCCTCTGCTCAACCGCTCAACAACACGAGCGCTGCCATGCCGGCAGCCGAAATTTCGAGTAGTTCGGTGCGACTGCTAGAACTGGAGCAGAGATAGTAAAGCGCAAAATTTTTCTAAAATAGAAAATATTGTAGACTTGCTACTACTGCAACTAAGATTTTCTAATTACTAAATAGTAACGAACGTAATTCGTTGTGAACAAGTGTGTGTGTTCAGGTATCAGCGTTTGAATCCAAAATGCTTGCATCGCATACGTCTTCGAAATTTCGAACGTACAAAAGTAGAAGAAAACGCTCAGAGGCTCAACTCCCACCTTTTAAGAACTATTATGGAAAACCAACATCATTATTTCAGACTTATATTGATACTAAGATTCGTACCACGGCCGTCACGAAACAATAATGTTCATATAGCGCTATCTCTATCGCACAAATGTCTTGATTTAATGCATGCAGCCCGCTCTCACGCTGAAGTTCTTAATGTAAGTTTACTGTAATGACATGTGATAGTGCAAATTAAAATTGCTAATGTAAGGTTAAAACAAGACTGAATTAAGAGATGGGAGTTGGCCCCCAGTACTCGCAAAAGTAGTGCAGCCTGATTTATCTAGGTTGACCTAATTACAGCCCTTTTCATTCATGAAGGCCTTATATAAATAATTGACGCCAATTTGTACGGTTAGGTCTATTTTGTACACGTCCTATAGTGTGGGTGTAAATGCTTATGGTATACATTAATTAAAATTAAATTAAGGTAGTATCGCTTGGGTAGATAGCAGTAGTTGCAATAACATTAAAAATATGGAGGGTCACGCTTTCGTGTGTGAAAGGTCTCTACTGCCCAGCCCCAGTGGTAGTAAGTATGGACTGCTGCGCTCAGACGTTCGAATCCTTATGCATGTTTAAGTCACAATGCCAACTGCAGGTTCGGAGCACTTGTATACAGGGTTATTGCTAAAATGCTAACAACCTCTTAGGGTTACTTCTGCTAGTCCTAACAAACATTGCGGTATGAAAAAAATTTTTTTTTTCTCGCGTTTTGCTCGGAGAGACTTAAAACAATAAGTTTATCTAGTACTGTCTGACATTTATTGATTAGGACAGATTATTCACGTGATGTTATTTAACACTTACGTGTTGTCGATGTAAGGAACGATATTTTAATTTCGGCTTCATAAGGAACACACTCGAGTGTGAAACGGGCCGTGACAGCGATCGAACCGCACTCCAGATCCTGAAGATGGCTTCCTTATGAAGCCGAAACAAATGTCGATCCTTACATCAACAACACGTAAGTGTTAAATAATATCACGTGAATAACCTGTCCTAATCAATAAATAAAAATGTGCGTGAGTTTTAATAATATTATACAGTCTGACACTTTTAAGTTTTGAGTCTCGTAGTAAAAGACAATGCCTACTCCGAGCTAAGAGCGCCCGCCGCGGCAACACTGGACCACGCCGCGCTCCCTTTGAATAAGTACATCGAGCTAAGTAATATAAAATATGAAATTACAGGCACAAGAGACTTTTAACATCACGTGGTACTCGTGCTTATTCCGTCAAATACACAAAAACAAAAAAAAGCAATAAAAAAAAATCACAAAATGTTTGCTAGGACTAGCAGAAGTCAAGCCTAAGAGGTTCTTGTTGTGCCTTGTTACAATGTAAAATATTTTTTTGATCTGTGCCTTCATAGCGGTACTGTGGTCGTCATGCCCTAGGCAGTGAGGTCACGAAGACCGTATAGTAGATAGTATGGCCATAAAGTCACAGATTACAGATTTTTTAGTTTTCCTTCTTTCCATTTCTATTTCGTGATTCGTTAAGTAACAATATTATCACACGTTAACATCGTTAAAAACAAAATTTGGAAAATAACACTGTAAAATGATAGATGTCCGTAATAGTACAACCATTTACTCAATGGATGTGTTAAGAAATTGTTGTAAAAAGAGAGAAAAGCTTGCTAATTGCTATATAAGAAATATATTAATATATCAACAATACTGCGGGGGTTGGTAAGGAATATGTTCGACTAATATTTAATTTTCACATACACTAAATCAGTACTAACTTACCCAAGCTGTGGCAAGTTCGCTTTGAGAATGATAGTGACGACAACCGCGGTCTACGTATAAAGCGTTTCACAGACGACAGCTATAATATAAAGCTATATATTATAGCTCGATATATTTCAATACATCTCAACACATTTTCCTTAGAAATTGACAAGTGACAACACACAGCAGCTATAATATATAGCTTTACATTTTCGTTTCTGACAGTTATGCTATAATATATATTATAGCTGCCGTCTGTGGACTGCTTAATACATATTAATTCGATGATCGGTTTATCTACTCCTTCACACACACACTCGCACGAAAGCTACGCGAAGTCAATACACAGCTATCACCATGCACAACAAAATAGCTGTGTTATTGTGCATACGCCTTGTTACGAAGCGGACGTGTAGTGCAGAACTGAATTTATTTTCATAAACCATGATGTACGCACCGATGGCGTTGAAGCACTGTAACTGGCCAAGGTTCCCTTTTCTTCTACGGATCTCTAAGAATGTTTTTTTTTTGTTTTCAGATGTTTTACAAAAACCTGCCTAAGTTAGCCAACGTGGATGCTGTTTGTGAAGCTGAGGAAAGGAAGAAACCTACTGTTCTACGTAAATTTTTTCATGTCCCATCAACAAAACCACAACTGGTACAGAACAAAGGAAAACCAAATAAACCAAAGGAAATATCAGACGCGATGACTGACTCTGAATTTCAACATCTTGACCATGTCCTGAAGAACAATTCTAAGCCAAAGAAACAATTACATACTCGTACAATAGTTTTGGATGACGACGATGATGATGAAGTGATGAATAAACTCTCAGAATTCATCCAGCCCAAGGTGAAGGTGCAATCTAATGGATGACCAAAAACGAGGATGAGAACATTAAACTAAAATTATTGGCGGTGAGTTTATCAAAGTGATCAGTGATTCATGACCAAAGTCGAGGCAACCAAAACACAATCAAACAAGAGGTGAATTTACTACTGATTATTCAAGAATGTGTAGTTCAAGACCAAAATCGAAGTGTAATAATAGTGTGAAAGTTTAATAAAGTGATTAGTGATTTATGACCAACATCGAGGCATGAGCTCAGAAAAGTGATTAGTGTATTGTGTCCGGTGGAAAAACTTTAATGGTGTAAAAAAAGTTGAAACTCAAAAAAGTTTTTATGTTGGTCTTTATGATTAATTAGTTTTAGTATGACGTTAAGGCCTCCGGGTTTCCAGAACGAAACATAGTGGCAAAGCCACTTTACGACGATATTATGGTTTTAGGTAAAAGTCGTGTATAAAGGTACAAGTTGGTAGCCGACTGCACGCAGCAGCAGCAGACGACATGTCGTCGCTTCATGTCGTCACGACACGTCGTTGCGTCATGTCGCTGCAGTCAAACAAGATGTATGACGTGTTCGAGAATAGTTATCGCATTTTTTTATATCTTTTATTAGAAAAGGAAAAAGACGATGATGACTTGTTTTTATTATTCTGAAAAAGACGAAAAGCCACACGTCCTATGCTTAAATGCAAAGCAAGTGAGGGAACTTATTCAATACTGATCAAAAACCATTTGAAAAGCGATATGAAAGAAATCCATTTTGAAAAGAAACACGCACGACATGACGTTGCTCCGGCGTCAGCGGCACTACTGATCTGCGGTCGGACGACACTGCCGTCTGCCGCTCGACGACGCGTCGCTAGCTTCATGTCGCTAACTACGGAGGGAATTTCATAGAAATACGTAGAAACCAGTAGTGTCGCTGCGACACGTCGTTTGCTGCAGCTTCATGTCGTCCGCTACCAACTTGTACCTTTAATAAGTGAATTTTAGAATGATATTGTCAACAAGACTAATGGAAAGTGTGCTTGCAGCGGTAACTGTTTTAACTTTTTATTCTAAAATTTACTTGAATACAAACTTTTTTAAGCACTAACTTTAATTAAGAGAATTTAAAGATTGGTGCTGTAATGATAAGTGATGACTTAGGTATAGGCGACCAACTAACCAAAACACCGCTCAGTCTCACTGGTGTGTTGGTTAAGAAATTAAATCCATAACCTTAGTACTGTTTGAATAATAGTGTTAAAGATAGGAAATGTATTTCTTGACGTTCACACTAAGGTAGCATGAAGCTTTTCTTACCTTCACACCATTTCGATTTGTTTCTATGTTATGCTATCATTTTATCTGTAAAGCGTTCAGTGTTCCACCTGTTTCAGATTAGGGCAAAGTACCAGGTGATCAGAAATAATGAAGAGGTAAAGTGTAAATTATCTTTTTTTCTTTGGGGAATATTCTTGTGTTTCACCTCATTGCATTACAATCTAGCCTAATAAACTGAGTAATTTTAATGTTGTCATAGGTTTTCGCGATTATTACACATAGTAATTAAACAACTTTAAACGGTTTAAATCGCGTATATTTATCATTATTTTGTCCCGACGTTTCAAACACTTTGCAGTGATCGTGGTCACGGGGTCACCCTGTGACCACGATCACTGCAAAGTGTTTGAATCACTATGAGTAATTTTAGTTTGATTTCAACTGCTAAATAGAGAGAAATTGAGAATTTGTCCATTAACACCTATCTTATTGAATCTGTTAGGGGGAAAACATTATGTTCTTGTGTTCTTTATATGTAGCACTCATTTCACTACTGAGCTCAATAGGTTTTGTCCTTTTTAGCCTTCTCACTGTGTTGTCTTGGAGATGGATTTCCTCAACATTCATGTGGTGAAGTCTATGTTCGTGAGCTTCTGCATGTTTATCCACTAAGACATCTATTTTAGGTCTCTGTGGAGATCGACAGTTATAATGCATGGTACATTAGAACTATACCTTTGAGTACTTTAGTTTGATGTCGTTGGATTATCTAGATATTGTTTTTTACAGCCCCATAGCTGTGCTCCATAAGTCTCCATAATAATACTGGTCACTTGTACAAGACAATCGTCGTCAATCCATCCAGTGGGGGGCCTACCAACTCTACGTCTTCCGATGTATTGTGGTAACCACTATACTAGCCTCTATCCCCATCGGTTATCAGTTCGTCGAGCAATGTGGCCCGCCCATCGCCACGTCAACTTGCAAATTCTGACAGCTATGTCGGTGACTTTGGTTCTTTGGCGAATATCTAAGTTCCGTTAATTTTATCACCATAGCCCATGATAATTTTCCTAAATTTAGGTGTATTTATTCAAGTGCTGGTTTGGATTTCTGTAACACATTTTCTTATATCCATCTGTTGCGGAGTTTTTAGTGGGACGTTTCGATTTATAACATATTCTAAATCTTGTTTACATTTTCACGGTCCGTTTTTTTCTTCACTACATTTGGGTTGTTTTCATTCTGTACTATAACATTCTCATTTAAGGTTCACAATTCGGACCACTCACCCAAGTGGTCCGAATTCAGTCCGAATATAGCTGTCGTCAATACTGATTGAGTTAGGAGAAAGATTTTGTATATATAATATGAAGGTCTATTAGATCAGTCTATCTTTTGCGAATCAGTCGGCCAGTAAGTTGGCTTTCCTGTTGACATCACATTATGTCTGTTAATAGCAATCAAAAGTTCTGTTCGTTTCGTGGTTGTAAGCCTAGATGGGTATTATTTAAATTGAAATCGCCTCCTAAGATGTACCTGTCATCAAGTTTTTCCACAAAACTTTTGTAATTCCTTACTTTGAGTGAATACCTTGGCGAACAATATGTTGATGATACGATTTGAATACCATTTTGATTTAACAGACATTGCAATTCAATGTATTTGTGACCAACTTCGAAACAAAGATAGAGGTTCTCAATTCGACCGTATTTTTTTTTCAACACCCTTGCTTGTAAAGTGATCTTTATTTTATCGTTTTTAGGGCCATAAACCGAACTATAACACCCTCTTGCATAATAATATTATACACTAGTGCGTAATAGAATTATCCCTACAAAGTTAAGTTAGTACCTAACTGCAAATTATATGCGAGTAAACAGAGCATTTTCAATTTAACCGGGTAATACAGATTTGTAACATCAAAGAGGTTTATATTTAATCAAACATAATACAAATGCCGCGAGCAAAAAAAAAACATGCGTCCTTTGTTCCATAATTTTCGTATGTTGTTTGTATCGCATTTGTGCAATATTTTTTTTTTCGTTCGTCGGGTCAAAAATAATGATAAATATACGCGATTTAAACCGTTTAAAGTTGTTTAATTACTATGTAATTAAATAATCGCGAAAACCTAAGACAACATTAAGTGTATATATTTTTCCTCACAAGGGTTTTGAAAAAGTGCGTATGAAACTCGTGAGCAACTTGCTCATTATACACGAGGCTGTGTGTTGCAGCCCGAACCGTAGGCGAGGGCGTAAATCAGCCGAGTAACTTAGCTCACTTGTATCATAATGTGTCTCATTAATAATGAGTCATTACTATTTAGGGATGTACCATTTTTGATGATTTTTAATATGAGTTTTTAAACTGTCACGGTCATTAACACTATAATTATTATTACAAACGGGATATTTACCGTGTTTTTGATTACTTTTGAGCTCTCGATATTTCGGCACTGTTGCAAGCGCCATGATCACGAGTAAACTGTAGCCTATGCGTACGCACGTACGCACTAAGAGCAGACGAACCGGTCAACCATCTTTCTCAGTTTACTCGTTCATGGCGATTGCAACAGTGCCGAAATATCGAGAGCTCAAATGGAATCAAAAACAAGGTAAATATCCTGTTTGTAATTTTTTTTTTATTATCGATAGCTGGTGCTCGCATGTGGTCCCATTTCAATTTTGAGTGAGATCTGACTAGTAGTATTTAGGTTATCTCTAAAGTTGGCATCATCAGGACCACTATGTCCTAGTTATGAATGAAATTCTATTGTTATCATTATCGCCGATGCGAATGGGTTAATGCGTATTTTATCTTTCAAGTCGGTAGTTTTTTTTCATTTTATTTTTATTATTTCAAATATATTATCTTCTTTATGGCAGACAGTAGGTATCTATTATTATAATGGAACTAGGTAGGCTTTAGCTTTGTAAACGGGATGTAATGTGTGATGTTTTGTTACCTTGTGATATGTTATGTGAAATTTGTTATATGAATAAAACATTCTTTAGAAAGATGCGTTTATGTTAAAGCTTATGTCAATGTTTTCTCAATGCAATACAGTCTCTAGTTCTATTCTATGTTGCAAGAGCCTCTTTGCAATCCAAGCTATAGTTTTTAGTTTGTCGTTTTTGTTTTATTGATATAGCCTTTTTGTTGCTGATTTCTAGATATATAAGTCTTTTGTCAAATGAGGTAAAGAGTTGCAAAACCGGGTTACTTTTTTTGTTTATATTAGATTAATAATTTAGTTTTTGTGGAACTTGGGGTAATGTTTGTGCATCAGTTCCTTTTGCTATTTGCGCATATTATATGTGTTTGCACTCATAAAGTGGATCTACTGAATTTTGCTTACTTCAAGCCTGGTTGTTAAACGAACCATTATTTAGGTAATTTTTTTAATGCAGATCGATAAACCGACATTCTCATCTGATGGTAAGTAATGATGTAAAACGAAGCATTATTAACTTAGACCTGCAATTTTTCGCGTCCCGACTTTTTTTCTCTGTGACTGTGAGACTGTGAGCAACAAATGTTCTTCAGTTTCCAGAGTTATTCCGACTTGTTTAGTTATAGTTCTTGAGTATAGCTTCGCCTTACCAATTTTAATGATATATAAATAATATATAATTATGATTCACGGGAATATCACTATCAAGGCCATTGCGCGGTCGCGGTCACGACGCCGGTGGACGGCCAGCGTTGATTGCTATGTCAGCGCTTTACCTCAGCGACTAGTAAGGCAAGAGCGTCGTTAGTTCCCTGCGAAAGTCGAACGATCACTGATGTAAATGCTTTATAATAAAGGTATCGTTTTAAAAATACCCCAACTTTACTTATAATATCATAAAAATAGGTACCTATACAGTACGAGTTGAAAGGTTAGACCGTGGTAAGTATGTGTGAACGTGAGACAACATTATTCGATGGTATTAAGGTTATGAATATGAAACACGAGTTCGTTTTTTGATGTGAAGTTCGAATTTTAATGTGGAGTTCAGAAAAACTTCTTCCTATCCGTTACAGCAGTGTGACAGAGTTGTGTAAAGTTGAGTGGGCCGGGAATGAAATATGGATATTTTACACATTTACGAGAGAAAAAAATATAGTCATGTGCGGGATTCGAATCCGCGTTCGGCATAATTGCAAAATTTGTATTGTTTGTAATTAAACGCAAGTAGAACTATATGTGTCGCTCCATCCCGGTACGATGGTTGAAGAATGAGATAGAGTTATGAGTCATTGTGTAATGTTAGTTCAATTGGTTAGAGCATACCCCGGCTAAAGGTGTGGATGGACGTGGGTTCGAATCCCGCACATGACTATAATTTGTTCCCTCGTACATTTGTAATTTTGTAATTTAATTCGCCAAGCAGGCGTTATTATATTGCACACAACAATATTAAAATACTTATATGGATATTTCCTGTAATACAGAAAATGCCTTCAATCTATCTTAGGTAGGTAATACTGCTGCAGCGGATTGCTTAGCACTTTTTTTTATATAAATAATTAGCTAGTCATTGACCATTATCATATGAGTATTTGAATATAGGTATTGAATATAAAAGCTATATATTTTTTTGCAATAACTCTTCTACGCATTACAAAATTACGAGAGAAAATATATTTCCCGCTCAAAACTATAAGTTTTCCTCTCATAAACACTATCCTATGTCATTTCCCGGGTCTCAAACTATTTCCATACCAAATTACATCCAAATCGGTCCAGTAGTTTTTAAGGTTATTCGTTGCATACAAAAATACAAATCATTCCTCTTTATAATATTAGTGTACCAACTTATATATTGTTAATACTTTTATTCTTATATTTATGTTTTGGTAATAATCTAGTAATCTGATTGTTCTGGGTTGCACTGAATTGTTATGGGGTAGCGTATGAATACTATTACATTATTACCTACATGGTTTTAAAATGTTACCTTCATTTTATTTATTTAAGGCTAATTTCAACGATCGAAGGGTTAGTTACAAGAGGATAACTTAAATACTATAAAACATTAATATGTGATGGATTAAGGCTATCATAGAATATCAAACCTAGATGTAGTTTTAAATTTGTTGGATTTCTGTCTGGAAAAAGGAAAACATTGGTTGACTTTTATTACATGTGCTAGCTGGTATGGGAATAAAAATAGGGTGTATTTATTACAAATTTACGAGAGAATTTTTTTTCCTCTCGTTCTTTATTTATGGAGCGACACCTATAGTTCAACTTACGTTTTACTGCACTTTGGGCCTGTTTCAGAATGTACGTGTAAGAAGTTCCGGTTATACTACCCAGAACATAAAATAACTGAATGATAAAAATGACAGTTAACATGAAGCGCGTTTCAAGCTTTTAACCGAAGTATAGGCTGTGAAACGCAAATATAGTGTTTTATTTATTAAATATGTTCTGGGTAGTATAACCGGAACTTACTCGAACATTCTGAAACAGGCCCGTTCTGTATTTAGTTGAAGCAAATTGGCCATATTTGGTTTTAGATTATAGCGATGATATATAAATATCCAAATTCGACGGTATATTTTTATATCTTGGATTAGATTTTTTCCTTTGTTACACCTGTCTGCCTAATGTCAGATTTATAAAAAATCAATGTCTTTATAAATTTAATATACAACAGTGCTGGACAAAGACCCATCACATTTTGTTGGGTAAAGATATTTTTTCTCGTATAGTTCTACCTTCAATTTGTTAATGTCAATTGCTATTTAGTAAATGTTTTTGTTAAATGCGAATAATGTGATTGTGTAATGTATTTGTACTGACTATAGTCGGATTTTTCATCAGACGGGTGTTGCTACATTTTGACGATTCAAAAATAGTGCTGTGGTAAAATGATTTAGTTCTTTCACTTGGTCACTTCAGTGAGCTGTATAATTTTTTCATAATCTTCGTAAAAGTCATTATTATTGTCCTAAGAGTGATTTTACTATACAAGCGATTTATATTACTATAAGACAGGTTGTTTATGAGACTGCAGCACAGCAATAAATTATACAATTTAGGGATGACAATTATTATATGTCCAACGTAACATAAAAACTGAACTAGAAACATCACTATGATTTGTAGTTGGCAACTTTATTTTGAAATGTGACATTTCGATCTGTCAGTTTACTCCGTCTGATTAAAAATTCGACTATAGGTAGATGTACATGTATTTATTTGATGTTTGATTATAATTTCATTGATTTCAATGTCGCATGACGTTACTTATTGACATTGCATTACTATAGTCCCAAGACGACTTAGTAAGAGGATTTGTTATGCTATAATAGGCACCCGAGTTGAGTGCACAGCTGGGGAATGCACTAGTATTGGGATCTTATTATTACCTAATTAATTTGTGTCGATGAATAAAAAATAATTAAATAGTGTTTAGTATCAATTTCTTAAATAAATCAATATATGCATTTCAACACACATTTCCTGAACGTTGTTCACGATTTTCCGCTTGGCGATGAATAAACACGCGTTTCAGTGACGAAGCTGTCTGTGTAATCTGTGGTGAAGGTCTCTTAGGATCGTATTAATAGATAAATAAATAACACTACTTTTTTTTTACTTTCTTATTACAATTAATAGTACTTAAAATTATTTCACCTTAACAATAGTACAATCGGCGCCCTTATTGCTAGGCAGCAATCTCTTCCAGGTAACCGTAAATAAATTAAATGCATCTAAAAGCTGAGATATATTATAATATGCTGTTTTAGACACATGTTCCATACATTTAACGTCAAAACTGCATCTTAGATCTACTTCAACAAGAACTTTGGGTTGTTTTCAAAAATTCACGATATATATACCTATATATCATCGTATTATGACAAATTTTAACAATACAAAATTATAAATATACGATAGGAAAAAATATGTCATGTGCGGGATTCGAACCCGCGTCCATCCACCCATTTAGCCGGGGTATGCTCTAACCAATTGAGCTAACATGACAATGACGTCATAACTCAAACTTTTCCTATCTTTCTTTAACCGTCATATTGGAATGGAATTTTTACAATTCAAATATTTTCCAATATAAGGGCGCTCGATCGCACTCTCTTCCAATTTGTTAAATTCTATGCCATAAAAATATTGGTGGAATTTTTAAATGTTTTATTTCTTGTAACAACGTGAAGATTCTTTCGAAATTGTTTATACAAAAAAATTATCGTTATGAATTATTATTAGCTGTCATATATTATTGTATTTTTGTGGAAGCCGCACTTTGTGCTTTACAAGCTTGAAAAGGTGTTTAAATGGGAACAATTTAGGAATGACATAGTCACTTATAGACTACTTCTTTCATTTTAAAATACTGCGTGAAAACTCTTCTGTGCTCTATATGACAATTTCAATAATAATATAAAAGCATATATTTGCGAAATCATGCATAGTGCATAAAGATTTTCTTGTATTTTCTACTGTATATTTCAATCATTTTGAAGCAATGATGGCCGACCGGTAATAGCTATGGACTGCCGTGCCGCAGGTCCCTGGTTCGATCCCCACCGCCGGATTGAGCTTCACCGCATGGTGGAAGGGCATTTTGTAATTGCCCGCCTGGCTAGCTACCACCCTCAAGTAGAAAACCTGTCGCCAAGCACCTTACGGTGTGTTCCGGCAGCAGTCCTTGAGAACCAGTGAAATTACAGACATATGAGACTTAACAACTATGTCTCAAGGTGACGGGCGCAGTGCAATTCGTGACTTGTGATGAAATGCATCTGTTATAGGCAGAGGCTAGTCCGATTTACATCAGTTGGGCTGAGCTTGTTCCGTCACAATAACATTAAAAAAAACATCTTAGAGGATGCATTTTACCTGTAAAGTTTTAGTTGTAAGGTTGTTGAATAATACAAGACATTTTAATACGAAAAGTGTTTTATTACGCACTTATTATTTCAACCAAATGTTTACGAAATACCTCGACTATAGCATATGCGTACACAATCGTAAGAAGACACCACATATTTTTTTTATCTTTAATGCATTAAACACTAGGAAAATACAAAAATATTAAGCGGTTTTTCGGTAATCTACTGGATACGTTAATCATTTAAATTTTAAAATATACGCGACTTTTACAATAATGAAATGCACCGTACGGCTTAGTAAATACGATTGGTATTAATTACTTGGTCTTACGTTAACACTCCAAGACCATTTGTTTGATGTAGAATTTTTAGAAGATGTCTGATGTGAATTGGTTTCTATGGAATCTATGGTGTCAAAGTCAAAGTTAAATTAATTTATTCAATTTAGGCTTTTACGACGCTCTTATGAAGGTCAATTACAAATTTTAGTATTGAAATGTTCTAAATAGTACTGCCACGTTCAGCAAAAAAAAATGTATAATAATGTAAAGAGACACTGCGAGAAGAACGGGCAAGAACCTCAGGGTGTTTCAAAAAGTATTAGATACGACCGAAAATATGAAGTTTATAGTATATATTTTTTCTGGAAAGGATTTTAAAGGAGGGAGTTGAGCTCCTTCAATAAAGTTGTATCATATAATAAAATGTGCTCTCATAAAATCAGATTTGTAGGATTTTGATGAAAGTGGCTATTTTTATAATTTGTTCGTTATAATCAAACTGTCTTTATCGTCAAACTCAATACACATATATGAAATGCTCGGTTAAAGAAATGTAATAGTTTTGTTGTCAATGTTTGATATTATTGTTTTAAATATAAAGCTACAGGAAATTTCGATTTTTATTTTACATAGGTATATCAAATCGTACTTGGATCTTAGTGAGTTAAACTTTACAGCTATTACAATACTACAATATAATCGCTAAAGAATATTTAGTACGCTAAGTATGCTTTAGAGATTCCATGTCATGTTATGAACATCGATACTTTTATCTGTAGATAAACATATCGATATTATTGAAAACTCGAGACATCTCCTAAAAATTCCGTAATCATCAGGTAGGTATACCTACAGTAGATGAATGGGTGCATAGCAAATGTATATACTAGAAAAAGCGTTTTTCCTCCCTAACCTCATAACAATCGACTCGACCAACATCCACAAAAACTAACATTAACTCTCCACATTACGAATACTGATTCATAGATTTTTTTTATCTTAACAATGGTCCAAAAATATCTAATAGCATTCCTAAACGATCAAGTAGAAAAATACTTTTAATTATGCCTCACAGAAATCTAGCTTTAATTACTTTCTCACTATTAACAAGATAAGACGTATTTTTACAAGTTAATTTTATGCTTCTCATCAGGAGTAGATATGCTAGGAGCGTTTGTATCAGTAAACTTGTATAATTCCTGTTGTTAAAAATCTGTATAAAATAAAATACAGTTTGATAACAAAACTGTGCGCTAAAATTATACTTGTGAGGTTATTTTAGTTTTAACAATTTTACTGAGGCATAGGTTTATTGAAATTGATATTTATTACAAACAAAGACAAGTTGCGCGAGACAAGTGCCTAATGTCTGAAGATCTCAGAGAGAGAGAGAGAGTTATTTAAGTTAATACAAACGCTTTTAACATACTTATTCTCGTTGAGAAGACTGATATTGTATCGAACGGCATTTGGAGGATAAATCGTAGGTCTAAGAGTGTTAATCTATACTACTGTGACAATCTCAATAATATTCGATTATTTTGTTGCATACTGTTCAAAAAATATAACAATATAGTGCAAGAGCCGTAGGTCATTTTGCCACAGGTTTATTATTGGATATTTTGGCGAATAAAACTTCAGTGATCTTAAGTTAAATTAACCTTAGAAGTTTTTAGGTGCAGTCTAATACATCGTCGTTAAATTTACAGTGGATTACTCGTAATTTTATACTCTACTAGGATATACACGTAATTTTTTTAGGTCATTATACCGAATTTTTTCCTGAACAATATGCAACGAAACTCCTAAGTATTAAAACCCTATGATAACAGTTAATACGATTACATTAAATACGTGAATTTGCAATGCGTATATCGATTAACCTTATCAATGTACACTGAATATGAACTTTGAAAAGACGTATCTGAACATAATATACATTTCAAAATTAAATTTAAGACTATGGGAAAATTTTCAGCTTAAGCGTCATTAAAATGAACAAAAAATATCACGCTGTATCACATTTTTTGTCGAACGTTATCGTTTGTAAATGAAATCGATAAATATCGTTATTGAAACGAGAATATAATATTAGGCCTTAATTCAGAAGATCGCCAGAAATAGATGTTCCGAATAAAAAATAATAACGTCACAAATACGTCTTTTGATTCGATCGAAAATTACGTAAAATCGTCTTACATCCTATAACATATCAGAAACAAGTTTCAGCCGTGTATTTAATATTGTAAAACAAATATAATTACTTTTAACGTGAACCGAGCATTACTTACGTTGAATGTATTATTATAATAGACAGATATTTATAAATGTTATGTTAATCAATATTATAAATTTATTCTAGTGGCAGTTATCGACGTTATTCAGTGAAACGACGCTTTTGAATGGCAGAAGTCATTGCATCGATACAATACAAAGTATACCCCGACCAGAAACATAACAAACATGTCAAGGTGGCGCCACTTCCCTCTTATCTCAAAACAATAAACTAGGGACCTCTGAGAACTTCATGTACAAAATAGTTCCAAAATTATCCGCAATATGGCGACATACTCATATATTCTTGGTCGGGCTATACCCACATACGTTCAATCGAAAAGATATCTACTTTGTATTGAAATTGGACGTTAAAGAGTTCCAATAAGACTATTGATCAATACCAGATTAATTAGAGATAAATGTTTAAAATAACTATCGTAGTAGAAGCTCATACAATGACAAAGTTACAATTATTATAAATGAAGTACCATGCATAAGATACAAATTATATATAGTAATCTAGTAGAATATTACTATAGTAAAATGCAATTTCAATGATGGCTGTAAAAACGCTGCAAGCGCGGATTTCACGGATACAGTGAAGGTGGTAGTTGATCACACCTCGCTTACACAAAATTTTGCTACTGATTAGCGTTTTGCGCTTTACTGCAGCCGCCATTAACTTTGCATTGCACTATACTAAATATAAAATTTAATAGAAACAATAAATGAATAATAAAACTGTCCGTTACTCCTCCCTTCCAATATAAAATGACCTCAGACTCTCCGTTACCTGCCTCTCCGATCTAAACTAATTTTGTGTCAAACTCATAATAAAAGTGTATCGGCAAGCGAAAACGAAGAAAAAAATATATCGAAATAATATCGATACTAAATTAAACTAAAAATTCACTAAATCAGGCGAATAATTAAATGAAAATGAACCATCCGTTCATAAATCGACTAGCTTCCTCGTGGAGAAAATAAAAAGCAAATTGTACAGCTGAAATAATTAGGAACGAACGATACACAATTCGTGTAACGAGTGCGTCTGAGCAATTTCTTGACATTCCAAGAAATCCAATTTCTAATCTAACATACTTATCACAGGTTAAAGGGGACAAGAGAAAGTATTAGTGTTCTCTTATTTCAAGTACGCTACATAACGTAATAATAAAAAAAAAATAACTAAGACAACTTACGATGTACTGACGCTTGCGACGTTTATTGTATCGTTTACAAATTAAAGTAAATGTAAATTCTAAGCCCTTGGCCCAACTCGGGGGCGGTTGAGATCGATTCCTTATACATAACATTATATTAACGTTGACTGGCGGTGCTTAAGCGCTGAAGCCGACTAAAGTACGAAAAGAGCACGTAGGAGCCGCAGCGGACGTTTACAATCGAATTTCCGACGGTTCGTCAATCGATAGTCCGTTACAGCTTTAAGGCGACATTTAAGGTACAACTGGTCCGTCTGTGAATCGAGCAATTTCCTCCAAATAGCAATTGATTTTAATAAAAATATATGTGTGAAGCTGTTCGATTCACAGTCCAATGTCCTAAGTACCCATGGCGGTAGCGAGTAGTCTCGTCGCTAGGCCACGTGTCCGCGCCGCACTAATTGACGCAAGTCTCCCGCCGTCCGCGAAGGCCTCCATGGCGCCACCAATCATATCACAACACTGTCCACTCACTGTCCTGCGTCTATCACATAACGACTAATCCCATCCATTCTCTTTCACCATGTGAGCTAGTTCTATTATGAACTTGCCCTCTTTGTATTTCTGGCTCGATTCGAACGCGTGCTCCTGTAACAGAAGAACGGTGAAAGTTAATAAAAGTTTTGTAAGCAGTCTCATCTTGCAAGTAGTTGAAGTCGTTGCAAGTAATGAAGATAATTGAGGAGTTAATTCGTATCGATTGTAGAGTTATCTTATCCCTACCGCATATCTACTCGTATTTGTAAAACACAGGAAATCTTCCTTCATACTTGTATAGCGTGAAGCTCTTAATGATTATTTAGTAGAGTTCACATATTATCAACATAGGTACAATTTGTTAAGAACCTTGTAAAATGGTCATACCGCTATTCGCCTCCCACAATACAGGCCGTTCTGTCGAGTCTGCCTGCAAGTAGTCAGGTACATGTTTTTCACAAAATAAAGACTACAAGACTGTTAAGATTAAAGGGAACGTAACTAATGCGTGCGAGGAATTACAAGAAACTTCACGAGATCGACGTCGTCGATTCGTAGTCCAAGACTGAGCAGATTCAATTAATTTTGGCTATCATATTAAAGTAAGAGTTAATTATTTTCTTTTATCAAAAATGGGATGTAATGTTGCCATAACATCTCTAAAAATTATCCAGAAAGTGAACTCTACCGGAGACTTATTCACAACTGTCCATTAAGAAGCGAGATTTTAAATTTGGAATCTCCAACTGTCCAGTGAGTAAGTATGTAATTTACTTACTGGACAGTAGGTCATCCTCTTTTGATCTGTTTAGACAAAGTAAAATAGCACCAGACACAGATTAGAGTTAACGCCATTATAACATGGTTATAGTAGGGAGGCTCCAAATATATATCTAATATCTATCTAATCTGCGTTGCGTTAAGTGCCACACACAATAAAATGGCTGTTAAAGGCTCCAAAAATATATCTATCTCATAAAATGTCATACCAAAAAGAGAGATAAATATATATTTGGAGCCTCCCTCCTATAACCATTATATAATGACTAAAAACTAATCTGTGTCTGGTACTAGGTTTTTTTCTAACAGATCTAAAGAGGATGACCTAACTGTCCAGTATATAACATGACACTGGCAAATGCACAAGACGTGCAAGTACAAAACACGAGATAGAAAAAAGAAACTGTCCAGTGAGTAAATTACATTCTTACTGATTGGACAGTAGGAGATTCCAAATTTAAAATCTCGCTTCTTACTCGACAGTTGTGAATAAGTCTCCGGTAGAGTTCACTTTCTGGATACGTTTTAGAGATGTTATGGCAACATTATATATCATTTTTGAGAGATAAAATATTACTGTTTCAGCCGGATTGTCGACTGCTGAACACAGCCTCCCTCATTAATTCGCCATAATCCCCACGCTTGGTAGGCGTCTTGGGGATCGCAGTTTCAGATATCAATTCCTCAGAAGGCGCTGCTGTCCACCTACCGGTATTTTACCATTAGTCGCTTCTTACGACACTCACAGGTAGCGATGGAGGGGGGTGACATTCTAGCCCGGCACCCCACAAAAAATGATTGCTGGCATACTATCCATACAAATGTATATATGATACATTAGCACCATTATAAGATTACATTGGGTATTCAATAGAATGAAAAGACAGTGTGAAAACGAGTTGATCTGCCTTAACCCAATGGCATCGGCGATAATGGTAACAATAGAATTTCATTCATAACTAGGACATAGTGGTCCTGACGATGCCAACTTATTAAGTACCTAACTCTTTAAAGAGCAAAAAGTAGGGAATAAAAGCTGTATTCCCATACCATGCTATACCTACTATGCCCTGGTTATGGGCATAGTAGGTATAGCCAATAATATTGGTTATTGGTTTACGTCTTCAATAGTTATACCTAATGATTTTTGATGCCTACGTGCTCAATGACGCTAATAGTGGTTTTATAAAGATGCAACCCAACGCACGCGTACATTTTAGCACGTGCCTTGTTTAATCGTAACTAGAGAAAGAGTGGCACGGCAACCACTCGGAACCAGTATTACGAGTTTTGCATAGGGTTACAAAGGGCACGTGGCGAAACACCCTAGTTTCTTTTTAGTATGAAATTATAGTGTTCTGCCATTTAAAGGTTTTATTGAAATAAGATATTGTGAATGATGCGATGTTTTGGGGACATAAGTATGGCTATTATAAGAAAAAAAAATTCCTTTCACATTTTCTGATTCAGATATTTAGATAGAAAACTTTCGCGTTGGTAATCCTACAACGATAATTAATGAATTATTTAACGTTTTGTTTACCTATTTCAAAAGGTTCTCAATTCAATTTGTTTTTATAAGTATGTTTGTTACGCCGTTTCTCCGGTTATTATGAATTGATTTTGATGATTATATTTTGTTTGGTAGATCTTACTTCAGAGGTGATCCCATATATATATTATATCAAAATCGGTTCAAAAAATAATTTAAACAAAATTACTGGAAAATTAACTATGTCATCCAAGTAAATAAAACCAAAATGCGTTTCATACATTTCAGTTGCGGTCGTTTTATTTTTAATAATTTATATAGTCATCAGTACTGAGTATTAACTTTGCCAAATATGCAAAAGTACTTTCTTTGTTGCTACGCTTTAATATTATGTAATTATACTTAAAGGTGGAAACTTGTAATTGGCCCAGTGATATGTGTTTTATAAGGATAGGCTGTAAGTTTTCCTATAAAAATAAAATAAAATATATTTGCCATTTGTTAGGGTATATACAAGTAAAAAATTGCATAAAGTAGTCGCAGTCAAGAGTCTAGTCCTGTAGGAGTCGTGTTACACTCGTAGTAAAAGTTTCACGTCATATTTTAGTAATATGGTGATGAATACATTACTTAATGAAGTTTTAGTAATGTATTCAGGGAGGTTGGACGAAACCACTATGCGTCAATTCTCACCGAAGTGGCAGCGGCCGGCAGCGGAGCGGCCGGAAATTTTACTGTCAAACCATTTTCGACTTTATCTCTATCTTAATATATCATCACTATCACTACATAGTATAAAACAAAGTCGCTTTCTCTGTCCCTATATCCCTATGTATGCTTAAATCTTTTAAACTACGCATCGGATTTTGATGCTGTTTTTTTAATAGATAGAATGATTCAAGAGGAAGGTTTATATGTATAATAACATCCATTAAATAGTGGAGAAATACTGTTATTTTGAGGTTTCTAATGTGATTTCGTAAATAATTTCATTTTTTCCGCTTACATTGCAAACGCAGGCTCCTACGAGATTTAACAAAATAATGTACTAAGTATTGAACACATTGAAAAGGTCTACAGAAAACTCCGCTATGGTATATGTCTATCTCTTATGGATATCCCACAATAACATGTTTTTGTCATTTATTTTTTACGACAAATAATGGCTAATTTTCGAAGCGATTTTAACCAGTGCAGCATTAATCCTTATGTAATTAAATACATTGTTGATTTAATATAGATCTATATGGCCCTTTACAGCATATGATTTAAATGAATATTTTCGAAGATATTACAGATTTAAAAATTGCGGGACGTAGCGTTTGCGGCGGTTCCGGCCGGCACGCGTACCGGAGAAGATGCATTGATTCCTCGAATCCCTCTGATACCATCGGATTTACCCTTCCAATTTAAACGTTTACAGTTTCCGGTAAAGACATCTTTTGCAATGACCATTAATAAATCGCAGGGTGAAACCTTCAACGTTGCAGGCTTAGATTTGAGCGTTGATTGTTTTATACCTATAGGTATGAGGATGAATACATGCCTTTTATTCGACACCGCATCGATTGCTGATGTAGTAACTGAATTGATATAAGTATTTAAACATAACATTGGATCTGAAGAAGTCCAGATAAAAATAACAGAAACGAAATAGTTCTGAAATGCATTCGAACAAGAAGAAGTTGTCACAGGTAGCGTGCGTACACCTATAGCGTAACCGAAAACGGGAGAACCATTTTCGGTTTCCAACCAAAGATCAAAATGCAAGAAATTAACATTATAAAAATATGTTTAAATCAACCTGGTCTAGGTGATCAGACCGTAACAGTAAGCTTAAATCGCCTGTCTAGTACATTATTCAAGTAGAAACGATATCGTCATACAAGCAACACCGAAAACGTGTTTCATCAGGAGGTCTTGACAGCCATTTCCAATTCTAGACCCTGCCTACCTACACAACAGTACCATCAAATGGTACTACGGAACTGAACTATCTAATGGTACGACGGTAGAGAAAAGACACATTTGAAATCATATTATTACCAACAGGTGGCTAAAAGTTTTATCAATAAAACTTTGCGACTCAATAGGGACTATCACATGTTTCGAAGTATTGGCGGTTGACTTTCGGATTAATGTATTGATTTTCGATTAAATTCTGTTGTTAAGTTATTATCACTATTGTATTCTTCACCATGTGAGTCTGGTTGAGGCCTCGAGCTGTTGCTTCTTGTCTCTGCGTCCTTCTCGAGCTGTGCCGACATCTTGCCATTCTACGTAGGGTCCGTTGTGCACTGTTGTGCTTCCGTTACTGGGTCTCTTCGCCACTGCTGTCCTCGTCAGAGCGGCTTTCGGGTGAGCCCCTTCTTATCGGTTCCCGTGGCAGTAGAGTTATCATGATTATGGCATATTTCTTATTTAAACTCTTGGAAATTATTAATATTCTAATATCACTTTTCGGGCATATTCGATGAGATCTTGATTGGGTTAGCTCAAGCAGCCAGATTGCGGTTGCTTGGAAAGTGTATCTTTTCAAATTAAAAATATAGAAGTGAAAGGCATTGCTACTTACATATTTCCACCCGAGCATGGTTTTGCAGCATTCGCAGTATATATCTGCGACCGCATGCAGCCCGGTCAACAGCACGCGCTCCTCTGCCGGCCCGCAACCCACGTTTACACTGGAATTGGAACATTACACAATTATTATCATCATTTATAAAATCAATGTCGTCTAATACACTTACAAACTCTACAGAGGTTTTACGAATTTCAGTAGATTCACAATCGCATGAATTGAAGAGGTTTCTAGAACTTCTTAATCACCTGAATAATCAGAAGTGACAAGAAGGCAATCCTGCAGTGCTATTAAGCCTTATCTTAGTTTTTTGTATATTGTTGCTGCAGATGGGCTTCTGCAAGATATGCAGAGTACGTAGAAACTCCCTAAACATATTTCAATTATAACAATAATTCATCTCTTATATAGAAATTATTCTAAGAGCAGGTAACCTAGTTGTTCTGTAAATATGTGTACCTACTACGAGAAAGGATCAAATGCCGAAGACAATAGCAAGTTATCTCTGAATACCTAGTTCAAATGTTTTTATTTACAGAACCAGTTCAGGACGTAAACTGTAGTTCGCTGTGGAGAAAAACATCGTTCCGTTTCGCAACTGATCCATGAATCTTTAAGATCTCTCCACGTGTTCAAAATACGAACTGAATGTAGGTTCTTCAACTGTAGATTACGAAATTGGGTTGCCGGTTCCACGTTTGTTTACTCGTAGCTAAACTGTATAATGTATCTGGGATATTCAAAAACTTTACATATACGATGCTAATACGAAATGTTGAAATCCTGAGTATGTCGGTATATTAGAAGGTCGCATTTCTGCCATGAAATATGCATGACCGTCATGGAATAAATATAAAATTGAAGGAGAATAGAATACTCACACTGAATTGAAGAGATACGCGCGCCCCTGGCTGCCTTGGAACGACTGAAACATAATGGAATATACATTTAAATATACGAATTTCACTTGGATCGTGAAAAAGAGAGTGAAATGTTAGACAGATGCTTATTTAAATTAAACAAGCGAGCTTTGCAGTTGTTAATAACGCATTTTAATATGAAAGCTCAGAAACTGAAACCAATAGGTACCTAAGTATTAGTGTAACTAGTTCCGTTTGATTTGTTATTTCACGACTTCCTACTGGAATACCGGAATGAAGTCTTCAGATTCTAGGATGACTAAAAATTAAATGGGTCTCAAACTACTAATAAATATGTAAAGTGTAACTCTCATACTGTTACCTTTTATTACGGACTCATCAAGTTCACAATTGACTAAACACGCACTATCTTCAAAATTCAATTGGATTGCTTTATTGATTTGGGCGCTTAGAAATACTCGCATTCTGTTGTTTTTGATCTTGAATTTACGTATTTATTCGTAGGTCTCAAAGAATATGTCAATCCAAGCGTATGAAGATTTAATATAAAAAAATAGGTCACCATGTAGCAGCTTCGGATTGAAATACATTGGTGTACGATTTTAAAAGTAATAAATGTACCTATATGAAGGTTTATTTAGCCAAGCGTCATTTAATAAGTTGAAATCGGACTGGACCACTATGGCCAATTTATGAATGAAATTCTATTGTTATAATTATCGCCGATGCCAAAGGTAACCTATTTACGTGTAAACATAAATAGGGTAACATTAATTGGATCGGTACGGCCCCGTGCTTTACCTAGGTTCTTCACACGGTTGAAGCACAGGACGTCCGCAAGACCTGCTATACCTTATACTTACTTTTTATTTATAGATATGAAATAAATAATATTTCTAACGCGTGCTTAGCGAAAGTCACGTTTACATACACGAACATTTTTAGAGAACAAAATTTCGGCTCAATCGAGCCAGTTTCAATAGCCCAGTGGTTGAGGCAGAAAAACCAGAAAGGGTTCGATATTTTGTGCTCTAAACATTCGTAAATATGAGATAAATGGCGGAGGAATATTCGTTGTGATCAGACAAGTGATACCGGTTCGGAAATTCAGGAACTGGAAATGAGAACGAATAGGAAATGAGTTGAAATTTTTTACAGTGTATTGCAAAGTTGTGAGATAAGTCCAAACTTATTTTTGAGATACAGTTTGTTATCGACTTGAAAATGAAAAAAAAAGCTTTTAGGGAGAAATTTAGTGGCTAGTTGTAAAATGGTTGAATCCTCGGGTCTAGTTCTAAATAATTTTAAGCATGAAAACTCTTCGGGTTAGAAGAGTGTAATAAAGTGAAGTATAGTGAGCTCACCTTAGATATAAGTTCGTCGTGGCTGGCCAAGTGCGCGCGGCAGTGTATGCAGCTGTAGGTGCGATGCGCCGGGGGCAGGTACGCCTGGAAGGTCTTGACCGGGGTCCGCGCCACGGTCCCGGCCTCCCCTGCGGCGCCGCCACGGTTACTCACCCCGTCACGCATGAGTGCCTGCTACCTAACAACACACACCCGTCAGATGGGCTCTGCGCACGGAGCCTTAAGCGCACTGCATACGACCTCATTCACTCTCGATCGGTAATACATCAAAACTTCTTCAATCTCTACCATATTTCAAAGCTTATAACATGAAATACGTTAAAGCAGGTTTCCCTGAACTAGAACGGCTTCATAGAAAGCGAAGAAATATTGATTGGAAAAAAGATTGGTTCTTTGTGATATTGAATGACTTTATTCCATTTCCGTTCTAAGGGCGAAACTAGATTACTGTTAACAATACAGACCATATAATAAAAGACCGTTCTGATTTAAAATCAGAGAAAACAAGGAGTAGGATAATGCATTATGCAACAAACCTATGTATTGATTTTGAACGTTGTATTTTTTTGAACAGTTAAAAAGAACTCTTATGTCATGTTTGATTAAGGTTGTGAAATATCAAAATCATAGCTCCATAAAACAGTGCGTGTAAGGCGTTGAAGTAACAGCACTCATGGGACAGTTACAAAACATTATAGACTATAACTAGGTACTCTATACTACATACTTTTCAGCCATCCATTACCGTAATAGCACCCTGCGAGACACGACATGTCATTACAACTGTGGCGGTGGATCTATAGCTAGGTGCCCATATATGTGTGTCATGTGTGGTAGATGCGGTGTTATTATGCCATCAATCAAGTGGATTTCATTGTGTACATACGTGTGGACATTAACATATTACCGTGGAGTATGCCCGTGGGCAGTGGGTGCAAAATAAACAATGTGCCAATTAGATTTTAAAATAACCCTTTCATGGATCAATATTGTCCTTTACAAACAATTTTTGGTAGTCTCTTCGTTACAATTAGGTAAACTTTAAGGAAACTTAAGTGATAGCGTCGTGCTACAGTAGCGCATCTAACATGTAGATATTGCAAAACAAATTCATTGCTACCAAAGTCAACGATCGTTCACTCAGTACATTGGGTACCAGTGTGTAACTTCTTGCGCACAGTTTCACCAACGACTTTTAACTTTAAGATACCTCTTAGAGTACTCTATGTGACAATTTTGATCCCGAAACTGTCACTAGTGATACGGTAAGAGACCCCTAAATTTAGCAATGCATGGTGAAAACGGGCATTAGTATTCTGCAACGTAGGCGATTATCTGTAGATTGAGGGTGATAGATATGAAACCATAAAATTTTAATTAATGTTGTCTCTGAAACAGACTCATTCGCTCTGGTCAGCTCAGCTGTCAGAGAGCTTAACTTATGTACTCATATTATTTATATGTAGGCATGTTAAGTGTGTGTTGTTGAACCTGCCCTCTCCTCTATAAACAGGTGCATTTGCAGATGTCTACTAGTTTACTTGCATTAAATTGATGACCTTTTCTATTACGCAATTATGCTAATCAGGCGTGTTTCCTCGTTTGTGAGTAGGCTCAGGTGTTCGAGTGAATCATTTTCCCTTTTGCCTTTACCAGCTGCCTCTTTGTTTCTCAGCGTTGTCTCTTTGTAACTTATGTGATATTTATCTAATTGTTAATATCCTTTTCGGTCCGTTATCTTAACGTCGCTAGTCCCACTGTATAGTTAAGTATATTCATGTATATAGGCACCTATACTTTTTCTAATATTAGGAAATCTGTTTAATGTAACTATCTGATGTCATCTTAAATTTATAAAAGACAGTATTACGGTAATGGGTGTAAACATTTTGATAAGGTACTTAATAACAGCTATTTAGTTCATAATATATGACTATACTATACTTAATTATATGGGTTCAGTGATCAGTGCTTCGGAAATCTCGGAAAGTTTGAATCTACTATTCATTTTGAATTAATTAATTTATATTGTGTTCTGAATGCTTTAAGCATTCTGTTAAAATATTTCCAACTGTATCTACCTACATTCAGGGGTAGGTATATCATGTAATGCTTCAGTTATGGTAGCCTTTTCAAAATGTTTATATAACACGATCATGAAACCAGGCATGAGTCTAAAATGGTTCAAACAACTGAGTACTCTTGCCGGTGTGCTCTTTTATTAAATTATGAAGGTAGTTTCACATTTTCTTCCGTATTCTTTTGGTATCGTTCGTTTCTAATTTGTAAATTTAATTTTGTTTACACGAGATTCTATGCTGATGACTAAGACCGTAATAGATTAACTGTTCTGCAAGTAGGTTCTGTCCTTGAGATCCATTTCAAATTTAGCTTGATAGTTACATCTTCTATCAAATCATCTCTTACCAACAAATCAGATTGTGGTCAGAAACGCAAACAGTTATATAGTAGGTACTGAATTCCGTATAATATCTAAGGATAAGCTCAATTTAAAAGACATTATTACATTCGGGATAAAAGCGTGATTATTCAGTCAGATTTTCATCAGTTCATAGATAAATAAACTCTATTGTAAGTGTGTTAGGGGAGTGATTTGAAAAATAATGCCACTTTTCTGTGGCATGTACCTCATTATTTAGATATAGAGACTCAACAAATATACTGACGCTAAATACTAATTCTATTACGGTTTTGTAAAAGGAAAACTCGCGAAAGTCTTCTTGACAGAATTATTGTTACTGAAAATCTCGTTTGAAGCACATTATCTGATATTTTTTTACATATTCCAGTGGTTATGCTGCAATAGTTAGATAATCATAATTTCTAATGTGTCACAAAGCGGAAATTCGGTTACTTGCATAGTTTCTGTGAAATTAGTAGTTATCTTTTGAGTTACACGCGCTTTCACTATTTCTTATTCTTCTGGACGTAGAAGTGTAGCCTCTCCTAAGAGTAGAGTTCACGGAGCGCATTCCATACAAACGTAGTTTTGTCATATTTTAAATAGTAACTGTTCAAACTCGGTGAAACTTTGAATGTATATTCAAAGTTTCATGTTTATTCTTAACCCTAATATCTATGCTTCTGGTTTGCCAGATTTCCGTAAAATAAAGTATATAATGATTAAAAAAATCGTTTGTATGGGAATTGTTATTTTGACACTTAGGGATATAATAAATGGAAAACTTTATGGTATTTAAAATATGACGAAACTTCATTTGTATGGACACCGCTCCGTGAACTACTTTTAAGGTAAGGTTAGGGTAACAAATGTAGGTGATGCAGACCTGCCTGGCGCGAGCAACACGCGCCCGCAGCCCACATCAGCCGCGAGCACCGTCGGTCACCTGGCGCGCGCGTACCCAGCCCGCGCCGCCGCCGCGCGCTGCCGCACACCGCCCGCCACCCTCTGCAACAAGTCACATACAACATATAGCTTAACTTCATCAATACTGACCAAACACCGCTCCATACACCACAGATAGGCACGACGAATTTTCCCAGAAGCGAGACCAAGCTAGATCAAATTATCTTCTCCGAAAACACCTAACTATATTTGAAACCTTTCACATTGCCTCCTCTTCTACAAGAAATAAATGTGATGCTCGTTTTATATAAGACCAAGACATATCTGCGATACTTGGGCGTTTTCTGACTGCAGCTTTGGAAATATATCAAGGATATTTGATTATTATATACTTATATTGTTTTTTTTAAGATAATATGACCATCATTCCACATAAAAAATGCAACTCTAGTTAATAAGGATATGCGAAGGTAACCGCAGAAGAACATTAGACTAAAGCAACGTAAAAGTTTCAGATAAATACTGAAGACATCTCGGCAGTACGCTTTCTTCATAAGTTTTTGCATAAAATGCGGACAAAAAGAATAATATTAATTACGTTAATAAAAAAAAGAAATGCAAATAAATTTGATGAAATAAAAGATGAGGATATCATTTTAGGAGGATTATAGATAACCAAAAACAATGTAGGTGTTTCTGATGTTTTATATGGTATCTCATTGCATGGCTTATTTGTTTGGTCAGTCGAGATTAATTATTATTAGGTGAGTTTAAGTGAGTAATGGCACAGCCTATATATACATTACACTGTGGTAATGGTCTGATGGGTTTATGCGTGTACGGAGTGGAAATTTGTGTATTCTTTAGGATATGTCCATCAGATTCCAAATTCGTAATAAAACCGTAATGGTCGACGTTGTTCCTTAGTTATGTACGTAGGTGTAATACACTGAGAGAAAGAACCTGTTTGTAAACTACACTTTTATTATAAAAACAGTAAATAATAAGATTATAATAAACTGACGTGAGATCCGGATAAATCATGTTATAGTTTCGACCACATGAGGTTGGTAGTGTTTTCAAGGAGAGCCCGGGAAAGCCTAAGTTGTAAGTACTTAGGTATTCGCGTGAAATATCCCATATTAAATACTAAAATTAACTTAGACACATTCTTGATGCCCACGGCTACCTTCCACCATCGCAACTCTCGCCATCGACGGGGAATCCAACCGCATACATTGAAACCTGAGTTGTTTCGTACTGTGCGGGCTCAAAGGAGCTTCCTTCCGCAGACGCTCAGGTATAGTGGAAGGAGCTCCGCGCCGAGGTTTTCCCGATGGAGTACAGCATGGGGTTCTTCAAAAAGAGTGTGAAGAGATTTCTTCAGGGTCGGCAACGCGCGAGTGATACCCCTGGTGTTGCAAGTGTCCATAGGCTACGGTAACTGCTTACCATCAGGCGGGCCGTATGCTTGTTTGCCAACTTAGTGGTATAAAAAAAAAACTACAGATTATGTAACCATCGTAAAATTGGCTTAACTTTGAAATTGTACGTCGACAATAATTTGATGGAGTTTATACAACTCCACATAATGTCTCCTAAGGCTTTAGAACATTACACGTTATTTCAAAAGACGAGTAGGTACGTACCTTAAACTCGTATTTTCATATGAGAAAACTCATTTGAAAGACGATCAGAAATAAATAAATCAACCGGACCTATCTCTATCAGCTCGTTTTCCTAATTTAATTCCGCGAGTCGTGTCTGTACCTCGTAGCTACACCGGAATATATATTTCTTCAAGATGTTGTTAGTACAGGCAATACGTCCTGCCTAGTTCATATATTGTCAATAGCTGTCACTGGTACAACTTTATGGGGCATGACAAGGATTGATGAGCGCGTGGAGACGTGAAGTGGCCGTATTCGAGGAGTGTTCATTCTCTACCACGTTGGAACGAGAACTCTATTAGGCACGTTCGTGATATATCCGACATTACGAGTACAAGGATCTGTCACAGTATGTGATACAGGATAATATTATAGTAGGGAAGGTCCTGTTAGAGGAAATAGACTTTGGGAAATAACTATTCATATTATAGTTGAATAATACTTTGAAATGGAGAATAAACAAAATAGCGATTGTCCATATCGATTGCTTGTGAAGGATACCAACTAAGCTTCATGGCTAAATGGTATCTATATGAGATAAGTATCAGAAACCCAAGTCAAAAAATAAATGGACTACCAAATGAAGTATACTGGTGTACTATACTCGTTATCATCACATGTCATTATATTAACAAATAACATACTTGTGGAAAATAACAAACAAACGATTTCCCTCACTAAAAAGTGTTATTAAACTTGTAGAAATGGTTTTTTTTTTAATTTATAATTTATTTTATAAAAACATTTAAAAAAATACATACAAAGCGATTTACCTACCTACGATACTAAGCGATAGTCCTACAATTATTTGAAAGTCGGTTAAAATCTCATTGTTTATCGAAGAGGCACTACATGCCTAGAAGAAGTTTTTGTGTTTAGTAATTACCTTTACCAAAAATTATAAATTGAAACACATAAACAGTAGTTAGTAACTTTGGGGGGGTATAAATATAAATGTCCTCCATAAAGTTGCAGAATATCAACTTTGCTCTATTGTCAACAATTTCCGCAGCGTACGCGATATAACGACGTTTTCGCTAGTTTTTTCACACGTTGGGTTACATTATGCAGTAAATACCTCCAAACGTAGGTGGGTACGCAGAACTAGTGTAGAAATAGCAGTAAGTATCAATCTTTCAAAGGAAAATCTTGCATAATAGTGTTATGTTCTATCTATGAAAGGAAATGTAGGTACTATCAAGATAATGACACTAATAGTCGTGGCAGTTACAGTCTGGTACTTAAATCATACAGAACACTTAACTAATGTCAGCGCTAGACAAATAGGCAATGGTCTGCAATCAGATACCAATTGAGGTCATTACTGGCCGGAGCGGCCGGTTGCTAGCCAGTGCTCGGTCGCCAATGCAATGCATCACTGTTTAAATTTATTAGGAACCAACCAGCTGGACCGTTTTTTTCTGTGCTTGTGACGGAACAAGCACGATGCCCACCTGATCTTAAGTGTTAACCTCTGATTAACAGTTCTGTAATGATAGATGCATTTCGTCAAGCGACGGCACTGCGCCCGTCATCCTGAGACATATAGTTGAGTTTCATGTGCCTGTTATTTTACTGACTCTCTAGGACGGTAAGGATGGCGGAACACACTGTTAGATGCTTGGCGGGCTAGCCAGGCGTGCATTCGGCAAATGTCCTTCCACCATGCGGTGGAGAAACCCAAGCCGGCGGTGGGGATCGAACCATGAACTTGCGGCGCGGCAGTCCATAGCTATTAGAGCTCGGCTATCATTGCTTCAAAACCTACCTTCACAGAGGTCTTTGACTTGAGGACATAGTCATTTGTCTTCAGCCGTCAAACGAACCGCAAGCCTGTTATTAGGTATAAGTAAATACCATTTAATCTTTGGATCTGTGTTTGAGATGTCTGGTGTTTGGGCCAATATCATTATTATAGTAAGTACTCAGTATTTCCAATGGTTTCAATCCAGCTAGTTAATTAAACCCGCTATAATACCAATTTATACCACAACTAAATGTGCCGGCAGATCACATTGTTACTCGTATTACCCCTACCTTCTATTACGTGGAATAATTATGAAAAATTTTATATGTAGAACTGTGTATCACATTTCGTTAGAATATTTAAATCCCATGAAATAGAGGCTATATACCTCGTAGGTTGCCGGGCTAGAATGTCATCCCTATCTTTTCCTGTAGGTTTGTCGTGAGAGGCAATTAAGAGATAAATACCGGTAAGTGAGGAGCAGAATTATGACAAACGTCCCCTTAATGGGGAAGCTATGTTCAGCAGTGGACAATCCGGCCGATACAGTAATAGAAGACAATAAAAAACGAGGAAATAATAGTTATATGGGCACTTTTTCAAAGGTACTGGTTTGTAACTGGTCTAACCGAAGGTAGAAAAGCCAATAAGTACTTATACAAATTTCTAGTGTAACTAGATATGACATCAATATGTCATAACGTCTACCGTTGAACAAAACCCTTACCCATAGGGCAGATTTGCCCTCATTCCCACCCTACGTTTGGCAGGCTCTTTATGATCGCAGTGTAAGGTGTCAGTTCGTAAGGAGGCGCTGTAGCCCACCATCTAGTGATTTTCCCTTTGTCGCCTCTTAAGACAACCACAGCAAGATGTGGGAGGCTGCAACTCCAGCCCTGCACCCCACAGGGGGTATCATAGTTATTATACTGTTGGTTGGTTTATATGTAGCTATAAAAGCAGCAAAACACTGATAGGAGCTCAAAGAAGTGGTTATAGGAGATAGGAGTGGCTCTGGTTTCGGACCCTCTCATTCGAGGACTACCTATATATCAAAATCAAGTACTTAGGGAAGATACCTTTATGTAGGCCCTTAGGTATATATAATGCAATTGGTTGCATGGAGTCGGGAAGTAGAGCGTAACATCAACCCAGTTTCTTTGTTATTATGATCAAATCGATTACTGAGCCAGCGGCATCCTTTTCAGAAAAATTTAACCATTTTTGTCATCGGTAACCTAAGCGGTGTGGCGAAATTAGTACCTACTATTATAACAAATATAAATATGTAGGTATATAAAAAAAAAAAAAAAATATATAGTTTAAAAAAGAAAATATATAGTTTATCGGCCAAGTCCGAGTTGGATTCGCGCACGAAAGGTTCTGTACCATTATTTACTCAACATTAAACACTATTGTATATACCTTTCTTTTTTCACGAAGTGTACGGAACCCTTCATGCGTCAGTCCGACTCGCGCATGGTCGATTTTTAGTACTTGTTGTTACAGAGGCTATATAAATAAATCATCTGTGAAAGTTTCGACTGTCTAGCTATCACGGTTCATGAGATACTGCCTGGTGACAGATAGACAGACAGTGGAGTCTTAACCTTAGTCCCGTTTTTACCCTTAGGGTACGGAATGCAAAAAATACTAATATTGACGCTGACGGTACTTTTTTGCATTAAGGCTAGAGTGCGAATAGCTACGACCAAATTGCTGTCAATATTTTTAAATAAATTGGCTTGCGACAATATTTCACTAATTAGGTATGTTTCATTATTGAAATTATAATGTAGCTGTGACGTTTTTGCACTTGTTATTGCTTGTGACACATTGTCACGCTGACCAAAATACCCTAACTCGAAATTAAATCATGAATAATCTAAACATTATTCATGATTTAATTTTTTTTTGAGGGATAAGCGTGGAGGCGTGCTCGTCGCATCCCTTGCCAGTCCGGTTAACACATGCCCCAACATTAGTGGTGCCTGTGCTTTCAGAACTGCAACTCCACTTGAAGAAAACTGGTGGTAGGCTTAGGCCGTCGGTTAGTTACCACCTCCTGGTCAAAGCCTCGGTGCCAAACGATCCGTCGTGTTCCACCGTGATGGCCAGTATCACCGTTTCGACGGGCTTTTTGTGTGCAGTTGTGTTTGGGAATAAGATTGGCTTCGACTAACTCGTATTGCTGTGACGGGAGGCTTGTTTCGGAGGGTAGCGGGATCCGAAGCACGGTGATCTCTGCTGGCCGACCGCAAGTTGTAGGGGACCCATATAATAGCCTAGCCAACTATGAAAGGCTGTCCCGCCGCTTGTGTAAAATCCTGGGACTCATCATCGGGCCGATTGGCGACCGGTTGTGAGGAACCGATGAAGAGTTTCAGGGGGGTTCGGGCGTCCCCGCGGTCTCCGCGCAAGTCTTTCAGTTTCGCAGTCTTGTGCTTGTGAGTCGATTGATTAAGTTCCTAACATCTCGTGCACATTAAGCCTGTAAACCTATTTACCTTCACCAACCATGAAAAACAAATATAAAAAGAGAAAGTTTAAACGGCAGATGCACGTCCTCACACTAAAAGTGCAGCTCTCAAACATACGAGGACTCCACTCAAATCTCGATTCTGTCTTTCATCATCTCGAGACTAACAAACCCCACCTGCTCTTTTTAACGGAGACTCAGATAAAAAATCCAGCTGACACGACATACCTCCACTACCCAGGTTATACCCTGGAGACCAATTTTAAGCCTCGCGCTGGCGTGTGCTCCTACGTTCGTGATGATATCTGTTGCAAACGTCTCCGTAATTTGGACACACCAGATTTTTCCGTCCTGTGGACTTTGGTGGATACAGGTCAAGAACAAATCGTGTACGCCTGCATTTACAGATCACACAGCGGCGATCTGGAAACTTCGCGACTTCTTGAATACCTGAGCGACTCGGTCGACACTGTGCAGCAGAGATATCCTCAAGCCAAAGTCATGATCCTAGGGGACTTTAACGCTCACCATCAAGAATGGTTGTTTCCCTTTCAGAAAACTGACCATGCTGGCCGTGAAACGCTTAATTTTGCACTATCACACGACCTTACTCAACTTGTTAACCAGTCCACAAGAATACCCGATGTGGAAGGCCACACAGCTAACTGCTTAGACTTAATCTTAACCAATGATCCGGATAGATACTCAGTCTCTGTATCTGCTCCCATAGGAAATTCTGATCACTGTCTAATTAATGCTGTGGCCACATTTTCTCCCCCAGATTATAGTTCTAGAAAATGCAGACGGCTGTGGCGCTTTACTTCAGCGGACTGGGATGAGATGCGACACTTTTATGCAGCTTACCCTTGGAAGCAGGTCTGTTTTCCTTCTGAGGACCCATCCATTTGCGCTGATGCCATTTGCGATGTTATAAACCAAGGAATGGAATATTTTATCCCGTTTCGTGACCAGGTACCCAATTCCGCGGCGCGTCCTTGGTACAACTCTGACTGTGCTAAAGCCGAAAGGCTTAAGCACGAAAAGTACAAGGCGTGGGCTGAAGCGCGTGTCTCCAAATCAGCAACCCTCAGTGACAAAAAACGGGACTACAACGCTGCAACCAAGCTGTATAAGAAAGCATTGCGCCAGGCTAGTTTTGATCGAGTTAGCCGCATTGGAGCCAAATTAGCATCCCACCCCTCTGGAAGCAGAGCTTTTTGGAGTTTGGCTAAATCGATCGAAGCTAATTTTTGTCACAGCTCTCTCCCTCCGCTCTTGAAACCAGATGGGTCATTAGCTCACACTGCAATGGATAAGGCAAATCTCTTTGCTAACCTTTTTGCAGAAAACTCACGGATGGACTCCGGTAAAAGCACTCCTACTCTCGTTCCTCCATGCGAACACGAAATGAGCAAAATCTCAATCCACCAGAGAGAAGTGCTCAAAGTGCTGCGGAGTCTGGACGTCAACAAAGCTTCTGGACCGGATGGTATTCCCGCTATAGTTTTAAAAGTGTGTGCGCCTGAGCTGGCTCCCGTGTTGACGCGCTTGTATCGCCTCTCTTTAAGGACCGGCAAGGTGCCAAAAGGATGGAAGCTTGCTAATGTGCAGCCTGTACCCAAGAAAGGCTCTCGAACAGATCCCAGTAATTACAGACCGATAGCGATCACTTCCATTTTCTGCAAAGTTATGGAACGCGTACTAAACACCAGGTTACTTGACTACCTAGAAGCAAACGACTTGCTCAGTGACCGCCAATACGGCTTTCGCCGAGACCGGTCTGCTGGCGACCTTCTGGTGTACGTCACTCATTACTGGGGAGAGGCTATCGAGCGGCAAGGTGAGGCTCTGGCAGTGTCTCTTGATATATCAAAAGCATTTGATAGAGTTTGGCACGCCAGCCTATTAAGCAAGCTTCTCAGATATGGCCTCCCACCAGATTTTTGTAACTGGATCGCCGATTTCTTGAGCGACAGATTTATTCGTGTGGTCCTAGATGGCTGCTCATCAGAAAAGATGAGTATTAATGCCGGAGTACCCCAGGGATCTGTTCTCTCTGCTACTTTATTTCTTCTGCATATAAACGACCTCCTTACACCGGGTATTGTTGGGTATGCAGATGATAGTACAGTAGTGGAGAGATACATTCCTAATCCTAGAGCCAAGAAATCTGAGATCCAGTCCTCAAGAGCTGCCATGATCGAGAGAGCAAACACCACTTTACAAGCGGTGTCTGATTGGGGTGCAGTCAATTTGGTTTCTTTTAACACCAAAAAGACGCAAGCGTGTCTTTTCTCTGCCAAACGGGACTGTATTGTTGTTCCGCCGTCTTTCCAAGGTGAACCGATACCGTTCGGAAATGGCATTGAGTTGCTCGGCATGCAAATATCTCCCAACCTCAACTATGGCCAATCTATAGAGTCCAAAGCCAAGACCGCAGCCAAAAAACTTGGCATACTGAACAAAGTGAGGCGCTACTTTACTCCATCGCAACTGCTCACTCTTTACCAGGCCCAAGTGCGCTCTTGCATAGAGTACTGCAGCCACCTCTGGGATGGTTCAGCAAAGTACCAGCTTGCGGCTTTGGACTCAGTAGAAAAGCGTGCCACTAAGCTAATTGGCGACAGCAAGCTAGTTGAGAGAAAACTTCAAAGTCTGTCGCATAGACGCCAAGTAGCTTGTCTGTCGGTTTTCTATCGCATTCACTTCGGTGAATG
This sequence comes from Plagodis pulveraria, assembly GCA_963890685.1. Classification (NCBI taxonomy): domain Eukaryota; kingdom Metazoa; phylum Arthropoda; class Insecta; order Lepidoptera; family Geometridae; genus Plagodis; species Plagodis pulveraria. Next base: position 26,318,993 of record OY982960.1, on the reverse strand, counting down.
TGCTCAAGAGCTACATGATCTCATACCATCTTCTCCATTTCACTATAAGACTACCAGACGCGGAGTGAGCTTTCATCATTTCACTGTCAATTTGCCGCATGTTCGTTCAAAGCGATTTCAGAGCTCTTTTATCATGCGAACAGCGAAGCAGTGGAACTCTCTCCCATCGTCAGTCTTTCCAGGTGCGTATAATCCTGGTGTTTTCAAAAAAAGAGTAAATAGGTTTCTTCTGGGCAAGCGTGATTCATCTTCGACTTCATCGTCGCTTACCATCAGGTGAGATGGAGTCAAACGCAAACCCATCTAATGTAAAAAAAAAAAAAAAAAAAAAAACATATGGTAAAAAAGTATGTATATATATATGACCGGTACTAAGGTATTATTTTAATACAGCATGAGCAAAAACTCAAAAGATTTCAGAAAAAAAATATCAAAGGTATAATTGCCAAACTTAGCCTCCTTATGTTGCGATAATTGCACACTTTTTATTGACACGTTATCCTTCTTCAAATATTGAACCAGCGTTCCAGATTAGTCTACAGCAAATGGCTAATTGACTTCTTGCGGTAAAAGGCGAAGTGTTGGCCATCGAAGCGGCAAGGCCGCGACGCACGGGTCGAAGAACTTGGATTCTTTCAGGCACGAAATTACAAAAATAGTTCTGCTTCGATTGGCTGATTGACGAGGCCTGCGAACCGGACACTGGATTAGTGGAAGGATTGTAAGGTGTAATGATTGGGCGAAATACAAGATCTTTTAGTCACGCTAATCTCGTAGCAGGTTCACTGATACTTTAAATAAATATGACTCGTGTTGGTGAAGACTTATATTTTTTTTGTATCCAAGTGCATAGAAAATCTGTCACCGAACACTTAACAGCGTGTTCCTCAAAACTTGTTTCCAATCTACCAAATGGTTAATAAGGTACAACAGGTGATCATTTTTAACCAAAGGCTAGACTGGGTGTCATGTAAAGACAAATAAAAGCCCCTGTTTGTGCTATGTTGCTTACATTCATTCTCCCAGGTCTTACTAAAACATCCAGCTACGCAATGGCAATACATTATGAATATGCGTTTTCAGTATTTTTTTGTTTAACTGAGTTATTAGTACTTAGTAAAGAAATTCTAGATCTCGAACTAGTTTAGGTTTCGAGATAGACCTCTGGATGATCACATCCATGATATTTTACTTTCAGCGACCTTTTAAGTGTAGGACCTCCCGCTCGCCTGATAAATATTGTAATTTACCAAATGTAAAAAAATAAAATGTAATTTTTATTTTTTGTCTATATTCCAATAAAATATCAGGGATAAGTCTATCTATCAGGTTTGTATAATATCTTCCTTATTCCGCTTTCAAGCTACAAGTAATAACGTACCGTACAAGAGATCCTTACCTTATAAAGGTATACTTTGATAAGGATGAATGATGTGACATTAAATATTTGATTTTATTTGCCTATCATAATTTATGATTAGGATAAGATTGATATTAATTACATTATTTATTCTCGTAGTTTTAATTATTTTTCTTTTCATTATATTATTGCATAATTAAATAATTAATAAGTAGAAATCCGTGATCTCTGCCCACACCTACGGGAAAGAGGCGTGATTTTATGTATGTATGTATTGAATAATTTGTAACGTAATGTTTAAATTATGTATTCAAAGTAACTGGTCTTTGTGCCGTTTTAATTATGAATAAATAAATTAAACGTATCTTTTGACCATCACTAGGTCATTATCGCTGTGGCCTTTATAATATCGATAATCAGACTATCAAATATTTAGTAGCAACGATAGCCGAGCTGCCGCAGGTCCATAGTTCGACCCCCATCGCCGGCTTGAGCTTCCCCGCGTGGTGAACTACCCTCAAGTAGAAAATCTGTCACCAAACACCTAACAGTGTGTTCCGACAGCAGTCCTTGAGAGCTAGTAGGTAATAATGAAATTACAGACACATGAAACTTAACAATTGTTTGTCTCAGGGTGATCATCTAATCACTTGTGACGAAATGCCTCTGTTATAGGCAGAAGGTACTGCAGGTAGGCAACTGGGCACCCTGTGAGTGTCCTTCACAATCCCATAAAAAAAACCTGCCGTATCGCACGTGCAAAGCTCCAGATTGCAAAGGGATTACTTATTCGTTATTGCGTCTAGCTCAACGAACTCAGTAGACATGGAGATCACTGGACTTAGCTATTTATTGCGCAAACCGCGCACCAGCTGTTATTTCTTAACGAGGTCACACTGTATCCCATAGGAAATCTCGGTAAAAGGCATATCCACTAAAGCTGTGAACAAGGTAGAAGGAACAGATAGAATGAGGATACTACGTACGACCAAGTGATGTGTATTTAAAATGCCCTACTTAAGTATACTATGATTTGTTTTATTGTCTATGAATACAATCATACCTGATGATAAGTGATGATGCGGTCAGAGGTGTTTAACCGGTTTAACCTGGATTGGGAACTGGCTCTTAAGGACAGCTGCCGGAGAACACCGACAGGTGTTTGGCGACAGATTTTTACTGAGGAACTTAGGAAGATATGGACATTTAATGTGCCCGATAGATTGCCATTGGCTCGTCCTCTGTTACATGAGGCCAAACATAACTAGTAAAATGTGGCTCTTCAGTCATCTGGGTAGTCTGCATACCGCTTCATCATACCTAATACTTCGTGAGGTACTGTATCAGCCGGATTGTTCAGTGCTGAACACAGCCTCCTACAAGGGGTTTGCCATAATTGCCCCACGCTTGGCAGGCGTCTTGGGGATCGCAGTGTGAGATACCACCTCACGAAGTGCCGGACAAAAATTGCACCTTTTCGTATCTCATTCTATATCGTAATCCTGCCTTATTTGTAAGAGGCTATGGGAGAAATACTAGAAGATGGTAGCAGCACCTTCTGAGGAACTGACATCTAAATCTGCGATCTTCAGAACGAATGGCGTAAGCCTTTGTTGAACGGTTGACATCTTCCAGCTTTTGATGATGATGTTGACCTGATACCTGTACTGTACTGTATCAGCCAGATCGTCCACTTATTACTTATTAAGGGGGTATTTGCATAATCCTCAAGCTTGGCAGGCGGTTTGGGGATCGCAGTGCAAGATGGTAGTTCATTAGAAGGCGTGCTGGCCACCTTCCAATAGTTTTCCCTTAGTCGCCTCTAACGACACCCACGGGGTGATATAGGGAGGTGCAATTCTAACCGGGCACCCCACGGGAAACCTGATTCCTACTAATAAATATGTCTGATACTTATTCAAAAACTGTTTTTAGGCATAAATCTCTTTCCAGATTTTGAAATACAAGGACCGTCTACGTTTATTGGAGTCGGTTCAAATTATGCGGGGATCTGAAATGTTGTTTTGGTACACAACATTTTCATTTTCTTTGCTTAGCTGTTTGATTTGACCCTCCATTTTGAACGGAAACCGTAAAATAACATGAAAAATAAACTCTTTCATGGCTTATCGTGTGATCTTGTTATTTTTCTTTTTAGGCGTAAATATTATGCCAGCTGTTATTTACGTTTATTTTTCGGATGCGCAGTTTAAGAAGAACGTTAACTGCGCAACAATCAAGTTTATCAACACACGAGTAATACATAGTATAGTAAATAGTTACAGGGATGTTTTGAAATCTTTTTTGTGCACTACATAGTAGGAAGTTATTGTAAGATGAACTACGCAATACTACGTAAGTATTACTCTTAGTTATTCTGTGGCAATAATTAATAGTAGATTGTTATAAAAGGGAAATATGATGTTAAAAATACGCCTGAGCGGATATATTAAACGTGCATGCCAAGCCAGTGAGGGCAATTATAATTCGTTGTAATTCATTTGAACACTCTTACACTTGAGTTGAACACTCTTCTTTTTATAACTATTGGTAGGAGATAACTACAACTCATAACTTCTAAACATTGAAACAACGGTTTCAACGCAACAATGTTCGCGTTAATTTATTCTTTTACAATATCTCCTTTTGATAAGGTATTTTAGATCGTTATTTAAAAAAAAACTACAATGATAGCCGGGCTGTAATAGGTATGGACTGCTGTGCCGTAGGTCCATGCTTCGCTGGACGTGGAAGAGCATTTTGCGAATGCTTGCCTGGCAAATTCCTACCCTCAAGTAGAAAATCTGTCGCCAAGCACTTACAGCGTGTTCCGGCACATTATGACACTTAACAGCTGTATAACGGTGATGGGCGCAGTGCAGTACGTCACTTGGTGACGAATTGCATCTGTTATAGACAGAGGATGTCGGCCTCGTACGTATTCCGTCACAACCCAATAAAAATAACTTATTTCTACCTCATAAGGAAACCTCCCTCTCTGTACCACAGTTTAACAATATGTACAGTCGCCTGCAATAAGAAGTATACACATTGTAATTTTCAAAATTGTGGCAAAGAGTCCTGTTTTTCCCTATGTAATCAGAAGTATCTTAAATTCAAAGAATAACATGAATACTTTTACTTAGGTTAATGTTAACTTCAATTAATAATAACTTACCGACAACACATTATTTTGAAAATTACGATGTGTATACTTCTTATTGCAGGCGAATGTACAAGCAGCAATAACGACATAGGCCGAAAAGTCTCTATTTCAAATGAAAGTAGACTACAGCGTAGACAGGTAACACGTTTGTAGAAAAATGTTATTTTACCGCTCTATTGTATCCTTTGTTTGAATCTCATGCAATCTAGCTTGTATCTATTTCCAAAGAGCGTGGTTTAGTTTTATTTCTTTGTGGGATAAAGTCTGAATAGGACAACACTGGGAACTATTGCGCCGAATGAAAAAAATAACTGCGTGTTTCGAAAACGATTGTCTTGTTTTTTGTGTATTAAAGGTATAATTATTTTTTCACCTCACAAGCTTTTTTTTTATGCCTGATAGGTTAGCCTTTGACCACTATCTCACCTGATGGTAAGTGATGATGTCCTAGAAGCCTAGAAGACCTAGAAGCTGGTAAAGACGTTGTTTATCATGCGTGAAAAAGTGCTTTTTATCTAGGTTAGCCCGAACAACATCTTCAACCACATCATCACTTACCATTAGGTGAGATACTGGTCAAAGGTTAGCCTGCCTACCAACTAAAAAAAACGGTAGGTTATTAAAACTAGAACTGTTATAACAGTTCAAAAATAAACATTTACTTTCAATATAACCAATTGTAGTTAGTTTGCTTTTATTTTAGAATGTAAGTTAACACTAATTTACTGTGATTATTTAAGCAGTAACTTAGGTACATTTATATTTATTGAATAACATTTATTTATATATATATATATAGAACTGAATAGGCCGTTCTCCCGTGTTCATTCTCCTGCCACATCACATTCCCATAACTGGTCACTGGTTCTTATTTGTCGCTCTCACACCTGTGTAACACACCCGTATCCACAATTACACACGCTCACACACATTACATACACGCATGACACACACAATTCCTCATCCTGCGTACTCAATCCCACGCAACCATAGTCCAATCTTACTAACATTTCAACTCTTTGCCCATATAAGTAACTCCTTAAATTAATCTTACAATTGTTTTTAACCAGAATCATTTTCATTTATGGGTATCTGATATTGTTAAAATATAATGTAGTCAATTGATTCTAGAATATGTAATATTTAAAATGTAATTTCATCCTGTTGTGCCTCATTATATAAGATTTAATTCATATGCTAAAATAGTACTAACACGCTTTATATAAGTTTATATTAAACGGGTAGGTAATAACTTTTCAATTCAATATTAAACGCGCGATATTTCTAAAAATCTAATTCTAAAACCTGGGTTACCATAATCCAGGCTTCGGCTTGTTTGGGGGCCATTGTAACAAATGTACTAAGTAAATATAATTAAGTTACCTCATGTTAGATTTCTATTTCATCATTATTTTCATTACCATTGCCTGATCTATATTTATTTTTTAAGCAGTGATGGCTCTGTGACATTTGCTATGGACTGCCGCGCAGCAGGTCCATGGTTCGAATCCCGTCGCGAGCTTGAGTTTCACCGCATGGTGGAAGGGCATTTTGCGAATGCCCGCCTGGCTAGCTACCACCCTCAAGTAGAAAATCTATCGCCAAGCTCCTAACGGTGTGTTCCGGCAACAGTTACTTGAGAGCCAGTGAAACTACAGGCAAATGAGACTTAACAAATATGTCTCAACGTGATTTGCGACGAAATACATCAGTTATAGGCAGAGGTTAGTCCGCTTAACATCAGGTGGGCCTCGAGCTTGTTTTGTGACAATAACAGACAAAAAAATAATTGCTTTATTTATTTGGTTCTCAGGAGACTCGAAATAATAGTATACGGTTATTGTGCAACCAACGTTTTCACTATATTAATAACTTGTTTTGTTACATCCTTTTAAAAACCCAGAGGTTCCCTAGGTTATAAGAATAAGAATTTCTTCTACCATAGTCAGATAAATAAACCTAAATCGTACATGCCTTTTAGACCTGAGAAACCAGAAAACCTAGATCACTGTCGAACGCAACTATTCAAATGTGAATTACATTTGCGTTTAGAATCTTAAGCTTTTTTTCAACGCTTTACTTTCTGTTACACTATACTATATATCGTATTTCAATATAAAAGGATTCCGTTTAATTAAATTCCAGAGAGAAACCGGGAATACCGACAAAGCCACCTATAAGGTTTATAAAACCGAATAGGTAACTTCTGTCAAAAAATTCTGTTCCTTTTTCTTTGATACAAAGGACATTGACCAGATTTGGTTACGATCAACTTTATAAAGGCAACGAGTGGCCATCAAAGTTTAAAACATGCTAAACGGTTTCAGGATGCGATTTCTAAACATGCGATATCCCGTTGGGTACCGGGTAAGAATATCACGTCCCACATTTCTTCCTGTGAGTGTCGAAGAGCTGATTAAGGGAAAAATACTAGAAGGTGGGAAGCAGCGGCATCTGAAGAACTAACAACTTTTACTGCGATCTCCAAGACGCCTGCCAAGCGTGGAGATTATGGCACATCCCTCCAATGTGGGAGAACCGTAATGTACGGTGGACATTACGGTTGATGTGATGATGCTGATGAAACATGCGATAGTGCCTGAGATTCATAGCTAAACATTTGATTTGATATTGTTAGAATACATATAGTACTTAGTCCCATCCCTTAAATTATGTACCATAAACCGCTGAAGAGGCTCGTAGGACGTCGTGGAAAAACATCCTGCAAGCAACAAAAATAACTCCTACTACTGCTAGACCTAGATTTTGACTAAGTAAAAGTACACCATTCTCATCAATCTTCATTACGTTACCACGGATGAAAAGCAAACTGGTTTATGTGTAAATTTTAGTGAAAAATACATCTTGAGGCAGGTACGAATAGAGCAGTTTTGAAATGGATATAAGTTCCTTGTAAGTATATGGCGCAGAATGGCCAGGGCTTGGCACTGTTCTTTGTTTGTAGCATTTTGGTAATGTTAGTGTTAACTGGGTTAAACTTCGCAAATGTGATGGCTGCAGTTGTTATAAAATTTAGTGTACTTCTGTGACCTTAGGACTATCATAATAATCATGGCATTACAGTTTTGCTGCTTACAAACATTCCTAACTCTTCACGAAGAGAAATAGCTATATCAGCCGGATTGTCCACGGCTGAACACAGCCATTACGGGAGAGGGGGGTGCCATAATCCCCACGCTTGGCAGGCGTCTTGGGTATAAGTAGTATAAGTCTTTAAGGCATAAGTAGTATAAGGTCGCAGTATAAGTTATCAGTTCCTCAGAAGGCGCTGCTGCCCACTTCTGGTATTTTACTTTTAGTCTCCTCTTACGACACCCACAGGTAGAAATGGGGGTGGTGAAATTCCAGCCCGGCACCCCACGGGAATCAAATAGCGTCAGGTAAATACTGTTAGAATAGTGTATAGTCTGTAGTTCATTGTACTTTGTTTCCTGTGGTTATATGTACTTAATTATCTAATATAAAAATTAAAGAATATTATTATGAGATTATTCAGAGATTATAAAAGACAGGTATTCAATAATCACTTCCAAAAACAGTATCTCAATTTAGACGTGTATGTGTTTTTTTAATCTGCCTACTATAGGTCGGCCCCGTGGGGTGCCGTAGAATGTCACTCCCCCGATGTGAGTGTTGTAAGAGGCGACTAAAGCTAAAATGGTACAGTACTGGAAGGTGGGCAGCAGCGCCTTCTGAGTAACTGATATCTTAAACTGAGGTCCCCAAGGCGCCTGCCAAGCGTGGGGCAAATCACCCCTAAATGGCTGTGTTCAGCAGTGAACAATCCGGCTGATACACTATACTACACTATGATAATAATAAACCCTACGAATAAATATGAATATTTATTCCATTAAATTAAACCATTTATTTCAGGCAACTTAGCATTATAAATAACACACTATAGGTCCATAATGAAGTCATGCACTTTATATCTCAATCCTATAATCAAGACCTATATATCTGGGGTCCAAATCCCTTTAGCTCCTGCTTACAGCTCATTAATGAAAATTAAATACTTAATAAGAGAAACTAGATAAGAATTTAGGTGTTAAAAGATTAGTCGAGAATATGTTAGTAGTTTTGTAATGGATCCCACGCAATTGCGAAAGCTATTTACACGAATTTTATCACACCCACGACGACACTGAGTTAGGTTGAGAATCTCTTATCTATTCGATGACTAACATTACATAATATACGTCTCAAAGTGTCTGAGAAGGATATCATATCGTTATTATTAACAATTTTTTTATTTTTTTTTTATTTTATGTTATTGTGACGAAACAAGCCCGAGGCCCACCTGATGTTAAGTGGACTAACCTCTGCCTATAACAGACGCATTTCTTCAACGACGAATTGCTCTGTGCCCGTCACACTGAGAGGTCCAGTTCTTAGGTCTCATTAGCCTGTAATTTTTTCTGGCTCTCAAGGACTGCTGCCGGAACACACCGTTAGGTGCTTGGCGACAGATTTTCTACTTGAGGGTGGTCGCTAGCCAGGCGGGCATTCGCAAAATGCCCTTCCACCATGCGGTGAAGCTCAAGCTCTGGGCGGGATTCGAACCATGGACCTGCTGCGCGGCAGTCCATAGCCAATGACTTCCACTGAGCCATCACTGCTTCAAGCTAACTGCAATTTTTTTTCTTGTTTGTACAACGTAATTTGAACTATAGATGTCGCTCAATCCCCAGACGATGGTTAAGAACGATAGGGCAATTTAGAGTCAAGAGTCATATGTTTTTTTATATGTAATTGTGACTGAACAAGTGCGAGTCCCATCTGATGTTATATGGACTAACCTCTGCCTATAACAGATGCATTTCATCAAGTGACGAATTGAACTGCGTACGTCACACTGAGACATACAGTTGTTAGTGCCTGTAATTTTACTGGCTCTCAAGGACATCTACCGCACCTAACATTGAGGTGCTTGGCGACATATTTTCTACTTGAGGGTGGTAGCTAGCCAGGCGAGCATCCGCAAAATGCCCTTTCACCATGTGGGGAATCTCTAGCCGGCGGCGGAAGGAATAAGAAATTTCTTGCAAAATTATAAATTTACGAGAGAGAAAAATCATAGTCATGTGCGGGATTCGAACCCGCGTCCATCCAAGCCTTTAGCCGGGGTGTGCTCAAACCAATTGAGGTAACATGACACAATGACTCAAAACTCTAATTTTTGCTCACGTTCTTAACCATCGTATCGGAGTGGAGACGCCTGCTTAGCGAATGTAATGGCGAATTACATTCGCTAAGCAGGCGCAATTGCAAACATAACAATATTAAAAATAGGTATTTCTTGGATGAAAATAAGAAAATTTAAGCAAGTTCTACGACCATGACGGACGTGTTAGTTACCTTGCTCGTCCTCAGATCAAAATTAAATCTTAAATCATAATGGTCTACGGTTAATGGATTATGCAAGATTGAACGCTTTACGTTAAATTAAACAGAGATCAATTTGGTTGTAATTGCCGTATTCATTTTGTAATATTGTAAAACCATTTGCTACGAACCATTTGAGTCACGACGCGATATCGATAATTTTGTTAAAATGCCTATTTTTCTGTGGGTGCTTCTCTTCCCGTTCCTCTTAACGAGTAATTGGTGCTTTAGGTTGGGTCTTTAAAAACATTATCATTCAGGTAACATGGTATTAATGTCGAGTAATTATCTATTCAAGGGCGGTATAGGTATACCTTGGCTGCCCTGCTTATGGCCGAGTGCCGTTCTGCTACTCGGTATAAAGTACGAAAAACTTAAAGTCAGATGTATATTTATTTATATGTTGATGTATAGGAATCAACTCAAAAAACATAACAACGAAAGTCCGTATCTAATTGAAAATTATACACTTGAACTTGTAGTAAGCTAGTAAACAAGGATCCAGTTCGATGAGCCAAACTTAAGAAATCTTGCCCCTTCTTCTTCTTCTTCTTCATAAATGGCTCTTATCGTTGCTTTGACGATATACTGCCAATGTCTGTTTCTGAAACGTTTGTAAAATATTTGATTAGTTGACAGACGAAATACTGATTGGTCAATAGTATTCTATGACGTGATAGGTGACCAATGACCATTCAGTATTCAATCTGTTAACTGATGAAGACTTTCACAAACGTTTCAGAAACTGGGAGTTAAAATCTCCAAACGTGTGTTTTGTACATTTTCGACTTGTTTTTGAGTTTTAAACGTTGACGTGCAGGTTTACGGTTGCCGCGACTACTAAAAATAAACGCTCTAATTTTACCGCCCTAGTCCCGTTACTAACTATATGTATAATCTGTAAACCTTGGGAAATCCGCCCTTTTACCTACCTGTGTATATTCTCCATGTTATTTATATGTTAGGGCTTTCAAAACATAACGTATGTTTTCTGTCTAAAAAATGTTTAATATACGATAAACTCGCCCCTATCACCTGGTATGTCAAAACATCTGTTTCTACATCTAAGCCCTGCAGGAACAGGTAATAGAGGTATGAAGAAGAATATTTCAAGAAGAGAACAAATTGATCAGATTTATTTCCGTTTATTGAGATCAACCAACTCAAATTTACATCAGGTTTATTTACAAACTTTGCATATACAAATAACATTTCCTTTTGCGCAGAAAATGTATGGAGTGTTGTTTTGTAGATGTTATTTGCCCTATAACGTTCTTTAAGCCGTCTCGTCTCTGTTCGTTCACCCCGCACTATCCAAACTGCTTAATTTAATCAACTGCTTTGTAAAGTATGACGTAAAAAGTTTACGGGTTTGCTTAGAGACTATTATAAAGTTAGTCATAATTTCATAAGATCTGAGAGTAAGAAGTTACTCTCGGTAAGTTGTTTCGTTCTATTTTTATATTTTCTTTGTTTTATCCTTGAATATATAATCGGTAATCATTTGTTAGGTACTACATTATGTTTGAGATCAAAATATTATTTTGTGGGTTCGGTTGCAATAAATATTCAGTAGGATCTGTTTTATGGGATTGGGTGGTACCTACACAGAAATACAAGACAAAAAAACGCTTGGAATGTTTCTCGAGCTGATTTGGGATTGCTCTTGTTCATAGTGTGCCAAATGTGTAGGAACACCCTACTCACTCCGACGCAAGGATATAATATGCTGTTTATTCGCCACATTCATTTCCTTATTGCATTTAACAACATCCATGACGACAACATTTTTTTTTATGTTATTGTGATGGAACAAGCTCGAGATCCACCTGATGTTAAGTGGACTAACCTCTGCCTATAACAGTTGCAATTCATCACAAGTCACGAATTGCACTGCGCCCGTCACATTGAAACATAGTTGTTAAGTCTCATTTTGCCTGTAATTTCACTGGCTCTTAAGGACTACTGCCGGAACACACCTTTCGGTGCTTGGCGACAGACTTTCTACTTGAGGGTGGTAGCTAGCCAGGCGGGCAATCGCAAAATGCCCTTCCACCATATGACATTCCTTATGTTCGCCGGGAACTGTACGGATCCCTTTATATACTAAATTGAAATTATTGAAGTAGAAACAAATGTATTATATATTTTGTGAACCTTGGGTGGGTGACTTGGAGACTGTTATGCCCACCTAAAGGAATGTTTCAATAGTAAATAAATAAATAATTATTCATACTGATTTCGTAATTATTGTATTCAATACTGAACATCATTTAAATAAGACAAATAGGGTCAGCATGTACGACCTACTTCGTCTAGAAGGGCGTAACTTTCAGTACGAATGTTACGAAATCGATGCACGTGCAGCTTGCCACACCGAGCTCTGTTGGTTTGTTCTGTTTACGTTATAAATTATGTCAACGTGTCGGCCTAATTATCTCGTGCGGCGATGTCGTTAAATTTTAGTAAAATCAAGCGTCATAGTGCTCTAAACCTTTTCGAAGTTCCGATTTAGGTCGTGTGCCACAGGATTGTCTCATCAAACTGTCTCTATCTATGGTTTCGTCTTCTTTAGCAGTATACGTTCTTAGAGCTTTGAAGCGAGCTTTTTTGTTACTGATAGACTAGCTATTTTTATTTTCATAGGAAAACTTACAGCTTATACTTATGAAACACTCATGTATATCACTGGGCCTATTACAAGTTTCCACCTACAGGTATCATTATTATATGCATTATAATATTAATGCGTATATAGCAACAAAGAAAGTATGTTTGCATATTTGGCATAGTGTGCCACTCAGTGACAAAGTTCAAACTACTTACAATAATTTCAAGTGTTACAAGAATTACTAATCTAAAGTTTGAGAACCAAAAGCTCAAGAGATATGTCGTATCGAGCGAACGCTATCAAAAGTACATCAAAATTATGTATTGCTGTTCTAGCCCAGCACTCCTGGGAGAAAAAAGGTCCTTTGCGCAGTACTAATCACTTTTAATAAACCTATCATACAGTTATGAAACGATTACGAATAAGGCGGTTAGTATTTAATGAACCACTAGTCATCACGTCTGTATATCCTCAAAGCGGGAGTAGAGGTGTCACAACACCCACGTTTCGAAACGTTTTCGACTCAATGTAATAGGGGACAAGCCTTTTGCCATCTACCGTGTACAGTCCCAGCTTCCGAACTGCAAATGAGATTTCTTTATTAGGTAAAACCAATGAATTGTTAAGGAAGAACCCAGTAGGTACCTCAAAACTCTAAAGCAATGATTCTAGACTAACTACAAGCTCCACAAATGGGTCTAATAAATATACCAGTGAGCATATAATATTATCATCACACCATGATATAACGTCCGACAATTTTGTGGTGTGGATGTATAGTATTTCTCACACTGATATTACAACACAAAAATATTATTATTTCTTCCTATTTAACAAGCCAAAACTGAGGCTACCTATTCACTGCTCGTATTTTTGCCTGATTATATGTAAAATTATACAATTGCTATTGAAATCACTACAATAAATGAACAAATCTAAGCTAAGACCGCTTAACGATTTCTCTCAAAAAGCCTCGAGTATGTCTAAGGCTGAGATTCAGAGACAAATCTAAGCGTGAACTAATGATTTAATCTGTCAAAATGTAGCGCTTAGCCTCATAATTATATTCAGAGACATCTGATACAGCGCTTAAACTTAGCGTGTGCTATGCTAAGCCAAGTAGTGGAAATCGACTACTTTAGCCTGTCTCAAAGCAGAAGTGGCGCCGCCAAGTGAGCAAAATTGAAGAATTTATTGACATTGAATTGAAATTGTTTGTGGTTGACTTTGTATTTTATAACCTATGAACTTTAGTACAAAAACAACAGGGGGGCAATTCTCAAAATTGGGATAAATTTATCGATTCTCGATATTTATCCCGTGTCAACTATAGACTAATAATATCCCGATAATATCGACTTTTCACAAAAATGTTATTCTCGCGAGTGTTAGATATAAAAATATGTCCACATATGAACATGTGTTCATGTGTATAGAAAGTATACTGATAATCCCGATATCGCAATGTTGCGTGTCGATCGCTAGGGCTTGATATTTATCGATAGTGATATTGCGAGAATAACACAAAACTACACGATTCGATATTCGCCATGTTTTCTCGATATTTATCTACTATGATATTCATATCACTGCACGAGAATCGCCGTCCAGACGTCTTGTCAACTAGTAGTTAGGTAGGCATAAAACGTATTTTGTTTCACTCAAATCACATTTTATATATTGTTGTTCTTGTCGTTTTCGTTTTATGTCAGGATGCACAGATAAACAAGAACCGGTAAACGTTCCATAAGTGAAAAATATGCCATAGATAATAGAGTGTGATCTAAGCTAAGAGCGAGGTAAGTAGGACTAGGACTATATCTCTGAATATGAAATTTGCAGATTGGCTTAGCGGACGCTTGGCTAAGACTGGTCTTTGGCCGTCTTACACAAATGTCTCTGAATTTCAGCCTAAGTCGTTGTCCTCGAGTTCAACAAACGTACCCTTAGCCGAGCACATTAGTCCTACAACACCGACACTAATGATCCAATCTCATTGTACCTATCAGTCACTACAAGCCAATGTCTCTGATATTTCACCGCAATACCGGAGATAATGAATAGATTCAGGCGTTATCGAGATATGTATCTCGATCGTTCGCTCGTAGAGTCAAGACCTCCTGAGGATGCTTCGTGTAGAAGCGAAACGCGTCGAAAATTCTTCCGGTTTGGCTGCGTGGCGTTTGTGACGTCACGTCGGCTTAACAGGAAAATTAGGCGGAATTGTCACTAGATATGTTTTTGTATTTTTTAATTGTTTTATTAAAATATTAATTTGTAGTTTTCATAAAATATTTTAAAAATATTTGTTATTATCACAATACCGGAGATTTTTCGTTAAGTTATCTTTAGCTTCCACGTTACGTGCGTCATATGATTTAGACCCATAATTACTGATGAGCCTATGACCGTGTACCGGGCAGTTTCAGACTTCGGATTGATACTGAGAACTTTATCAGAGAAACCTATATATGTATACCTAATATATCATCTGCGCCATAGCACATATAATAATACTGCGCCACGCGGCCACGATAATGTTGAAAAGTGATGGCGGTGATGACAAGTATCATATGTGTTAACGCTGAGACGGCTGAACCGATTTGGATGAAAATTGGAATCTAGGTAGTTATGGTCCTGGATTCCTCCTGTACACTGGACACTGCGAAAAGTGTCTGTAACTTGCAAGATTAGGTTACAGATAATGGTACGGAACCCTTCGTGCGCCAGTCTCACTCGCACTTAACCGGTTTTTCATTAGTTACTTTGTCTGAAAACATTTTACTTTAATTATTCACTCGTTAGTCTAGAAAAGTTTAAATACCCGCTAGCTGGTAACTAACTTTGGAAGTGAAAGGAGAAAAGAAAACTTCTACAATTCTTACTTGAATAGATAATAATATAGGCATTGTCTTTTGTAGGTTAGTTTGCTTTTGTACAATGTTAGGTTCATAGGTCAATATCATTCTTTGTTCCAAAAACTTTCCATTGTTCTCAATTTTAGTACTTAGATTTATTCATTGAATTTCATAAAAATTTTAGGCATGAGTACATTTAAATAAATCGGCATCTAGTAGCTCTTGCATGTATGTCTATCTATCTATATATATATATGTCACAACCGATTTACTTGGAGTTCCTACATAATATACCTACCAAAATTGCAGATTTTAACTACTTACTTTAGTTTATGAGATAGACTCCTTAAGAAAAAACTGTTTAAAATTATATATAAACAAAATAGTCATATAAAAATTATATGACTATTTTGCCGGCAATATCATGAACTCTTTGGATGAGTAAATTATATAATTATGTATTATTCAATGAGCTCTAGACGGTCCTTTTAACCTAGGCTAGGTGCAAAAAATATTTTCTATTATCGGCTACGTTCGGGCCACGTTCTACGTACACACGGGGTATTTTAATTGAATTTTAGTCCATTTTTGGGTTAAAGTCCAAACACAAAATATCTAAATTTCAGAAATAAGACTCCGTTTTGCTGTTTGGGTACGAAACTCGATAAATATCTAATACCTATTTATGTTCTGTATTATTAAGGGTGCGTACCATTAGCGTGAGATTCGCTAAAAACGCTAAAAACGATCACACTCCCAAAAAGTTTTCCACATGGGTCTTGGCGTTATTTTCGCCTTAAACGCTACATCTAATGTCAAAAGTGACAGAAGTGGCAAATTTTTGTGGCATTCTTAGCGTTCTTATCCAAAAATGGAACGGGGATGACAGTTACAAACGATCACGTGATCACAACCATAGACGCAGAATGTGATCAAAATTATCGAAAATAACGTTCTTAGCGACTAATGGAACATACCCTAAAGCGTATAAAATTGGAGCACGTTCCAATCCGCCTGTATCGGATTGGATCATTACATTACACAACGATAAGCGAGCGGGTCATTGCCACCTCCGTCCGAGTCCCTAGAGTTTCAATGCATATTGTCCATTGTGCGACTTGGGAAATATGCAATACGACTCGTTCTATGCTATTGCGACATGGCATGACTATAGCCATCGCTCACCCAACTAATAAACTAATGGAACGTATTGTTAATGCGGGAAAGTGTTGATTTTCTTTGTTCGGGGCGTTCCCTTTTGCAGTGAGCTCATGAAAGTGGTTCTGCAATTAGATTTTTATGAGCAAACGTGACGATGGAAGTTCGCTGTTCGGTAAATTTATTCTAGATGACTTACTAATTCGTTGAGTGAGCTGTAAGTACTTACTACGAAACTTGAATCACTTTGTGCTTGTGGTCTTGGTAAATGGGTTAAGTAGCAAAACCATGTAGGAAAAAGCAGGAACCCAGTAGTTATTCAGGAACTCATATTGAGGACAAGACTTATCTTGGCTGGTCGAGTATCAAATTGATTTAAGGTGCCATCAGCTATAGAAAGAGAATGATACTACAATGTATACCTGAGTTATTGCTGTTAGGTTGCGTTGCGTTTCATCAGAGTTCAGTGTTTGAAATGGCAGACCTTTTTAAATCGGTCCAGTAGTTTGTATGTTTATTCGTTACATACAAAAATATAAATCTTTCCTCTTTACAATATTATATAATATAAATATAGATGTATTCGTACTTCATAAAAAATCTATAGCTGGTGTAACGTTTATCCCACATTTTTATCCTCGTTTTGGACGAACAATAGTATCTTGCATTATGCCAATTTGTCGAAGATGTTGAATTTCGCTAAATGTGTCGCTTACCTCTTTATTTTAGTCCACAAAGACAAAGTCTTCTCCAAGTCCCACCTATGACGTATTCGTAAATTACATGAGAGGTTATAAATTGTACCCGGTTGTTTTGTCTTGATGCTTAGTTAATCCTACGATGGTGGTGTAGATATATGTGTAGGTTATACGTACTAAGTTATACGTTTGTTTGGTAGATAAGTACGCTACGCAAAGACAGCTACGGTAAGGCTTTATTTTATTGTTCCTGGTAACCTGATATCATTACTTGAATCAGTATTCACGTCTCAAGTCCCGCCGCGATATATGATTTGGGCTACAATGAGCTTTGCCCATTTCAATCACGTGCGCCCCATGACAATCGGTAAAAAATTTGAAATTGCAAATTTAAACTTTATTACAAGGAGAAAAAGATATATTGTGATAAGTTACAAAAAACTGGTTTTACTTTACGTGATGTCTAGACGGTACATAAGATTACGGTCATTTTTTGTCCAGTATTTTTAGATGAATAACGCCGACAGTGGACGGTTGAAAGGACACTTGTTATAGGTAAGTAGTTACACACCTGTGTATGTGAATATAGTATACCTACATAAGAACGTGCAGTTTCAATACTGACTGAGTCATGGTCTGCTAAATTCTGGGTATAAAGAGACGTGACTTTAGGATGTTTAGTTTGAATAAAGTTTCAACAAAGAGAGGGAAGAGGCCAGTAAACAACGTAACACTAAACGTTCATGAAAATAAAATTAAATAGTTACTCGTCTATTTTATACTCTGAAGACAAATAAAATGAAAATGTATACATATATAAATCTCTGTAAACGTAAGTTATAAAATAACGTTTATTATAAACTCTTGCGATGATTTGAGTAAGTGTCAAAAATTCACTTTTTATCACAATCTGTGTTGGAATATCGGTATTTGATTACAACTTACAATTACATATTTTAGATTCTTCTGTGATAGTATACTAACTCGAATAGTACCGGCATGTCCATCACTCAAACACATTTGTTTGTACACAAGTGTTTTTAATAAATATATTGGATACTAAATCGTGCCGAGAAAAATAATTTCCTTTAACTTTAACTGTGTCTAAATTCTTCCAAATTGATTGCTTGTCACAATATGATGAGATGAACGAAAAATGACGAATATCATTAATAGCACTAATTGGGGTATCTCTATTAGTTACAATTACTTAACCTATGTTATATTAATAAATGTGTTATATATATATATATATACTGTAAAATTATACGATTTTTTTCCTTTTTTTCTTCTTTTAGTGAGTATTTTATATAATAATAATACCCAAGAAACAACAATGACTTATTTTAATTTAATTAGGTTGTCTAAATGCTTTTATTTTATTAGCTGTTATATTGTGTATAGTTCGTAGTAGTTTGTTAATTAAGGCATAGCGCCGGTAAAAAAAGAAGCTAGAAGTTTAGTTATATTATTGCAAACTGTTGCTGCAAATATAACTAAAAAACTTCTAGCAACATTTCGTTCAAGAACACTTGTTGAAATAACGATTACCTATATTCCAAAGAGTTGGATGAATCCAGATAAAGAACTAAGTACACCTTTTCCCTTCAACTCAAGTAAAATGGGTCTGTAGATAAAACTCAAGTAGGCAAGTAACCCTACCAACTACTTGCTCGCCCAAATCGTCCGAATTTAAAGTAGAAAACTGTATACCTATAAACATCAGATAAAATAGCTCACAACTAAAATAAGTTGACACAATTACCTACTACTACTTAGTTTAGTACGTAGTTTATCATCAGTGACTATAAGGAAACAAGAAGTAAAATTTTAGTTAAGTTTTATGCTGAAGATAAACCATTTTTATGAAGTGGGAATAAGCTTATCAAGTAGGTTAGTAGGTACATGCTTTACAGTCTGATCGTCGAGGCCAAAAAAGTAGGTACCTACTTGTTGGCCTTACTAAGGCGCAGTAGCATCATGAAGGCGCAGCAGTAATGACTTAATGATAATGAGTAAATAACTACTAATTTTTGTGGCATAGTTATTTTTTAGGTTTTTTTTATGGCGGTATGCCTTTATTAAACAAATACTACAAACTATATACAACACTACAGCTACTACAATACTACAGCTACTACAGTAAAAGCATTTGGACTCATAGGGAGTCCAAATGCTCTAGCCCACTATCAGTTGGCAGCGTGCCCAGCATGCTAGGTTAAATCAAATCAATTATACTGATTAAGGCGAACGCTCACGTCTCAATATTTTTTTGGTTTTGTTCCGTTCTTCTGACAATAGTACAGTTTTACATGATATTATTTGGAGCGTTCGTATCATAGTTTGCCTTGCTTTCCTTGTTTCGGAGGGCACGTTAAGCCGTCGTCGGTCCCGGTTGTTGTCTTAGGATGGCATGGTGGTAGGGCATTTTGCGAATGCCCGCCTGGCTAGCTACCACCCTCAAGTAGAAAATCTGTCGCCAAGCACCTAACGGTGTGTTCCGGCAGCTGTCCTTGAGAGCCAGCACTTCTAGGTTAGCCTGAACAACATCTTCGACCACATCATCACTTACCATCAGGTGAGATAGTGGTCAAAGGCTAACCTATCAGGCACAAAAAAAAGCCGTTTGCGTAACCGATCAGCTACGTTAAGCAACTTCCACTGCGGTCATGACTTGGATAGGTGACCGCCTGTGGCATTGCTACTGAGCGCTACCGTGCTTCGGAGCTGTCCTTGAGAGCCAGTAATTCTAGGTTAGCCTGAACACAGTACAGTACAGTATTACTTCAGCTGTGCTTCGTTGGCTTTGAGAATGATAGCGACGACCATTTAATACTTAAGTATATATTGACTTATATTCGTTACGGCTAAGTTACCGTAATTTTTATATATTTTTTATGGTTTTAGGGGTAATTTGTAGAATCATGTGCCAAATAACTTTTCTGATGTGAGCGATTTTAATTTAACCCCTATATAATAAAAAAAGATCAGTAACATTTTAAGATGAAAATACATGACATTTTCTAACTATTCCGGGTTACTCCCAGGAGGCCCCGATCCCTCAGGGACCCGTCCCAGAGGGCCCCGATTTCTTATTATCTCGATATAGTCGATTTAATCTATTAACTTTTTTCCACCACTTGACCCACTGTGATGTTTACCTTTATTACTTATTTAATTTTAATTACCTATACTTGTAACCTACATGTACAAATCCAAAAGAAATCCTCTACATCATACATAAATAAAATGTGCTCCTATTTCCTTCTGACAAGTACAACAGCAAAATAAAAAAATCCAATTATGAAGCATTTTTTTAAATTATGTTACGTTGTGTTATTTATATATTTTTATAGTGTTATAATCTTCAATATATTATCTAAATAACTAGAGGTAGAGCACAGAACAACAATGAAACAAGGTATTTTCGTATAGATTAATTTTTGTCTCTCACTCGTTGATGTGCATATAAAAGGGCCGCGCGGCCACTTTGAAATCTTGATGTACCTACTTACTGGGTTCAATACCCGCGTCAGACCAGTTATTGCCTTCTTCTGTCAAAGAAATTATATGTATTAGTACGGAGTCATATATTTTTTTATGCCTGATAGGTTACCTTTGACCACTATCTCACCTGATGATGTGGTCAAGATGTAGTTTAGGCTAACCTAGAATTATTGCCAAGGACAGCTGCCGGAACAGACCATAAGATGCTTGGCCTCAGATTTAAAACTGTGTGGAGCTGAATCCGGTTGATGGCAATAGGCTTATCTTCTAATAAATGGATTGGAAGATTTTTTTTCTGGTCTAACGTAGGCGCGAACGATACCTGTGTAATGTTATTTTGGTACGTAGTTATATTAATAGGTCACTATTCTATAAAATAAGAGATAGACTAAATAGTGGTAAGTAATCTTAAATGTCTCCGTGGGCTACCGGGTTAGAATGTCACATCTCCCATTTCTTCTCGCGTGGGTATCGTAAGAGGCGATTAAGGGAATAACACAGGAATTTGGGAAGTAGCGCCTTCTAAAGAACTGACAACTTCTGCCGCGATCCCCAAGACGCCTGCCAAACGTGAGTTTTATGGTAAAGCCTGAAGATCTTGTTCACGGTGGACGTTCCGGTTGAGTGATGAATCAAAAATTTCGTATAGTCCTTAGTTTGTTTGTCGAACTTTATGTCCCACATCGCAAATGAGCGGCTTAAATTTCAGATTTTGTAAACTAAGTAACGCAGTCCGTCTATTTAATTCTGATGGATATATATATATATATGTGTGTGTGTATGTATATGTAAATATACATTGGTCCTAAACTAATATAAACTTGAAAGCGGCTAAACTGACACCAGTTCATTCACTTGTATTAAGTAAATTAAACGATTCAAGTTGCAATTGAAAAACATTTTGGTTAACAAATCCTACAACGGACAATTTCACCTCTGCCAAGGTATCGCCCGTCACCTATGTAATTTAAACATATATTGTAATAATTTTATCATATGGTTTGTAACACATTGTTAAAAGTTTTATCTTTTAATTAGTAAGTTAAGTTTTAAGTATTCCAAATTGTTTTAGTCTGGATTTGTTTTATATTTTTAAAAGACAAAAGAATGGTTAATAGTCGTTTAAAAAGAACTGCCCCGAGTTTGTAGTGCGTTCTTTTCGCAGTGGCTCTATGTACTTTTCTGAACATGGCAGTAGAATATTTCAATGTTAGCATTTGGAATTGACCTTCATAAGAGCATCGTAGACACGTAGATTTTTTATTACTTTATCTTGGATTTAATCTTTCTTTTTATCCAACATAGATCGTCATTCAAAATTTTGCTGTACTGAAGTACATTAAATTTGTAATACCATTTAAAAAAATACCTCCAGCCATTTTAGAAATACATCGCTAAGTACCTATGATTTAAGCAGGAGAAAATAATTTAGTAAATAAAAAATAGCAGCGGATTAAAACAAAGACTTTAATTTCAATTGACTTTTAATTTTTTTTCTCTTTCTTACCTACCTATTTTATAACTTTCACGCGATCCCTTACGTTCCGAACTACATTATTTTCTTTGCACAATGTCTCACACACGAATACTCCTTGCATTCTATCTCTTACACACATCTTACGTTGCATAAACGTTCATGCTATATTTCTACAAGGTTACTGCTTACATGCCCTTTGAAATTAACAAAACTTAATTTTGAAAAAGTTAAATTTTTAATTTCAATAACACTTACATAACTATTACTTAAGTTACAAAATAACAAATTTACGAGAGAAGAAATATAGTCATGTACGGACTAAAATTTTGCCTGTCGTAAATTAGTAATCAGAGCATCCGTAGTAAAAATATTAGTATTACTTAAGTATCCTACTCAACGTAACTGTAATAAAATGATACGTATACACTGTCTACGTAATGTTATTATATGTTCTATGACCCTGTAACCAAACCAAATTGTATTTACTCTCGTACCTAAGACCTAAGGCGTAGAAAGTTCGTTTTATCAATATTTCCTTCCTAGTTCAGTTTCATAAAGGCAGTGTAATTCAATATATATCTTTTATAGTATAGTTCATCAAAGTGCCTACACCTCGTCTATTGGGAAGAAGAGATGGGATCAAAAAGCGATGGCCATTAATACAGCATTATAGGTTTGCTAATCGCAATCCCTACGATGAACAGTGAGATTCTTGTTCATTTATATATAGGGTATAGCTGCAAGGAAAAACTTGTGCGGTAGAGCATTCCAATTTAATTACCTACACGACAGAGGTAGGCTACACTTTTTAGTTCGGGGTAAGAAATTCTGAACCGCATATGAATGACATGCCAGGCCGAAACGAGTTGTTCGGGATCGGAATTGCGAGGAACGATTGTGAGATATTCTGTCAGTTAGGCGTTTAACCCTTAGTTACTCGTTGAAACTTTCACTACTGCTCGCGTGGGGTCATTTTGACCGATTTTGCTCTCCTGCTACAAACGTTTTGACAGCGACGTGCCCGTTACTATAGTTATTTAGTTAACTACAACTTAGGAAGCTACTTAGAAAACAAAGAGGATAGACACAAAAACTACAACAATATTAAATACGCTCTGGAGTCAATCTGACGCCACGCGAGTAATTAAGGGTTAACTGTCTTAAAATATTTTATTGTACATTTTACTCCATTTAAAAGTCAAAATCACCATATACGGACACGAAATGTCAAATATATCCTCTGGCGTCTGAACTGTAAACCATGTATTTTAGTATTATTACTTAGGTTATATTAATAACAAAGAATAATAAAGTTTTTAACATTGGCTGATTCAGTCAACTATTGATTCTGTTCAGTTTAAAAGTTAGGTTATTTAGACGCCCCCGCGGCACCCGCAGCCCGCGGTACGTAATTTGACTAACTTGATATTCCAAGTATATTATTTAATTTTCATTTTAAAGGTATAAGTTCCAGTTGAACTATTAAGTTGATCAGTAAAACACTGAAAATTACCTGTACATATTTAACTATTTTAATATTTGTATGTTAAAAAAAATACCTTATGTAGCTTATTACTAAAGACGAACTATATCACGGTATATTATTATGAACTTTGTTCTTAATTTACGACATAAAATATTGTTTACATTTTTGGAACCAAAACATTCCGTTATCTTACGTATAGGTATAAAAGTGATACGTGCATACCTACGTATTTAATTAAGTAGATTAAAAAAACTGTGTCACCCAGTATAAGTTCAAAGCAAATAAGATAAGGATAAATTGGCAGAGATAAAATAATGGGTATCGGTCAATAATACTTAGTGCCTGGGCTACAGAGCTAAGCTCGGGAAATATGGACGACGAGATTTTTTTTCGACCAAAGATATCTTTTTTTTTTTTTTTTTTTTTTTTTATGTTATAGTAGTGAAGGAACAAGCCCGAGGCCCACCTGATGTTAAGTGGACTAACCTCTGCCTATAACAGACGCATTTCGTCAACGACGAATTGCACTGTGCCCGTTACACTGAGACGTCCAGTTGTTAGGTCTCATTAGCCTGTAATTTTTCTGGCTCTCAAGGACTACTGCCGGAACACACCGTTAGGTGCTTGGCGACAGATTTTCTACTTGAGGGTGGTCGCTAGCCAGGCGGGCATTCGCAAAATGCCCTTCCACCATGCGGTGAAGCTCAATCTCTGGGCGGGATTCGAACCATGGACCTGCTTAGTGTATTTTTTTCCTGAAATTCCAGAACTCGATGTCCAATATTAAAATATGGATAGAATTATTTGGTAATTAGCTGCGCCCTGCGGTTTCACCAGCGTAGACAATGACGAAAAGTGATAATGATGACCATGAAAATTATAGTATTTGTTAATTCAAGACCTGTAAGTTTGTTCCAAATCGTTCCAGTCGTTTCAGTGTGGAGAAACAAACACACACACCTACAAACTCTTGCATTTATAATGTAATTTGTTTTTTTTCTAGTGTCACAGATTATAAATTAGATTACCTGAGTGTACACTGTATTTTGAAAAGATATGGTAGAGATACTAATCGATCTGATATGACGTAATTATATCAGATATTTCTACAGCACTTTTGTTCTTTGTTCGCCAAAGATATGGATGTTTTTCATGTTATCGGCATGTAAACATCTATTTATTGGACTGCAGTTAATTAGCTAGGAACATTATTTGTCGGTGAAAAATAAATTGTTTTGGAAATAGTGATGACATATCCCTGGGCACTTTAGCCAGCTTCTAAATAATGGAGATTTAATACTTCTCGTGGTGGTTCTATATTATATCCCAATTTACTATTATAATTATACATGGCAGTAGAACGTAGAATCTTTCAATGTAAAATTTTGTAATTGACCTTCATAAGAACGCCGTAGACAGACAAATTGATTAGTATATTTTGTACCATCAAATATTTTAAAAATATTTCTAGATTCCCGTGCGCTCGAATAGTCAAGATCTCCTGATGATGCTTCGTGTAGAATCGAAACGCTTCGAACACTTTTCCGGCTTGGCTACGTGGCGTCATAAGACGTCACGTCGGCAGAAGAGGAACATTGGGCGGGGCATTGGGCAATATTTTAATATTTGTAATTATTAAATGTATATTTCTGAAAAATAACGCCTGCATCTATTCACTTAATTATTTTATCTATCTGAATATAAGATTTCGGTTTAGATTTGTTACCAGAATAAATCAAGAATAGTTATATTGGTAGAATATAACAATCGGACTATTCACCCCAATCCTACGCCTAAGCCTACTCGTACAAGGAAAGTTACGAAAATGCAGATCAATTAAAGAGCTTGCAATGGAAAATAAAACGAAATCTACATTAAACAAAGTTTCATCTAAATGTGCGCTGCGCGTGGCGGCTACTAACGACCTTTTGTTTGTCCAAAATGCGCGAAATATAGAGAAAATGATACTTTTCATGGACGCGGTTGTCCGATTTAAAGTTTAAACATTTTAGCACGGAATTGTTAAGGATATTGTTGGTCACATTTTAGCGTGAGTCAAATGTGCAAAATCATTATCGTTGAGGAGTTCCAAAAAACAATATGAAAACAGCTATGCATTTCAAATTTTGTTGCTAAAATGTCCGTATAGTACCAACTTAACTGTGCAGTTGGCGAGGGCGCTGCTGATCAAGGAAATCAACTACAAACTGTCACAATTTGAAGGAATGTTGTAGTTCTTTTTTCTGCCAACTGAACAGATAAGTTGGTGGGAATGTACATAGTATACCTATATTTGTTTTAACCCAAACAATAATAGTCTGAGGAAGAGTTCTCCTTCAAATTGACAAATGTCAGGGAATCACTCCCATCACATTCATCATCAACATTCCGTCAATAAGTTCACTTGCCTGATGTTTCCAACTCCATACGGCCGGAGGCATAATATCAGACCGTGTTATGGCACAAGAAATCTAAGTACTATAAACCAACCTTTTAAGTATTATTTAGGCGTTATTGCTCTTAATGTAGGCCGGTAACGTACCTGTAATAAAAAAAGGCATATTAGTTTCATACAAGAAATTCAGCTCATCATAAGATATCATTATCACGCCCACGCCTGTTCTATTTTTTTTATGCCTTTGAACACTATCTCACCTGATGGAGATGTTGTTCAGGCTAACCTAGAATTACTGGCTTTTAAGGACGGTTTCCGGAACACACCGTCAGGTGCTTGGCGACAGATTTTCTAATAGATGGTATCTAGCCAAGTGGGCATTACCAACGCCTGTCATTCTAATAGACATCAACCGGGGCCCACCACTGCCCTCCGAGCACAGAAGCTCTCAGTAGTAAGGCCACTTATGTAACTATGACCGCAGCGGACGTTGCTTAGCTTCTCCTTCTTTTGGCTGTTATCATTGTTTGACAATATTATGTCAATGTCAAAGTATAGCCAGTGTATGCTTGTGCAAATAAGTTAGGTATGAACAACTAGGCAATCATGTTGCTTAACTTAGCAGATCGATTCACAACGGCTAGACAAACGCCGCTATGTGTTTCAAAGGATCATCATAATACGATATCAACCACGCCTGTTATATCTATCAAGCCGTACGCGTAGGGTATCGCTCAGTATTTCTCTTTAAAAGGGGGTAAGCCTATTGCCACTCAATTCATAATTTTATTATAAAAACTAACGTGGTTTTCACTCATTATAGTATATAACGACGTCAACGCGGGCGTCCCGAGCTCTCCTTGATAAAGAACACCGAATGTGGTCGAAACAACGAGTATAGTCGGAGCTATCTGACTTATTCACGTGAGTTATCACGTATTTCTTACTAAAACAATTTATTATTTAAGAGAAAGAAAAATCAACATGTATGTTCTTATTAAAATTGAACCGTGGGATCCACCATCATGTTCGTTCTGTTAGCATTTGTTATCTTGTTTCGTGGATATAGGTAGTTATGCAGTGGCGTGATCAAGTTATCGTGTTTTGATTTAAGTTTGGGTACATATACATATTATTTAAGTACAATTTTTTTTTGTTCCTGACGGGAATTGTATTCCAATTGTATTTCTTAAACCGTAATAGGGGACGGTGTGCGAATGGGATACGCATCCGGCGCGAAATCGGAGGACGCGGGTTCGATTCCCGTCCGGAACAAAACATTTGTACTCCAATCATTTGTAAATGTGAAAGTTACGGTAACCTCTTAAATCACAGAAAAGCTTAGGCTTACTTTAGAGGTTTCCTTCTCTACACAAGTCACAACTTCGGGTAAGGTAACTAGCTGAAAGCATCACAATATTTTCTTTCATCCATATATATGTATAAACGCCTCAAACAAGTCTGCCAACATATAGTTCACCAAGATTATGATCATAATAGTAACTTTACCATATTCTGTGGCATAACCCTAATTACTTTTTATTACTCGGTATTCCTATTATATTCACTCTTAGTAATCTGTGCCTGATCTATAGCACATTATTGGATTTGCTACGGTTTTTGCGTAGCTCCATTCTCTGTAAAGTAGATAACGTAATAGAAAATGATTTTAGTAATGCAGTATAGCAATTTACAATTTCATTCTTTAGGAATATGCATTAAAAAATGTGATATGCATCATTACGCCTATTTTATTTTACTCGCATTTGTCAGAAGACGACGCCTCTCGTCAAAAAAATCGCTTATTGCTGCTTTCTATATAAACGTAATTTCATCATAATTTAAATAGCACGTGTTCAAACTCGGTTAAATTTTGCATCCATATCACTAAGTCTAATATTTATGCTTTTGGTTAGCCAGTTTAGCGAAAAAATATGATATTTTTTATATTATTTGATAAAGCATTCAGTACGACATCGTTTATATTTTGAGTCTTCAATGTGATATTTGATGTATAACAAACAAAAGCCAGTACACATTAGTTTATCCAGCTAATATGTACTTAGTAAGCCTATTTCATTTGCACACACTCAACACTGCAAAGAAGGAAGTAAGCAAATTATGCAATGCAAACTGCATGCTGTGCGCATGACTCGATTTACGATTATTATTCTATTTATATTGTAAACACATAGGTAAATGGTAAACATTACACAGATTGCGTTACAGTTACTATGTATACACTGCAGACAAATGATTTTGTGTAATACGACATAGAATAACCAGGAGTTGCTGTGGCCTAGAACACGCAAGTTCAGGGTTAACCATTATAGGTATCGAAATATTTTATTATAAGTAAACATAAAGCAACCAACTAAAGTGCGTCTGTCTGCGTTTTTAATTTTTTATTTGTTAAATCGTGGTATTGTTTTGTTTTAGTGATTTCGACAGATTACCATCAATGTACTTTGACAGTTCATTCTTCTTCTTTGACAGTTCGTTCGTTCAGAGAAGAGAGTTCAGAGAGAGTGAAGAATATTTGTTCTTAAGACAAGTGCAAACGTGATAACTATAAATTATTTAACTATATTAAGTGTTAAAATATTACGATTATAACATTTCAATTAATTATTAGAACTTGAAATATTTAAGTAGTATATAATAAGTAGTGTATAATATGTGTTAAATGTACTTTGGACTTGGCTGTAAAAAAAATACTAAAGGGCTAGTAAAACTTCTTTATATCTTTCTATTATTTTAAGGCTTGATGCGAGCAATTTAGTACCCATATTTCCTCAATAATTAAGATTGTTTTATGTAGAGTCAGCTAATGCGTAATAGACATATAGATACTTACTACCTTTCTACATTTTAAACTACTTGAAAAACACTTAGTTTATGGTACTTATATATAGATAGCAGCAACTGCATCTTTTCAAACCTTAATATACATACCTACTAAATGGGTACCTATTGGCGTATCAATTTTCATGTTAGCATGAGTTTTAATGTACATATCTATTAAGATTATAGGAATAGCAATAAATAATTAAATAACCGTTATTACTTCAAAGATAAAATGTAAATAGGTACAAGATTTAATAAGGGAACAACTCTAAATTGGAACCGATAATCATTCTCTCTCACTTACACGCTATTGCCGTCTATAGTGTGCAAGTGAGAGGTTATGACTATCGACGCCATTTTAAATTCGTTACTTTATTAAACCGGGTTACCTATGTTCTATGTGTAGTTTTCTTAAAATGAAACATGCCCAAGACTGATAAATGAATGATCAATTGATCATCAAATACCTACAGGAATACTTCTTACTATCAAAACGCAAATTAATCCAACTATAGATATGCAATGAAGCAAGAATGTACATATTTATGTTGTACTTATTCTTTTCATAACATGTACTTACTTAGTAATCATTAATCTAAGGCTACAGAAACACATACAATCAATAACAGCAACAGTTACTAGACAAAGGCAACAAAATTTCCACGCACGCGTCAATATAATATTTACACAGCATTGCAATTGGAAGACTGGGATATAAATTAGTCGTAAGTGTCGTAACACACTAACTCAATGCAAACACTCACCGAATCTAAATCCAACTCTCTCAAAGTAAACAAAACAAATGAAATCGCATCGACTCCACTCGGCCCCAGCAATTGCGTCGGTAAACAAACCAGCTGATAAAGTCACAATAGCCCTTACACTTATGCAACCAGATAACACTGCCTGCGCATTTAACAATCACAAACCAAATTAAACGCTACACAACACAATATAAGGTTAAAAATTAAATGAACGCAAACCACATAGTAGAGCACGCGGGGATCACAGCTGTGTACCATTTACATAATCTAAAGTGAAACCGATACGTTCAAGAATCAATCACAACACTCAGATGTAAAGGTTCATTTTGTAATGCAGCGCAGATTAACAGATGACTGTTTAACTTCCGCAATAATAAAGTTTCTATTTGATTATAATGTAGCGATTCGTTTAGGATTGGCCACACAAATAGAAGATTTCTTCTTGTGGCAATCGCTAACGTTTGATCTTCTCTAAGTATGTAGGTACGAGTAGTTGGTTCTTGAACACACGCGATGTCAGTACTTACGTAGGTAGTATTTAAAAATGCCGTAGCCGTTTCATACGTGAGCTGATTCTTAAAGTCACGTAAATGAAGTGAGAGCTACACAAGGTTCTGATTAAACAGTGCAAGATTTAACTAAGCAGAAAGATGTTATCATGTTGGTGTAAAAAAGGAACAGATCTCAACCTAACTGAAGTCTAGAAAAAGTTTGAAAGTGTTGTTGGAACTTGGCGGGAAATTTGGAATGTAACATATGTTTTTTTTTTTAATTTTGTAATATTGGTGTATGACGTGTGTGAAAATATTATTTTATTAATCTTTAAATGTTTGGAACGTGTATGTGTATAGAAAAATAAGTCGGTAGTTATGTAGTAATGCATATCAGAATTGTCACTCTATGAGTTCTAGCCAATCTCATTAATTTATCATATTGTTTTTTATTTCCTTTGTATATGAATTCACCACGTTTCTAAAACAAGACTTGGACACAAATGAGTCTTATTAATAAATTATTGACGCGACTTCTAAATGACCAGGACTTGACTGTGGGTGTGGCTAAGAATATTGCCACGCAAATTTAACTTGTATTACCAACTTAAGTAACAGAAAGTGTACAAATCTTGAGAGGTCAATTTAAAACTAATACGAATATTTAAAAGTTGTTGGTGTAAAATTCATTCATTGAATTTTGAATTGATCTGACCAAAGAACATGTCAGAGCAGATAACAAACGTCAATACAAGCAATAAATGGCATACATCCCACGTTATGAATAGAATGAGTACTTACGTACAATAATAGGCTTTATTCGTGCTCCAATTACAATAACACAAACCTTGATCACTTATACAATGAGGATTTATATTCAAATAACATAATACATGACAGAATACTAGAGAGAAATGTAATGCATAACGTATGGACGTTTAGATAGCAGACCCTTTCTATCATAAAATAGATACATTTTATGTTAGAGTCAAAATTGGACTTTGGCAGGAAAAATCCGTGATCAAAACCAATAGTTTCAAAAGTTTTGTCCTAAATTCAAAATGATTGCCATAGCTAATAATGAGCCAAAACAGTTTTGTATTCGATTGCCTTAAAAAATGGTGGAATAATTAAAAGAAGAATCCACTTATAAAATAAACACAGCGTGTTTACAAAATACCGTATAGAAATTAATTATTTGAAGATATACTGTGCATGTTGGTACATTTTATTCTACAGTAACGAATTACCCAGATATCTTGTAGCAAAAACCAAAAGGAACTTACACAAAGTTTAGATATTTACAGCAAGCGCATGCTATTTGGAGCAATCGAGTATTCATGAAGATTTAGTTACGGATGCAGAAATACGAAATACGAGCATTTATTTATGTTGCAGCAGAAATGTCAATGAACGTGGAGACTACGTTTTGTGCCAAGAATGTTCTAATTTCACATTATACGTAGACTGTGTGACGCTAGCTGCTGAACACGTAACGTAGGTACAGATACATTCTAAGGGCAGCCATTCTGGCATCTGCTAAACTACCAACCGGCAAAAAAAATTACAGACAGTAGATGCACGTGTTTTGTTCTGAAAGAATGACATATTGTTTTTTTTATATCATTGTGACGGAATGAGACTGTGGCCCACCTGTTGTTAAGCAGTAACTACTATAACACATGCATTTCGTCCACAAGTGATGAACTGCACTGCGCCCTTCACCCTGAGACTTACAGTTGTTGAGTCTCATGTGCCAGATATAATATACCATATTTTTTGTTATATGTGCATTTCCTTCAAATTTCAAAATTTATCATAATATCAACATCTATTCTAATGTCGGTAGTATATGTAGAATTACATATATTACGGGGTACGTAAGGGTCAGTACCCTTACGTATAGTCGGTAATATATGGAATTCTATTAGAACAAAATACATGCACATATTTTTTTTTTTGCCGTCATCAAAATCATGTATCCGTACCTACGTTACGTGTTTCCTGGCGCCACACCACGGTAATGTTATCTATATATAATATAGGTAATATTACCCTTTAATAATATATTTTCTATAATGAATAGATTCAGGCGTTACTTTGCGGAAATCCATTTTTAATAATAACAATTGCTTTTAAAATATTTTAAGAAAACATCAAATTAATATTTTAATAAAACACTTAAAAAATATATCTAGTGACAATTACGCTTAATTTTCCTGCTAAGCCGAGGTGACGTCACAAACGCCACGCAGCCAAACCGGAAGAATTTTCGACGCGTTTCGCTTCTACACGAAGCATCCTCAGGAGGTCTTGACTCTTCGAGCGCACGATCGAGAAATTTCTCGATCGTGCGCTCGAAGAAGCGTGGCGTTTGTGACGTCACTTCGGCTTAGCAGGAAAATTAAGCGTAATTGTCACTAGATATATTTTTATATTTTTAAGTGTTTTATTAAAATATTAATTTGATGTTTTCTTAAAATATTTTAAAAGTATTTGTTATTATTAATATATTTTCTATTCTGGCGTAGGCCACAGTCTACGTATAGGCATAGATAAGTTATTATTTATCTATGGCATAGTTACCGAAGTTGGATGAGAGTAGGCAGATGATGATAACGGCATGATAAACTTTGAAAACTGAAGGAAATCCTCCTTCTTTGATGTTTAATGTAAACGTTTAACAACAACTGCCGCGCATATAATTTACCCACGTTTACTTACGTCATCGGTCATCATCACTCATCACTCATCAGGTAGAAAAAATATGTTCTGGAAATTATATTATAGGACAGTTATATGAATTAGGAGTTTTGCAAACAAAACCCTGATTTTAACATGAATATTGTGTTCAAATTATATAGGTACAATTCACACGAAGCCCGCAGGGTGCCGCGTTAGTATATTACTGGCGAAACGTGTTTCAAAATTTCTGCCTACTCCTTCGGTGATATGCTGGTGCGATGATATGTAACAAAATGTTGGGTGTTTAGCAAAATTACAATAAGTATGTTTTGAATACTGTCGTAGGAACTCAAGTCTATGAAGATAAATTCAATATAGATTTCGTAACCATTCCACGTGACCGAGGTTAAGAAACATAATTAAAAATATAAACTCCTGTATTATCTTGAAAAAATATTGAACACCAATGCACATGATTCCTTAATGTTACCACTAAAACCGTGAAAAATATAATAAAATACGTTTGCCCGTAGCATATGTATTGAAATAAATTTATTAATTATTTAAAATATATTATACATCGTGAAAAATCTTCTCCGAATCTCGCGATTTTCGTGATCAAGTACAAACTTAGATGACAGAGGAATAAAACAAAATTTTTTTTTTTTTAATTTTCTGCCATATCTTGCATCTAGTAAGGCTCGTTTGTTGTTTTTTTATTTCGTTAATTTCTGTTTGTGCATAACAGTTTTTTTATCCTTCAACTATATCACAGTAATATTATAAATGAAAGTTTAAGTGAATCTGTTGCTACCTCCGAAACGGTTTGAAGGATTTTTATGATATTAGTAATAAAATAACTAATAAGTATGTACTCGTACCTTTCGTAGGTACGAGTACATACTTATAATTAATGATTTTTTATTATACTTATAAATAATGATTTTTTATTTTTATTTATTTATTTGATTACAGGCGAGCAGCGTAATGCTGATGTGCCTATATCATTCTGTGTCGAAATATATAGATTTTTTGTAGTGTCCACACATTTTTTATTTTATTTAGCAGTTTACAAATGGGCAAGAGATTTTTTGCTTTTATGCAACCAGCCATCCAGCTATATTTTAACAAATATGTTTATTCGTAGATACGAGTACAGATACGAGACATAGGTTCCTTTCTTAGCTCCTGTATTTAGGACATGGATATGTTTTATTTATCCCAATTGAATGTGTAAGGCCGTAAAGGAACAAATAAAAACACGTTGACGTAGAAATAAAAAAAAAGTAAACACGAGTTTTTTTTATCTTCATGGATCAACTAACAGTACACATAATTTTAAATGTACAAAAAGTTTATAGACAAAACATATAAATTATTGCGATACCAACGAAGTTCATCACATATTTAATTACATCGATCACAAACTTAGGTACATTTTCATATTTTTGTGCTGAGAATAAGATTACAGTGTGGGTATTAAAAAAATATAGGATACGATTTAAAACTATTTAAAACTATTATATGCTTCACTAAGATTGTAAATATAGTTCAAAAATTAGGAAGTGATGCTTCACAAAGCGGCTTCTATGATGACAAGATCAGCGTAAATCATTCTACTTCCTTGAGTAGCCTACATGCGAAGATAATGTTTGTGTATTTCATGTGTATTTACAATTTTCTTTCTGGAACCAATCAGCCTTTAAAAGTAATCAAACTAGACCATTGACCTAATATATAAAGGTCAATGAGCTAGACCTAAATGGCTTCTCTCTAGAGCAAATCAGCCTTTTAAACTTATCATTCCAGATCTAAAAGATTTCTTTCTAGAGCCAATCGGTCAAGCCCTGCAGATAATTGTTTTCTTGTCAACAAACATTTTTCGCTTAATTTCGAATCTAGTCAGGCAGGAATGCTATTCCACTGCTTATATGAAGGTTATTATCATGTCGTTACACTCTACACTAGTGCTGCTTATATATTCAAAATCAGGAAAACGTGATAACGTAATAAGTCTTATGCCTTCTTTCTTTATAAGGTTCTCTATGACAAATGCCTACAAAAGATTGGACAAAGGGGCGTAGCGTAGTGATATATCTATAGATTTGTATACATATTAAAATAATAGAAGCGTACATATTTGTTCTATTGTCCCGTGGGGTGCCAGAGCTAGAATGGCACCCCCCATTTCTAACCGTAGGTGTGTAAGATGCGACTAAGGGGAACACACCAGAAGGTGGCCAGCAGCGCTTTCTGAGGAACTGATATCTCACACTGCGATCCCCTAGACGCCTGCCAAGCGTGGGGATTATGTGAAAACCTCCCATAATAGGGGAGGCTGTGCTTGTTAAAATTATGTATTGGGATATATTTCCTGTGTAATATAGCAACCCCAATCATGTAGATAACTTCATACCGTTCCGGAATGCCTGTCACTGTCACCTCTCTCTTCTCTTGGCTGTCATGGCCCCCGCTGTACCCATATATATGAAATTGTAATCCGCATACATATTCTTACTATCTGTTGTAATACAAATAGTTTGTTCCAAATAATAAACCGCGCAAGTGAATCTACAAGGACTACATTTTATTTTACTTTCAAGATCCGTCATTACACGCCCGATCCCACTACGCATTGCCTGTTTTAATAGTAATGAATAGATTCAGGCGTTACCTTGCTTATATTTAATAAAACAAATATTTTTTAAATATTTTACGAAAACATCAAATTAATATTTTTTAAGTGTTTTATTAAAATATCTATTAATAATATAATCTCAGTAGTTGTTACATGTTTGTGCCTTTTGGGGTCGAAACGCTGGGACCGTGGGGACCGAGCGCCAAATTATTATTCAAAGACGTCTCAAAACGTCTGGTCGACGCTACTTGTGACCAAAATGCTGGCAAATACTTTGCACAGAGGATAAGCATTGCCATACAACGAGGCAATGCGGCCAGCATTTTGGGGACACTGCCTAATGGTAGCGGAACATTGGATTAGTTTCTTTTTTTTTTAAACTAATTTTAAGTTTTTTAAGTTAAATATGTTAATTTATACTTAATTAAATGATTAAAATATTAATTTGATGTTTTCGTAAAATATTTTAAAAATATTTGTTATTATGTTTTAATAGTGTTCGTTCAACATTGGACAATCCGCCTGATACAGTACAGTATCTACCTATTTGTACTAACAAGCAGATAGTAGAAACTGTAACCTATTACGAATGACGATTTTATTGTTCGTGGCATAGAGTTATATTTATCACGTTCCGAAAAATTCAACATTGCAAACGTAAACAAGATAGTTTCAATATCGAATAAAGATTCATATATAAGTTGCCAAAATCCCATGCATCAAATGCGAAGCCATAGCGTCGGAAGTTATTTTGGCACGATACGACGTGTTATATATAACAATAAACAGTTCCTATCTTACATAATATTTGTGTACGCGAAAATAGAATTTGAACACATTAAATTACGATTTAACGCGAATAAGCGGTATGACATTGAGAACCAGTTTTGAAACTAAGTATATTATGTAGGCAGGTATAAAAGTCAAACGTAGGTCTGTAACTTGGATAATCTATATATATCTGTCTAGACTCTAGGTAATTATTGTTTTGTACTGAAATTATTATAGCATTAAATTTTCATGGATACATATATGAACCAAGCGAAAGCTGGTCCATATTTATATCAATAAGTACCGTATAGTTAGCGTTTGACCAAAATCTCACATGATGGTAAGTGATGAGATGGTTAAAGGTGGTTAACAAGTAGAATGGCATTGGTTCGATGTTTGGCGACAGATTCCCTACTTGAGGTACTTATCCAGGCAGGCATTCGCAATACATCATAATATCATAAGATACCCACGTACAATATGAAGAGGAAAAAAAAACAAATCTTATGCATATTTAAAAAAACACATGTTAAGAAATTCTGTATCTATAAATTTTCAAAGACATTGGGTGAGCTAAGAGGAATTTGCTACAAGTAGGTTACTGGAATGATCGTATCACTTCTAACGGCATATGCTACCATGGCCTCATAAAACAAAAGGCTTGTACACCTAAAACTGATTTTAGTCAACTTTCACTCAATTTGATCCTAATGTACTGTGAACAGAGATTAGCGGAGCAGAATGCCAGTTTTTCTAACAGCTGAGCGGCGAGCCGAGTAGGCGTTTTGCAAGATGTTGCCAGGAATTATATTAAAACTATGAAATAATTGAAAGTGATAAAGCTCACAGAAAGGAGTTCTTAATAAAGTAAACAGTAGCATTGCTAAAGTCCGGCCGCTGAAAGAATGCGTTTGACAGTTCGTTTTGTGAATATTTATTCCCCAGTTCAAAGTAATAAAGACATTAATACTGCATAATATTGTATTAGGCAGGCAATTTAAGTATCAAAAAATAGGGTTAGTTTTATATTTTACTCTATTTTTAGTAGAAACTCGTACTGTCAAACGCATTCTTTCAGCGGCCGAACTTTAGTTAATTTTAATATGTCTGATATATGAGTGTCTGTTTCATATTTAATCAAAATTGACATCGACCAGCAGATTTTCACCACAAACTCAAAATTAATGAAAAAAAATACCATATAAGGAACCTAGTCGCATTTAAATTTAGGCGCAATTTAAATTTAACCAATCTAGGATTAAATTAATACGTGAATAACATTATACTTTAAACCATTAAAATGTGGTAGGCATTTGTTCACCAAACTCCTTGGTTTGGACTTCTATGACATGTGACAGCAGCAGCAGCGTGGACATAAAAATAGTATGTAGCAAAGTGGCCATATCCACTGGCTATATCCTGACCCTATCCTTTTTCCATACCTATTCCTTGTAAATACTAGAAGTTATCCGTTTTTATAAATAAATAAAACCTCCTCCCCAATCCACTATACCCTAAACATAAAACATGGAAGACCTGAAGACTCGAAGATAAAAACATGACTCTGGCAAATGCATGTGCGACGCAAATTCCTCAAGACGTAGAGGAAAAAAACGTGGCCATATTTGTGTTAGTTTCTGAAGTTATACCGCAAAAATTCTACGGTATATTATTTAATCTTGAATAAGATTTTTTCTCTACTACAGCTGTCTGCCTGATGTCAAATTTCATAAAAGTCAATATATGCCAAATTAAAATACTACAACATTATTGAACTTCTATAACGATATAGGTCGTTCTGTTAGTTGCAAAGATTAAAGTTATTCTCGTACAGTTTTATACAAGTTTGGTGAAAGATTCAAAAATATGTTTATTTTATTTTTTTACTGTAAATAGTGATCTGCAAACTTGAAGACAAAAAACATGACTCTGGCAAATGCACAACGTGCGACGCCAATTCCTCACAATGTAGAGGAAAAAACAACTTACATAGAGTGTCTGCTTAAAGAAATGTTATCCTTTGGACAGTAAATGTTTTTTGACATTTGTAACGAATGCGTATTTATTCAATTTAACTTTAAACTTAAACAGCGATGTTTGGTCTGTGTTATGATTGTACCCGTAAGTACCCGTGACATAACATAGCCCCAGTTTTGAGTACCACACTAATGAAGATGTGCAGCATATCTATGTATTTCTAATGTGGCAGGTTGGTACACTACTAACTGTGAAAATCACAGAATTATTTAATTTTTACTATAGTTAATTTCTGTGATAGAAGAATATTGATAAGTTGGAGAATGAACTCAAAGTAGAAAATGATTGAATTTGACAAAAAAAAAAGAGTACGGACTACGAGTCTGTGGTGTGTAGAATATACTAATAAAAAATAAATAATATAGATTTATTAGCAACAGGTTCTATATCGGTCATCAATTATTATCATACTTATTTCATACAAACAGTCACATACAACCTGTTTCAAGCACAGTGGTTGAGGAATTGAATGTAACGAGTTTTTGTTTATAAAAAAAAAACAGAACCGACTTCCATCACTTGTTGAATTCGGTAACATGCTGATTCGAAACACTGGCCTCACATTATCATAGCAACTTAAAAACCACTTGACTGATATTGATGAAATTGAACTCTGACCAACTTGGAGGTATACTCAACCCAACTGGCGGAGTAATCGCGTAACAAACAAGCAGACGGCCCTCCTGATGGTAAACGGTAACCGCCGCCTATGGACATCTGCAACACTAGCTGCGCTATCGATGCGTTGCCTGCCCAAAGAGGAATTTGTAGATGCCCATTTTAAAAAGGTCCATTTCGTAGCTTCGCGGAAAGACCTCCGGAGGAAGGTCGTTCCACATCCTACAAGTACGCGGAAGAAAGGAGAGACCAAAGCGAACAGCGTGTGATGTCCATACTTGCAGGATGTGGGGGTGGGTCTTTTGACGGTGTCGAGATGTGCGGTGGTAAAATACAAAATACAAAAAAACTATAATAAATACATACGAAAAAAAACATACAGTCGAGTCACGTTGAACGATGACCAAAAAGGATGAGAACGTCATCCTTTTTGGTCATCGTTCAAAAAGGTGACAATAGAGTTCGAAAACAGTGAGACAGAGACGTAATTCGCAAATCCACAACGTTTTAAATGCAGTTTAATAATCGAATAAAAGTATCAGTGTTCTACATTCAAATCTCTCCACTATACTAACTTTTATAACCTGTGATGGATGATACGAAGTATACGAAGTGTACGAACGAATGTCCTATCATGAAGTATTATGCACGCTTGTTTTGCGTGATGATATCGCACGATAAGGTTAAATATCAACGTCACTAAGTAGGTATTATTAACTGAGATTAGTTTTGGACAGGGTATTGGCTTGTTTACGTATTTTTTTCAACTAATTACGTGACCTATACAAGGCTTCACTTCACCCACGTGGTGTTTGAATACTTAGATTTTTTATTGAAAACGTTTGAGTGCCTAGTTTAGGCGTAAAGAAATACCCTAATGTATTTACTTTCTTTCATATACCTACCTACTAAGAATGACCTATGGAAGATCATTGCAGGTTAACTTGTAACGTTACTAATATACTTACTCTAAGGAACCCAGGATTAAATTTGAAATAGCGACCAAGACATAGTAGGGCGTTTACCACTTGGCGCAAATTTCGTTATTTTCGATAATTTTGATCACATTTTGTGTCTATGGTTCATATTAAATGTAAATCCTTAAACGTAAAATGTGGTCAAAATTATCGAAAATAACGAAATTTACGTCAAATGGAATACGGCTATAACAAACATCTCGGAGTGACGATCGCAGTACAGCGTAAGCAGGACGAGAACGGTAACACTGCGGTCTTAATGATTATTCCGAACGGTCTGATATATTTCAGTTAAAAAAAATTAATTTGAAATTTAAATTGAGCAATGATGGTCGAGCGGTAATACCTATGGACTGACGTGTTGCAGGCCCATGGTTCGATCTCCACTGCCGGCTTGAGCTTCACCGCATGATGGAAGGGCATTTTATGAATGCTCGCCTGGCTAGCTCAAGTAGGAAATCGGTCAAATAAGTTGAGCCCGTAAGCAATTATGAAATAACAGCCTAATGACTAAACAAATCAGGATATGTAAAGATAGAACCCTTCACCACATCTTAGTGAGGACTTTGGCACCACCGTAAATAACAAAGCATTGATTTCACAGCACCAACATGAAAGAGACTGAAGTGTCATGTATCACAGAGTAAGTGAAAGGGGAGAAGAACTAGCAAAGGAAATTGGTTTTATTTTACAAGTTAGTAAACGAAATTCGAAGAAGTGTCATGATACTTACTCTAAAAGTCTATTATTATACCATCGAACTGTAATTTCTGTCGTCTCTTCCGTGCAGGTATACATGATTACACATTTCATTTAAGGATTGCATGATCAGCTGGTTGG
Organism: Plagodis pulveraria; assembly: GCA_963890685.1. Classification (NCBI taxonomy): domain Eukaryota; kingdom Metazoa; phylum Arthropoda; class Insecta; order Lepidoptera; family Geometridae; genus Plagodis; species Plagodis pulveraria. The sequence goes on along the minus strand of OY982960.1, from coordinate 26,278,200 downwards.
AAAGGTCCTCAAGTAGAAAATTAGTCACTAAGCACCTATCGTCCGTGTTGGCCGGTTCCCATTCTCGGGCTAATATACAAACATCTTCAGTAGGTAGCACTTACCAATAGACAAGAAAGTCGTCGTAAGCTAGAAGTAAGCTAGTCTATTAGTTATTAAAATTATTATTTATAAAAACTATTTTTTATAAAAACTATTATATATAAAAACTATTAGTTTTAAAAACTATTAGTTATAAAAACTATTAATTATAAAAACTATTAGTTATAAAAACTATTATAGGTATATAAAAACTATTAGTTATAAAATGTATTACTTATAAAAGTGCAAATCGAGCCGCATTGTAACAGCCCGTAAAAGACAAAGATGTTTGCTGGTTTTGTTCTCTGCTTCAGAACTATAGCGTTTTCAGTATTTGTTGATTAAATAGGTGATACCTACCGAACCTTTTAATTTCTAACTATTAGTTGTTCACACCCTTCCCTTCAGGAAGACTGATGATTGGAGACGGCAAATACATTGTAAATAGTATTAATCTGACAATAGTAAACAGGAATTTATCGAAAGAGTACGGATCCAGAGTCGGTAGAGATGCATTTTTGTTTAAAAAAAAAAAAGAAACTGTTAGTTGTTAGTGTGTAACTAGTTTTTGACACAGGTAACAAAATACTCTAAAATAGGTTAACTTTGACGGTAACAATAATTTATTTTATATTAAAAAAATACTTTACTGAATGACCTCTAAGTGGTCCACATGCAAGGCCGATATTTTCAAAGAATAAAAATTTAATATATAATTATTGACTAATAAGTAAAGGTGAAGTGAGTCTCAAAAAGTCAAATTTTGTTTTTTTTTAGAAAAAGTGTAAGCCTTTTAGGTTTCAATAAAATATATATCTCTCGACAGAAAAAAACATGAATATAGCCCTAAAATTTCGTTTAATGAACAACATCTCCGAGCACATCATCACTTACCACCAGGTGAGATAGTGGTCAAAGGCTAGCATATCAGATATAAAAAGAAAAAGAATAGGGATCCGCTTTGCGTCCGTGACATAATAACCTCAAAACAGTACTGAAACTAGATTTGTGAACATTTATGATAAAGATAAGTATTTTTAAGTACATCGAGAGCGATGGGTTGTAGTAAGGCAGGAAGCCGTCTAGACATCACACGAAGTCAAATTACAATAAGTATTTGTATTGTCGTATGTGTTGTTCGAGTAGACATATTTTTAATTACTATTTCATTTCATACAATAATGTAAAAATGTAAAGAAAAGACTTTTTTTTAAGTTATTTACCAGACCCCTATGACAGTATGAAGATCTTGATCATGATATTTATCTAGGTTTAAGTAAAGAGAAATATGTAATCAAAGGAAATTCACACCAATACCAAAGGCAACTTTTGTGCAGAGTTTCGACTAACGTTTTTTTTTTTTTTTTTTTTATGCCTGATAGATTAGCCTTTGACCACTATCTCACCTGATGGTAAGTGATGATGTGGTCGAAGATGTTGTTCAGGCTAACCTAGAAGTACTGGCTCTCAAGGACAGCTGCCGGAACACACCGTTAGGTGCTTGGCGACAGACTTTCTACTTGAGGGTGGTAGCTAGCCAGGCGGGCATTCGCAAAATGCCCTACCACCATGCTATAACGACTGCCATCCTAAGACAACAACCGGGACCGACGGCTTAACGTGCCCTCCGAAGCACGGAAACGCTCAGTAGTAATGTCACTAGCGGTCACCCATCCAACTCATGACCGCGCGCGACGTTGCTTAACTTTGCTGATCGGTTGAGAACAGCTAAGTAAACTTCGCTACGAGCGCTTCAAAACCTTTATAATTTAATATTTTTAATCTTTTCGTTTTTTTTTATCCAACCAAACCTTTATAATTTAAAACATAGCAGTTGGTTATGTAGCCGTAGGGTGGGGGTAAATGAGGCAAGCGTGTGGTCTTCCGAACGATTGGGCGATATTAATAGATTTCAAGGAGGTGACAGCCGACCTCCTTGGGTGAGATGCCGTAAGTCAAGTTAAGAAGTTCTTTTGTTTACTCGTGGCCTTCAAATGTGCTGAGACCAGAATAAAATAATATCAGGTTTTTAAAGTGTTTCCTCTACCTAACAAAATTTTAATAAATCCGGTTTTGGTAAATAATTGAATTTTGGTCGGATTGGAATCGTTTTGTAGTTGTCTGCATATTTTCAAAATTATGGTCGATTTTTTTTATTTGACCGATCACGACCGACCCTTTTTGGGTGCCAGATATTCATTTACACTTTACAGTGTAAGAAAATCAAAATATTAAGCCAATATAACCCACGACGAAATTATTCCAATCCGAGCTAAATCTAGGTTAGTTGGTAAATCTGAACTTTTAAAAATTGTTTACAAAAGTTACACCTGATTTTTTTTTTATTGTGGTCTCAATCAGCATCTTTGATAGTCACGAGTAAATATAAGAATTTTATTATAATATGTATAGACAAATAGTATTCTGCAAAAAATACTTTACAGAATATTTGTCTGCTGTAGACTTGACACACAACTTTGCTGCTTCGTTAAATCTTGCAAAATATAATTTATCATTTTATTATGTCATCAGTACTTATACACCGTATCGTATCTGATTTTCAATAACTGTTCTTTCGATAACATTATTTTTTGTTCGATATTTTGAAAGCCAGAAATTACTAAAAGTTAATTTTATTTTTTGCGTACCTACCTACTAGTGCTTCGTGAGTCACCGGTGTCAGGAACTTTAGAGAATATCTCGCTTGCAGGCGAAGCAAGTCGACGATCGTTCGTTCGTTTCGGCTAGTTTACATGACTTTTCAGGAAATTACGGCGTAATCAGCCTTAACATTTCTAGCTTTCTCTTTAAATAAATAGTTTTCCAACGCCCTACCACCATTCTGTAACGACTGCCATCCTAAAACAACAACCGGGACGGGCTTCTTAACCTGCCCTCCGAAGCACGTCATGATCGCGGCGGACGCTTCACTTAATTGATCGGTTAAGAAAGGCTTGAAAACATTGAAAACATTCAGAAGCGCTCGTTGCGAAGTAAGCAAGTTTATATTAACCCAAGATCAGAAACCCAATGTTTACCCTGAAATAGGTAAGGAAAAACTGATATAATAACGGATAGTTCAGTTTCGGACCGTGACGTAATGTTGAAGAGCTACATCTTATGTCGGATAAAATGAATTATGTGCAACTCTTTGCTTATCTTACTTTATCTTCGTTTGACGTGCTTCTTCCTGCGCTATTTTAGTGAGACAACTATGAACCTACCTAAGTATTAAGATACCTGAGCATACTTGGCATATTTCCATTCTAGAGATTTAAAAAAATCTATGCCCCCCATTTTTCATTTTGGAATACAGTGACGTAAATACATTGGGGTGCTTCGGACGAAAACAAAACTTGTGAGGTGACTTTCGGATTTCTAACAGCCAGCCAGTAACGCGGAACTTACGGAAATCGCACTGTCAGCGGTACCCCACAGATTAGAGAAAATAAGATTAAAGTATAATTCACGATACAGAACAAAATAATTATAAGAAAAGTTTAATGAAGAGTAATCTTTTTTTTATTCAATAATAACATAAATATACTACTATTATAAATGTGGAAGTTTGTGAGTAAGTGTGTAATTTTATAACTCCTTCAAGCTGAAACAGGAATATATGTTCCATGTTTCATCCAAATCGGTTCAGCATAGGATACTTTTCATCATTAGCATTCCAATTTTCATCATTGTCTTCGTGGGAAAAACAGCGGGGACCAGCTGGTAATTTAACAATTAGAGAAATTAACAAGTTATTATGTTATGGTTGAAAATGTAGAGAAAGGAATAGTTGACTCTGTGAATATTTACAATTTCCAAAAATGTATGAAGACGTACACAGGTTTTAACGACTGGGTCTGTTTAAACGTCATCCCTAATACAACAAAAAAGCACCTTGGTTTTAACCTACGCTCAACCGACCTCCGCTCAGCACTTACCTATGTAAAACTAATTTTCCATAAAGGTGAAACTAGACCGATTTATCGTTTCCGAAAACCCTATAAATATAGCCTGTAGTAGCTATACTTCAAACCATAAATTAGCCAATAGACATCTCAATGACAGGCTATAAACAGAACAATTAACGACCAATTGCAGAAGACGAAATTGATAATAACCTGACATCCTAGCACAGATGTCTATTATAGAGACAGGTAGATAGATTAGATGCCCATACTTGTAGTACATGGGACTCTGAATTGACACTAATATTACTGCACACAGGATGTCCCTATGCATTAATTTATTAGCAGCACTCCTAACAATCTGAAACTAGATTAATTTTATATCATTTTAGAAGGATAACATTGTCTTCTTAATCTTTTTTATACGTATAGTCTCATTATCACTTACGAGCTCTAGTCCCATATCAAGTCTTTACGTGTCATGCATCAGTGCTGAAATTGTGGATTTCAAATGTATATTTTTGTACATTATAACATGTGTTAACAAAAGAGGTTTTAGCACATCCAATAGATATCATTGTATCAGTGCATGCATCTTAAGAATTGCTGACTAAATCGACGAATAAGAAACATTAAGAAACATCAAGCGATTTTATACTATAACGTATAATAGAATTCAGATGGAGCATCGCTTGTCATTATGTGTATGCCAAAATCAGCTGTTGTTGATGTAAAACTAAAAATTTTAGATGACCTTGAACTTGATTCGAACAGATGGTGGAGTCACAGAGCCGAGAATAGTGAAAGGTTGGAAGACAAAAATAAGTTTTCAATAATTTTATCGAACCATACTTTATAGATCTACTTTAGATATTCTATTTTTTGTATGCAGATTAGGAGCGTCGTTGCAATGACTTTTATGTGAATGAGACGCTTGAAATTCTAGTCTTAAGTCGAAATTGTAGTACATCGATTATATGGAATATCGGCAGTACGGCCACTCGAGCTAATGACTTCGGGGTATTAGCCTTTGGGACATGACATTCGAAATCAAGTAGTAAGCCCGGTATATATGTAATATTTCGTATGTGGTATCCAGTAGTCATACTCGTATATAACATGATTTATTTGGTTGTTCAGAAAGAAAACTTGTGGGTGAACAATATTGAGTATAGTATAGGCAGGGTAGACACCGTCGCCTCGTATTACGAAGAGGTTCTCATTTCGACCGTATTTTTTGTTTTATCTTATATCTTATATCATAACTCTTTATAGAGTTATGATGTAAGAAATAAGTTCAGAGCCCCAAGATACAGGCCTCGAGCCTAGTTTGGGTCTCACTGGTATAAATTAATTCGAATACTGTTCGTTCAACACTTAAAATGTGCTCCTAGTGTAATAATATGTATTTTGGGTAATAAAGATTATTATTATTATAGGGTTATTATTATTAGGGTTAAAATTGAGTCAAATCGGTTGATTTCTTTAAATTTTCTTGACTCCGGAACCTCGAGATGTGAACAACGGACAACCGTATTCGACAAGCAGCAATGCGGGAAACAGGGGGTCTATTTACAGTAATACATATTCCAATAATAGGTAATACTACGGTGTGACACTTGTTATGTGGTCCCATATAAATCTAGAGTTTTTTTTAAGATGACGAGTAGTATTTTAGTTTTAATTGAGTTAGTATTTTTTGTTAAATTTTTCATAACTCCGGAACCTCGTGATGTGAACAACCGTATTCGATTAGCAGCAATGCGGGAAACAGAGAGTTTATTTATTTACAGTAATACATATTCCAATAATAGACAATATTACGGTACAAAATGTGCTGTAGGTAAACCTACATATATAGATATATCAGGTAGGTATATGGACTCGTCTCGGCGACTGGCTGACTAGTCGAACCGGTCTTCGATTCTCGGCTGAGCCTTCCGGGTGAAACACGTGCCCTGCTTCGTTATCAAGATGCATGTTACTAGATGTGATGTTATGTAAATGGGAATACACTTTAAAACAAACAAAAAAACTATTATCAGAGACGAATTTACTTAGCATTCCATGGACTCACAGTGCGTGTGCTGGGTCCAAAGCGTTGCAGACGAAGAAGCCCAAGTCAAGGTGCCTGGGACTTGCAACCCAGTAAGTAAGGTTAAGGGACCCCTTTATGAGCATCACTGCTCCCTTTCACCGCTCGAGCCTCCTCCCCTGCTCAACCAAATTTGGTAAGATCCTACTAATGCCGCCTTGGATACACGTTCTAGGATGGAAGTTACGGTTGTTCTTGAGGTAGGTCTTTAAGTAGGTTATATAGGGTTTTCGCTGGTATACCCCTTGCTCCGTCGTCTACATATAAATTAACCACATAACTGTTTTTGGTTAATTCATTTATGGTTTTTATTGTGTGTCTTTAGGTATGTTTGTTTCGGCACAGTAAGTTCTGTATGCAAGTATTATAACGAAAACGGATGAGAAGTTTTTAAGCGATACGCGAAAAAGAGGTTGGGTGGTTCTAAATGTTGCACTTTGGTGTGAAAATTCAATATCTAGGAGTAAGTATAGGTAAGTCAAGTTCCTATATTTTAAATGATATTTATTGTTATATTGGGATCAAAATGGTTTTTCATTCTTTACAGTAATGCGTACTGCTTCCAAGATACATTTTCACTCATATACAATACAACAACAATTGAGTCAAGACCTCCTGAGGATGCTTCGTGTAGAAGCGAAACGCGTCAAAAATTCTTCCGGCTTGGCTGCGTGGCGTTTGTGACGTCACGTCAGATTAACAGGAAAATAAGGCGGAATTGTCACTAGATATATATTTTTTTTAAGTGTTTTATTAAAATATTAATTTGATGTTTTTATAAAATATTTTAAAAATATTTGTTATTATTAATCTACACGAGCTATAATTACTGTGCCATGCAGGAAGGTAAAGGCAACGATTATTTCAGGTAATTTAGTGTGTTTATCTTCATAACTACTTAACTGATGTTGATGAAATTTAAATTGGACCGACTTGTAGGTCTACTCTACTTTGGATTGGATGGTCCAGTAAAACTCTATGCGTGTGACGAGTGTCCACACATTACTCTAACATTAAAAACAAATTTTAATATTGTTAGGTTTGCAATAACGCCTGCTATGCGGATTACATTACAAAATCACAAATATACGATAGGAAAAATTGAAGTCATGTGCGGGATTCGACATCGTATATTTGTTATTTTGTAATTAAAAACAAATGTTTACTTACCACATAATGGAACCAACTTCAACACTCAAAAGTGTGAAATAACTTGTTGAAGTCGGTACCACGATAGTACAAAAGTAAATATTTTTCACAATATTGTGCGCATGCTACCGACTTCGACAAGTTATTTTACGCTTTTGAGTGTAGAAAAGTCGGTTCCATTTTAAGGTAAAAAAAATCACCTTTTTTGGTGACCCTTGCTACTTAGGTACGGTATTAATTTATTGTCCTTCACTGTCAATGAATATATCATATAGATAATATACTTTTCAGTTATTGTAGTATAGCTTGATCGATTTTGATGAAATTTAAGTGGGACCACACCGGAAGCACCAGTTTTTAAATAAAAAAGAATCATCAATATCGGTTCGAAAGTTCTGAGGTAACAAACATAAAAATATAAAAAATACAGTCGAATTGTATAAAATATAAATACAGTCGAAATTTAAAAATACAGTGTAATGAGACCCTCCTCCTTTTTTGAAGTCGGCTAAAAATGCGTTGATTTTAGAACTATACTCCTTTTTAAGTCGCGTTAAAGTATGCGTCATATGTAGAATATTACTATAATAAATAGATTCAGGCGTTACTTTGCGAAAATCCATATTTAATAATAACAAATATTTTTAAAATATTTTATGAAAACATCAAATTAATATTTTAATAAAACACTTAAAAAATACAAAAATATATCTAGTGACAATTCCGCCTAATTTTCTTGTTAAGCTGACGTGACGTCAAACCGGAAGAATTTTCCACGCGTTTCATTGCTACACGAAGCATCCTCAGGAGGTCTTGACTCTAGGAGCGCACGATCGAGAAATTTGATTTTACTCTCGATAAAGTGTTCATAAAATATTTTAAAAATATTTGCTATTATAGAATATTACTAATCTTACTTAACAAATCAATTTCAAAAGATATCAATCTTACTGAACAAATTACGCTGCGTGTTTTTGCAGCAAAAAGGTTAAATATAAAACCACTATCAAAGTCATCAAGCTATAAATTGGACCAACAGGTGTTCCTCACGAGTCGCCACAGAACCAAGTAATTTAAAAATATTTCTAAGCTCTAGCACTACCTTGAATTATAGTAATACAATAAACCAAAAGAAAAAATATATTTATTCAGTCACCTTGCTGAAATTCTTCTTACCTACCATAATTAAAAGAAAAGAAAAAATAGTCCTTCAATTAAAAAGAGTCCTTGGACACGCCTGTAACGTTTTCTACATGGCTGGGATTTGACAATGATTACTTTTATTCAAATTAAAATTGTGTTAAATTTTTTATATTTTTTCATAGCTTTTAGAACACCTTCAGCACAGATTTGTTGATAAAATGTCCGTCATCATCATCATCATGTCCACTGCTGAACAAATTCCTCCCCATATAACGCCACAAATAACGGCTATTAGCCACTAGTAACCACTGGCTACCCGCGACTTTCACGATGTCGTCAGTCCACCTGGTGGGGGGCCTACCAACTCTACGTCTTCCGGTGTAGTGTGGTAACCACTCGAGAAAATGTCCGTACATAATATTTTTTTTAACCCAAACTGATACTCTAAGGAGTTTACGTTCAAACTGACCAAAATCAGGGAATCATCCCCATCACATTCATCATCCACTTTCCGTCAATAAGTTCACTTGCCTGATGTTTCCAACTCCATACGGCCGGAGGCATAATATCTGACCGTGTTATGGCACAAGAAATCTAAGTACTATAAACCTACCTTTTAGGTATTATGTAGGCGTTATTGCTCTTAATGTAGGTCGGTAACGTACCTGTAATAAAAAAAGGCATATTAGTTTCATACAAGAAATTCAGCTCATCATAAGATATCATTATTATCACGCCCACGCCTGGTATATCTTTTTTTATAATAGCCTTTGAACACTATCTCACTAGATGGTAAGTGATGATGTGGTCGAAGATGTTGTTCAGGCTAAGCTAGAATTACTGGCTCTCAAAGACAGCTGCCGGAACACACCGTTAGGTTCTTGGCGATAGATTTCCTTATTGAGGGTGGTAGCTAGCCAGGTAGATATTCGCAAAATGCCCTACCACCATGCAAAAGTATGTAATGACTAATATATATTGACAAATGGCATTATGTACTTACAAACCGTACGATACCAATGTAAACTAAGATAATGACCACGTGCGAGTCAGGCTTCGCTCTTTAAGGGTTCCGCAATGCAATGGCTCGTAAAAGAAAGATGTTTAGAGTTCGATCACTGCCTCACACTATATCTTTACACAGAATCCGATTTTACGTTATCAAAATTTAAGACTCCAACTATTTTAGCTTTTGAGGTATTGACCTCATACCCTGTAACCAAAATTATCTAAAATTTAAACCTTTAACAGTGCTCCTAATTTTATAGTAGATCAAATATATTTTACGTTTGACTTGATAAGCTTCATAAATTAAATAATAGACTACATGCTAGGGTGCAAAAAAGTTTTTTTTTTCGTTTAACTTCGAAAGTATTGGAGCCACACTTCTTTTTTTTAATATTGGGTCAAAGTTATAAAATAGAATATCAAAATTCTTGTAACTCATTCAGCTTACGAGCCGGAGACGGACGAAAGACTGATAGACAAACAAAAAGTCTCGTTGACATGGTTCAAATTTTCTCTTCGGGTGCAGAACGCTAAATATCAAGACATTACAATGTAATACACTAACAAAAAGATAAAGAACATTCAAAAGGCCTTCGCAAACAAAGGGCAGAAATACGATTAGTGTAGCAGCCTACCTTTTCCGGTAAGGGAATTGTATTATTATGATTACAAAGTCTTCTGATATGGAATTATAAGTTACACATAATTAAATAATAATATAAATGTTAATTGCAGGTAGATATTATTGTAATACTAACCTTGGTAGGTTATGAAATAGTACCTTCAGAACGGATTTATTCTCAAAACGTCTGAATGACTTCTGATATACTGTAAGCTGTTTCCTTATGATTTTTTTTATGCCTATTAGGATAGCCTTTGACTACAATCTCACATGATAGTAGATGATGATGTGGTCGAAGATGTTGTTCAGGCCAACTTAGAATTACTGGCACTCAAGGACAGCTGCAAAAGCACACCGTTAGGTGCTTGGCGACAGATTTTCTACTTGAGGGTGGTAGCTACCCATGCGGACATTCGCACAATGCCCTACCACCATGCTATAACAACTGCCATCCTAAGACAACAACTGGGAACGACGGCCCTCCGAAGCACGGAAGCGCTCAGTAGTAATGCCACTAGTGGTCACCCATCTAACTCATGACCGCGGCAGACGTTGCTTAACTTTGCTGATCGGTTAAGAACAGCTAAGCAAACTTCGCTACGAGCGCTTCCTTATTTTATTTGTGATCCGCTTTACTATCTATGTCTCCCGGCAAACATCCGTCCCAGCAGGTATATGCTGAAAAACAGCGCAGCGCACTGCACAACCCTGAGCATACTCCTTTTGCCTTTTGTTTGAATTTTTTTATTAGTTTATCAATGCTCCCATGTTGTAATTATTTCTGTGTATTAAGGCAATACATGGCTACCATACAATTTAACATAGTCCTCTTTCTGGGCCGTGAAGTCGGGAATAGCCCCTTTTAAATTTGATTGTGCCGGAACAAGCAGGAGCCATGGTGTTAAGCGGTAACCTCCGCCAAATAACAGATGCATATCGTCATAAGTGACGAAGTGCAATGTGCTATCACTCTGAGACATAAATTTGTTTATTGTCATGAGCCTGTAATTACACCCATGCCAGACTAAAACTATAAATCCTTACCTATTAACGTCATTTTTATTTAGTACTGCGTAAAGTAAAACTTTTGGAGACGCGGTACTAAATCTAAAGGGCACATTTTCATTCTACTTTGTTAATGGTATCAAAACTTTGTTTCTAAATTGAATTTGTGTATTTTAGGGTAAAACAAAATTAGGTTTCCTGCTAAACTACAATGATTTTTCTACAAAACTATGCCAATCAACAGATAAACTTCAAGTTATTACTTATATTGTTAAATTTTCGGGTATTTCTGACAGAGCGATTGCCGTAACCGTCAACTTTAATCCTTTCATTTTAGTTTTTGCCGGTAACGAACTGTTAATTAGGGGATGAATCACACTATAAATGCGAAAATCTGTTAGTGTGTTTGTATGTTTATTACTTCTTCACGCTCAAACCGCTGGACCAATATTGATGAAACTTGGTATGGAGGTAGATGAGGCGCTGGATATTACTTACATTCACATACTTTTCATCATCATCCATCACCACGCGGGTGAAACCGCGGGGCGTAACTAGTATGATCCTATAGACTTACGATCTCTAGAACGCTACGGCATGCTGATTTAATACTCGAGAAAGGACGGAAGTATCATAACTATTATCCTGGTTGTAAAAATATACAAAGCTATATATATACAAACATAAAGCGTTTATGTTGGTATTCATTTGATAGAGAGCAAAAACAAAGTGTTAATGAACCCAAACATAAATTAAACCTATTTGCCTGCGACTGTTTATTTGAGGATCCATTCGTATACAGAGCTATTTAAGTGTACCTATTTGAGAGTTATTGCGCTTTTTTGGGTCAACCATATAAATAAATTATCAGAGGAATATTATTGTTTATACAGGTTGAAATGAAATGTTTCGATGAGGTATATACCTACTTATATATTATTTATGTTAGTGTGGGCACCGTTTCATATCGTTTGTGCCTCGTTGGTGCCTCGTGACGTCCAAACTCCACCCACGTGATCGTGCTCCACGGTTCAGACAAGCGGTATTGATTTCTCCTGCAATAAGTTTTCACTAAGTAGGTATAACAATACCGAGCATACTGTGCACTGTTTATAGCACTACGCTTGCTCACTTTTACCTAGGTTTTTCCTATCATCAAGCCTCTATCCTCTCTACGGAATAGGCAGAGGAAGCAGTTGTTTTTTTTAGGGAGGACTTAGATGCTGTCTACCGCTGTCGGTCGTACAACTCCAGCGGATTTTGGGCGAGGGAAGGCCCTCTTATAGCCCGGGAAGTGCCGAAGGCATTTATCCCCAGAGGGGCGTAGAAGGCGAAAAGCGCCTAAAAATAAATATATTTTCAGTATAGCAGGTCGGAGTCTGGACCTGTGCCCGTAGATGGCTGCAGACTTGCCCCCATTTACATAACACTATATCTGGCAAAACGTGGGTGTTTAGACATGTTTTTATTCATATCTATATAAAATAAAATAATCGATACGTATTATGAGATTTATGAGTATGTTTTAGTAACAAAAAGAATCCATTAAAATCTTTAAGCATTGTGCTCTTTATAAATCTTCTATTAGTATCCCTTTCTTTAGAATCTGTTATAAATGACGTCTTCACAAAGATTATTGACAGCAACCATCACATCCCACGCACAATGGATGTGACTTTATGAGCAAGCACGCAACGATATAAAGACCCCACACGCTACACGTGACCTCTCCGTAGGTGTGAAAAGCATTATAAAAACATTTCTACGAACGCTGACACCTAGTTGCAAACCCGAGCGCTTTCCCACGACAGATAAGCTGTAAGTATACCAATATTATATTACTCACCTACCTGCCAGCGTTATTTTATAATATAAGAGATACAGGCAGTCTTTAATGTCATGGTTTTTCCCTGTCTTCTTCTTTACAGGATGACCTGAAGATTGGCCGATTTCAATTGGCAAAATGCTGATGGGTATTCTAATTCATTTTGACTGTTTTCTTTATTCTAGCTGGAAAACTCAATTATATCTGGATAACTTTTATGAATTAAACGATCATCGATAATAATCTGGGCAACCAATCTCTACTCGGTACCAAAACAACGTAGGTCATCTCTTTCTAGATGTCAGATGTTTTAAAGTTTCTTTGAGAATGTGATTTATAATATTTCCCGAGAGCGCTTGGTTGTTGCGTTTGATCAAAATGCTGGCAATCTCAATAAGCACTGCTATTCAACATTGCAATGCTGCCGCCAATATGCTGGGCATGCTGCCAACAGGTAGAGGGCCGGAGCATTTGGACTGCCTGTGAGTCTGCAATCACTTGGCAGATTGTTTAAATTGTAGTAGTGTTGTATATAGTTCGTATATTTTTTGTTAATAAAGCCATACCTTCGGATAAAAAAAAGAACGCGCTTAAAAGTAAATGTTTAATTTAATATGTACCTACATACATTATTTAGTATTACACGTATAAATAAGTATCTAATAAATACAGTAGGGATATATATGTATCAAGTGTCAAACAGAACAATTTATGTCCTAACGTTGATATAATTAGTAGTGTGTGTACCTTACCGTAAATAACGTACATATGGTAAAGGTCGAGATCATTGATCTATATTATAAATCTACAACATTTTACAGTAAAAAGATTCGACAGCCATGTTCACCAAAATGGGTGTAGAGCGAGAAGAAGGAAATAAACTGAGGAGGCAGTTTGTCAGTCACTCCGCACTTTAGGAACAAAGGTACAGGTATATCAGCGTATCCTTCCGGACGCGATTATTGTACGGTGCGTGCCGCGTTAGAAGAGGTCAGAGCTATGCGATAGAAAGAGAAACACCTAATTAGGTACTCCGTGCTTTGCGAGCTGAAGTGCACTTTATTGCTTCGTAGTTAGAGTCGCTTATTTATTGGAATGACTGCAGAGTGATCTTTCTAGTCCTTTTTATTCTGTGGTGGTAGCAACGAACTAAGTATTCAACTGCGCATATTTGAATAAACTACAAAAACAATTGTCCAAGCAAGCCACACGTTTCAATAAAGCAAAAACAATTCAAACATATACGTGATTCACGCAGCGTATTTATAACGCGCGCCGCGCCGCTGGGGTCAATTCCAAGAGGTTTAGTGGTGGCAGTCCAACTGCCATTGTGTGTCGAATGGGAGTCATCGTCCTCATTGCACATCGTCAAGGTCTGCGGCGAGAATGGACCAATCAAAATCACAAATATACGATAGGAAAAATTTAAGTCATGTGCGGGATTCGAACCCGCGTCCATCCACCTCTTTAGCCGGGGTATGCTCTAACCAATTGAGCTAACATGACATGACGTCATAACTCAAATCTTTCCTATCGTTCTTTAACCATCGTATTGGGATGGAGCGACATCTATAGTACCACTTACGTTGTACTACTTATTGCATAGGTACCTCCTGCCTAAGTACGTATATACGAATTGTGTACTTACCTATTTAAGAAATGGGAAAGTCTTCGAGGCTGTCTACCAAAACGCATGACATGACATGTCATATGTAATGTTAGCTCAATTGGTTAGAGCATACTCCGGCTCAAGGAGTGGATGGACGCGGGTTCGAATCCCACACATGACTTAAATTTTTCCTATCGTATACCTATTTGTGATTTTGTAATGTAATCCGCATAGCAGGCGTTATTGCAAACCTAACAATATTAAAAATGGACCAATCAATTTTAGAAGTGACAGTCTGCGATGCTAGCTTGGCTACCTCATCAACTACCTTCAAATAAAAAATATCTCCCCAAATATCTAACAGTGAATTTCAACAGCTGTATCTCTGGGGTCGCTCTAGTATAGTGACGTCCAGTTTACTAATGTATAAGTACAAATTCGTTCGGATCGGCGTTCTTGAGGTGTTTCTTTTTGCTAAGAGTGACACGGTCATGTTTTCTAAGTCGGTGAATGTTTTTGTTTCAAACTTAAAATCAAACCCATCACCAGTCTAGTTAGACAACACCCGCTCATGTGGTCAAAGACTAGCATATCAGCAAAAAAAAAATCACTTTTTGACACGGTTCAATAGAGCAACAAAACTGTTTTAAAGACCGACTTCTACCAACTCAAAAGTATGACATCCAATTTGGTTTTTTTTTTTTTTTCTGATATGTTTGCCATTAAACACAATCTCACCTGATGTTAAGTGATGATGTGGTTGAAGGTTTTAACAGGCTTAACCTAGAATTACTGGCTCTCAAGGACAGCTGCTAAAACACACCGTTACATGCTTGGCGACAGTTTTACTACTTGAAGGTGGTAGCTAGTCAGGCAGGCATTCGCAAAATGCCCTTCCACCATGCAGTGAAGCTCAAGCCCGCGGCGGGATTCGAACCGTGAGCTTTAGTGGCATTGGCTATGGAATGCCGAGAAGCAGGTCCATGCCAATGCCACTGAAGCTCACTGCTTATTCGTATAGTTTTGGTATTTTTTTCTACTTGTTTTGGTTGAAAACCCAAACTACTGAACTGATTTAGATAAAATTTAAATGGGATTAAATCCACAGATTACCAAAC
This sequence comes from Plagodis pulveraria, assembly GCA_963890685.1. Classification (NCBI taxonomy): domain Eukaryota; kingdom Metazoa; phylum Arthropoda; class Insecta; order Lepidoptera; family Geometridae; genus Plagodis; species Plagodis pulveraria. The sequence goes on along the minus strand of OY982960.1, from coordinate 26,262,640 downwards.
ACAAAATCAAAATCAGTTCATAAAATGGCGAAATAATCGCGTAGCAAACATACAAAAAAAATTACAATGTGAACCTTTTTCCTTTTCGAAGTCGTTTAAAAACAATTCAATCGCATGTGATTCACGCCAGCATATTTATTTATGAGCCCTTTTCCGGGTCAGTTCCAAGAGGTTTACTATTAAACAGTCCAACTGCCATTGTAGTCGAATAGAGTAGAAGTCATCGTCCTCGTTGCATATCATCAAGGCCTGCGGCGAGGTTGAACGAATCTATCGATTGGTCACAACGACGCGGGTCAATGGATTGACAGCTGTATAAACATAGGCGTTGAGTCGTTGGAGGCCTACGCGCTGCGGGGTCCAAGTTATGCTCTCCTAGAATATATTGACAGACGTACTTTTATGCGACAGGGTGGTGAAACGAAGTGTTAGCCCGTCTGGTGTTATGGTATGGTATAAGTTTCCTGTCTATATATATAATATTTATTATTTAATCTCATTCGGTAATATTTTAATTATGAAATGAAATACATACTTTTATTGGTATATTTTATTTACATACTTCTTTATTAAAATTAAAAAGTTAAATTAAAGCATTATTCTCCTAACGAAATAATGTTTTAAACAATTTTTTAATTATTAAAGTACAATGTGTCCCGACCAAGGAGGTTTCAATTCAATTTAAGTACACATTATCTGTGGTGAGCGCTGGTTCCGAGCCATATACCAAACAGGGGGACATTTTCCATTTTTGCGCTATTTCGTACATACGAATTTGAGTAATATTTTGTAGGATAAAATTTTTATTTAATGTAGCCTGTACCTATAGCCATGAGATTAAATAAAATAGTGTATGCAATTGCATATAATTAGGTATTAAAACACTCGTGTAATCTTATTTTGTAACTATACTGCGGCTCGTTTCAAAAAACTACACTCAGGTTTTAATACCCTCTATTATATGACAGTTGCATAAACTACTATTATGCATGATAGGCAATCATTTGGCCGCTATCTCACCTGATGGAAAGTGACGTTGCGGCCGAAGATGTAGCATACTTGCCTAGAAGATACCTATTCACTCTAGACTTATCAAGTAAAGGGGGACGATTATCTTATATTGGTGACTTTGACGGTGTGCATCTTCAGGGTATCATTATTTATACTATGTATATTTTGGCAACCAATCCGTGCTAAAGGATTTTTCAATAAATGCTTGACTAGTATGGCAACTGCTTTTAAGTTATTAGTTATACCCGGTCTCTCAATAAGGAACAACAACGCACCTTGCATTGGTGTTTCATAGTCGATAAAAAAAACGAAAATCTTATCATTATGCCTATATATCCCTTTAGGCAAAGATGAAAAAAGAAAAAAGAAAAGAAAAAAAATGAAAAAAAAACCCACAGGTTGCACCAAATATGATCCCAATTATTGGTGGCGAACCCATTGCTATCTACCGGGCGTAGTTCTTAACTCCAGACCCTTAAGCTAAATGTAAACTATATGAGAAAACGTTTAAAACAATCCAAGCCGAGATTCTAATCCAGGAACGCGAGATACCAAAGCGATACTCTAACGAGGCAGTCTGTGCACTTTTTTTAAATTAAGGCATTTGAGGCCATATTTTTTGGGCCAAAACGTAAACAACCAAACAAAAATTGAATATCATTAAATCTGTCAAGAAAGCTCTAAAGTCAACCTTATTTCAACGGAATAATTGACTTGAACGATTTAACGTTAACAAGAGATGGTCATATTTATCTACATATACGAGTACAAATGACTTCGTTAGTCTTCTATAAAATACGTTGGTAAATGCCGTTACAGTTAAGCAGTCAGTTGTATGAATAGGAACAGGCTTTGAGCCCATTAGCAGGTCGTTAGCTGCTGCTGAACGAATCTTGATCGTGACTCTATGCTTAGTAGGTCGGTAAGTACTCACTCCTTTATGGCAATATTTGAATAAACTCATTTGAAGATTTAAAATAAAATTAGCATCAATCATTTCAATGTAAGTAAAGGCATAACCTCAAAACGATGCTGGAAGTTCACTGAAAGTAAAATTTTCAGAAGCTCGCCCGAAGTTAGAGAGCCCGCCACGAAGCTTTTTTTTATAAATTTGCCCATCCAAGTAGGATCTCAGTTTTTTTTATTTGATCATCTTAGTTGGATCTCAATGTCAATCTATCAGCAGGCTAAACTTATAACGAATTTATACTACATTTTGACTTCTCCACCACGAAAAGAACGGTTTTAGAGTTCAAAAACTCGCAGCAAAATCGACTTTTGCCGGGATCGCAAAGAAAAGTTATCCCGAACAAAACATTGCAGCTACATTACTTTTTATTAGTAACTAATAATAAAATAAATAACAATAAACTTAATGTGCGTGTTTTGAGCTAGGTATTTTTCTCACTGGAAGTGGTCAAATTTTTTAAGTTTCAGGAGCACTTTCTTTAAGATCTCTAAGTTCTCTTCTAAGTCATGCTTTTAAATCCCTTATTATCCTCAGAAGTTAATAAATCACTCGTCAGTGTAGGTGCTCAGTTAGAGACACTCGCTACACTCGAGATTCAATTCTGTACTACTTCTGAAACTTCTATAACTCGGGATTTAAAGTCGACACTGCACTAAAAATCTACTTTGCTCCCTTGTTGAACAAATAACTATTTCATAATGTGCTAGAGATAAATGTATATGTTTCATTGACCTAAATAATTACGATTATAGCCATTAGTAAAATCTTAAAGTTATTCCGTATTAGATATCATTCAGATAACATTTTCTATGTGTTGTACTTTAATCTGATCATCACACATGGTTAATAATTTTCAAACGGTTGATATTTTGTATTTTGAAAATTCAGCAAATTTACTGATTTGAAATAATCAGTGCAACACGTATCTGTTACAGATCGGGAACGAATTCCTTCCAATCATATGGTCATTGCCTTTGAAGTTTGAGCCTCGATCCATATTATAAAAACACTGTACCTAAAAGGATGATTCATCATTTACACTGAAACAATGTAGGACAATGAAATAATAAGGAAACATTTCATGGTACAGCAGGGTGTAGAATAAAATAGCAAGAAAGTAACATAGACGGTACCTGAATACTAAAATGTTTCATGCTAGCTCTGACAAGAACTGAAGCAACCTTCAGCAATGAAGCTGCATTTTTAGAAGAAGAATGAAACATAAAAGAGATGGGAGTAGAGACAAAGTTATGGCAAAATTTTCAATATGATACGTTATGGACATGTACATACATACTTAAAGATTTACGGCCAAATTGTATTGCATAGAGGTGGTTAAACAAAAGAGTTCTATGACGACACGAAAGATAAAGTGAAGTGCTGGAGCTAATATCTCATAGAACTGTTACTGTGATAGATATTGTGGTCTCAAAGAGATCTATTGGTTATCAAGAACTGGCTTTCTAGAACAGCTGCAGGTTTGCTACTGTATCCTATCACCATCTCATATTATCTTCCCTGCAATCTATGTTATTTTACTTGGATAATGCTATCGAAAAAGCGTCTAAATTCAGCCCCAGTGTTACTATGTGGACAAGATTTGCTGATGAGTGTGAAAGAAGACACAAATACTACGAGAGTAATAGAGATACCTAGCTATCTAAATCATCCTCATTTATCACATCATCAATTTATCACCTCATTTTATATTTTGCCACTGTCCACACACATTCTTCATAATAAATTAAATATAAAACCATTTCATCGCATCTCGCATTTGGGGCATTCCAACCCTGAATGAATGCTTACATTAATTTTATATATATTTATACATTCATATATAATAAGGTAGTAATGTTCGGTACATGACTACCTTATTATATAGGTAGGTGCCTACTTTAATTGAAAATAACTGTGTTGTGTCTATCAACAATAAGAAAGTGAACGAGTAATAATAAATATTTATTCGAATCTATTATTTGTATATGAAACAAGTTCAAGAAGTATTATTTTTTAAGTCTGCTAACCTCGGTATGGGTTACATTTTGAGCCGTTTGGTGTAGAGATGTTGGGTCCGTGGAGACCGGGAGCTCATCGTATTTTACAAAACTTATCAGAGCGCTTGGTCGATGCGACGCGTGATCAAAATGCTGGCACCTATTTGGCTCAAAGAATAAGCATTGCAATTTAACGGGGCAATGCTGCCAACAGGTAGTGGGCTAGAGCATTTGGACTGCCTAGGAGTCTGCAATGACATAGGGATCTAAATGCTTTTATTGTAGTAGCTGAAGTGTTGTATATAGTTCGTAGCATTCTGTTAATAAAAGCATACCACCGGTAAAAAAAAAGAAGTTTTTAATATAAGTACATATATATGGCTTTCCTACACTTTCATCCATCGTCGTCACCTCTACATCAGTACAACATCATTCTGAGTACATCTGTGACATCGAGCAGTTAACAGAACTGGCTGGTGGGCCCTCGTGGAACCTCCTTGCTTCAAACTCAACTACGCTTCAAATGTTGCAACACTTACGACTGAGTGCTTGTCAGTGTAAAGACAACATATTTTGCGGTGTCATTTAGAGCGCACTTAAAATCGGTAGGAATCATCTCTATACCTCGTTATGTCACTCATTATACATATAGTATAATTGACTGCTATCGCTGTTATTGTGTATACATATATACAGATAACTAACCTACAACAACTAATTTACGCTGCCACTAAATGTCAATTATTATTGATTCACGACCATATACGTTTAATAATGTATTTTTACTAGTCATGGGCCGAATGTGGTTTGAACCGAATACGAACTTCGGCCGAACATTCGGTATAAATGAAAAATATGGCCGAAGTTCGGTTCAATTTCGCCGCGCTTTTTCTGTGTTTTTACAAGGTAAGAGAGAATTATAAGACTTGTTGAGAAGAGCAGTTCAATTTTGTTAATTAATTAAGTACGAAAGATATCTAAGGTAAGGAGAGCAGTTTAATTTTGTTGTTTAATTAAGTAGTTAGATATCTAAGGCTGATTAGTAAGTTAATTTTGTGATTCCTAAGTAAGCAGATATTTTTAAGACGTTTGATGATTCTTGATGATTTTCTATATCAGACTAATTTTATTTCACTGTTATTATTACAGATATGTTGTTTTAATTTATTTCTATAATGTATGATAGTGCAAGTGTAATAAAAAAAATAGGTTGTTTTGCACCTAATGTTCGGCATATAAACCGAATTTCGGCCGAATGACGAAGTTCGGTTCAACCTGCCTAAGTTCGGTTAAACCGAATATTAAACAAATTTCGGCCCATCCCTAATTTTTACCTATCTTTGGTAGAGAGATCAAAAGTTAATTACTTTAATACAAATGCAATAACTGTTTACATTTAAATATTATACAATAAAATGAGCTGTATGCACACAATAGGCATCTCATATACATAGGTACATATAGGCACTTACAAATACTCTAAGGTCATAATAGTATAGTAAACAGATGTAAAGTACCGAAGTAGGTTATAGTCAAGGACAAAATTTATACTGAAATTAAGTTTTTATATCACTTCTTTGAAGCAGTTTAAAGCAGTGATGGCTCAGTGGCTTTGACTATGGACTGCCGCGCAGCAGGTCCATGGTTCGAATCCCGCTGCGGGCTTGAGCTCCACCAGATGGTGGAAGAGCATTTTGCGAATACCCGCCTGGCTATCGACCACCCTCAAGTAGAAAATCAGTCGCCTAACGGTGTGTTCCGGCAGCTGTCCTTGAGAGCCAGTGAAATTACAGGCACATGAGACTTAACAACTATGTCTCAAAGTGACGGGCGCAGTGCAATTCGTGACTTGTGATGAAATGCATCTGTTATAGGCAGAGGTTAGTCCGCTTAACATCAGGTGGGCCTCGAGCATGTTCAGTCACAATAACATAATAAAAAAAAAACTTCTAGCTCATGAATAAAGAACGTTACATAATGAAAGCTTCACTTCTACACGCATAGCTGTGTGTGTAACTAGTCACTGACAAGGGATGCAGAACCGGTTTGAACCAGCTTAGTGAGCGTACAATATGTCGTAGCTTTCATTCTGTGCCTTTCTTTATTCATTTGCTTCTAGTAACTATTCTATATCTATGTCACGGCGCGGTGTACAGTCTAAGTAACATTATCATCATAGACGCAGTCATCTAGGCCTTTTTCATCCCCTCACCTCCACAGCCATAACATCCACCGTCGAATAAAGGCTTGGCAGGCGTGTTGGGTATCGCAGTGTAAGATGGCACTACTTCAAAAGGCTTTGCTGCCCACCTTCTAGTATTTTTCCTTTCATCGCCATCTTCGTCTTACGAATCCCATAGGAAGACATGGGGGAAACTAATTCTAGCACTCACGGGGGGATTTCATCCACAAGAGATGCTTTCACTACCCTTCACATACGCTGACTCCTACTCCCAAAACCATCCTTGTTTTAATTATTAAAAGTTCAAATATTTAATACAACATTTCCTGCTAAAAATAACATTCGTTTACTCTGATAAGGATAACTTGCATAATGAGATGTAAGGCCTTTGATTACGAGTGGGAAACTGTACCGTGCAGTATCTTGATAAACATAAACGTGATCTGAATTTATAACGAAAATAATAATTAACGAAGCATAATAAAATCCAGAGTATTTTTGTAGCAGTGATATATTATGGCCCAGTTGCATTGCAATAGTTATGGTCGGCCACACCAGGGGCCAATTTCCGCATGTACTGTATCAGCCGGATCGTCCACTGCTGAACACAGCCTCCCCTATTTAGGGGGTATTTACCATAATCCCCACGCTTGGCAGGCGGCACGGGGATCGCAGTGTAAGATGGCAGTTCTTTAGAAGGCGCTGCTGCCCACCTTCCAGTATTTTTCCCTTAGTCGCCTCTTACGACACCCACGGGATGATATGGGGAGGTGCAATTCTAACCCTCTCCACGGGGAATTGCATATACCCCAAATTCCGAATGCTCCTGCCTAAATGGTGGCACCAATTCATGTAGAAAATCTGCTGCAAAAGGAGTTTTCCGGTCCTTGAGAGTTAATTTCATATTGTAGGTTGAGTCTATTTCATCCTCGACTTGCTCGGCTCATCAATGTATCAGCTGATGAGATGGCCAAAGGCTGCCGCCTAAAAGGAGTGAATAATTTTTGAAGCAGTTACGACCTACAGCAGATTTCCCCAGGCTATGCTAAAACTAGACACACCTACCACCTAATGTAGGTAGTAATAATAGCATGTTTTACGACTTATAACAACATGAAACAACATGAATATATATTTAAAAATTCACAGGAACAAAGAAACTTTCAATTAATATATTATACATTATTTTTTCTGCAAAACAAATGAACGCTTACAACTAAAAGCACATAGCGGTTTTGAATGTTAAAGTGATTGTTACTTTCTCTTGTATGTTTGTCATTGACGTTGTTATTTTGGGTGAAGAACGTAAGTAATTCAGATTAAATATATACTTAGTTGAAGTTTTTTGTAATCAAAATGGAATAAAATTTGTATTAGAGATTTGAATAGCATTATTATAGATTATGGCTTATATGACTATAGACACTGAGTATATCGTTATACCTTAACCGATGCACCAAGTAATATACGATGTTATAATTTAAAACAGACTTAATATAAGACGGGCTTGCAATTAAGTTTTACACACAATCAATTATAGTTTTGCGGCGGGCAATTCAAAATTTTAACACTTGTTTTTTTGGGGTTAGGTTTTGTAGCCATTCCACATAATCACGGTATTCGTGAGTTTAAAATAATATTGCATTATCTTGAACAGATAGTGGACACCAATACACGTGATTCCATAAATTACCTCTAAAACCGTCACAAATGTTTAAAATGACGTTTGATAAATTCAATAAATATTACCAAAATGGTAATAAGTAAAATGTCTTCTCGGCATCTCGCGTTTTATGCGATAAAGTACAATAGATAGCCGATATAATAATAAATGCTAAAAAATATAAATAATACTTATAACGTAACAAATTATTAAGTTAAATATTCGGTTTGACTAGTCACATATATATATCAAAATCGAAGGGAAAGAAAGGTTCTTGAGTGGTTACCACATTAACAACGTAGACATAATGGATGTATAAGTGATATAGTTGTTTTTTTTTACTTTAAGGCAAATAATATTACTAAACATCTGTTATGCATTTTAAATAAAAATTATTAAGCAACTACAAAATGCGTAAGTAGGTATTAAGCAAAATAATATAACTGTATAGATATTCATTCCCTTCACTTATATTTTCAATGCGAAACTTTCCAAACAATCAAAGTTCATTAAAGCAAAATAACTTTATGATATCAATTATGTTAAACGTAATCACGTGCCTTCAGACGCAGAATAAAATACATCGAATAATGAGACAATGAAAAATATAATACAATTCATTAGGTATTACAAGAATACAAAATTAGTTCCGACACATCGCAGGTTTAAATTAAAGTTAGAACTAAAAGAGACACAATAAAATTTATTAATAGAGATCTGGACCACAGATTAATTAGAAGTTACTAAGTCCTGGACTCCTGGGCCAAGACAGCTTGTATATTATTATTCAGTCGGCCACCCGTCTAGACGGCACACAATGGCGCAGACTTAAAACATAAGCTACAATACAAGTATAGACAGGTAGTATAGGTACTTCGTTTTATTGCAGTTTTAAGCCAATGCTCCGGGAAAGTCGCGAAGGTAGTAAAATTGAATTCAAAACTATCCAGACTCTGTAATAACGTCTGGGATAGCTACTTTATAAGGATGCAGGATCTTAGTATTACCCCAGACGGGAGTTGTGGAGGCAAGGCAGACCGGTCGGGCGTGCTACACTCATAGACGCTCGTAGGTAATGCAGCCATGTCTAGACTGGAGGATAACAATATTTAACTAACATCGTGTATTTGAAGAACTGTTTGGATAAAATAAACGAAGAACTCATGAAATAAAAGCAATATTTATACCTGTTTAGAAGTAATTTAGTGGAATCTATGAAACACTTCTGAGTCACCGACGTCGGCTGAATCCCAAGAACTGGAATTGAGACAACAAAGAAAACCGAACAGAAAACAGATCGCTTTTCACAATAAGTAATACTTATTGAAAATAGGAAAATGGAATAGGATAACTTTGCAAAGTTTGACGATGACGATGCTAAAATTTAAACCTATCCTCATTCAAAAACGTCTGCTCTATAGTAGGTATATCAGCCGTGGCATTATACGAATCCTTTTTACATTGAAGATTATAACACGCAACAATTTATTACTCTTTACTTTTATACGTATGTTTTGCGACGCAGTAAAATACTCGTAGAAAATTATCGCATGGCATAACAAAGGATTCGCGAGCGCTCGTCCTGTAAATATTTTCCTTTAAAATGTTGGAGCGCGGCCAAGATGCGGAGACTGGTTCCTTGGAATCGCCAGCTCGAAATGCCGTATAATTCTTTATTTTAATACCAGAGGCGTTTAGCGTGCACGATACCCGTTACTATAAAGAGAGGGTCGAGTAAATGAGCACATGGACGTAAGTGGAATTAAATTTCATTATAAGTTAAAACACAATATTGAAGACACCAATATTCGACATTCTCTTACAATATTTACATGGCAAGATTTTTTCAATTAAACGTGTTCACAATCACAATGAACAACCCTGATTATGCAAATAAATCTTCGAGTAGGTATTATGGGTCAAAAAAAAATATTCAGTCGAATATATTTTTCAATAAAACAAAGCTTTGTTTCGTGATAATAACAAAAGGTTCTTATCAATTCTATAGCATAGTAACTTCCTTGTTATTGTATAGTAATTGTGCCAATCGAACCTCGCTAGGTGAGTTTTAATTACATCACGCTGGATAATGAAGCAATTGAATTAATAGACCTATTAATAGTGTCTCAAGTGGATAGTCTTGGTTCTGTTCCTTTTTTATATGTTTGCTATGTTTTATTGGATATAATTACATCAAATAAAACACCATTAAATAAGTTACATAAGCAACACATGCTTAACATATTTTGTCATTCAAAACATCTAAAGTAGGGGAACATAAAATAATCCGAATATTACGAACGATCTTAAAATCTCTACAAAAGCAGATATTGTTTTAATTTGACAAGCAAATAGGTACACTTGTGTATGAATATATACTATTACAAATATGCAAATATGAATACAAATAAGGACTTATTAAGGAAAATACTTATACCCATAAATAAGGTAATAAGTACCTACACACGTATATAACAGACTATTGAAATGTGAATACGGCACAAACGATTTAATGCATTAGGAGGACAACCGACTTACATGTGCATTGGAACAGTGCCAGCAAATATCGTGCCCAAATAGGTACGAACTTTCCCAGCCATGAATCATACAGTTTTGTTGACCTTCCATCATCTACTCGTAAACTCAAAACTACAGGGAAGGACGTTCCAAACAAGTTTATAATCTACAGTCTGTTTGACTTCGTTAGATAATATCTAGTCGAAACGTATCGCGAAATCCATGACGGATATTTACGATTTTCTACTTTCACTAGACAATTTTATAATAATATGTTATATCGAACAATAGGTAATATTATAGGTATAACGACCGATGATGAGGTCAACAGACAAGAGAGATAAAACCGTACTACTCGAAGAACGGATGTTGATACAAAGTTTTTCACTGAATTTTATAACGTTCCAGGGATTTAAAGCTATGAATGAACTTGTAAGTAGTTGAAATAGTAACAAAAAGCTACACAACAATGCTTTAGAAGAGTCAATGGATAAGAAAAAGTGTGTAAAATTAAATGTAGCATTGTATAAGTAAATATTTTTGGAGAAATCGATTCATAGAAAGCATTGACTGTAGATAGCGACTTGACAGTTTTATGGTTAATGCTTTATGGTTTTGGTAGGAAGGTACCAACGTTATTCTGCGAATCAATTCAATATTCTGTCTCGAATTCAATAGTAGTTTGGTTTAGACTATACTTGTATATACTCTTATTCATTATTCATAAACAGAATACAATTTTCTAGACATACAAAATGTATCTTTTCAATATGTACCTATACTATGCAACGGCGATCAAAGTTATTTTGCGGTGATTTCTGAACTGATTATTATATTATGTTATGTAATATGATGATTGAAGGTAACGTCAACTACTTATTGCATTATAATTTGAACGCATTAATTGTCCAGTTTATATTCATAAACAATAAGCACAAAATTAAGTGGGTAACGTGGTAATAATATACTTAGAATACATGAAGATAATAACATTATCATAAATGATTGATTACCGACTAATTCTTGGTATTGACAGGTATGCCTAGGCACCCGTGTTATTGTCAGCATAACTGTATCTGGTAAGGTTTCGGTTCACTGCGAAATTCGAATAATGTGTGTCAATAATGCAAACAGTGAAGTGAATGTAAGCAACTGGCACCGGTATCGGCCAGAGAAGTTTGCGAAGATGGATGAGTATTGCGCGGTGCAATACAAATACCGTTAGTCGCGAGATATCTTACCGAGTTTACCAGGCCACCATAACATAGAGGTATACCGCTATTCGAGTTCTGCGGCGACGGCGACGGGCCAAATTATAACTGTATCCACCAGAGCTTTGGAAACGACGATGTCTGCCTTTTTAACTGTCTGAGGCATCTCATTAGCCGGTGAAATCGAAGGCGACATTTTTAATAACCATTCCGGTTTCCACTTTCGAAACCTTTGTGTTTTTATTGCAAAATTCACAATGCATCCTTACATATGTAATATATGAAATTCAAAATGCGCTCGAACAAACGATGTTGATAAATGATAATACTCGATCGATATTAGTACAAGACGAAAACATCACAAGTTTACCTAACATACCTATAATTGGGATACATTCGTACCAAATAAAGAGAAAGACACGAAACATTTGTTCCACAATTGTATAAATGTTGAAGAAAAACAAAAACTATTTACCTACCTTCTGGCACGAAGGCAAACACGTAATTTTAGATGTTGTAAAAAACAGGATCGAAATTTGGCGTAGCACCGCTTCACAGAACAGCACAGTACACACGAATATTGCGCAGAAAGGGGAAAATAATATAACTGCACTAAATTTAGCCGAAGTACACGATAACGCGAGAGCTCTAAACAAAGTAGAGACGAAAGGCGACGCACGGCAGTTGCGCGCAGCGTCCGATCGACGAGTGGCGGACGCGACGCGAAACAACAGCTTGTTGAGTTCACCGTCTCTCGGCTTGTCAACAAACAAAGAGGGCTTGGTCGCGACGACGGTTTAGCGCAGGCGCAACGACGCTACACTCACACTCAAGCAACGCGTGTGAATGAACATGTAAACATTCGAACGGATTAGACTAGATTTAACTAGGCCTAAATTCTTTGAAAACATTCACCACAAACCTGACAATTCACACTTCGTCTTCACTTCAACCAACTTCAACTCGGACCGGCCGTACCTGAAAGTTAAAGAAACTGCGTAAATAGATGTGCGTTTCATTTCAATGGAACGTCATTTAGTCACGACCGCGGAGGCATGGCACGAGGCATCATAACAATAACAAGTACTATGTTATCATTAAGCCTGATAACGACCGCTGTAGAACATAATATGGCAGTCTAGACTCTTCGACTGCTGGTAATAAATGGCTACCAATTACAAATAATAAAATAGGTTTTCTTATTAAGACGACTGCAGATACTTTTATACAAAATGCCTATCTGGAATTTTATTACACGTAATTCCACACCTGTAATTTTGAATAATTTACAATAAGTTTGACCCCTGTGTATGATTTATCAGTTCAACTGGGACTCCTTTTGAATAGAACACGCAATTTGTTAAGGTACGCAAAATTAGAATCATCAAAAGGAAGGTAACGAAATTTGCATACAAAATTAATATTTTGTCTAATACAATAAACACATCACAGACAGAACGCCGCATAGGATCTTTTTACGGCATAGTCTTCACATATCCAGAATTACATTTTTCTCTTTGAATTAAGAATAGAAGTATCTCCTTGCAACTTGAGATATCTAAATTTTGTTTCAAAGACACGAAGTCTGGGAATTTAATCCGAATCCCAGACATTTATGGAGTGAATGAACTTATCTTCATTAAATATTTTGTTAAACAAAATGTAAATTTGATTTTCTTTAAGTTGTGAGAAGATATAGCTTTTGAAATATATGAACCACAACCCAAACACGATCTAAAATAATGTTGGTACCCTTCAAGCATTACTATATTTTTAGTTGGTATACATAATCAAAAAATCGTCAATCATAAAACTTGTATTAATTCACAGAAAACAAAAAGAACCTGGCTATCAAAATACAAATAATAGGGTTAAGAATGAAAGGTCAATTTGTCATCACAAAATCACACGCAGTTCTTCAGAAGTCCCTGAATGTGATTAATGAGTTAATGACCAAGAAATTCAACTCACCAGGATAAACAGTGAATAAATTATATTTACAACTTTGTCGTATGAAAGTAACTAGCTTCCTGGAGGGCTCAACATTAAATTTTAAGTGTAGTATTTGATTGTGAAAAGGGTGCAAGGTAGAAAGTTGATTGTACGCTATGATCTTGGCACGCGTCTACAAATAGCTCAAAGCCGTGAACCTGAAGATATGCGTATTAAATATTTTAGTACAGATTGAGGGGGTGTGACTAGTGACTTGTCTCGTTTACTTATGAGAGGACACTTATAGACAGTTATAAATAAAAATATATGGCAATGTGGTGAAATGTAAGAGCAACAAAAGAAAAATTAATTATTTTGGTATTGAAAATGATACGACTTCATTAGTTCAACTTCTAATGTAATAAATATATTGACCCTGTTCCTTTTTCAACCAGCATTATTATGTGTATTTATAATGTAACGCAACGTAAAATCACAGAATCCTATCGTTACGAACCTTCAGCCTCGCTTGAAGCATCAATCTCAAGTCTCTCTAAACCTTCCCAAATAATTGCCCAACGTTAGGGTCAACGAAACACATTCAAATGTTTGGTTTTGTTGATCGGCAAGTGTTTTCAATTTTAATCAAGTTGTCATGGCCGACACTTAATACTTGTGGACACATTATATTGGTTGTTGAACCGTGTGTGTGTGCGAGGTCTTGCAATCAGTGGTAACAATAATACGAATGTTAATTTATTTTCAAGGCGATTGACTTGATGCATAGAATTTTTAGGTTAACATATTTGAGTATCTACCCTTTTCTCATTGAAAGCTTTCGTGAGATTGACATGTGAATCGATTTTGTAGTCCCTAGCTGAATTTCTCGACATACGTAGAGAGTAGGAGAGACTAACAATTTGGTCTCTACCAAACGCCTGTTTAAAACAGGACGAGGGTCTTATACGATACCATACGAAAACTCTTTATTGACACCAGATTAACAAAGGAAACAATACATGGAGTGGTTAACTTAAGTAGGTCCAATGGGCGGTCTTATCGCTTATTATCATTACGCTTAACCATTTATTGGGTCATTTCGATTTAGTAGGTATTTTTTGTTGAGAAGGGAAAAGTTTCAAGATTGTCCCATTTAAAATTCAATTACTTCGGTTGGCTAGTTTTTGAAATTAATCTGAATAATCGAAAACGGATTGAATAGATATTTCATGAAATTATATTGATATCAGGTTGTAGTAAGCTGCAACGCATTTATTGTTGATATGGTCGAAATAGGGCCATTGCATGATGGCATATATTAAGACTTTTTACCCTTAGTATCAACCCATGATTTAGGTATTTACTAAATGCCTAGTGTAAAATAAAAAGCAAAATTCGATCATACTTTCAGCGTGTAACTAGACCGACTACCATCTCTGAAAATTATTTAGATTGTTCTAGGTATCTGTGTCAAGTTGAGAGCCTGAGCATTTTGTATGAATGTAAGTGCTTATTTATGTTTATTCGAAGATTACTTTCAAATGCCTGTGGCCTTGTTTGATCTTATATAAATTAGATAGGCATATAATATAGCTAATATAAGAACTTGCAACGTGGGAGGTCCCCGAGTAGCCACCGGCCAGCTCCAAGGAACTGCGCCCAGTGTCACATACTTTAGATAATTATTTCAAAAGGTAGCATATGAAAGCGCAATAAACAATGATAGCAGGCAGGCAATATAGGTATGTAAAATGAGGTGATACCTAATGTGGTGAAAGAGGATTACTTCAACACAAACTAAATCGATTGAAGGGATGTTGAAATAGCTCTACTCCGGATCGATCTTGCAAATCGATCGATCAATTTAAATATGTTTTATTTTTATCGTTATGTGCTGCATGTGATATGAAATTCATAAAAGGAACTTGAAATTAACAAACAAAACAGTACAAATAGCTTCTTATGTTATTTGTTTAATTTTACACACAGTTTATTGTTAGCAAAACGCGTAATATTCTATTATTCAGCTCAATTAGCTGGGAACTGCAAGTACTGAGAGATATACTAGTACTTGTAAGTTACTAACTAAGGGATCTTATAGTTACGTAGTATTATTATATGATCTATGTTATAGTGGAAGCCGTGGCGGGACTATTTGGCGTTGATTGGAAGTTTGAATTAGCATGAAACCAAACAAAATCGTCTACATGCGATGCCCGCGACTCAAGAAAGTAAGTCTGCCCGAGAAATCAACGTAGAGTTTGGTTACAACTTGTGCACATAACTGTAACTAATGTTATATAGGTATATTTCATCAATTAATGTTAAAATGATGGCTCGAATTAATCATTGCATTAAACTGAACTAGTAAATTAATAAAATCTAAGTATAAACTGGCGTAATGGATTATGCTGCCTGTTTATATAAAATATAAACGCGAAACATTAAATTACGATTAAGGGGACGATTCCAATCAATTAGATACTTGTAACGGAAAAATAAAACAAAATGTATCATATAAAGTTCAATACCAATGCGCGTTGCATGTGACCTTTTTTACCGACTTCAAAACAGGAGGAGGTACTCAATTCAACTGTTCTTTTATGTTTGTTACCTCAGAACTATCGACTGGTGAACCAATTTTGATGACTATTTTTTTATTTGAAAGCTGATGCTTGCCATGTGGTCCCATTTAAATTTCATCAAAAACGTTCAAACCGTTTTTGAGTTACACTCCAATAACTAAAAACTATTTTCCTATCTTGATGTTATATATAGCAAAGGTAACTAAAAAGGGTGAAACATTTTTACCAAAAAATTATACCTTCTTACCGACTTCAACACTCAAATGTGTGAAATATCTTGTCGAAGTAGGTACAATGTACACAATATTGTGATAATAGTTATTTTTGAACCATCATGATACCGACTTCAACAAGATATTGCACACATTTGAGTGTTGAAGTCGGTTCCATTTTTTGGTAAACATTTTTTTTTAGTCTGAAATTTATAGAAAATAATACCTTTCAATTGCGATTGTCTGATTTTAAAATTTCCAACTCAGATTTATAAAGGATATCATTTTAGTGAAATTTTCATGTGGTTGAGGAGGATAGTTCCAAAAATAATTTTAAAACGGCTGTAGGTACTTTAGATTTTTTACGTAGTAATGAAGTTAGTAGTTGAAATGAAAAAACCTTAAGCACAGATATATTTCCACGTATTTTTCTTCCATAAATAACGATTCTCTAAAAAGGATTTCACATGACATGAGATAAAGATAATAGTGGGTATGTATCTCTCACTCACAAACAACACACCGTCTTACATACGTCCCTAGGTAAGTATTTATGATGGTTATCTATCTATTGGTTGAATCTTTCAGTACCTAGGAAAGCGCATTATTTTAAACGATACTAATATGTTACAGTAAAGGTAATTTTTGTAAGTATGTATACAAACATCAGTAGTTAGTGGTGAGCTAGGACCTATATTCTAGGTACGTAAATAGAAACCTGACCTAGTTCTAAACTAAACACGGATATTTGCTTTCTGATACAGTGCATCGTCTAAAATAACCTCAAAGAAATGCTTATGCGTTTACGAGAGATTACCAGTAATCTAGTCTTTGCGAATGTTTTTAAATGAATATACTTTTTAATATTTTCAAACGAATATACAGGGTTATTGGTAAAATGCTCATAACTCAGAGCGCCCGCCGTGATAACACTGGGCCGCGCCGCGCTCCGTTTGAGTAGAGTTTTGAATATTTACATCGAGCTAAGTAATAAAAAAATATTAAATATTTAATTACGGGCACAAGAGACTTAACATCAGGTGGTCCCCGTGCTTATTCTGTCAAACATAAACAATCACAAAAAAATAAAAATAAATATTATCAAAAAATTAAAAAACTCCATTCTTCAAATTTTTTCATCTCAAAATGCAAGAATAAGTCAACCCTTAGAGGTTGTTCGCATTTTACCAGTAACCCTATATATACCGTTCTAGGCTTGATTTTTTATGACGATTTGATAACGATGAAAACGAGTGAAGGTCAAAACTCGAAATACCTCTGTCGTTAATTACGTACCTACTTGAAGCAAAAATAAAGTATCAAAAATAGGTAATGAGATTTATAAAAACTCAAAGCAATTGAAAATTGCTGAAGCCTCGAGCAACTAGACGAGACGATTTACGTGGAATAATCTTCACTCCAGAAAAATGTGAGTAACATTTTTGTGATCTTTTCAGGTTATTAGAGGTAGGTATACCTTCAGAGTATGTACTAAGTGGTTACGTATCAAAAAGTTTCGCCATGTCTGTGGGGTGCCAGGGGTGCTAGAATTGTCCCCCCCATGGGAGTCGTAATAAGTGACGAACTTCTGAAGAACTGCCATGGTACACAGCGATCGCCAAGCGTAGGGATTACGAGAACCTTCCCTAATGTTGAAGCCATATTTGTTCAACGTTAATGATGTGATGAATTTGTGATAGAAACAAAGTCGAAAATGGCCATTTTGGTGTCAATTGAGCCTTAGGCGCCTTTTAAGACATCCTATAGGAGAAGGACCACTTATGCTGCATATTAACCTTATTATACTAGGTATATGAAATGCGTGCGCAGGAGATATTACAAAATTTGACTACCCACAGTATCCTACAATAGCAATATAAACATTGCTGCTTGGCAGCTGCTGCTGAATTATTAAAACTGGCCAAGTGCAAGTCGGAGCCTCACTTTTTTAGGGTTCCACAAAACAGCCTGTACAAGAAAAATAAATTGTTGGTTGGAATCACAGCTTTAAAACGGCGTTTTCAATATTGTTTTGGTTAATAAGTGGATAGGGTAGGAACATAATACTACTGAAATTTGAGTTTTTGATTTAGGGCCCGTAACAAAAATGGTATAATAATGAACACTTTGACGGCTCCGCATTTATATAATTTACAAGACAATATAAAAAAAAACGTAATGAATGTCTAGACGATGATACCCCACAGGCTGTAGGTTCCAAAAATGTTATTTATCTCTCGTATTGTATTCTTCTCGTGTGCGGTGCTGAATTTTTTTTTTGTTTCGTATCTACTTTTACACAATATTTAAAATTGCAGGTGTGTGTCTCATTCCGTTTCCGACAACGGTTAAACAACTTTACATGAACAGATTCTTAGTGAAAATATATTTAGTTTGTTAAACTTGATCGTAACTTTTAAGGTTAAGTTAAATCAGAAATACGTCTCCATATAAATAAAATCTTTTGAGTTAAATTGCAAAGTGGACTCTAAATTACGCTAGTAACGTAAATATCTTAATTATTTAATTAGGTATTTGTATAAAAATGTAACAATAAAATAGCAAAACCTTATTTTAACCTAATTATTAAACCTTATCAAGAGGGATAAGTTAAGTAACATTTTTGAACTCGTCATATCACCATCACCTGCTTAGGATCCTGTTATGAAATTATTTAAATCCCAAGGCGGACACAAATCTGCATGACCTCTGGACACTGTGAGCGAATACTGCGTGAATAAGGAACGTTATGATTAATATAAAATTTCTGACGGTAGGACAAATAATTTCTTAATAACTCATGTGACAAATAAAACCAATTTGTCACCCCGTGACCACCATCACTGCAGTGTTTGAAACGTCGGGACAGGGTCGGGTGAGGGTTTTTCCAATTCGATTTTTTTGTGTGTTACCTTATAACTCTTTACAGGCTGTACCGATTTTGATGGTATTTTTATATTCGAGTTTGGTGATTGTGATGAGGGCCCATTTAAATAAAAAATAATATTGAGTGAGATCTGACCAGTAGTATTTGAGTACCTAATAATGCATATTTTATGTTTGAAGTCAGTTTTTTTTTATATATAGGTATATATTTTTTTTTATGTTATTGTGACGGAACAAGCTCGAGGCCCACCTGATGTTAAGTGGACTAACCTCTGCCTATAACAGTTGCAATTCATGACAACTCACGAATTGCACTGCGCCCTTCTCATTGAGACATAGTTGTTTAAGTCTCGTTGTGCCTGTAATTTCACAAGTTCTCAAGGACTACTGCCGGAACACACCTTTCGGTGCTTGGCGACAGACTTTCTACTTGAGGGTGGTATAGCTTTTATTTGTTTTTTTTTTTAAATAGTATTTCGGCATTTGTCAGCGTCTTAATGAGAGTGCGACAGTTTAACGACCTGTCGAAGCTGGGACGTATCGAGGTCGGTCGAATCGAATGTCACGTTCTGACATATTTAGAGATTAATTAACTATGATTAACACATTATTCGCTAAAACCTTCTGACGACGTTTCGGTTTATGTTACGCTTAACTGATACAATACACTCAAACACAATTTCTACGAAGTCATACAATAAATAAGTCGATGCTCAATGAGAAAGATTTTCTCTTAGTTGGGGATAAGTTTTATTTTTTTTATGTATGTATGATAGATTAGCCTTTGACCACTATCTTACCTGATGGTAAGTGATGATGTGGTCGAAGATGTTGTTCAGGCTAACCTAGAATTACTGGCTCTCAAGGACAGCTGCCGGAACACACCGTTTGCCTAGCTATGGACTGCCGCGCCGCAGTACCCTGGTTCGATCCCTATCGCCGGCTTGAGCTTCACCGCATGGTGAAAGGGCATTTTGCAATTGCTCGCCTGGCTAGCTACCACCCTCAAGTAGAAAATCTGTCGCCAAGCACCTAACGGTGTGTTCTGGCAGTAGTCCTTGAGAGCCAGTGAAATTACAGGGACATGAGACTTAACAACTATGTCTCAAGGTGACGGGCGCAGTGCAATTCGTGACTTGTGATGAAATGCATCTGTTATAGGCAGAGCTTAGTCCGCTTAACATCAGGTGGGCCTCGAGCATGTTCCGTCTCAAAACCATAAAAAATAAAAAGTTTTGTCTTATTTGTTAATCTGACATAAGTAGTATCTTACTTTTTTTTAATGTTTTTGTTACGGAACAAGCTCGAGGCCCACCTGATGGTAAGCGGACTAACCTCTGACTATAAGAGATGCATTTCATCACAAATCACGAACTGTACTGCGTCCGTCACTTTGAGACATAGTTATTAAGTCTCATGTGCCTGTAATTTCACTGACTCTCAATGACAGCTGCCGGAACACATTGTCAAGTGCTTCGCTAGCTAGGCGGGCAATCGCAAAATGCCCTTCCACCATGCGGTGAAGCTAAAGCCCGCGGCAGGATTCGACCATGGACCTGTTGTGGGGCAGTCCATACCCAATGCCGCTGAGACATCACTGCTTCAGACAAGATTGTCTAAGGGGATTTCTTGAATAAGCCGTTTGGCCAGCTAGATATTTGTGATATCGTGCATGGTGTGACGCGTGCGCACGCGCTCATACCCATACAAGTCACGTTGGGTACCGCGCAATGGAAATAAAGTTTTTAAATTCAGTTTTTACTATGAAGTAGGTACATTCGGCGAGGTGAACTCTACCACATCACTTTCTTAATCTAATCTCTAAGTGTTTATCCAACATAGAACTAACACAATTGACTCGCAACAAAGCTAATGGATAAACGAAGTTAATTTATAAGAAAAACAATGAAATCACGATTTGCAGTGGATCCAAGTTACTTTGAATCGACCTTTTCTTTGGAGCATCGCCCTGGATAATGGATTCTTATTGATTCATCGAATATTCGATACACATTGAAATCCCTAAATTTGTATGCTTATAGTGTAAAGGCATCTCAGAAGGAAACCAATAAATCAACACAGGTATTCAATTAGCATCAATATAATATGTCACATCACAATCAGATCAAATTAAGAAATTATTCAGTAATATCACTAAACTTTATAACTCGAAGCAGGTTCGTTTTAGGGTGCGTACCATTTGAAGTTAAATTCGCCAAAAACGATAAAAACGATCACACTACCAAAAGGTTGTTCCACTTTGCATTGTTTTCGCCATAAACGCTATAAAGCTACTGGAACAGTTTGAATTACCTACATCTAATGTCAAAAGTCACAGAAGTGGCAAATTTTAGTGGCATTCTTAGCGTTCTTATCCTAAATAGAACAGGGGAGAACAGTTACAAACGATCACAGTGATCACAGCCATAGATGTAGAATGTGGTCAAAATTATCGAAAATGACGAAATTAGCGTCAAACGGAATACGCCCTTAGAATGAATACATCGCCGAACGCTTTACGAATGTCAAAGCAGTGACTGTAATTTTCCCACACATGTACATTTTAATATCAGTAGCACTAAGTAACTAAGTAACACTACCTATACCAATCAGAAGCAATTCACATGTGACCATGGTCGATGCAATCGATTTAAACGTTGTCGTCGAGGTTGCTTACCCTTTATTTTTTTACTCTGTGCTCAAAATGACCCGTTGTTCTCGTAAAACAGAAGCAATCTTTTATAAATCGAATCCTAAAAATAACCCTCCATAATCCAAGAAGAAGATAAATAATCTCCAGAAAAGGGAAGAGATCTAGTTTTATAGCCCATAACAACCAATCTATACGAGCAAATGAGACTGTCTGACGTAAAATTGGTTGGCAGATCCAAATGTGATTCGACAAGGGATCCAATGTCGTTCTGACAAGTAATTGGAACTTTCCTAGATACTGCAAGATTTAGTTCTCAATATGTGTGGTTTATAATAATGGAATTAATAGACCATTACTGATTGGTCGAGGGGCGTGAACCCTCGCTTTGGAATATCCTGGGTTGATTTCTTAACGAAAGGTTTTCATTAGAAATTTGTAATAATCCCCACGTTTGGCAGGCGTCTTGAGGATCGCAGTATAAGATACAAGTTCCTCGGAAGGCGCTGCTGCCCAACTTCCAGTAATCCACCTTAGGGTGGGTGGGAGTTCCGAAAACCTATTGCTCAGATGAAGAGTAGGTATTTTAATAAATAATTATAAATATTGAAAGAACTATAGCTCCAAGTGCGCTCAAACCAAACGGGAAACGATCGGGGATCGCGGCCCGCGTGTATTGATGCCTGGAACTATAGAAAAATTTGGAATAGGGGAATTTCATAAAGGAAAATCACAAAATTTTGAATAAAAATGCCAATAAAATGTTAATAACTATTACACTAAAGAACCTATTTAACTCTTACTCGCCTCTTAAGACACTTACAGGAAGAGACGGAGGGATGACATTCTAGCCCAGCAATCATAATGTACATAAATATATATAATTCTTAATGTATCAATAGAATGCTCATACAAACAAGTTTCATGTGTTAAGTGTTTATACAAGTACTCGTATCCACTTGATTTACGAAATTTATGTGAATTTTGCCACTAAAATATTTAAACAAAAACAAACTACGTAACATTCTACGCATAGCGGCGTCAAAACACACCTCAAATTTAACGTTTCATTGACCTCAGCTACAAACCTCCACAAATGACGTAAACAGTCCTGGTGGACAATATAGTCAATTATTGCACAACATGTTTTCAACAGATGACAACGTACATTACTTTATCGGAAGGCGGCAATCACGGCAATTTGAACTCCTTGACCTGCTTGGAGTACAAAACTAACTGACAACTGAGATTGCAGTAAATATATCCAGACAAATCTAGTCCATCGGGCTAAGTCTAGATTGGGACTGGCACTCAAGAGTAGCTGCTGGAACATGCCATAAGCCCATGTACATATGGTCATGGAATTTCCACCTAAAGATGGTGTTAACTAGCTATGCTTTTTAGTGCTGCCCTTACCACGCTATCGAGTCTGCACATCGGTAGTTTTCTTTTCCCCCCTGCTTTATTACAACTCTAGGGTTGTGAGAACGCTAAGCTTTCCATAGGATCATTCTAAATGACCCTACGATCGTGCTCCGGGTAAAGAGATTTTTACCAATCAAGTCTCTTCTGATATGATCTGACGATTACTTGTCCTAAAGCAACCGGGAAGACGACGCGAGACGGCTTAAAATGCATGAAACGGAAGCGCTCAGTTCAAATGCCACTAGAGGTCAGCAATCCAAGTAACGTGACAAACTTTGCTTAACCTAGTTTATCGATTGAGAATGGCCAAGCCACCAGGGGCAGTGCTACTGTTACCAAGTGATATATAATACATACACTGCTCTGTGTTCACGGTCGTGTGATTTGATCTGCCCCGTCTCACATGACAAATAAGCCGCGCACTAATTGCATAGATTGAAAGTAGCAACCCAGTGTCATAAAAGTTCAGGAGTAAGAATAATGCGAGGTTTGTATATGTCATGAGAAGAAATAGAAAAGAGCTGATACATGAATGTGGAAGAGTATTGGGGACAGATCCATAATTTAGTGTGGAAGGGCGTGCCTTCGGGAGTGAACAGGACTGTAAACCTGCAGAAAGCAGCTTGCGATTGTGTCCAGAATGTTGAAGGCTGAGCCCAGGTACGGGTGCAGATGGGAATTTCCAGATGAAGGGGAGGATATTATTATGCTGATGAAATTACGCTATTTACGGTGTTCCATTTACTTCGATGCGATGTTTTGCCCTTGTACGGTGAGAAATTGAAAATTAGTTTGGATATTGTATTGTAATGACCCAGTGTAGCCTGGTATTATGGGAAACAGGTTTATATATTCCCTTCAGTATTGATTTCCTTTTAAAAATAAGTCCATTTTTGATCAAAGTTTAATAGGAACTTATTAAGTCACGTTTATTTCTTTAATGATGTGGAATGTCTAAACGATAAGGTCTTCTGAGAGCTTTGAAATTGCACATGATAATGAGAGATCACTCAGAATGTACCGGTGGTATGTTCAAGCTTTTCGCCACCAGTGACAATCGGAGTTAAATTGCATGTGCTTTTAACCTCCCTGGCTCTTCTATTTTTCGTTTTGAAATAAAGCAATGGACTGATCATGATCCCATGTAAGAAAGATATCCTCATACGTTACGTTTCATTTGAGGAGTTTCAAGATCTGTATATCCATTACCCAAAAAATATTGGTTAATGTAGAGAAGTTCAGTCCAAAACTCTTTCTATTTACATTCTTTGTCAACTTCGACACGCAAATCAGAATAACGTTATTTTAATATCGTTTTGCGTTTTGATAAGATAATACTGAAATTTTAAAGAAGTTTAAGGGCAGATCGTTATAAAACACCTTGACACGACTCATGTAACAGTCTACCGTTGGCGCCCAATAGCAAATCTAGTCCTTGACATGGCTTCCCCGCAATCTAAGTCGAGCTGCGGTTAAAATTAGAATCACGGTGTACATTAAATACTACCTAAGCCGGTAATAAAGCTAACCAGTTTAATCACGCTATATTGTGCCTTGTGGTTTGTAGATAGTACAAGATCCTTGTCCCAGTTTGTGTCCATGAACGAACTGGACCGACCTTGGCTCATTATAATGTGGTCATGATATTGTTACCAGCTTAGATGTGCCCCCCAGAAACCTATACGTGGTGGTTAACACAGGTGTTTGTTTAAGAAATATTACTCCTTAGCGGGAATAAGGACGAGTACATGGTTAGCATTTAGGAGCAGTTATAGCCTAGTTGTTGCCTATGCCACGCAGGGGCTATGGTTCGAATCTCGCCACAAGTTTGGTCTTCGCCGTATGGTGGTAGGGCATTTTGATAATACACGCCTGGATAGCTACGATCCTAATAATGGTGTGTCCTAGCTGCTGTCTTTGAGAGCCAGTTCCCATTTCCTATACTAGGTTGAGTCTGTACATCTGATGTGATCGACATAGTCACTTACTATCGGCTGATTGCAAATTGGCAGCCAGACTCGTGTTGACGATTTGTCTGTGTTGTTTATTGTTGCCGGATCAGTACGACTAACGACTATGTCGTCCAGGATCCATAACCAATCCATTTCATTTCAACCTACCAAACCAATCGTGCAGACCTCTATCCATAATAAAATAGGGAGGCAGTGGAACTATATGTACCTTGATCTAACATCCTGGGGTTCTGAAGCTAAACCATGACGTTTCTTACTTGCGTAAAATATATTTTGTAAATTAATACATTCAGGGGTTACTTTGCGCTAATCCATAATTGCTGAAGTAACTTATATACAGGGTTATTGGAAAATGCTAACAACCTTTTAGGGTTGACTTCTGCTGGTCCTAAGAAACATTTTGAGATGCATTTTTTTTAATGTATGCTTAACAATTACCAAAAAAATATTTTCAGAAAGCATCAAATTAATACTTTA
This sequence comes from Plagodis pulveraria, assembly GCA_963890685.1. NCBI lineage: Eukaryota > Metazoa > Arthropoda > Insecta > Lepidoptera > Geometridae > Plagodis > Plagodis pulveraria. The sequence continues at coordinate 26,236,949 of OY982960.1, read as the reverse complement.
TAAATGATACTTAAATTACTTACGCTTTTTTTATTAACCACCTACTTTATTTGTCACCTACGTAATGTAAACAAATATTTATTACAACTTTATTAGTAGTAAGTACGACTATGTAACATATTGTTAAAAGACGTTTAAAAGAATGGAGTCTTGCCCGTTCTTCTCGCAGTGGCTCTATAATTTTTTTTTGCTGAACGTGGCAGTACAATGTAGAATATGTCAATAGTAAAATTTGACCTTCATAAGAGTGTCGTAGATGCCTAAATTGAATAAATAATTGTGACTTTGACTTTTGACTTATATACAAAAAATATATCTTGTGATGATTCGGCCTAAATTTGTACGCGATTGAGTCTCAATAGTGCGCACAAATTTATACTCAAGCGTCTCTCGTCAAAACTCAAGACCTGAAGATGCTTCGTGGAGAAACTGACGCGTTATGCGTTAGTTAAAGTTTAGGCAGAATTGTGTTATATTTTAATATAATATAAAGTATTAAAAAAATATGGCTGATAGGCTAGCCTTTAACCAGTATCTCACCTGATGGTAAGTGATGATATGGTCGAAGATGTTGTTCAGGCTAACCTAGAGTTACTGGCCTTGAGCTACTCGCAAGGACAGCTGCCAGAACACACGCTAGGTGCTTGGCAACAGATTTTCTACTTGAGGGTGGTCGCTAGCCAGGCGGACATTCGAAAAATGCCCTTCAACCATGCGGTGAAGCTCAAGCCCGCGGCGGGATTCGAACCATGGAATTGCTGCGCGGCAGTCCATAGCCAAAGCTAATCAATAAAAGCTAACTGAGCCATCACTGCTTCATAATAACATTATATTGATGTTTACTGAAAGCATTAAAAGAAATTGTTAGTGTTCATCAGTCTTTTCATATCTAAACTAATATATCTTTAGATAAAAGTAACCCCTATTCGTATTCGAATTGCTGTAAGCATTATGTTAGTGCAATCCCACCTTGACCTGGCCACAGCGGTGGTATACCTGATAGCAGACCAGCGGGCTGCCTCGTGCCGGCGATTACACTCCGTTGTGTTGTTTGTAATCGGATATCGATCCGATTGACGTAGCCATGTTCGTTATTGATATGACGAGGGAAAGTTAATGACTGATGTGTTGTTAGGAGATTTGATATGCGCGATAAGGCAGTGTTGGTTGGATCGACAGTCTTACTAATTAACGTGTTTCTGTTCAGTTAATAAGACTCTGCAGCATGTCTGTCAAAGTATATAGTGAAGCGCTCGTAGCGAAGTTTACTTAGCTGTTCTCAACCCATCAACGTCAACGAAAAGCAACGTCGCGCGCGGTCATGAGTTGGATGGGCGACCGCTAGTGACATTACTACTGAGCGTTTCCGTACTTCGCAGGGCACGTTAAGCCGTCGGTCCCGGTTGTTGTCTTAGGATGGCAGTCGTTATAGCATGGGCATTTGCCCTACCACCATGCTATAACGCCTAAATAATGCATGCCGCCTGGCTAGCTACTACCCTAGAAAATATTATTTCTAGATATTAGATGGGTGAGTAGTTATCTCAAAAGCCTAATTATTAGTTTGCTTAAAATAACACAAAAGTAATCAGTAATACCTTTATTCTTGATTTAGAAACACTTAGAACAAATTATATTATGATCAAAAAGCAAACATAGTAGAAAGGTGAGTGTTCATTATGAAAGGTTAAGTGTATTCAATGAAAATGATATGGGTCTGTCTGCCCTAGGAATAGCTCCAAGGGTCATTGACACCACGTGTTGGTTTATTCTGCTGCGTTTATTGTATTCATTCTAAGTGTGACTTAGTTTTTTATTCTCCCAATAATTTTAGATATTTGACTGCTGAAAGTGCTGCGAACCCTGAGGTTGCGTATTCATCAGGGATGTGTGAGGAAGATGAGTGTGCATGGGAAAAATCCACCAATAGGATCACAACAGCTTGAAGCAGTGATGGCTCAGTGGCATTGGCTATGGACTCCCGCCCAGCAGGTGCATGGTTCGAATCCCGCCGCGGGCTTGAGCTTCACCGCATGGTGGTAGGTCATTTTGCGAATGTCCACCTAGCTAGCGGCCACCCTCAAGTAGAAAATTTGTCGCCATGTACCTTACGGTGTGTTTCGGCAGATGTCCTTGAGAGCCAGTTATTCTAGGTAGAGTCTGTTAACACCTTAGACCACATCATCACTTACCATGTAAACCGTTTAATTACTATAATTAATTCATGCTTATTTTTTTACACACAGTTCGAGATCCACAGCGGATGTCCGATCTGCACTTGACCGATTTTTATGATTTGTTATTAAGTATACAAAAACGTTAATAAGAACACTTTTCCTGTGTCCTGAATTTTTATTGACAGGCAAACCAAAAGCATAGATATCAGGCGCAATCAAGGGCATAAGTTCAAATCTTACATGAAAAAAGTCACAACATCCTACTAGGTACATCCACGTGAGAAATAGCTTGCTGCTCATTTTGGCGCACGTTTTCCTTAGTAGCCTCTTACGACACCTACGGGAAGAAATGGGAAAGTGTCATTCTAAACCGACTCACCACGGGATTTACATATATAGGATTATTGTAAAAATGCTAACAACCTCTTAGAGTTGACTTCTATTAGTCCTAACAATAATTTTAAGACGAATGTTTTTTTTTGTGTTTTTGTGACGGAACTCCCACAACCTGACGTTAAAAGACTCTTGTGCATGCTATTTATTATTTAATATGTTTTATTACTTTCCTCGATGAATACAGTCAAAACTCTATTCAAAGGGAGTGCGGCGCGGTCCAGTGTTGCCGCTGCGGGCGCTCTTAGCTCGGAGTAGGCATTGTTCTTTACTATCAGACAAAGAACTTAGATGTGTCTGTGTCAGAGTGATTTTTTCGGGCAGATGTTTTAGTTTTTGAGTTTTGTCGTATAGCTAATTATATATGTCTTGTTAAATGGAGGTAGTCCACAAGCTCCCTTTGAATAGAATTTTGAATATTTACATCGACGAATGTAATAAAAAATATGAAATAATAAATTACAGGCATAAGACACTTCGTAAAAGACAATCGTCCAAAAATGTTTCTTAAGACTAACATAAGTCAACTCTAAGAGATTATTAGCATTTTTCCAATATTACTGTAGATTAATATGTAAAAAAATACCTTCGTAGACGATTGTATATGGATTCCGATATCCTTTTCATGATACGCGCTTAACCCTTAAACTGTAGGTAATTCAAGCTTATCTAAGGTCTAATCGCATGAAGCCATTTAGTTTTTACTTACACCCGCCCCTCGGCCCTGCTTAGCCTTTGTGCCCTTCTCGATCTAGATAAGTAGACAGTCGTAACCTTAGAGCATGCATTTAATAACGAAGTAGATATGCCACTGGATCGAACTGAACCATAAAATATAAATGTACATTTACATATTATCAGTGTAAAAAACCCCACCACATTTGGAAATCGAGGATCGCTCGATTGAGCCAAAATTTTGTAATTTTGTTGTACTTAAACCATTAAACGAGGCGGTGCGCGGTAATCAACCAGACTACTAAACTTCATCTGATCATATAATTTTTATTTGAAAATTGGGGGACGTGGGTTCGATTCCCGCTATATGTGATACATTTAGAACACAAAAAAATTGTAAAAGTAAGTTTCGCTTAGCACGGAGGAGGAAGAATAGGATGCTAGCCCAGCATTCCACAAACCTATTTACCTGTCCTCATTTTGGGAATATACAATATTCTTTACAACGCTAATTGGCGGTGCCATCCAGACAGACGTCTACACTGATAACTGCCACGTGTAACAGCTTAAAGACGATATATAGATGTTTTACATTCATTTTTAAATAAGCACGACTTAGGAGCCTTCAAGAAGAAAGCATATTCCCTCCTCAAAGGCTGGCAACGCATCCTCGAGACCTCTAGTGTTGCGGATGTTCGTTGGCGACGGTGATCACTTACCACCAGGTGAGCAGGCAGCTCGGTTGTCCTCCTATCCGATAAAAAAAAGCAAGAACCAATCTTGAAGAAATAATAACCGAGCAGTATTGGCCTTGAACTGCCGTGCCGCAGGTTCGATCCCCACCACCGGCTTGAACTTCACCGTATGGTGGGAGGGTATTTTGCGAATGCTCGCCTGCTTCCTACCACCCTCAAGTAGAAAATCTGTCGACAAGCACTTAACAGTGTTTTCCTGGAGCAGTTCTTGAGAGCCAGTAAAATTACAGGCACATGAGACTTAACAACTGTATGTCACAGGATGACGGCCGTAATGGGTTTGGCACTAGTGACGAAATGCATGTTACAGGTAGAGGGTATCGCTTAACATCAGGTAGACCTCGTGCTTGATCCATCACAATCCCATAAAAATATACTAAGTACTGTGTGGGTACATAGTATGTACCTATATAGCATGGTAGTTTATCATGTATCATACTAAGCAGTTTTCAATCGCCATCAGTGAACACGATCCAGTGCGTGTTGCTCCCTAACAATGCCTTTAAAAATAAACTTCCCCATTATTATCGTATGTTTTCGTGTCGACATTATAAACGAAACTGAAATCCAGATATGGAATAAGGTCAAGTGCCAACAAGCCAGCAACACAGAGTGACCGATATGAAACCCTGATTGTGAACGTAGCAAGGATTTTATTATGGGGGGAAACGTTTATATAATAATGTATATAAAAGAAACGAATCGAAGGTGGCGCTGCAAATCATGACATCTCACTTGGACACTGTAGACTGTGTATGGTGTGCAGGTGAGATGTCATCAGAAGTCTAATTTTGAATATAGTTTTTCAGAAACTGGCTATTCTTTATTGACATCAATAATACCTCTATTCTAGATGATATGTCGAATGGTATGACTAATCCGTAAACAGGACTCAAAATATTATTTTGTATAGAAAAAATCATTGCTAAAATTTCGCTTCATCAAGTTTTGTGTCTATGTGATATCAAATGAAACTTTATGTCTAAGCATTATATAGCAGCCATGTGATACAGGACTGTATCAGGACTTTTCACCCCATGATTTTATCGATCGAATTTATTCACAAATTAGAAAAAAATCATACGGTCATACCAAGGTCATGCTTAAAAATAATTTTCTTAAGTGAGATTCTGGGGTATTGAACCCCTTCTCCCTTTCCTAATTACGTCCATGAGCTGATTGTAGTTTTGTGGTGCTCGAAGCACTCGACTCGGCCTACTTTTTGGTTGATCCGGTTCGGTCAAGCGATTGTTCCGGCCGCTTCCAACAACGGTCGTTTTGCCAAACACCACTACTTAGCATGCTCGAGCACATACTGAATGCTGAATGAAGAGTGCAGACCCAGGGAATATCTATTCTCTATTACTCTATAATTATAGTTTTAATAGGGAATACGCATTTTATTCAAATATCTCCTCTTAATCCTTATTAGGTTATTATAACTGACTCCGCGGAGTGCCGGGTTAGAATGTCACCCCCCCCATATCTTCCCGACGCCAGAAAATACCAGAAGGTGCAGCAGCGCTTTGTGAAGGACACTCATATTCCACTACGATCCCCAAGATGCCTACCATGCGTGGGGATTATGGCAAACCACCTTTAATGATAGGAGGCTTTTGTTCATCGGTGGACATTCTGGCTGGTGTTGTTTGTTGATGATTGCGTTATAAAACCCTTATAAAAAATGAGAAAAAACCGTTGTTTACTAAATTAAACACTGATATCGACATTATAATTGAGTACTATTATTATTCTGTGTCCTTAGGAGGTGACGTCACGCAGACGTCACCTACGTTACTTCATCAAACAATTTTCCAAGAAAATCAACGTTCTTTCTGAGAAGCCTAGTTGTGGGCAGGTATATAGTATACTTACGTCAAGTAGTCTGGGTACGTATACATTTATTTCCTTCGCAATAGCGAAAGTTCCCACTATCATCTTTGGAGAGAGTAAACTTGCCCGTTTCTTTTATCATTAAAAATAATCGGCTCGTATGTGTCTGGCAACATTTTTTCATTTGCTGCAGCCGTCTGACTGACATCAAATTCCAAAAAAGTTAATACCATGATTTTTTTGAACAATTTAAAATACTGCACAGACGTATATGGTGACAAAGGTTTTTATGGTTGATTACAGAAATTAAATTCATTCTCGTATAGATATACCGTAGTTCGGTGACAATGGCCTTGAGTAGAATATAAAACGGTAATTGAAAAGTCTCTGGAATACAGTTAGAATCTGGAGTACGGTCTGATCTAATCGAATCCATCAGGTACAATCCTCTGATCTGACCGTACTTAGATATTCTGACAAAGACATTTTGAAAAGAGTTTAGTCTTGAACTGGGTCCAGTTATATGAAAATAGGCTCACATTTTTTTAACAGAGACAAAGTCATACCTGGGTATTAAGACTATTTTAAACCAGTACCTAACTCTTCAAGTTCGTTAAGTCGTTTGTATGATATGCTACGGCAGTTTTAACCATCCAACCAATTGTCAATGACACAATATCGATTTGTTCTATTGTAGTTTCAGTATGTTTAGTTTTCAGGGTAGACGATTAGGAACATAATAGACGTCATTCTGATGCACCACAAACTTAACTAAAATTAAGTAAAATAGGTACAAACCATTTTAATTTTGTTTACCCTAAAGTCCAAATTGGTAAACACACAATACACATGTCTTGAAAACGATAATAATGAAATTGGTTAGAATATTGTGTACCTATGTATGTGGATTGAACCCCGTGGATGAGTCAATAAGATCTAATAATGGAATATTTGTATCCTATACCTATTGTCCCTTTTGTTTCAAAAACACCTTAATCCTCTATATTTATAAAAGGCGATGTTTATGTCTGTTTCTCAACACACACATTTACCTTTTTAAACGACATGTAAAAAGACGTTATTACTCGTAATTCGACGGGATTTTATTATGAGTAGAGTGCACGGAGCGCTTTCCATACTTACGTAGTTTCGTCATAATATTTTAAATACCAAATGTTAATAAATAATTAATCAAAAAACTGATACATCAGAACCATAGTTATTAGGCTCAAGGATATGCATGCAAAACCTCACCGAGCTTAAACATTTGGTATACAAAATATGACGAAACTGGGCCTGTATGGAAAGCTCTACGTGCAGTCTAGCTTTAATGGCAAAAGCTAATTGTATCAGCTCAGTTTTTGGCTGAGTAAACAGGCGAATACGAAACTTCGATCTCGAGAACTTTCATCAAATTTTACGCATATTTCGTCCCCTCTATCTGTGAACTGGTTTGAAGTTTTTTTTCTTTTTCGATAGGGTGCACGGCCAGTGTAATCCCATTAAAAAGTTTTTAGTAATTCTACCTCTATAAGGCAATCAAATAGGGTTGACTAGATACCTAAGTCTGAAAGCAATTGAGGAAAAACAGGGTATTCTGTTTTGTAGGTGAGCGTAGCTTTAATAATCACACAGAAAATAAGGAATACTTGAGCCAACGCAGTGTGTTTTTATTCAAGAATATTTGTGATACATATATATTGAAAACAATATATTTTTGAAAACAGAACACAATATTCTCAGGAATATATTCTTGAATCAAAGTATATATTGCATTCTTCTTTGGAGAAACCGTTAAAGTGTTTAAATACGAATATGGTTAGTTTTGAATCCAAGAATCTTACCATAAATATTCGTAAGTGAAGCACCTTAATTACATTCGAAAAAGAATATTTAAAAATATTTCAAGAAAGAATATAGAAATTTTATTTAGAGAATAAAATGTTAACCGAAGAATTCCTATTTTATTGTTAGAAGAATATTTTCGTAATCTTGAAATAATAATTTGAATACTTTATGTGAAGAAATATTTTTTGGGTCAAAACAATATTCCTAAGAATATTCGAGTGTAATATCAAGACTCGATTATTTTTCAGTTCAGAATATATTCTTGTTGTAATACAGCATTGTCTTGAATTTATTAAGACAATGTATATTCTTGGCTAAAGAAGTCTTTTTTTTCTGTGCAGGTAGGCTCGTACTAAGTACTTACTTATATTGAGGTAAATCGATAACAGCGAACGACGTCAAGGCACGTCAAAGAAGATGGTAACGTCGATAGTGTGGGAAACATAAGTGTGCCATTAATGTCATAGAAAATCCGTAATAACAATGTAAACAATTCAAAATCAACCTTCGATGAAAAATAAAGCAATTGGATTCTACGATTACAGTTTACGAATATTGTGTCAAAACGAAATATTTACCACGATATTCTTTTATTTTTAGCTATATTAACCATTCTATTCTTGCATGTTTTGTAAAATGACCACTCGCCTTAAATACTGTTCTCCATCGACAAGAGAGTTGCCATTAAATTATTTAGATATGCCAATACATTTTTCTGTGAATCGCGTAAGAAACATACAAAAAACACAGGCAAATTGTGAACTTCCTCCTTTCTTTGAAGTCTGGAAGTGTGAAATAAAAGTCAGACAATTTTTTTTTTAATTTGATTGTGATGGAATAGATTTGAGGCCCATCTGATGTTAAGTGATACAACATTATGCCTCTGACTACAACATTATGCATTTTGTCACTAGCGACAAAATGAATTGCGCCCGTCACGCTGATACAATGGTTAAGTCTCATGTGCCTGTTATTTAACTGGCTGTCACAAGACTGCTGCTGGAACACACTGTTAGGTGCTTGGCGACAGATTCTTTACTTGGGGGTGGTAGCTAGCCAGAGGAGCATTCGCAAAATGCCTTTCCATCGCGCAGTAAACTCAATCTTAAGGTGGGGATCAAACCACGGACCTGCGACACGGCAGTCCATAGATATTACTTTTCAGCTAGCATTGCTTCAAAATATAACTGTTTTGAACAGCATGGTACCGACTTCAACAAGTTAGTTCATAGTTTTCAGTGTTGGAAGTCGAGCAGTTTAATAAACGACTTCCGAAAAGGAAGAGGGTCTCAGTACGATTGATTTCTTTTGTGTATGTTTACTCCGCCAATTATGCATTGATTTTGATGATTATTTTTTGTTGGGTAGAAAATACCACCAAGTAAGTTACTTTTTTTGAAATGAAATTCTCGTGAGTTTTACACATATTTAAATAGTATAAATTAAACCGGCAATCAGTGCCCGCTGGGAGCTCGCAGACGCAGCTGCGCACTCGCCCTGATGTTGAGCATCTGATATGCTCGAAACCCGCGAGACGTATTCGATCCTCAACGTATCATTAGTTATAGTATTTTTGCCGGTTTAATTTATAATACTTACAAGTTAATTTCATTCAAATTTCATCATCATCGGTCGATCAGTTTTTAAGTTACAGTTAATTAACTGAACAATGTATTTGCATATGTTGTTGTAATGGTATGGCCGATATTGAATAGTATTTTAGACGAGTGATAATGATATTGTAAGCATTACAAAATTACAAATATTTACGAGAGGAAAAATTCAAGTCATGTGCGTTATTTCTCGTAAAAATTTTAATTTTGTAATGTAATACGCAGAACATGCGTTAATGTAAAAAAAATATTAAAAAGATATTGTAAGCAGTTTGCATCACTATATGTAATATTAATTTTAGGCAATAGTGAGCTACTTCACAAAACGTGAAATATAATGTGAAACATGTTAACAGTGGATTTTAACACGTATTCGTTTGTTTTAACGTTGCCGGCACTTACTGTTATAAATATATTTTTTATTTTGGGTAAATGTCTTGGTAAAACTCTTGTTCCTAGTAAGGCCAAACGTCAACTTTTTCATGGGGTTTCCTTTAAACGGTAACATTTTTTAAACTGAAATGGAACAAAAGTTACAATGTTCAACTTCTATGTCAAAGTACAAGCAGTATGCATCGATTCAGGACATTATTTCTTTTATCAAAAATGTCATTTGGATTCAAAATAATTGAAAACTTACGTTTCTTTTAATATTGTAATGTTTGCAATAACGCCTGCTCGGAGGATTATATTACAAAATTGCAAATTTACGAAAGAAAATAATATAGTCATGTGCAGGATTTACGTTTCATTAAGCACACGAATTAGAATGATAGCTTCACAACATCAACCTCAACAAAGTGAAGGCTGTACCTACTGACATAACGGTGGCGGGAGCTATACGGCGGCTGTAGCGGCCACGCCAGCGCCGCATATGTACGTAGAGTTAATTTGTGATCATACGAAAATAATTGGTCTTAAAAAGAGCGTGGCCTTATATAGCTCACCTATCCCACATGCACAGCGTCAGCAGAAACAAATGCAAGTAGCTTGTATGGTATGCTGACCATTAGTAAAATCTTTGTAAGAACTCGATTTTAAAGTCAAAAGCATTATAGCAGTATACACGATGCACTTATGGGCTTAGTAGACTCTTTTTCCGTGTTCAACAATAAGGAAAAGTCACCGTGAAAAACCAAACAATGTTCATCGTGAAAAATGACACGGTCATCGTGATAGGTCGGTAATAGTTTCGAAGCGCATAACGACCTGAATTCATTTTCTACTATGTCATCGGCTACCACGCGGTGCAGCTGCTACTGTTCGCTAACGTTCTTTAATCGTCACCACAATCTAAACAATAGCTACGATTAATAAAACCTCCAACAGCTGTTCGCCAATGAGCAGGAATTCCCTATACCACTGAAGCTGTGCCCATACTAACACATCGAGGTAAGTTGTCAAATTATGATTATACATAAAAAATAGTTGACTTTCCTTAATTAATCTCAATACAAATTAACTCCAATACCCAACATACACACACATGCATGCAAACACCCACCTTTCCACCTCATATAGTATGTATAAATATGTATATAGATATATAAATATGTATAATTATACAGAACTGAGTCGATAGCCAAAAGCTATATTTTTAATTTTTTTATTTGATATTAAGCTCATCTGCTAGGTACTTTTAAGTATAATTATTTGTTTCCTATTTTGGCTATAGTGTAGTAAATAGTAAACTAAGTTATATTATTTGTAACGCTGTATAGATCTATAATATCCAAATAAAAAAAAGATTCATTATGAACCTTTCAGTCTTTGAAACATGACAAAATAAGGGCGCAGGACGGAGAGACCTCGGTTCGCATGCGATTGAGCATAACTTCTGCTTGGTTCTCCAAGCAATTTTTTAATTGCGTGTGCGAATTTTTGTAAAACGAGCTCAATAAAAACAGAAAAAAATCGGATGTGTCATCACATAGTTGCTACATAATAATTTGAAATTAAATTTGTATTGATACGATTTACTATATGTACACAAAATTGTTTAAGCGAAATTTTAGATAATAACAAATATTTTTAAATTATTTGAAGAAAACATCAAATTAATATTTTTATAGAACACCTAAAAAAATAAAAATAAAATATCTAGCGACAATTTCGCCTAATCTTTTTCGATCGTGCGCTCGTAGAGTCAAGACCTCCTGAGGATGCTACGTGTAGAAGCGAAACGCGTCGAAAATTCTTCCGGTTTGGATGCGTGGCGTTTGTGACGTCACGTCGGCTTAACAGGTAATATGTGCGGAATTGTCACTAGATATATTTTTTAAGTGTTTTATTAAAATATTAATTTGATGTTTCTTAAAATATTAATAATATTAAAAATAGAAATATTTGTTATTATTAAATATGGATTTCCGCAAAGTAACGCCTGAATCCATTCATTATCGAAATTTTATATCTGTATTTATGTATTTTTTTTTATTGAGAGAAAAAATGGAATCATGTTTTCGCATTCGGCATAGTATTTGTCATATATGCTCTAGAATATTATATACGGTAAGAAACACACTATTTCTAAAAAACATGTCCTAAATTTGACCTAAACTGTGTGGATTGTCAGGTATGTAAGCATTCCTTACTCCTTACACATTGAATTTAATGAGAATAATTTGTTTTGTAAAGATTTTTGGCAAATGAATTGAGCTTATTCATCCGAGATGTAGATGTCTTTGTTTTTTTAAACCGGATATGTGCAGATAGTTGTTGAATAAGACACTTTTAAATTGACGTTCAAAATAAACTAACAAACAATTTTATATCTTCGATTATATGTGAGTAATATTTGTGGCAGTTATAATAATAAATAAATATTAATAAGTGCGGCGGTGTAGATTTTAACAGACTTCCAATTAAAGCAAAAAAAAAACACATATCGACGCGTTTTTTTTTTTATGTACGAGTATGTTACATAAAGTATCTATAGTTTTCTTGTAGTTTGTAATTAAACACAATGATTATTTTTACTGTCTTTTTATTTTCATATCCTATCTACTTGTTAAAATGCAGTAAAAAAGTCGAAAATTAATAATTAAAAATACCTACGTTTATTTATTTTTGAATAAAAAAATATGCAATAGCTATCTATGTGTCAGACCATTCAGACAAATGAACGCTACAGCCGTTTCAAATTTAAGTTAATCACTACCTCTTTTGGCTCAACAAACGAAAAAAAAAGAAAATGACCAGTGGTACGCTAACTCCAATGGAATATCCGTTTGTGGAATGTCGTCGAATCTTTGATTTTAGGTAAAGGAAAAAATCACATAGTCCTGTGAACAGTTCACGAACCCTTTTCAGAAGATAAGGAGTGCGTGGTTTTTATATCGTAGAACTGTTGTTTTTGTGCGGAGGATGCGACTTCTCGGCCATTTCCGGAACTTGACACACGCGAGAAACATATACAAACGAACATCTCTTTGCCCACATTTTTTTAGCTATCGCAGTTTTGTTGGAGAACCCTGAGAATTTAAAGGGTGGTTGCCTCTTTTAGCTTTTAAAAATAAATACATGGGTCTTCTACTATTGCGATATCATAATCAGCATTGTAACATCCGTGGATAAGCTACAATAAAATTCCTTAGCACCAACCGACATGTGGTTATTTTTGGACAGTTGTGGGTGAATTTGTCTCTTTAAACTCCTTAACTGGGCCTAATATAACAATGGGCTTGACTTTCATGGATAGCTGTCGGCTTTAGGAGTGGTAGCTAGCCAGGCCGGCATTCGGAAACAGGCCAACCAACTTGCAAGGTGGTTTTTCCTCAGTTACCGCCGTTGATGGTCACCTTGAAAAGCGATCAGAATTATAATTCAGCGTAGCGTTCCTCTTGCACCATGGACGTCGTCGTGGAACATGGACGAGAATAAATACTGCATGTTTGGTCAAAAATAGTTTTACTATATTGATGAATTAAGAAATGTGCAGTGTAAGACTATCAACAAAACAGACTAATTTTCAAAAAAATACTAAATTATCCTACGCTTGTAACCTAATTATTAAAAGTTGAGGTCGCGGCCAGGAGCTCTTAGGATTTGAATAAGTAAGGCACCAATTTGGCAATGCTTTTAAGAGCTTGGCTTAAACTTGTTCGCCAGATTTTTTAAATATTGCAACCAAATTCAAACAAACTAGCTTTTGAAGCAGTGATGGCTCAGTGGCATTGGCTATGGACTGCCGTTCAGCAGGTCCATGGTTCGAATTCCGCCCAGAGCTTGAGCTTCACAGCATGGTGGAAGGGCATTTTGTAAATGCCCGCCTGGCTAGCGACCACCCTCAAGTAGAAAATCTGTCGCCAAGCACCTAACAGTGTGTTCCGGCAGCAGTCCTTGAGAGCCAGAAAAATTACAGGCTAATGAGACCTAACAACTGGACGTCTCAGTGTGACGGGCACAGTGCAATTCGTCGCTGACGAAATGCGTCTGTTATAGGCAGAGGTTAGTCCACTTAACATCAGGTAGGCCCCGGGCCTGTTCCCTCACAATAACATAAAAAAAAAAGAAAAAAAAAACTAGTATCTATTGAGCACATACTGTGATTATTATATGAACTGGTCTCTAATAGTTAGGCAGAGTATAGGCCTGTATCTAAATAGAAACTGTAGGTATCTGCTTAACGCAGTACGATAAAAGCCTATATGATTTTATTCATCGAGTACAGAGTCCGAATTGCTCATGAATTTATTGCAAATTTTATAGAGAGATTCCATCATAATGTTTACCTTAGCATATCAGTACCTAGGACGTTGGGTAGGTCTACCTAAGCCGTACTTCAAGGTGCCCCGCCTCAAAACCAATGATCCCGAAATCAATTTCATTACATTCTTGTTCAAAGAATGTTAAACATTTGAAGCAAAGTATTCCTCCGAGATCAAAGAATTCTCACAATATTTAACCGATTTTGGTTATTGTGAACTTTCGCTTGAACTCTCATCGAAGAAAGTGCCTTTTCGAACAACAAAACCGGGCGCTCGCGAAATATATTGTAAACAATAATATTAATTTCAAATCTTTCATTACCAGTAGACTGACTCACTAAAGGAATTACGATCTGAGAAATTAATAAAAAAAACAAAGAATCTAATATAGCGATCAATAATTCATTACACTACGAGAAGATTTCATATTTCAATAGACATTGAAAGAAAATGGGTAAAAACTAGAGCCATTTTAATCACATACCTTCTCTGTGTAGAGGGTTTTGCAATCCGTCAGAAAAAACACAGAACAATGAAAGCACTGGATACGTTAACTATTCTTTAGATCTAGAATAGATGTAAGTGCGATGGCAACTATCCCGAGTTGCCAAACGACCTGCACAGTCAGCTGTCTTATGTCGAACTGGCAGTGCATTGGGCAAGCCCAAGCGAAGAAGCAAAACCTCTGTAGGTGCAATAAAAGCACACCAACCTCGCAGAGACGGAGACGGCACTCAGACACATAAAATTTAACAATATTCCCGAACTGCGATGTAAAATTATGGAATGTCAACCTCTGACTCGCTATTTTCATGTAAAATTTTTTGCTGGTCATAAAATTATACGATTTTAGAAAGCTAGAAAGAACGTCTAAAGTTTAAGGAATAAGAAAGAAAATAGAATATTTAATTGTAAATAATACCTGCATGGCGGGGCATCTACACTGTGAACCTTCCAAAGGACGCTTGTAAAGCGTGGGAATTTCGGCAAATCCCTATTTGGGGGGCTGTGTTCAAAATTGGACGTAAACGTATGATGATAATAACCAAAAGACACTATAGTAAGTCCATTATTTTTGATGTAGGCTTTATTGCGCCCAAGGCTTTGGCCCTGCTTAACCATAGAGTGAGTGCACTGTACAAAAATGTGGGCAAAATTTTGCGACCAACTGTACATAAACTAAATTTAACATAACAAAAACTTACTAATGATTGAGATGGTTCTATTTTATTTACAATATTTTTCATAATCGCAAGTTTTTGACATTTATTATATTACTTTAGAAATTCATTTACAATATCCTAAAAGTACAAACGAACCGATACGATTTAAATTGCCCCCTCGACACAATGCAGCAATGGAGCTAGATCACTCATGTGTCTGATATTTCATAATTACTTTACTGGCTCTCAAGGACTGCTGTCGGCACACACTGTTAGGTGCTTGGCGACATATTTTCAATCAACTATGTCTTATAAGCAAGGCTTGGACCTTTACTTTTGCATGCCAAACATGGTGGAATGTGAAGATCTGTTTACAGTCAATTAAGAACTTTACTGTATTGTATAAACGTTTACTGACATTCTTGCAAATAAATTGAATTTGAATTTGAATAATATACTATATAGAAATAAGATTTTCAATTGATATTCAATGAATGGTAAACCTTTGTCACCATCACTCCTTATGTAAAGTGCCACATCCAGCGCCGACTTCGCTCAACACCTACGAACTCCCTGTTGATTCGATCGGCGAAGACAAAGCGATGTCAACGCACCGAGAACAGCCGAGCGATGACCGCGGCGTCGTCGTCCAACTCGGTGGGACTACACCAGGTACTGTACGGAAAATTGGATCACTATAGCAAGAACCAAAACTCATTCATCACAATACTAATATTGTGACGCATCGGTAAATTTTATTTATTTATAGCTGATAGGCTGGCCTTTGACCACGATCTCACTTGATGGTAAGTGATGATGTGGTCGAAGATGTTCTTTAGGTTAACCTAGAATTACTGGCTCTCAAGGACAGCTGCTGGAACACATCGTTCGGTGCTTGCCGACAGATTTTCTTCTTGAGGGTGGTAGCTAGCGAGGCGGGCATTCGCATAATGCCCTACCACCAAGCTGTAACGATTGCCATCCTAAGACAACAACCGGGACGGACGGCTTAACGTGCCCTCCGAAGCACGGAAGCGCTCAGTAGTAATGTCACTAGCGGTCACCCATCCAACCCATGACCGCGGCGGAATTTCTTGCGGTTTAGCTGCGCGTGGCGTTTGTTACGTCGGCTTTTAACCTAAACCTCGAAAATTGGGGAAATTGTCATTAGATATATTTTTTTATGATTTTAAGTGTATTTCTAAAATATTAATGTGATGTTTTTTTTAAATAAGTATTTGCTATTCTCCAAAGTAGTTTTTTAATTAAACTACCCACGTGCAATTCGGGCCTTGCGCTTTTACTCACAGATTCATCATATGCACAGACCGAAACAGAAAAAAACGGCCAAGTGCGAGTGGGACTCGCGCACGAAGGGTTCCGTAATTAAATATTCTGTGAATAGTTAAAGCGTCTACCTGTCACCGTTATTAGTATCGAGCAAGACGCGGTAAAAAAAAACAAGTTTGTTGTATGGGAACCCCCCTTAAATAATTATTTTATTTTATTTTTAGTATTTGTTGTTATGGCGGCAATAGAAATACATCATCTGTGAAAATTTCAGCTGTCTAGCTATCACCGTTCTTGAGATACAGCCTGGTGACAGACGGACGGACGGACGGACGGTCAGACGGACAGCGAAGTCTCAGTAATAGGGTCCCGTTTTTACTCTTTGGGTACGGAACCCTAAAAAAAATTGGATTTGATACACAGCTTCAAAACTTGGCCATTTCAGTATTATTTGGTTAAATATTATATGATACCCAAATATACCCAAATTTATAGTCTTAGTTTTTGAGATAGATCCCGTAACATAAATAATCTTAAATCTGACAACTTTGACATCGCCAAAAACTATCCGGATTAATAATTTAATCATCAGCTCTAGACGACGACACCCCATAACGCTGGATTGCAAAAAAGTTTTATTTTTCGGCTATACCTTCTCAGAGCCTCCTCCAAAAATAATTTATTTTATTTATACTCCCTTGCCCCGTAAGGTGCTGGGTTAGAATTGCACCTCCCAATATCATCCCGTGGGTGTCGTAAGAGGTGACTAAGGGAAAAATACTGGAAGGTGGGCAGCAGCGCCGTCTAAAGAACTGCAGTCTAACACTGCGATCCCCAAGCCGCCTGCCAAGCGTGGGATCATGGCAAATACCCCCTAAATAGGGGAGGCTGTGTTCAGCAGTGGACGATCCGGCTGATACAGTACAGTACATACTCCCTTACTGGAAATATTTCTACACTTTCAAAGTTCAAAGTTGTTTATTGCTTTCATGAGTACATTTGATGGATACAATATTTAACAGAACATACATGAAACCCATTTGGGCGTAGCATCATTTTATACAATCAAATACATGAAATATTACAGATGAAGTACATATTACCAACGTGAAACAGATCTATATTTGAAGCTGAAACATTGTCAATTTATTATAAACAATTTTAATCGTGTTTTTTTTTTGTTTTTATCCTTTCTTGTATTATGTTAAATTATATTGATTATTAATAAAATTATGTTGAATGTCAAGAAAAATTATGTGAATTTATCATTATAATATTCTGTTAGATTGTAATAGCATTTCTCTATTAGTAATGTTTTAATTTTATTTATAAATTTGTTCGTATTTGATTCACCTCTTATCTCGTTTGGTAAATGGTTGTAAACTTTTATCGCGTTAACATAAGGGCTAATTTTATACATATTGATGCGGCTTTTAGGTTGGGCTAATTGATTTTTTTGGTTCATTCGGGGGCCGTATACTCGATTTTGCTTTGTATCTTTAAATATGTTTGGATTTTTTCTAACAAATTTACATAATTCTAAAATATACATGCTAATTATTGTTAAAATTTTTTATTGTACAAAGTGTGGTTTGCATGAGTCAGTATTGTTAATATTCACTATGATACGTATTAGCTTTTTTTGCTTGATTAGTAAATCTTCGATGTTAGTACCATTTCCCCACAGGATAAGTCTTTTGGTTTGGCTATAGATAAAATATCTTAATTTCAGATTTATCACTTATTTCCTACGAATAAATATATATATATGAAGAAGTGTAACTCTCATATAGTTACCGCTTTGATTACGGTCTCATCAAGTTCACAATTAGCAAAACATACAATCTTCCAAATTCGATTATATCAATAAACCAATATTCATTGATTTGGCGCTTACAGAAATGATCGCGTCCTGTTGGTCGCGTCAAGTATTGTTACGCCGCACGGTACACTTTTTAAACCACGCCCGCCGCGGTAAGGTTTTCATTTTGCTGCTTTTGAACTTGACTTACATTTCTTTACATATTTATTCGTAGCTTATTTCGTTTAGCTAGAGACCCGTGACAGACGGACGTACGGACAGACAGACAGCAGGGTCCCATTATATATGAAGCAGTGATGACTCAGTGGCATTGGCTATGGACTGCCGTGCAGCGGGTCCATGGTTCGAAAACCGCCGCGGGCTTGAGCTTCACCGCATGGTGGATGGGCATTTTGGGAATGCCCGCCTGGCTAGCGACCACCCTCAAGTAGAAAATCTGTCGCCAAGCACCTAACAGTGTGTTCCCGCAGCAGTCCTTGAGAGCCAGTAAAATTACAGGCACATGAGACATAACAACTGTACGTCTTAGTGTGACGGGCACAGTGCAATTCGTGTTATAGAAATGCGTCTGTTATAGGCAGAGGTTCTTGCTTGTTCAGTCACAATAACATAAAAAAGGACTCCGTTTTGCCCTTCGGGTACGCAACCCCAAAAACGAGCAGTTCAAAAAACGAAAAGCAAAATGTTGTATGGTCCGGAAAGTATTTTGCTTCTCCGTTAAAATGCTAATGTCGGAATGGCGTGCAATGACCGATAGGACTGGCAGCAACTCCGGAGACAAGTTGGTACAGACCCACCAACTTATCTGTTCAGGTGGCAGAAAAAAGAACTACAACATTCCTGCAAATTGTGACAGTTTGTAGTTGATTTCCTTGATCAGCAGCGCCCTCGCCAACTGCACAGTTAAGTTGGTGGTACTATAAAACACGAATTCACAATCAAGATAAAAGTGGTAGAAACGTGCCGGCCCACGGAACGTAGAAATCGGATAATATTGGGTCCGGGGAAATCTGGTTCTCTAAATGTGCTTAACGCGGGTGTTGCCCTTCCGAGAAATTCAAACATTTACCCTCTTTTATAACTTGTCTTTCACGTTATTGTATTATTATACTAAAATCAAAATGTTCTTATATTGTGACTAAAGAACTAACCATCCAAAATACCTTTGGAATATTTTTATGATATATATTTTTATAAAAACGCATGCTTTGCGGATTACATTATTTAATTTGTAATTTTGTAATACCTAACCTACTAGTCTTACCATCCATATTACCTTCGGAATATTTTTAATATTTATATATTTGCAATAACACATGCTCTGCAGATTACATTATTTAATTTGTAAATTTGTAATACCTACTAGTCTTACCATCCAAATTACCTTCAGAATATTTTTTATATTTTTATTTTTGCAATAACGCATGCTATGCGGATTAAATTATTTAATTTTAAATTTTGTAGCATCTACTAGTCTGACCCTCCATATTACCTTCGGAATATTTTTAATATTTATATATTTGCAATAACACATGCTCTGCAGATTATATTATTTAATTTGTAATTTTGTAATACATTTGGAATAACCTAAATGCAAGATGCAAGGAAGTGTTATGCGCAAACCACGGTTTATAATAAATATTTTACCCCTACACAACCCTTTTTAAGTAAAAAAATACTTTACCGCTTTCTTTATTACTGAAACAGAAAATTTTACCACATTAGGAATTGAATTTCCAAATTTTTATTATACTTTACGACAAAATAAGATCATTCAAATCTGATATAAATTTCTAGAGATATCGGGTAGTTATACCTAGACAAAAATAAATAAATGAAGACCTCCCCATATTGGGAATGGGTTAAAAATTGTTATTAAGTTTATGGGTCTACTTAAGTCAAGCCAGTGAACTCTAGTACTATAAGTTTTTCGTCGAAATGTTCTGTAAACATGGCTAAAACCTATTGTCTGGTGAAATCGAGTTCCTATAGCTTTTTATTTGGTGTATGTACGACGTCTAGACGCATTGATAACTGCATGGTCGGGCTTGGTACTTGGTAGATATAGGGACCGTCTAGCCGTCTCGCCGCACCGGGTACCGGGTAGTCGACCGCACAGGAAATGCATCCATTCCACCAAGCACCCACTGGGTTGTTAGGAAATGAATTTCCTAGCTAGCTAGACGAATTATGGCGGATATTGGCCTGAAATACGTGCACATAATAACAGGAAATGTACCTGTTTGATTTTATTTGTCATCGGCAACTCAAAATTTAACAGCAACAGAAGCAGTATACATTAATGTTAATAATGATTACATCTGTCTAGAAAATTTCATCCAAGACCAAGTTCTAAAAAATAAGATAAAAAAGACTAAAATATTAAATCTGCCACAGAAGGAGTGGATTAATAAAAATGTAATTAATTCTATTAACACACGAAATATACTGTGGACACAAACAAAATCTAATCCGTCTGATAAAGAAAAGAAAAAGAACTTTTCTGAAGAGCGAGAAAAAGTTAGCTTAATGATTAAAACCTACAAAAAGGACTACTATTACAATTTATTTCATAATTGCCTTGGAGACTCGAAGAAAACATGGGAAGTCATAAATAATCTAGCCCAAAATAAAATAAAACATAGCAGTGCTCCTCCAAAAATAATGTCGAACTCAGGCCTCGTCACCGAAGGTAAGGAAATATGTGAAGCTTTTAACAACTTTTTCTCTCAAATCGGAATAGAATTAGCCAATAAAATACCCAACAAATACCATACACACTCGGGTAACACTCTAATGTACGATGACACATATACACACCAGACATTACTTAACGAATTATCGCCATGTAGTATAGATGAAGTTTGTAAAATTATTAATGACTTGGATACAGACACTAGCACGGGTATCGATGGAGTTAGTACTAAAGTTTTTAAATGCCTCAAAGATGTTATTGCTGAGAGGTTTACAAAGTGTATAAATAAGTGTTTAGAAACCGGATATTTTCCTGACACCCTTAAGATAGCAAAAGTAAGTCCCATATACAAATCTGGAGACAAAACTGATCCAAGTAATTTTAGGCCCATATCGGTGCTACCAATAGCTTCCAAATTATTTGAAAGAATATTACAAACACGCTTAAACCGATATTTGAATGATAAAAATTTCTTAATAGCACAACAATATGGATTTCGTTCTAAATCAAGCACCCTCTCAGCCGTCATGGATTTAATTACAAAAATTAAGATTAACATTGATCAAAAAAACATAGTCTTAGGTATATTTATCGACTTAAAAAAAGCTTTCGACACAGTGAGTCATATAAAACTATTACACAAATTAAAAAACTTAGGTATTACTGGGACAGCCTTAAAAATTTTCACGTCATACTTACAAAACCGAACGCAAATAGTAAAAATTGAAAATTCTTTTGAAAGTACCCCCAAAAACGTTACTTACGGAATCCCCCAGGGATCTATATTAGGCCCACTATTATTTCTGATATATGTTAATAATATAAGTAACATAGGCCTTACTGGACATTTAACATTATATGCAGACGACACCTGTATCTTTTATTTTGGTAAATCCATTAACGATATTATATCTAAAGCACAAATAGATCTTGACATACTACAGGAATGGTTTAAATACAATTTATTAACAATCAACGCCACTAAAACATCTTTTATGATTTTTGCTGCAAAAAATAAAACTATCCCTAATTTTACTCCACTGAAAATTAATAATACAATAATAAAGCGATCACAAAAAGAAAAATATCTTGGCTTATGGATAGACGACAACCTCAATTGGCGAGCTCATATAGGACATGTCCGATCGAAGCTGACATCAGTCTTAGGAGCACTAAGAAAAGTCGCTAATTGTATTCCGTACAAAATACGCACCACGATATACAACTCTTTAGTTAAATCACACCTGGAATATCTAGTCGAAATCTGGGGAACAGCTTCAAAAACTAACTTGGACCCCTTACAAAGAATACAAAATAAAATAATTAAAATCCTATTCCATTATCACTATCTTACACCAACAACATTATTATATGAAAGTACTAAACTTTATAATATCAAACAAATATAACACTTGCATTCTCATAAAAAATATCTTAACTCAATCAATTCACTCAAACATTCAGTTCACACAACACATAAATACCCACAATTTAAGGAATAAAAATAAATTAAGATTGATAACACCGCGTACTAACTATGGGAGAACAACATTATTATTTGAAGGAACAAAGCTATACAATCAGTTACCAAATGAAGTGAAAGAATGTGAAAATATTAATGCATATCGAAAAAAACTGAAGCAATATATAAATAGCTCGTTAAATAAGTAATGCCTACCAAGCCAGAGGACTCATTTATATATTATATTTAAGAGAATCTCATTGTAAGTGAACACTAGTTCTTATGAGAAATAAAGTTCTTTAAACCTAAACCTAAAATTATTAGGATGATAAAACACTGTACTGTATCAGCCGGATTGTCCACTGCTGAACACAGCCTTTCCCATTATGGCGGGATTTGCCATAATCCCCACGCTTGGCAGGCGTCTTGGAGATCGCAGTGTGCGATATCATTCCTTCAGAAAGCGTTGCTGTCCACCTTCTAGTCTGTTACCCTTAGTCGCCTCTTACGACACTCCTGGGTAGAGATGGGGGGGTTAAATTCTAGTCCATCACCCCACGGGCAGTAGAACTATATGTCAACTAAACATTACGACAACGTTATTTATATACATAACATATCGTTACGTCTATATTCCCCGAAGGGGTAGTCATGGTTACAAACAGCCAATATAAACAGATAAATTTTGATATTGGAAATATTGTATTAACGCCTGCTAAGCGAATAAGCTTACAAATTTACAACGAAAAATAAACTGGATACGAACCCGCGACTCTCTGCCCCTACAGCGGAGCATGTCCCGGCTATATGACGGATGGTTGCGGGTTTGATTCTCACTCGTGGTTCAAATTTTTCCTTTCGTTGTAATTTTGTAAAACATATTTTAGCCCATTAGGAGGTAACATTTTGGGTAGTCAGCAATATATTAAGGTGGCGAGCTTATTGACTAACATAATAAGTAGGTACTGGACGAATAAACGAATAAACATAATAAGTACTGGACGAATAAACGAATAAACATAATAAGTACTGGATTGATTTGAAAAATTTTTTCACCATTAGAATCCTACATTTACCCTGATTTAAAAAAAATGTATATATTCCCGTTCGAAGCTGTAGGGCGGGCCCTTAGTAATTTATAACTGAGACAATCCGTTATAAGTAGTAATAAACATTATATCTATAAATATAACTAAGATACTCCTTAATACCATAAAACATTTTCACAAAAGGAAATGAGGTTAATAAGTAGGGCAATATAACAGGAGATGAGCCTATTGGAGGAAATTGGCACAGTTCCTGACTCTGGACCTTCGCTGAACATTTGTTTGTCAGAAATTTCAAAAACATGTCCGACTGGAGATCGAACCCAGAGCTCAAGATTCTAGACCGGCACTTTTACAAGCAGACCATAACGTGCCACCTATCTAGCTAAGTAATGGGCCTACTTACTTACAGGTGTGTTTTGGCGTAAGCAGGAGTCCAGAAAAAATTTATGAACCTACCTACCTTTTTAAGATTCTAATCAAATAATTTTACAAGGATGACCATTGTATATGAAAGAAAAAAAATATGAACCCTAGCATATGTGGGTGTATATTATTAGAGCTCACTGAGAAGAGTACAAAACTATATATTTTGTATTGAAAAAATAAAATGGAAGGCTGTCAAGGTTGTACATTTTGGTCCATTTCGTTACGGAGTCTATGTCAAAAACTAAAATAGCAATCACAAATTTCGATATATATATATACTTAAACTCTTGCAAAAAAACGGGCCGTTTAGATTTCTTTCTTTACTTCAATGAGCATTACAAGAAAGAGGTCTCATTAATTTAACACGATTTGAGTTCATACTACGAAGAAGGTTATTGTATACTTTTTATCCAGAAATTCTGCACGGTTCCCTCGGGAAAAGGGATGAAAGTCAAAATGTACACTTAGTTGTTATTTATTAACGCGCAGTCCGATTTCAAATAATCTTTTTTAGTTAAAACGGCACCCCACGGGCACCCCAGCACCCCACGGGCAGCCCGGCACACCACGGGCAGCCCGGTACCCCACGGGCAGATTGGCACCCCACGGGCAGCTCGGCACCCCAAGGGCAGCCCGGCACCCTTAATTAGTTTTGCAAGCTTGCTAATATAAAACTCTGAAATCTGGAACATTCGCTAAAATCAGTTATTTTGCCGGATATATTTTGGAGACTGCGCAATGAAAGTGCACGATCTAATATATTTTCGTTCTACAGCCAAACAAGGAGAGCGTCGGCAAAAAAACACCGTTTTTAAATTGAAATTCCAAAGAAACGCACAAAGTACTTTGCTTCAACATTTATTGTGCGAACCGCGAAGGATCTCTTTGCGTTACTTAACTACTGTATTCTGGAAAATACAACCCGAGAGTTTCCAAACCCAAAGCAAAAAGCTCCTTTCTGAGCTATGCTTTACTAAGAGTGCTTCACCACAGACCACAGCGTTGCTTAGTATGAGATAAACTGCTCAAATTGAATAAATAGTCTGCAGGTACGCCAATCGCGAACGAAGTCGCAGGTATAGCTAGTAAATATTAAAAAGAAAAACTGACAAACTAGAAGCATAGATATAATTTAACCAGAGTTTATCTCGATAAGCAGTGCTTATCGTTTTACATAACATGACGCTTGCAATAGTGCCGAAATATCAAGAGCTCATAAACAATAAATACAGTACAAATATCCCATTTATATTGATTACTATAATGTAAGCGATCGTGACAGTTTCAAAACTTATATTCTAGTTATACGTTTCAACGCCAAAGGTTTCTTCATTTCCCTTTCCCGCGTTGTCTTTGTTATTCATCTTTCACAATGTTGTTGGATATAGTACCACCAACTTAACTGTGCAGTTGGCGAGGGCGCTGCTGATCAAGGAAATCAACCACAAACTGTCACAATTTGAAGGAATGTTGTAGTTCTTTTTTCTGCCACCTGAACAGATAAGTTGGTGGGTCTGTACATGACGTGCTGTTTATTTTTTGTAGCACTACCGTAGATTAGGTATAAGTATTATAATAGTTACTAAGAGCATACATTACAAACTATTCGTATTTGGTAAGGGTTTGTAATTATAGGTTTGTACCTACGAGTCGAAATCGACGTCCAAATAGAAGAGGTTTTCTTGGCGTGTATTTGAAGCTCTATGGTATTAAATAATTAATGGACGCGATGGCTTTTTACCTGTTTAGTAATGTATATAGAAAGTTTTTTAGGGTTCCGTACTAGAAAACAGAACCCTATTATACTGAGCCTCGGCTTGTGGCTGTCTGTCCGTACGTGCGGCTTTCTTTGGAAGCGCAAGAGGTAGCCAGTTGAAAAATTCACAGAATATGCGTTATTTACAACGGATTGCCTAACAAATAATAATATAAGAAAATGGTTAAAAATAAGAGCGGGATGCAAAAGACGTTGAAAATTTCACGATTCTTGTATGGGATGAAAAAACCGGACTATTTAACATTTTTTTTTTGCTCTAATGTAAAAATACAAACAAAGGTCAAACTTGGTTTGATATTCCAATATCTAGGTACTGTATAGCAACAAATAATAAATACTGGCAAACTGCAGGTTAGACTTCCCCTAAAGATCTTGAACTGAATGAAAAAAATAATGATTTGAACTTATAAAAACGGGAGAAACGGCACCCCTACCTCGAACATGGCAATGTCAAAACAGGCGACGACGTCTCCTGATGAAGTCTCAGTAGTGTGCGTGTGTGCGTCTACTGCATGCTTGTCTTCCTGTCTTTGGCATCATTGAAACGTATCATATACAATGGAAGTGTTTGAAACGCTTTCGATGACAGATCTCTGCCAAAGGCATTTGGTATAAAACAATCCAACCTTCGCTCCCCCGTTCCCCATGGTTCCTTAGGGCCGACATGGATCGGAACGACATTGTAACAGCCGTAAGACTGAGATCCGGGCATGTTCCATTAAAAGCTTTCGGCTTTCTAATGAAAAAAATTGAAACCCCACTGTGTGACCAATGTGGATCTATTGAGGACGTCTTTCATGTCCTAATGGAATGTAAAAGGAACGAGAACCTGCGCCACCAACAGTTTGGACGCGATCACGTTCTCTGGCAAGTGGGCGGGTGCAACAGTGTGCTAGCCCAACCACTGTCAGAAGACGCTGCTGCTCTTTACGGAATATACCAAGTAGTGCTTCGATCAAGAAAGAATATTTTATAATTTAAGTTAGATTTATAAGGGTAACTTTAAAATAAAAACCCTGTTTAAAAAATAAAGATTTAAAATAAAAAAAACGCTCGTAGCGAAGTTTGCTTAGCTGTTCTTAACTGATCGCGATCAGCAGAGTTAAGCAACGCTTAACTCTGCCGATCGTGCGCGCGGTCATGAGTTGGATGGGTGACCGCTAGTGACATTACTACTGAGCGTTTCCGTGCTTCAGAGGGCACGTTAAGCCGTCGGTCCCGGTTGTTGTCTAAGGATGGCAGTCGTTATAGCATGGTGGTAGGGCATTTTGCGAATGCCCACCTGGCTAGCTGCCACCCTCAAGTAAAAATTCTGTCGCCAAGCACCTAACGGTGTGTTCCGGCAGCTGTCCTTGAGAGCCAGTACCTACTTCTAGGTTAGCCTGAACAACATCTTCGACCACATCATCACTTACCATCAGGTGAGATAGTGGTCAAAAGATAACATATCAGGCATAAAAAAAAGTGTAGCTGTGTATATTATATGCTTGTGTTAAGGTTAGTGTCTTCGTAGCACTTTTCTTACAAATGTGGTTCCGTCATATTCTATATATTAAGTGTTTAAACTCTTTTAATGTCTGTATGTCCTGGAGCTAATTCTCTATGCTTCTGGTTCGCCTGATAAACAAGAAGGATAGCTATTAGGCTAAAAGATGTGCAATTTTACCGAGTTTGAACACTTTGTATCTTAAATATGACGGAACCACGTTTGTATGCAAAGCGCTACGTGCACTCTAGCCTTAAATTTTCGCCATTATTTTCTATGATTTCTATAGTAGTATATGCGAGATGTATACCCCGTGGGGTGCCGGGTAAGAATTGCACCTCCCCATATCATCCCGTGGGTGTCGTAAAAGGCGACTAAGGGAAAAATACTGGAATGTGGGCAGCAGCGCCTTCTAAAGAACTGCCATCATACACTGCGATTCCCAAGCCGCCTGCCAAGCGTGGGGATTATGGCAAATACCCCCTTTATAGGGGAGGCTGGGTTCAGCAGTGGATGATCCGGCTGATACAGTATACAGTATATGTGAGATGCTAGTGCTGCCTGTGCTTTCTTCTAATTTGCGAACTGCACTGCGCTCATAACCCTGAGATACAGAAGTAAAGTCCCATGTGCCTGTAATTTCACGACTTACTTACTGGCTTTCGGACTGCTGCTGGAACAGACTGTCAGGTGCTTGGCGACAGATTTTCTACTTGGGGATGGTAGCTAGCCAGGTAAGCATTCGTAAAAAACCCATCCACCATACGTTTCACACTCAAGCCTACGGTGCGGATCGAACTATAAACCTGCGGTATGGCAGTACATAGCTATACCGCTTGGCTATCACTGCCTCCAAAAAGTAGGTACATATATATTTAGTTTGTATTGAGGACAATAATATATCATTGAGGAGTACATACGTATATAGCCCGTGGGGAGCCAGACTAGAATGTCATCCCCTATCTCTACCCGTGGGTGTCGTAAGAGGCGACTAAGGCTAACACACCAGAAGGTGAGAAGCAGCGCTTTCTGAGGAACTGATATCTCACACTGTGATCCCAAGACGCCAGTCAAAACCCCCATACTGGGGGAGGCCGTGTTCAGCAGTAGACAATACGTCTGATACAGTACATACGTATAGTTAGTACATAGTTAAGTTATTAAATTAAACGCTGCCCTGACACTGTTATAAAATATCGAAACTCGATCGATATAACTACGCACTCGATAATATTCAATCAGTGTCGATATCCATTGTGCCAGTTTACTTGAACAAGTGTTGATTACAAATTACAACTGGATAAATAATATTTTTGAGGTTTTAACCGTAACTACTGAGTTTTTTTAATGTTATTGTGACGGAACAAGCACGAAGCCCACCTGATGTTAAGCGAACTAACCTCTGCCTATAACAGGTGCATTTCGTCCGAACGAATTACACTGCGTCCGTCACACTGAGACCAACAGTTATAAGTTTCATGTTAAGTGGCAGTACAGTGTAGAATATTTCAATACTAAAATTTGTAATTGACCTTCATAAGAGCGTCGTAGACGCCTAAATTGAATAAGTGATTTTGACGTGACATATGCCTGTATTTTTTCTGGCTCTCAAGGACTGTTGCCATAAGTCGTAACATACTATAATGTGCTTGCCGATAAATTTTCTATTTGAGGATGGTAGCCAGACAGACAAACATTAGCAAAACGTCCTTCCATAATGCGATGAAGCTCAAGCCGGCGGTGGAGATCGAACCAGGGACCTGCGCCCCAGCAGTCCATAGCTATTACCGCTCGGCCATCATGAGTTCGACGATATCGTTGTAACGTTAGGGATATGTGTTATTACAAAATCACAAATATACGATAGGTTAGGTTAAATTTAAGTCATGTGCGGGATTAAATTTTTCCTATCGTATATTTGTGATTTTGTAATGAAATCCGCATAGCAGGCGTTATTGCAAACCTAACAATATTAAAATATGTGTTATTTCTCATATATTCGTGGTAAATAACAATATATATTAAGCTAAGCGTGGTAAATAACAATATATCTTCACACCTGTCCCACTATCTCTAAATAGGTAAGCAGGGAGGTACGAGGACTCGTATATGAAAGCTAAAAACCCATAAGAATAAAATCAGCATTGATTTCAGCAGAGGAACGCTGCAACTGTCGTAAGTGACAACAGGAAAGTTTGCAGTTAGAGATTACTGTTGCATAAGTATAACCTTGAGAGGGCATTAATGAGATACATACTGGTATACCATATTTACTGTATCAGCCGGATAGTCCACTGCTGAACACAGCCTCCCCCAATAAGGGTGGGTTTGTCGTAATTCCACGCTTGACAGGCGGCTTGGGGATCGAAGTGTGAGATATCAGTTCCTCAGAAAGTGCTGGTCCCCACCTTCTAGTGTGTTGCCCTTAGTCGCCTCTTACGACACCCACGTGTAGAGATGGGGGGTGACATTCTAGTCCGGCACCCCATGCGTATAAATGGTTATACGATAAAAGTGAGTAATCGAACTACATAAATCAGTGCTTGGGGTAACCTAACGTTTGCTGAATTAGGACTACTTGGAACTTTTCTTGACATATCGGAACATTTTCAATAGATAATCGTATTGATAATAGATAGCGTCTAAATTTATCTGTTCGTTCGTCTTATATTGTTATGCGATGCGATGAATAGGTATATGTTTTTCTTCTTCCTTCTTTCTGTGTCCTTCCTTTTTTCTTTATTTATTCTTTCTTTCTTATATAAGGTGTGGATATAAAAGTAGGTTACATAAGGACTGAAAGTGTAGATGAGTTGCGTGAACTATATAGATATGCGTGAAATATATACCAATAATGTATGAAATAAGTGAGCACATGGCAATGGAAGAAAATTCAGTTCTGTGCACCTTCGGTAGGCATCGGATAAGAACTAGTAGTATACATATATTATAGTATATATATACATATTCCACATTGGTATAAACTAAACTGTCTAATGAAAACAAGACAAATATACCTCAGTTACATACATTTATTTTGTTTTCCTTTCACATTGCAGTGTGGGTGATGTCAATACCTAATATTATTAAAATAGCACTTATCTTATCGAATGGTTGTGTCAAATAATAGCGCAATGTATAGATACCTATGTAGCTATAGTTCCCAACGTCATAAGATAAAGACACATGCTCTTGACCTTAAGGATTCCAAAAACATTGTCTCATCCATCACAAATCAATATTTATCAGTCGAATAAAGAATATAAATAAATAACCTTCATATGCGGTGTACATAATCAGATCTGCATTATTGCTAGCACGGTTTTAGGAAGGGAGATTGCCAGCACTATAACTATAAGATGTATCGCGTAAATATTTAATGCCTGTAGCGTGAAATGATTTTTTTACAATTTTTTGAATTTACATGTACCTTTGGTAACCATACTACATGACATGGTTTTCCTGAGTATAAAAAAATATTGTTCGCATCATCTCAAGTAATTGAACATCAATTAATGCACATACGCATAAAACGTCAAAAATACTAAAACCTGTGTACTTACCCGTTTTAAATGTAATAAAAAAATATACTCCGAATATCGCGTAAAACGTGATCAAGGCCAATAAATAGTAACATAGGCTAGCAACAACAAAAAAAAATATAAAATAGCTTTCCGCCATAAACGTCAACGTAAGAATGAAATAATTAATTTAAACTGTACTGTACTGTATCAGCCGGATCGAACACAGCCTCCCCTATTAAGAGGGTATTTTCCGTACCTGATCACCGCGCTTGGCAGGCGGCTTGGGGATCGCAGTATAAGATTTCTGTTCTTTAGAAGGCGCTGCTGCCCTGTCCTTCTACTATTTTTCCTTAGTCGCCTCTTACGACTCCCACGGTATTATCATCTATATGGGGAGGTGCAATTCTAACTCGGCACCCCATGGGAGAAATTTTTACCATGACTTGTGTTTTATGACTCACTTCACTAAAGATCAGGGGTCTATTGTGTACAATATTGAGATGAAACTAATTTTGACACTTTAACACTAATCTCGGTAGTGGTTACATATTTGAACCGTTTGAAGTAGAAGTACTACTGCGAGAGAGCATCTACTTTCCCAAAACTTATCATTTTGGTCAGTTGGTATTTGGCTCAACGAATAAGCATTGCAATCCAACGGGGCTATGCCGCCAGCATGACTGTTGGGCACGCTGCCGGCTGGTAGAGGGCTGGAGTATTTGGACCACCTGTAGGCCTACAGTGGCATTTAGGTTGCCTAAATGCTTTCAGTACAGTAGCTGTAGTGTAATAGATAGTTAGTAGTGATTTGCAAATTTTGACATGTTCCTTTGGATCAATACCTTCCTTCTATAATGTCTAATAATGACACAATGGAACCCCCAAGGAATCAATGACATACTTTTCTTATACCTAATGACACAACAGTACCTACAAGGAATCAATGACATTGAAAGCAATGTCCATTAAGGGCGTATTCCACTTGACGCTAATTTCGTTATTTTTGATAATTTTGACCAAATGTTGCGCCTATGGTTCCACATTTAATATGAACCATAGACAAAAAATATGGTCAAAATTAACTTAACGAAATAAAATAAAAATAACGAAATTGGCGTCAAGTGGAATACGGCCTGAGAAGTTTGAATTTCAAAATGAAGAATTTATTGCCATTCGAATTAGACAATAAGGCCCAGTTTGGAAATCGGAAGTGCATGTCGGTCAATCGATTGTTCGAATCACGCTCGTATAGTTCAAATGCGGTTCGTGTTGATATATACCTAAGTATGCTAAATTCAGCAAATAAATAATGATACAAATCGGTTCGGAGATAAGTAAAGTAGGATTTATCGTAATTATCTGGTAGGTATAAAACATAACGTTACATATCGTCACGCTTAATCCGCGATGGGTCCACATGATATGCTAATTGGCCGGTATTCCCCGGCAAGTGACTAGGCCCACGTTTTAGATAACATGTTTCCTATAGGATAGGGGGCGAAGAGATTGCGACGGAACAAGTACCAGGCTAATCTCTGTCTATAAATTCGTCACTTGAATTAAATGCATCTGGCATTTCATCACAAGTGTCACCCTGAGACATATTGTTGTCAAGTCAATATGCCTGTAGTTTTACTGGCTCTCAAGGATTGCTGCTGGAACACAGTACTTAGCGAAAGATTTACTATTTGAGGGTAGAAGCTAGCGAGGCGAGCATACGCAAAATGCCATTTGCGAATGCAGCTCGAAACTCAAGCCTACTACCTAAGCTTTTTCTTACACAAAGTTCTCTCTCGATTATTGCAATACTTACCTACCTACCCGCGCTAGTCGGCAGCCATTTGCAATTTTCATTATATCCCGCCATTATTTAGCCGCGAAAAATGAAGAGTAAGATAAAGTGCGGTAACCTCAACCTGTCTGCGCTTGGATTAAAGAAAATTTGCATTTAGACGATTAATTTGCTATGTACAAGTTTTACAAATTATTTGCTTGTAATCTTTTGTGTAAATTAAGTCATTTTTTTATACCATACGTAGTTAAATACCGACGAGTCTACTACAAAATTGTTCTTCTTATATAGATTATGCGACTTTACATTTTGGACTGGTCGTATCAACTGGGATATATTATGGGTACCTACCTATATTAGTTCAGAAACCACAAAATTGCTTATTATGAGACCGAAAAGTTCGGACGTCCCGCATGAAGTGTATTGTGCATTTCCCCCGCCAGCTACCCTAGATATACCAACTCCTTAGTGAATCGTAGTATGGCCTTAGGTAGCTTAGGCACATTTTTTCCAGTTTCATCGGGTGTGGTCCAGGGTCGATGGAGTCCTATTATGCAGTGATTGGTCTTGATACAAGACGGTGTTTTGCCTTATTTCTTATGTAGCCTTGCATTGCAATACCTAGCACATGCTCCACAGTTTCATTTCACACACACAGGGGTCTGTCTGTTATGTAGCCCCGTTCTTGTGCTAAATATTGCGATGTCCCGTAATTAGACCAACTATAAGTAATAGGTCTTTTTTTTTGGCAAATCTTTTGGATTTTTGTTGTTAAGGAATGGGAACATGGGCTGGCTGCAGTTTGTTCCCTATACTATACCATATAGTTTTTGTTGTTTTTCTCCTGTATGTAATCGTAATCGTGTAACCTGTGCCCTATTTGTGGCACTTTGTTCATATGACTATAACTATGATGCTGTAAGTAAAGGTCCTGTATTTCGATATGGCAATTATTGATGCTACTCTTGATCTTATCGTAGGTTTCTTTAGTGCAAAAACATAATTATAGCTGTACTATCAGTGATAAATATCATAGCTATAGATTCTTATCAATTGCATCCATTAGCTGGGTTTGCTGTGTGTCTTTTACTGACATAATGCTCTGGCTGCTACCAGTAGACTCGTGCTTCCCAGTTCTGAGGTATAGAATTTAGTTCCTAGACTCTTTCTCTTTCTCTCTTCTAGAATATCCTCAGATGGAAGACGGACGGACTCACAGAAGCCAGCTTTACCTTTTTTTGTCCAGTAAAGTACCAGCAATTTTGCCAGTTCCTTGGTGGGCTTCTGGGTCAATTTTCATTGTAAGTTTTATGATTCCACAATTATTTGAAATTGGTCCTTCACCTTATCGTTACTTTGTAGTCTCAATCCTATGGGCTTAAACTAGCTGAAGCGAATGTGGAGTGCAGTGGATTCAGATCCAGGGTTTTAGTTATCGAGCACTGTGTTGTTTTCGTGCAGGTACTAATCAGTGAACTGCGCGATAATTTTTGCAATTACAGCAGTTTTTCTGTCGTAGTTACTAATCTTGGCCACCAACCGCAGCCATATATAAGCATAGGCCGTACTATGACTGTGTATAGCTATTAATATTTTTTATTTTAAGCTCCAATCCTTACCGACAGCTCAGTTTAATCCGGATTTTTTAAGCTAGTATAACTTTCGCTACAACGACTAAAACAACTGAACATATCGTAAATGTATAAGCAATGACATTTACAGTACCTCCTTATTTATCATTTGCCGATAGTACGAATTACTCGTAATAGTAGCAATTTCTAAGATCATTTTATAGGATGTTCAATGATGTACCTATATATTATGTATTATATTATATTGTAATATTCTTGTGTAAAGATCAGATATGTAGATATCTTTAGTAAATGATGTCTACGTATCTAAGTAGTAGGACTACATTAAAAAAATTGTTCCATAGGTGAACGCAGCATCTGTCTTATTTGACCGGATGGACAGAAGAACGTTCTGATATCATATTTCCGTCGTAAGAGATATCCGATTTTGTCCGTTATTCCTCTTAAAAACGGAATATAAGCAGGAGCACGTTCCACTCTTATTGGTCGCTTACGTTACTTGTCTTCGCCCAGCGACAACATTGTCGCCAACTATATCCGTTCTATACGAAACATTGTCGTATTAGCCACGCCATTGAGCTTCTAAGTTACTTGCTCGAAGTGGACCGCTCTATATACAGCGTGTCCCAAAATTCAACGATAAGCCGGTATCGGAGCATGGACATACTCATGACTCCTCGGAAAAAAAAAAAAAAAATTACAACTGTTTTTTTTTATTAATTACAGAGACTTTTATAAATTTCATCGATATTCGATACCCATTATGCTATTTTCAACTACCATGACCACAATTTTTGATATTTTTTGTGCATTAGCAACCTAAGGAGGACGGCTATCTACCACAATCCTTTAAAATTACAGAAAGTCTGTAGTTATTTTACAAAAATCAGTAAAAAAAAAATTTTTTCTTATAATTTTCATAGATTTTAACATTCTATGCACTTTCTATAGTCTGGGTTAAAAAAAAAAGTATGGACACTACCATGGCAAGTTTTATTAAAAGTTGGCGCAACTTTATAAAAGTCTCTGTAATTAAAAAAAAAAGAGTTATAATTTTTTTTTTATTTTTTCCCGAGTAGTCATGAGTAGGTCCATGCACCGATGCCGGCTTATCGTTGAATTTTGGGACACGGTGTATATATATATATAATTTAATGTCCGCTTACCTATCTACTCAGATACAACCATGTTACAAGTGTATACGTTATATTATAATACAAACTGTTTTATCACTGTATACTCAACAGCGACTGCGCTTCATTTTAAACATTGAGACGACTAAGGGTAACACTCTGCGATCCCCAAGCCGCCTGCCAAGCGTGGTGGTTATGCGCAGACTAATATTGGGAGAGCCTATGTTCAGCAGTGGACTTTCCGGCTGATACAGTACAGTACAGCGCTCCATCATCGATCACATCATCACTTAACATAAGGTGTGATAGAGGTCAAGTGCTACCGAGTTCGGTATAAAAAAAACTAAGTACAATTTCAAACGTGAGAGCCGTGTAATTTTATTCCAAATAAAGCTCCCAAGTTATTCTAATGGCGCTACTTGCAATTTTCACTAGTTTCCGCTATTGTTGTCACGCAAAAAATAAAGAGTATGGTTAATTTAGTGAAGTTGATTCACTCCATGAACTCAAATCAACCTGTCTGCGCTTGGATTAAAGAAAATTTACATTTAAATTATTGCCACTTTGTTCGGGATTCACAAAAATTAGCTTGTAGGTAGCTAGCGTATTAATCTTATACGTAAATATTTACGTAAATAGGCAGAGTGGAATAATAATCAAGAGTAAGTTTATATCTTGTAGAGTGATATTCTGATATTTTTTGTGTCTTATTATCAGTTGTCTTCGCAATGCATAGATACGTTTACATATTCTGTGCCTTTACTATTAAAAAAAAATGCTATCCTACAAAATGTCACTGATTTTTCTACCTCCATGCCACTCCCTTAGATATTACAAAGAGGCTATGACGGTATTTCCATATTTTCCATCAAGGTAATAAAGGAAGTTAGGGACATTGTTTGTTCTCCCCTCTTCTATATATTTAACATGTATATAGAAGAAGTTATGTTTCAAAACAAGTTAAATGCTTCATCATTTTAAACTACTGTTTAAACAAAGAGTAAAATATAAATTTTAGCCAACTATCGACCAGTTGTCCTCATCCCAGTTTTTTCAAGATCCTAGAAAAGATAATTTACAACGGTCACTACAATTACTTAGAACAGAACAAAATTTTTGTCAGTGAGCAAAATGTTTTTTTAACGTAAAACGTTTACTTCGTATTGTTTATTTTTTAATTGCAAATGTTTGTCAAAGAATTCCAATATGTTAAATTTACATCTCATTTCCATGGACATGAAAAAACTTAATAAAAAAAACACCTTATATTACAAATATGGAATAACGATAGATATATGGAATATAAGGCAGTGTTAGAATAAATAAGGTCATATTTCAGTAATAATAAAATTCAAGTAACATAAATCATAATAATGAATACACGCACTGAAATCTAAGAAATAATTAAGTCTTCGTGTGAGAAGGTTCCTGACTGCGTACCACAAGTAAGTGTTTTGGGACGTTTTATTTGTCGATGACAATACTTTCATTTCATGACACGACACTACTAAATAAACCTTATCAAGATGATACTAACAAATATTTTAAAAATATTTTATGAAAACATCAAATTAATATTTTAATAAAACACTTAAAAATACAAAAATATATCTAGTGACAATTCCGCCTAATGTTCCTGTTAAGCCGACGTGACGTCACAAACGCGACGCAGCCAAACCGGAAGAATTTTTGACGCGTTTCGCTTCTACACG
The DNA here is from genome assembly GCA_963890685.1 of Plagodis pulveraria. Classification (NCBI taxonomy): domain Eukaryota; kingdom Metazoa; phylum Arthropoda; class Insecta; order Lepidoptera; family Geometridae; genus Plagodis; species Plagodis pulveraria. The sequence continues at coordinate 26,200,023 of OY982960.1, read as the reverse complement.
AAGCATCCTCAGGAGGTCATGACTCTACGAGCGCATACGATCGAGAAATTTACTCTCGATCGTGCGCTCGTAGAGTCAAGACCAGTTTTCATAAAATATTTTAAAAATATTTGTTATTATTAAATATGGATTTCCGCAAAGTAACGCCTGAATCTATTTATTACCTTATCAGGATGGACAATTAAATTCACGTTTTCGATTAAAGTTATTAGTATTGTGTTAAAAGCTTTCTTTCGTTTTTCTTTCATGCTTCAGATCGCGTTCTAAAAAAACTACATTTATCAAATATTTACACGAATGGGTTAAAATTGAGATTTATTTATTAAACTCGTAGTATCAGGAAAGCAGAAGTTTATGGGAGATGAGAGTTTTTAATATTTTACCTATACGAAATATACGACGAGTTTTAAATTATTGAATTAATGTATTTTGCTGTCTCAGCATCGTCTCAATGTTCTATATAGATGCAGAAAACGCCTTTAGTTATTAATGATTATAACAGAGCGACGGTAAACCAGACAACAAAGGAACCCGTCTCCTGGTTAACGATAAGTTTCACTTGTTATCAAGTTACCAACGTGACATGCAAGTCGTTGGTTTGATGGTAAACGTCACGCCTTTTCGTGGCTTATCGTGGTCTCAAAGATTTAAAATTCTGTAGGGCATCAATTTTCAACGGGGCGTCATCGTCTAGAGCTTGTTTCAGAAAAGTATAGTAGTTAAGAGTAAGTAGATCATTCTTAACAGCAGGAAATTTTACCAAATAACCTATTTAATTCAGTAACAAAAAGGTAGCGAGTTCAAACACACTAGTATTAAAGCTGATTTCCTACATCAATTTTCGTAATTGTTTTATTGGCGCGTGTACTCGTAGTCCGTATAAGCAGACAGCGCCGGGACTGGGACCCCAGACAACAAAGAATCTTCACTCTTCAGTATAACACAGGCTCAAAGAATACTAACCACTATTTTCATGGGGACAATTTAGAGCTTACTTTTAATGCAGGGAGAGATAGCAAATAATATTTCTTATACATATTTTTTACATATTTTTTTGCGCATCTTAGCATGTAGGGTGTCATTGTCTTGAGATCATTGAGTAGGAGTATTTATATAATTTCAATTAACCGGCTAAGCACTCTTGGTTTACGAGTAGGTATATCAAATGTTCATCAGCAGCTCCGTCTGCGAGCTGCGTCCCGACGAGCGACTTAGTGCTCGTCGGGAGATCGCACACAAATTGACGGACTCGCCCTGATGATAAGCATCTGGTATGCTCGAATCCCGGGTATACGTATTCAATCCCCAACTTCAGTGTTTTGCCGGTTAAATTCATAATATTGAAATATGTGTGCATAAAGGAATAGGAATATGACTTTAATATTTTTTTTATTAAAAATAAAGGACGTCAAAATGTGTAGTTGAGTCATTTTCAAAATAGGTGTACGTAACACTAAAGAAACACAAAGGAAAACACACATTTCGTTATACAAAAGAAAAATTGTTACACAGAGGAATTTGTAAAGGACAGTTCATAGTGACTTGTTTCCCCTGTTCAATGTAATCGTTGTGAACTACTAACCTATTTCATTGCTAAAATTATGTGTACCTACTTTTTATCTTTTTTGTAAAGTAAACTTGATGAATTGATTGATATCGAAATAAAACATTTTAGTATTTTATGTCTTTATTGAAAAGTTGTTATTAAAACTAAGAAGGCTTAAAAAAAAGTCTAATAATAAAAACAAAATTATAATAAAAAAGTTTTTCCGGATCTTCCCGCTTTAATTTTTCTCTATATTTTCTTTGACCTTCCGCTGGAGTCATTGGCGCCATTTTCCATTCTCTACAGACAAAAACACAATTTTCATATACTAAATATATGTACCTATTAGAGGGTCGTCCATTAATTACGTGATGTTTTTTAGCAACTTTTTAACCCATTTTAATGCAGGTAATTAAAATATTTTTATGTGGCTACCTATGCACATGTTCATAAAACATTTTATTAACTGTATATATACAGCTTTATCCTTTGTATAGCGTTACACAGTGTTACACACAGGATTGTGTAACGCTCAGCGTTACACAAAGTAACAATAATTTCATGGCGTCAACATAACCTCTAACACATTACAGAAAAATTTGAAAGGATTGACTTCTACACCTATTTGTATTCTTTTACTATTAAACAAAACTACAATAATCAATAAAGAGTTAGACTTATTTAGATTTACTTACCTTTTGAATTCACGTTTCACAAATGAAATAAAATTAAGACAAAACACACGCGCATCGAGTTCAACTGAATGACAATGAAAATAAAATGGCGGCACTGTCATTCGCTATGTTGGTAGTACCGTACAGTATTGCCAGACTGAAATCAGTTAAAGGTGCGTTCAAACTTACACTTAAATTTCCGTGATATTGTCGTTACACGTAAGAGTTACACAAAAGAACAAAAATGGGACATTTATTTAAATCCGAATCTCTAGCGTATTTATTTGTGAATTTACTATTCGTATTCATATTTGAATAAAACAGTATCTCAGCTGATGTACTCTACACCAAATGTTTTAATATTTAACAATTTAAGGCATCACTGGACTCGTTGATAGACAAAAAATTCAAGGGGGACAACATCATTTTGTATGGAAAGGCATACTGAGACAAATTTGGTTTTGCTATTATTTGCGAAGCAGATAGAATTAGTCGTCCAAAAATAATTGAAACATGCAGGTAGAACTATAAATAACATTATCTAAGAGGAAAATTTAATTAACTGGCTAAAGATTTTGTACATTATAATTTTTTTGGGCAAGGACAAATCATTTTCAGAAAATGTACATCCATTTTGAAAATGACTCAGTTATATAGACTAGTTTTGTTACCCGGTCTCTGGGACAGTTGAGACTACTTGAAACTAATGAATAATCTGGAATTTCAGTTTCTTATGTAGGTACCGTATTAATACATTAGATACTGAAGACACCTATTATTATGTAGTTTTCAAGCTGTGACGAAAGCAAAACTACTTGTATGGGTTTTTGCGATTCGCTATTTTTGTAATGTTTATAAGCTTTATTAGGGTAGCAACGAAAACATCATATAGGCGCTAACTTGTGCGGTTTCTTTAAAAAAATATAGTCAGCGTGTGAGTAGGCTATTATTCTATATATTAGGTCCTTACATATGAAATTGGCGTTTTTCGTACTGGCCACTTTAATCACGAATTTCTCCTCTTTGGTAAGGAATTCCAAATTCAAATTTGTACAGCTATAGACTCATGTATTTGTGCTTCGATGATCGTCATTCATTTGTTTTTTTTCTTCTGTTTTTTTCTGTTTGCGTCACTCATTTTACAAAATGGAAAACCTTAAATATCGCATTATTTACGAGTACGAGTTCCGCCGTGGCACTAGTGCTGCGGAAACAACTCGAAGGGTGAATGATGTGTATGGCGGTCGTGTTGCAAAAGAAAACACAGTTCGTTTTTGGTTCCAACGTTTTCGTTCTGGAAATTTCGACCTGCAGAACAAGCCCCGTGGACGGCCTGAGACTCAAGTTGATAATGAAGAGTTGAAGGCTATTGTGGAAGCGGATCCATCGCAAACCACGTCCGAGTTAGCTGCAGGCTGCGATGTTAGTGATAAAACTGTTTTAATTCACTTGAAGCAAATTGGGAAGATTAAAAAGCTTGAAAGGTGGGTACCTCACGAATTGACTGAAACAAACCGGCAAACGCGCGTCGACTGCTGCGTTACATTACTAAACCGGCACAATAATGAAGGTATTTTAAACCGAATCATTACCTGTGATGAAAAATGGGTTCTTTACGATAATCGGAAGCGCTCAGCGCAATGGTTAGATCCTGGCCAGCCAGCCAAATCCTGCCCCAAGCGAAAATTAACCCCAAAAAAGTTACTTGTAAGCGTTTGGTGGACTAGTGCCGGTATTGTTCATTACAGTTTTTTCAAATCTGGCCAGACTATTACGGCTGACGTCTATTGTCAGGAATTGCAAACCATGATGGAAAAGCTAGCGGCTAAACAACCTAGGCTGGTCAATCGCTCCACGCCACTGCTGCTTCACGACAACACTAGACCACACACTGCGCTACAGACGGCTACTAAATTAGAAGAGCTTCAATTGGAAAGTCTAAGACATCCTCCGTACTCCCCGGACCTTGCTCCAACAGATTACCATTTTTTTCGAAATTTGGATAACTTCTTGCAAGGGAAAAAATTCAACTCCGATGGGGCAGTCCAAATCGCCTTCAAAGATTTTATTGATTCCCGTCCGACTGTTTTTTTTAGTAAAGGGATCAATGAACTACCTATGAGATGGCAAAAGTGCATAGAAAATAATGGTTCATATTTTGATTAATTAAATATATTATATTAAAAAATATTCGACTTTTTGTTCCTCCCATACAAAACGCCAATTTCATATGTAAGGACCTAATATAATCAGTAAGTATACTTACATAGACATAAGACACGACAAACATCAACATTGAAATCTGGGTTCTGTACCGAGGAAGCAAAATTATAATGACAAAGAAAGACTATAAGGGTCTGTAGCAATTAAAACTTTCCCAGAGTTTTATTATCTTGGAGTTCGTAGTCTAGACGCGAGACGACAAAGAACTCTTGCACAACAAAACTTGTTAGCTCAGTAGAAAATTGATGAACCTCATTCAACCATGATTTTATTCAGCTTTGTTTTACGCGATGTAAGATATTTGTAATGAAGGCAGGATTTCCCCTGAGCTGAGGAAATCGTCTAGACGAGAACCACTAACGTGCGAAGCATTTAGTATTTAGAGATACTAATATACGTACATATTGGCGTATATACAGGGTTATTAGTAAAATGCTAACAACCTCTTAGGGTTGACTTCTGCTAGTCCTAACAAACATTTTGAGAGGATTTTTTTTGTGTAATGCCTACTCCGAGCCAAAAGCGCCCGCCGGTAACCCTGGACGGCGCCGTCCGACGGCTTCCTTTGAATAGAGTTTTGAATATTTACAACGAGCAAAGTAATAAAAAATATGAAATAATACGTTACAGGCACAAGATACATTTGATATCAGGTGGTCCTCGTGCTTATTCAGTCAAAAACATATTAAAAAATCACAAAAGAAAATATTTAAAAAAATGTTTTTTATTTATCAAAACAAAAAAATAATCATCGCAAAATGTTTTTTAGAACTAGCAGAAGTCAACCCTAAGAGGTTGTTAGCATTTTACCAATAAACCTGTATATTAAGAATACAGTGCCGAGCAGATCCAGGTGTTTGAGCGATGTATAATAGCAATATCAGTTCAACATCAGCGTGGGTTTATTCGCGCATTCTCTAACTCGAAACGTTTCTCGAGGTTTGTAGTAAAGCCTCATTAAGCGGCCCGGATACGAAGCTTGCAGCGTGAGATATTAAATGACAGACTACTCGGGCGAGTTGCCTAATGCCAGACCACAGACAACAAAGACGCGCCAGACTGTGTTCATCAACCATATTTGTTTACGTGGAGGGATGGCGCACACACGAAACAGAAGCAATATAACAAAACTGACAGATTTAAAGCGACTTAGTTATTCATATTTAATGTGAGTATATGCTTAAAGCATCTTCTTTAGATCATTTTAGTAACCTGCCATATTCATTATTGTTAGTACTATTTAATTGTTGTAGGTACATCAGGTGACATGGCAAATGAACATTCAATACCTCTACTTACACCATCTATTTCCAGACAGATTAGACCACGTTGTGACTTTGTGTCATCTCCTCTGCTTTCGACTTGTCCACAGGTTAGATTTCTTTCTATATGTTTGCTCTTCCGATCAAAAAATGTACCTAGGTAGTATTGACCGAAAGAGCGCGAAGCGCGATTTTCATGAATTTTTAAGCGTTCAATATGGGTGTTGACCATGTAAAAACCCATGTTCACCTAACGAAAGCACTAGTATTTATAAATGAATATAGAAAAACTTTATTATATAGAAAAACTAATTGAAGAATTGAATGAAAATGAATCGAAGAAGCTATGTTCAACAGTAAACGCCTTCTTCTGATGATGATGCCACTAATGTTTTTGAAAACATTTATACCAGGAGATTATAGTCAAAAGGAACTGATACAATATTGTAGGTACATCACCGGTCTAAAATCAATTTCAATTTATGTATTTCTTCAACCTTCGTGCATATCTTGACAGGAACCCCAGGTTCTATTAGGTATCTATACATGTTTTGTCTAAGTACATTTTCAGATAAATGAACTTCAGGCCTTATGACGTAATAGTGCACTGAGTTCAACGATCTCTAAACTGCATGCATCAATCACAGCGATATTGGTGCTAATGGAGATAATTGAAAGGAACAGCGTGGGTGTGCAACGCTGTCGGTTACGCGCTCACTTGTGTTGGTGTGAGTACTCGCCATGAGAAAGACTTCGGATCGTTATTATTTGTCACAGTTTACTGTACAAATCAAATCACAGCTAGTGTAAACCAATCCGGAGTAGTTAAAGCTTTTAGCGCATACGATCGAGAAATTTACTCTCGATCGTGCGCTCGTAGAGTCAAGACCAGTTTTCATAAAATATTTTAAAAATATTTGTTATTATTAAATATGGATTGCCGCAAAGTAACGCCTGAATCTATTTATTACCTTATCAGGATGGACAATTAAATTCACGTTTTCGATTAAAGTTATTAGTATTGTGTTAAAAGCTTTCTTTCGTTTTTCAACAAAACTGATTGCGATATCACCAGCATCGATGCCTCTTTTTAACTCCTACGTTATCCGATAGTGATGGAATTTCAGCATTTGTCAGCATCTTATATTGGTAATCTATTTAAGAGACGAGCATTCCATAGGAGAAGCTGGAATTCTTACTATAAAAGGTATTTCAAATGCTCACAATTTCCATTCCGTTCTTGTAACCCGCTCACACCTTATTTCACAAGCTACTCTATCTAATATGATAAAAGCTTTAACTACTCCGGATTGGTTTACACTAGCTGTGATTTGATTTGTACAGTAAACTGTGACAAATAATAACGATCCGAAGTCTTTCTCATGGCGAGTACTCACACCAACACAAGTGAGCGCGTAACCGACAGCGTTGCACACCCACGCTGTTCCTTTCAATTATCTCCATTAGCACCAATATCGCTGTGATTGATGCATGCAGTTTAGAGATCGTTGAACTCAGTGCACTATTACGTCATAAGGCCTGAAGTTCATTTATCTGAAAATGTACTTAGACAAAACATGTATAGATACCTAATAGAACCTGGGGTTCCTGTCAAGATATGCACGAAGGTTGAAGAAATACATAAATTGAAATTGATTTTAGACCGGTGATGTACCTACAATATTGTATCAGTTCCTTTTGACTATAATCTCCTGGTATAAATGTTTTCAAAAACATTAGTGGCATCATCATCAGAAGAAGGCGTTTACTGTTGAACATAGCTTCTTCGATTCATTTTCATTCAATTCTTCAATTAGTTTTTCTATATAATAAAGTTTTTCTATATTCATTTATAAATACTAGTGCTTTCGTTAGGTGAACATGGGTTTTTACATGGTCAACACCCATATTGAACGCTTAAAAATTCATGAAAATCGCGCTTCGCGCTCTTTCGGTCAATACTACCTAGGTACATTTTTTGATCGGAAGAGCAAACATATAGAAAGAAATCTAACCTGTGGACAAGTCGAAAGCATAGGAGATGACACAAAGTCACAACGTGGTCTAATCTGTCTGGAAATAGATGGTGTAAGTAGAGGTATTGAATGTTCATTTGCCATGTCACCTGATGTACCTACAACAATTAAATAGTACTAACAATAATGAATATGGCAGGTTACTAAAATGATCTAAAGAAGATGCTTTAAGCATATACTTACATTAAATATGAATAACTAAGTCGCTTTAAATCTGTCAGTTTTGTTATATTGCTTCTGTTTCGTGTGTGCGCCATCCCTCCACGTAAACAAATATGGTTGATGAACACAGTCTGGCGCGTCTTTGTTGTCTGTGGTCTGGCATTAGCAAACTCGCCCGAGTCGTCTGTCATTTAATATCTCACGCTGCAAGCTTCGTATCCGGGCCGCTTAATGAGGCTTTACTACAAACCTCGAGCAAACGTTTCGAGTTCTGTTAGAGAATGCGTAACAATCAGGAAACCTACGCTGATGTTGAGCTACTATTGCCATTATACATCGCTCGAAACACCTGGATCTGCTCGGCACTGTATTCTTAATATACAGGTTTATTGGTAAAATGCTAACAACCTCTTAGGGTTGACTTCTGCTAGTTCTAAAAAACATTTTGCGATGATTATTTTTTGTTTTGATAAATAAAAATCATTTTTTTAAATATTTTCTTTTGTGATTTTTTAATATGTTTTTGACTGAATAAGCACGAGGAACACCTGATGTCAAATGTCTCTTGTGCTTGTAACGTATTATTTCATATTTTTTATTACTTTGCTCGTTGTTAATATTCAAAACTCTATTCAAAGGAAGCCGTCGGACGGCGCCGTCCAGTGTTACCGCGGCGGGCGCTTTTAGCTCGGAGTAGGCATTAAATACACAAAAAAAACCTCTCAAAATGTTTGGTAGGACTAGCAGAAGTCAAACCTAAGAGGTTGTTAGCATTTTACTAATAACCCTGTATATACGCCAATATGTACGTATATTAGTATCTCTAAATACTAAATGCTTCGCACGGTAGTGGTTCTCGTCTAGACGATTTCCTCAGCTCAGGGGAAATCCTGCCTTCATTACAAATATCTTACGTCGCGTAAAACAAAGCTGAATAAAATCATGGTTGAATCAGGTTCATCAATTTTCTACTGAGCTAACAAGTTTTGTTGTGCAAGAGTTCTTTGTCGTCTCGCGTCTAGACTTCGAACTCCAAGATAATAAAACTCTGGGAAAGTTTTAATTGCTACAGACCCTTATAGTCTTTCTTTGTCATTATAATTTTGCTTCCTCGGTACAGAACCCAGATTTCAATGTTGATGTTTGCCGTGTCTAATATATGTAAGTATACTTACTGATTATTTTGAGCAGTGATGGCTCAGTGGCATTGGCTATGGACTGTCGAGCAGCAGGTCCATGGTCCGAATCCCGCCGCGGGCTTGAGCTTCACCGCATGGTGGAAGGGTATTTTGGGAATGCCCGCCTGGCTAGCGACCACCCTCAAGTAGAAAATCTGTCGCCAAGCACCTAACGGTGTGTTCCGGCAGCAGTCCTTGAGAGCCAGAAAAATTACAGACAAATGAGACCTAACAACTGTACGTCTCAGTGTGACGGGCACATTGCAATTCGTCGTTGACGAAATGCGTCTGTTATAGCAGAAGAACATCAGGTTGGCCTCGGGCTTGTTCCGTAACAATAATATATATATATATATATATTTAGAATAATAGTCTACTCACACGCTGACTATAATTTTTCAAAGAACCGCACAAGTGTAGCACCCCTCTATATCATGTTTTCGTTGCTAACCCTAAACAAGTAAAAACCCATACAAGTAGTTTTGCTTTCGTCACAGCTTGAAAACTACAAAATAATAGGTGTCTTCAGTATCTAATGTATTAATACGGTACCTACTTATGAAACTGAAATTCCAGATTATTCATTAGTTTCAAGGAGTCTCAACTGTCACAGAGACCGGGTAACAAAAGTAGTCTATAACTACACATTTTGACGTCCTTTAATGTTAATAAAAAAATTAGTAAAAGTCATATTCCTATTCCTTTATGCACACATATTTATATATGATAAATTTAACCGGCAAAACACTCAAGTTGGGGATTGAATACGTTGACCCGGTGATGAACATCTGATATGATCAAAACCCAACTTGAGTGGTTTGCCGGTTAATTGATAATATATATAAATACTTCTTCTATACTCAATGATCTCAAGACAATGATACCCTACATGCTAAGGTGCGCAAAAAATATTAAATAAGAAATATTGTTTGCTATCCATCCCTGCACTAAAATTAAGCTCTAAATTGTCCCCATGAAAATAGTGGTTAGTATTCTTTGAGCCTGTGTTATACTGAAGAGTGAAGATTCTTTGTTGTCTGGGGTCCCAGTCCCGGCGCTGTCTGCTTATACGGACTACGAGTACACGCGCCAATAAAACAATTACGAAAATTGATGTAGGAAATCAGCTTTAATACTAGTGTGTTTGAACTCGCTACCTTTTTGTTACTGAATTAAATAGGTTATTTGGTAAAATTTCCTGTTGTTAAGAATGATCTACTTACTCTTAACTACTGTACTTTTCTGAAATAAGCTCTAGACGATGACGCTCTGTTGAGAATTGATGCACTACAGAATTATAAATCTTTGAAACCACGACAAGGCGTGACGTTTACCATCAAACCAACGACTTGCATGTCACGTTGGTAACTTGATAACAAGTTATGAAACTTATCGTTAACCAGGAGACGGGTTCCTTTGTTGTCTGGGTTTCCGTCGCTCTGGTACAATCATTAATAACTAAAGGCATTTTCTGCATGTACTTATTTAGAACATTGGTTCGACAGGAAAATTTTAAACTCGTCGTCTACACTAATATTATAAAGAGGAAAGTTTTGTATTTTTGTATGCAACGAATAAACTTAAAACCGATTTCAATGAAATTTGGTATGGAAATAGTTTGAGACCCGGGACATAGGATATTTTATATGCAGCTGTGCAAAATTAAATGGTTTTGCGCGATTACCGAAATACGCGCGGGCGGACGCGCGGCCGAAAAACTAGTATATTATATATACTATTGTATTATACTTTGTATATAGCTGGATTGCTAATCAGACGGAGCAAATAGACATTACAAGTGTTGCCACTTTTTGTCGATACAAAAATATTGCTGTGGCAAAATGATTTATTTCTTTTACTTCTTCACTTCAGTGAGCTGTATCATATTTTCATATTCTTAGGTCTTCGTAAAAGTCGTAGTTCTAGTCGAGTGTATGTAAGAGTGATTTTACTATAAAATTGGTATATTATACTATAAGATTGGATCTTTATGAGATTGCAGCAACAAATTATACAATTTAGGGATGAAAAATATCTATAAATATCGATACTGCTTAAGAGTAATTACAAAACCGAAAATAGCTTTTGGTATTAATAATACATACTTTTCCTATTTAAATATACATAGGAAAAGTGGATACTGGAAATAAAAGTTCGAGTTTCCGAATTAAGCTGTACCGATTTATATCCCATATAAAATATTTATTTATATTACGGTAATTAATCCGACTTGTGGTTATGAAATAGATCAAACACTGAAATAAAAACAATTTCCGGAAAAAATACAAAACAAACAATCCTTCCATTTGATTTTCCTGCCGTAACTCTATTTTTCAACCTTGTGGAGAAAAACCATTCATTAAAATCGGATGGAAACCATAGACAACCAGCTAATAATAACCGAGCGAAACTCACACTGGGTATATCTTCCTGAACAGTCAAATGCCATTTTAGTTAATTTTCTTACATGCATTCCGGATATTGGATTTATCTTTTTAAATGTGTTTAATACATTAGTTACCAAGCTCGAATATTTAATTTTTATTTTATGTAATGTCCATCACACTCATTGTTCCGCTCATAAAACTGAACTAGAAACATCACTCTGATTTGTAGTTGGCAACTTTATATTGAAATTTGACATTTCGATCTGTCAGTTTACTCCATCTAATTAAAAAAACGACTATAGGTATAATATTAACTCTCATGAAGTTCTCGTCTCCTGGTACTACGAGTTTAATAAATAAATCTCAGAACGATGGGTTGTATACAATTTTAACCCATACATGTATACAACCCATACCTACATTTCGTAAATCTAGTTTTTCTAGAACGCAATCTGAAGTATGAAACTGCCATCAACTTCTGCCCTCCTGTTACTTTTAGGATTTGTACATACACGAAATCGATGTTTCGAACTCCTTTTGTTTTCAATAAGTTTTGATTCAACAAGTTTAAAAATTAAAATTTAAAAACAGACTACATCTAGGATACTATCGTTTTCATTTATTTTTTTTCGAATTTGTCTGGTTGCCCTCTGAACATAAGCATTTTTGTGAATTAGTTGCTGAAAAATAATTTTGACAAGGCCGTAATAAATTTATGCAAAATAAATATGGGATCTACTGTTGTGGAGGTGAAAACAGTTGGGAATGCGAAAGGTCAATTTCGAGACTTTATTATTAACGTAACTATTATTAAATCAAGGGAGTAGGATCAGACCGGAACGGTAAAAAATGTTAACATCAGACCGGAAATAGTCCTTTTTATAAATAGTGTGGGCTAAAAGCTACCTATATCTTGAGATACCAAGGACTGATCGTTGGTACCTACCTCGAGATCTAGGTAGCTTTCTACTTTAGTAAGTTCTAACTACACAGACAACAAAGGAGCAAAAGTTTCTATCTAAAGAGAAGTATTTACAGAGGTGTTCATCGCAGGATGTTATACGAGACGAACTTGGTGCTAAGTGTTTACTAACCTGCAGTTTGATTGTTTGAAGCAGTAATAGCCCAGTGGCTTTGAACTGTTAAGCAGGGGTTCCATATTTCGAATCCCGTTGTGAGCGTGAGCTTCACGCTGCACCGAATATAAGTAATAAAATCTGTTGGCAAGCACCTTACGGTGTGTTACGGCAGCTCGTCTTGCTCGCCTTTTTTTGAAGCAGTGATGGCTCAGTGGCATTGGCTATGGACTGCCGCGCAGCAGGTCCATGGTTCGAATCCCGCCCAGAGCTTGAGCTTCACCGCATGGTGGAAGGGCATTTTGCGAATGCCCGCCTGGCTAGCGACCACTCTCAAGTAGAAAATCTGTCGCCAAGCACCTAACGGTGTGTTCCGGCAGCAGTCCTTGAGAGCCAGTGAAATAACAGGCAAAATGAGACTTAAAAGGTATGTCTCAAGGTGATGGGCGCAGTGCAGTTCGTCACTTGTGATGAAATGCATCTGTTATAGGCAGAGGATACCGCTTAACATTAGGTGGGCCTCGCGCTTGTTCCTTCACAATAACATAAAAAAAAAAAAATACCGCCTTTCTTAAGCGTTTGTAACGGACCTCGTTCTTTACAGTTCAACTAGGTTAAGCAACGTTCGCTGCGCTCATTGCTTGGATGGATGACCTCAAGCGGCATTTACACTCGACAATGGTGTGTTCCGGCAGCTGTCCTTGAGAGAAAGTAATTCTAGATAATCCTGAAAATCATCTTCGATCGCATCATCAACTGATATAGTAGTCAAAGACTAACCTATCAGTTAATAAGAAAATCTGTCGCTACGCTAAGCACATGTGCTCCAGTAGCTCTCCTTGAAAGCTCTGGCATTGAAAAGAGATCGCAGTATAAGAATCAAAGTAACTCTTATTAATTATAATTTCTTTAATTCTTATTGTATTTTATTGATAACCTAGAAAAATCAATGTAACTATGTACAATGGTTATTTCATTTAAGTAATGAAACTGAAACTAGTACAACACATTACATACCGATCGTTATACATAAATGAGGACATATTTCTTTCTTTCAAATATGAAAGGACTATACATTATTTGTAGTTAGAAATAAACGTTATATTACATAAAAATAGGTTATATTTATATGTAATTATATGGTTCATATTTGATTAACTGCTAAAAAAAATAACTTATATGCTGTACTTTTTTTGACTGGGCATTTAAGTGAAATATAAATATTGTAATTATTCTTATACCACTGATAATGGCAGATGCTTCCAAGCACTCTGCCTCTATAGTAATAGTGAGTACACGTGGAGGTAGGGTCTTAAAGAGTGGATTCAAGTGAAAAGCTAGCGTCTAGTCACTTACTAATATAAACGAAAACCTAACTTAACTGTACTTATTTCTGTATACCTAATCTGTACGAGCAACATACCTATAGCTTTATGTCAGGCGTACCTTTACCAGGTATTTTTTTTCAGTTTCATTAACCCCTGAAGGATCGGCTGAAAGATCACAGGAACACAATAAATTTCTATTGTTTAGAATTTATACCAATCTATAGAGGTTAAATGGACAATGCATTGCACACAATCATATACTCTTAAATCATTTAAGAGTCTAAAATATTGATTTTATCGCCTTAAACGCATTTACAATTTATATGGAGGACAACATTTTTCTTGGAAATTGGAATTGAACCTGAATATTCCACTTTTACGCACCGGGTGCCTTAACCTCTGGTCTATCGAGGATTTAACCTCTGCCGAAATTTATACCCTAATTGTATTACTTTAACCGTCAGAGGACGGGCATTACAGTCATGTTGAAGAGTGGGTGGCATTTTGTCCGATAAGGAAGAATAAAGGAACTCATGAATAAGGATATAAAGTCTTGCTGTGGGCTGTAAATTGCCGATAGTGATCGTCTTCTTCATTGAATACACTATGCTGCGTAGTATTATGCACTTACTGTAAGTACAGTATATTTACTAGTAAGTACCTACCGATATTCTACGTACACGTGTCTTCTAACACAACAGGACCAACCAAATTTTTCGCATATATTATCCGTCAAAGTTTTGACAGCGTGGTACCAACCAGTGCCATTTGAATTTAAAAACAAGTCAGTTATTTATTTTTATTTACCTCATGTCAATATTGTGTTCTGCAAGTCCACATACCTGAAACAAAAACACTAAGTTAAACATTGTGTAGCACGCGATAATATCGCATCTTGTGTCCTACATCGACGAACGAAAGCTAGGCGAATCAAAGCAATACAAAGCGATGTGAACGTGAATAGTTACTAATTAATTTTATATAAATAAGTTAATTACAGGGTTAAAAGATCATACGATAACATATACTTTGTAACACATTGTTAAAAGACGTTTAAAAACAATGACCTCGAGTTTCTTGCCCGTTCCTCTCGCAGTGGCTCCATAATTTTTTTTTGCTGAACGTGTCAAGACATTGTAGAATATATCATTATTAAAATGTATAATTGACCTTCATAAGAGCAATTTAGTCGCCTAAATTGAATAAATGATTTTGACTTATACTTTCCGACTTTACCGCTATATTAATACTAGAAAAGCTGTACAATCGTTTAGATCTTCGTGATTTGTCAAATTTACACTCTAGGTTTTTTGAAGATGTCACCGTTTTTCGCCGACACTGTTGGACGCTTCTTTCTACTTTAGTAATAGTTATGTATCTGTTTCACATTAAGGGAAGACACAACCTTCTGCAACATAGCGATGAACTAAAGCAGTAGGCAGGGTTACAACGCAATATTGTAACTTTACTGTTACAAAATAGAGAATATTTTTATTTGTACAAGGCATTGAACATTCTCAAAACTTCCACGTAGTTCGAGATCTCAACAAGGCATGTAAATGTTATAGTTGTAACAGTTACTTCTCAATACAACATATACGTCGTCTGCCTGTATTACTCGAAGGAGTAGGCAGAAGTTATCTAACCCCCATTTTTCGCCAGATGTTTTTGGTTCCATGTAAATATCAATATAGCCTTGTAAAATGCATCAGCCTTGACAAAATGTCTCTCTACGCTAGTTGGAAACTACAACGTGTCGCGTTGACTTGTTCACCCATGTAGGACGCTGTTATATGTATACGAGTGTACTGTCTCCCGAGGGACACTAGCTTTTCATTACTTTATGCAATAAAACGGATTTGTCCATTTAGCCACAGAATAAACAATAGGTACAACACCAATGTGTTGGCTCACTGTGTGAATTCAAGATAAATACATTTAACTTTCCTATTACAGTTTTATCACTGTTGATGTTAGCTCGTGTTTTGTTTGGATTGTATTTGCTTGGGTTTACAATTTGTGTGAAGGCGACCGCGAATGATACACAATACAGTGCATTTTGCGAATGCCCACCTGGCTAGCTACCACCCTCAATTAGAAATACTGTCGCCAAGAACCTAACAGTATGTTACGACAGCTGTCTTTGAGAACCAGTAATTCTAGGTTAGCCTGAACAACATCTTCGAGCACGACATCTTACCATTAGGTGAGATAGTGGTCAAACGCCATTATATCAGCTTTAAGAAAAAGGAACAAACAATTGCATTTGTAAAATAATAGAATAGAATACTCTTTATTGTTACACCACAAAACAAGAAAAAAAAATATTGTTAAAAACCAAAAAAATAAGTAAAATGTTACCATGGGCGGCCTTATCACTAAAAGTGATCTCTACCAGGCAACCTTAGGATGGAGTTTTAAAAAGCTAATATTTTGAAAGCTGGTGCAGTTATGATATAAAAGAAGATGAATTATATTTTAAATTCTATTTGAAAATATGAAATATGTACGAGTACATATTATGCGACTACATAATGTAACTTATAGACATTACAAAATAATCTGATAGATAGGAAATAGAAAATAGGATGTACTGACCAATTTTATATAACCCAAATACTATTACAAAATATGGTCAATTATCATTTATTTAAACAACTTTAAACTGATTTAATCGCGTAGTTGATGTCTATAGATTAAGAATTAGGACCGTTGGCATATGATAAAATGGTCGCTAGGCTGAAATAGAGTTGCTTCTCCAGGAAAGCTGCCGGAACACACCGTGATGTTAACCGCCCCAATACCTGTTATATGATTGACAGATTTTCGTGAATACTAGCCAGGCGTGTATTCGCATGGTTCGATGTCCTATCGATCAACTGTGAGGCTAAAGACCGCGGCATTTTTCGAACCATAGACGCCTTACGTGCCAGTCGAAACTCACTACTTTTTAATTAACTGTTATCACTTATCATACACAAATAATAATAAAACACCTATTCTTGAAAAGTAATTTAATTTACCTCACGCACCGTAGGCACATTCCGTGAATCAAGGCCCTTGAAGTAATTAATTAATTTGCATATTTTTTATTAAATTTAATAGGTCGACGAAGCACCTACTATAATTAAATGGCATTTGCTTAGTGTCTGTTTCTGAAGTATAGGGAACATTTAGGCCAGATCCACCAGAGTTGTGTGAGGATGATCAGCGGTGTGGGAGTAGAAAATCCACCAATAAGAGAAGTAAGCAAGAGGAAAGCAATGGATTCCTAAGTTGTATGTGTGATGAATAAATGGCTGCTTTGTAGTTTTATAGTTATTATAGGATCTCTTCAAGGATGGCTATACCAGTAATGCTGGCCCGACAGAACCTGTTGGTTCCAACGAGGCACACTACCCTCAAAACATTTACTATAATCTGTATACCAATATATGACCCTCACATAAGGCCTTCCGATGCCGATAAGTTTGAAGCAAGGCTTACTTCTTGTTGAGGGATTCCACCGAATGTGTGGAACAAAGAAAACTGCATAAGGTCAATGATTCATATATAACGATGTGTTTAATGGAGCGAGACGGTACAGTCGGCTATATTAATATATAAAATACTATGCCGTAAGTACAGTTTCCGGTTTAAGAATCAAAATTGAAAGTGAATAGAAGATGACTGAAAGAAAATGATGTGCCGAAGAGCTGAATGAAATTCGCAGACATACTTAAGTTGGGTATTGTTACGCATTTTCTAAGCGCACGAAATTTCCTAGAAAGGGTAAGCGGTGTGCGTTTATTACTCCTCAATGACCTTTTTAAATGTCTAAAAATATTTGGATGTACATGTATGTGGTAGATATCGTCAGAATTCTTACATCGTATCATCCCGGGTCAAACAATATTTTTTGTGGTAGGGCTTCGTGTTTTTTTTTTTTTTGATACCATTTCCTTTATTGACGGGCAAGAATTGCACCTCCCAGCGGTGTCTTCTGAAGAACTGCTATCTTACATTTCAATCCCTAAGACGCGTTCCAAGCGTGGGGATTATGCCAAGGCCTCTAATGGGCCCTTTAGTTCAAGTGGACGTTATGGCTGTTGATAATACGTTAATAATATGATTCGCCAAAGAAATATGAAGAAGCTAAGTCTCCAGTGGGTATATTATTACAATTAAAATACATTTTCTGTATATTTTACTCAAGTTGCATGACAGAGCCTCGATGTCTATGTTTCTCACTCTCTATTTTCAATGGTTACTGAACAGCTACTGATAATTTCTTTATCAGAAAGAAAACCCAATAACTGTTCCGACCTAAAAATCGAACCTAAGACTTCGCGAATCCAAAACGGCGTAAGTAGACACTCACCAAAGTCACAAAGACAATTACCTCAATTTTTGTGGACGTAAAAACTGAAAATGTTCCGTTCCGGTATGTCCACTTCAGGTACTGAATGTGTAAAAAATTTAAACAGTTCGCGTGTAAATAGTATCCAAGAAAACAGGACTCCGACTGTACTAACACGCAAACAGTCGGAAATAATTCCAAGAACAGCTCACAATAAAAATATACACATGCATTAATTTTGTAAAGTACCTAATACCAGACTCGAGGGCATGTTTGCGAGGTATATAAACACTTTATTTTACGGCCACTTCTTGCTTTCAGTTATGCCCAATTGATCGGATTCTGAAATCCCGTGAGATGTTATATGATATACATTTTATGAGGATGAATTTGGAACTATTTCTTTTTTATAATTATTTCGTGCTTTAAGTGCTTTTTAAGCTCTGCCTATAACAGATGCATTTCGTCAAAAGTCACGAATTGCACAGCGCCCGTCACCTTGAGACATAGTTGTTACGTCTCATTCATGTGCCTGTAATTTCACTGGCTCTCAAAGACTGCTGCCGGAACACACCGTTAGGTGCTTGGCGACAGATTTTCTACATGAGGGTGGTCGCTAGCCAGGCGGGCATTCGCAAAATGCCCTTCTACCATGCTTTGAAGCTCAAGCCCGCGGCGGGATTTGAACCATAGACCTGCGGCACGGCAGTCCATAGCCAATGCCACTGAGCCATCACTGCTTCAGAACCTTGGCTACTTAAGCGGTCACCACGGAAGTTCAATTGTCACATGCCCCGCCTCAACGACATTGGTTTAGGATCCTGCTCATATTACATATTTTTTGCGGTGCCTTTGTTTTAACTTCGCTTTGCAGGCGTATCTTTGGTTGTTTTGTATTCGTAGAATACTGAGTGCCTTTAAAAAAGGAATGATTGTTTTGACTACAGTCTGTTAATTGCAGTTTAAAAATGAACGGGTGAACTTACCTAACGTGCATCAAACATGCCCGAAACTTAGGTCGGAAATATATACAAATTTTCATCGGTAAGTCAATTGCAGTTTTGGATGTGTACGTTAAATTTAAATATGAAAAATGGAAAGATAGAGTGAATAAATTTATTCAAGATTAACTTACGTTCACCAGGTGTAACTATGGAAATTAGTACATCAGAAATCTTTAAATACAGTAAAATAAAAGGCTAGAGTCCGAGTCTGGTTATGTCATTTTTATAGTATTGTGACATGCATTAGGCCCACCTGAAAAAAGTAGTAACCCCTGCTTATAAAAGATACATTTCATCACATGTGACGACATGCACTGCGCCCATCACCTTGAGACATTTCAGTCTCATAGCTAATACCGCTCTGCTATCATTACTTCTAATGTGTATAGTAAGTATGGGTTCCAAAGCCACGGTAACCCATTTTTTTGTAAACCAATGTTGCGGCGCGGATAAAGATTCGAGAAGCAATTAGAATGTACTTACTACTTAGGTATTTATAATAACTTACTAGTTTTGTACCCTTGCAAACAATTTTTAAACAGAAATAAATAAAACTTTCGTAGATTTTTCTTACTCATATTAATATACAAGCGTTAGTCCAAAAAATAAAAGTAATTTGAGAGTTTTAGTAAAGAATACGGGATAACTCACATATTCCGATAATTCTGACAATACGAGTATAGTTTTGACCACATCCGGTGAATCGAAGCGAGACGTCAACGCGGGCGTCCCGGGGTCTACTTGAAAAAGACCACAGGATGTGGTCGAAACTATAGTCAGAGTACTCTGACTATTTGACTTATTCACATGAATATTTACTAAATAGAATAAAACCACGTCAGTTTTTAAGATATAATTTAAGAATTATTGGGTTGCGTAATACTAGACAAGTTTATAGAAAATATATTCTTGTTTGTAACTCAACTCAGAACAAAAAAAAACAAGTCGCAATATGTGCAGTTTTAAATTGAGAGCCAATTCTTGCGAATAGATCAAAATATATTTTAGAGTATAACAAAGTTCACTATGCCTGTGCTTAGGCTGCGCCAACAACTTTTATTTTGCGTAACGCAAAAATTGTGAACGGAACTATAAAATACAGTACCTAGCATAATCTTTTTAAGCAACTTTTTATATCTGCTGAGTGCTAATCTGTAAAAGTTTGCCGGGAAGAGACTGCTGCCTAGCAACAAGGCCGCCGATTGTACTATTTCTAAAACACATTATTTTGTATCTAGTATTGTTAACCTCTAAGTGCAATAATATCTTATCTATCTATCTGTGTGGATCACATAGTTAAGATTTGCGTAATTCTCTTCGGAGTCAGTATTTATAGCTAACTAGTTTTACTCTGATCCATACGACGCGACGACGGTCATATAAGAACGAAAGGATCACATGAAAAGTTCGAAATATATAAGGCACTCAAAACAAAACACTATCATAGCTCAGACTGGAGCATGCCTGGGGTACGACCTTACATTCCTTTGGGCAAGGCAAATTTTGGTCTAACCGCGATTCCCGTCGTTCCAGCACTACAATCGAGCTTAATTCGATATTGACAAGATTAGAAAAGACCTGTCAGTGCTAATGGTCTACCTAGCCAAAATTTTACTACCTCCTGAATCGGCCAAATCTTGGCTAGCTGTCAAATGTGACAGATTTTACAATAAATAAAGAGGTCCGTAGCTAACTACGTAAGCCGGTTGTGGCAAGGAGCCGTTCTAATTCCTTGCCATCAGATATGTTGAAGCGTATTAGACAATCATATGGTGGTGAAATGTTGTACAAAGTAGGCCAAGAATTAGTGATTACTAATACACTATAATTTTACTACGTAATGAGCCCGATTTCCAAAACGCAGAAAATATTTTACGATCTAAAAACACCACTACCAAATTCAAATTTTGACAGAAGCTTTCGAAACCTCTAAAGCTTCTGTCAAAATTTGAATTTGGTGGTTCCTGGAGCGTCGAGCAAATCTAGCTCACCAATATTTGCCCACGGCCTTGCAGGAACGTACCCGCGGCCACAGCAACGGTTGGTTGCGATCGCGAATCCCATGGTTCAAATATTGGCATTTTGTAAATTTTAAAACGTTTTTGCAGTGTAAGTTCAAACGAACACTTTTGTGAAATATATTACTCGACGGTATTCAATTACACGCAGGAAAAAAGGTAAAATGATGTGGACAGAATAACAAAATGTTTGGGCTAATTTTTGACGTGCAAGATTTGTGAGCGTTGGGTTTTGAACATGTAAATATACTCACGGCCCACCACGTAATTTGTTATTCTGAAAAGGGTGCGTATTTCAGTATCGGATTATCTTTCACAATTACTGTTTTCATAATTTGATGCGGTTATTACATATAAGATATATTACAAAATTAATGCACTGCATAAAAGAGCGAAATGAAAAATAAAAATAAAAATTGACTATTAAATAGACCCGACTTCAACACTCAAATGTGTGAAGTAACTTGTTGAAGTCGGTACCATAATGGTTCAAAAGTTCGACAAATTATCTCTCACATTTGAGTGTTGAAATCGTTTCCATTTTTTGGTAAACTTTTTTTTTTCACCCTTGCTACTTATGGGATCGATTGTCATTCACTGTCAATGACTATATCATCAAGATAGGAAAATGCTTTTCAGTTATTTGAGTGTAACTTAATAACGCCTTGACCGATTTTGATGAAATTAAAATGGGACCACATGGCAAGCAAAAAAAAGAATCAAAATATAAAATAAAAAAGTACGAAGAGAAAAGTTGCCATTTATTAATGAAAAATGATATTTGGCAAATGACCACCACGAGAACGCTGACATATGTCGATTCTTTCATGAAAGCTTTTAATCGCTTTTTGGCAAAATGGTGGGTCTATTTCGTCGCCAAGCACCTAACAGTTCTGGCAGCAGTCCTTAAGAGCCAGTAAAAATACAGGCAGATGAGACCTAACTAATGTACGTCTCAGTGTGACGGGCACAGTGCAATTCGTTGTTGACGAAATGCATCTGTTATAGGCAGAGGTTAGTCCACTCAACACCAGGTGGGCCTCGGGCTTGTTCCGTCACAATAATATATAAACAAAAACCTTTTTTTTGGGCAGTCGTATTAGTGATATTTGAAATAGTAAATAATAGTAATTTACTGTAAACCCAACCTACCTATCAGTCAGTACGCTGGCTCGTTAAGTCACTTTATGAAAACAAAAACAAATCTATCTTAACATTCTATTTAAAAAACAATAAACTATTATTTGCTCGCACATGTCATACTCACTCACTCACTTGTCATGCGCATATAAACTCACTTATTCTTTTGAAAACCCTTCAAAGTGCTGTGGAAAATTGGCATAAAGCATTCACACAAAATAAATATATACCAGACGATGCGAAGTCGTCGAACTTTACCCTTGCTTTAGTAACTAGAACGAAATCTGTGACCATTAGGCCTTTAGCACATTGAACGCGAGACCTGCGATTGGGTTTTTTGGGCGATTGATTGGCGCTATTTTATAGAAAAAAGTTTTAAACTGACATAATATTTTTTCCCCACAAATATTCTAAATTATATATAATAATTATTGATATTACAAGGCCTATATTTTGAGATGTTGCCTTTAAGTTAGGTCATGAAGATTTGATATGTAACGCTCCCTCGGCATCAAATCGGGATAAGAAAATTCCTGTTTGCCGTGATGCTAGTGGAAAAATAAATACAGAACGTTTCTATATGTATTTCTTATTATTATATGTATTAAAAAGTATTAAAAATTTATTGAAAAATAAAAATAACAAATCAGTTCCAACCATAGATAAATATTCATTTATCTATGGTACCAACACACCAAAAATTAAAATTGTTTATTGTCTTGAAGTTATACTTTTTATTAACAAAACCATACACACAAAAAAAACGCCGTCTCATCGCCACGCACTGTATTGTCCACAAGGCTTTAGTGACGTAGTACAACATATTCTGTGGCAATATCAGAGATGAACTGCAATTATATTAAACCAGGCTATTACTCTCTATTAAAATTTGATTAAAATAAAGTAAGATGGATGTAGAAATTAATGCTTAATTTTAAAGACTCATAGAGAGGCTTAGAACTTATTATTTATTAAGAGATGAGTCTAGTAGGTATACTGAAACTCATATTTAAATTACAAATTTACGACTGAAAAAAAAATATAGTTGTGATTCGCGTGTATAATTTTAATATTGTAATTGCAAACATATTATATACCTAATGTTGTCTTAGGTTTTCGCGATTATTACACATAGTAATTAAACAACTTTAAACGGTTTAAACTTTATTTGGTTTGGGTTATTTTTTATTTGGTCACCCCGTGACCACGATCACTGTAGTGAAGTGTTTGAAACGTCGGGACAAAAATAATGATAAATATACGCGATTTAAACCGTTTAAAGTTGTTTATTTACTATAATATATACCTACATATGTATATTAAAATTATAAGGTTGCGACATGATTTACAAGTTGAAAACCAAATGCAAAATTGGTCTTATTTGTAGTACAACGTAAGTTGAACTATAGGTGTCGCTCCATCCCAATACAATAGTTAAATAAATTGCTAGGGGAAAAATTGGATTTATGAATCATTGTCATGTTAGCTCAAGCGGTCAGAGCATAACCCGGCTATAGGGGTGAATTGACACGGGTTCGAATCCCGTACATGACTATTATGTTTTCTCTCATACATTTTTAATTATGTAATGTAATCTAACGAGCAGGCGTTATTGCAACATAACCATATTAAAATCATATTTAAATTGATTATTTTAGAGTGACAAAACAAACATGTTCCCTAACTGCTTCTGTCTACGGGGAGTTGAATCGCATTAGAACATTCGAGATGTCATGTTTTTAGATATTAGGTTTAGTATATATATAATCTCAATGTGTTGATAACGTTACTTTCAACCATGCTTATTATTTGACACTTAGCAATACAAAAAATATTTATTGCTTGTCGGCCGAATAAACGAAGCGATCACCTAAACGTCTTTCTGGAGATTAAATCCTGCCATAATGTTTTAACGGACATATAAAAAAATCGAGGAAGAATCTCAGATAGAACTATATTCATTTTAGGATTCCGTTTCTAAAGGGCAAAACGGACCTCTATTACCGAGACTTCGTTGTCCGTACGTTGCTGAAATATTCGGCCTGTTTTCGGATACAGTCCTTTATTATAGCCCGACTTCTAGAAGACGTCAGTTAGTAATGATTCACAACGTGAAAAACAATGTAATTTAAAATTTATTATAATATACGTATACTCGACATACAAACTCCAAAGAAATAAATATCGCTTCATAAGTTGACCATTCTAATAATAATGTTTAAAAAGTTTATACCTCCTACGCTACTTCAAGGTGAAGACATTATTTTCATAAGTTTAGGAATGTAATGTGCTATCAATGTATTTAAACGTAATTGATTGCTAGAACCAAACCTCTAAATTGGCCCAGGCTTTGGGAAGGATCTACAGCTGGGCTATATTAAGGATTTGGCCTCGTATTGGAAACTTACCCTGATTTCACAAAATGGTAATATATTACCTTAATCCTATTACTTAATCCCTTCAATACCCGAGTAATCATCGAATAATAAACAATACTCTCATACAATCACTATGCGAGTAAGGATAACTTTGGTTAAATTGGCACAGCTGTTTCAATAACATCTCTACCCACTGAAATCAAGTCAAAATAAAATAGTACGGCGGAAGTGAAGTAGTATTACTACCCTTTCATATCTGTAGTTTTTTTATGCCTTATAGATTAGCCTTTGACCACTATCTCACGTAATGGAAAGTGATGATGTGGCGAAGATGTTGTTTAGGCTAACCCAGAATTACTGGGTATCGAGGACAGCTGCCGGAACACACCGTTAGGTGCTTGGCGACAGATTTTCTACTTGATGGTGGTAGCTAGCGCAAAATGCCCTACCACCATGCTATAACGACTGCCATCCTAAGACGACAACCGGGACCGACGGCTTAACGTGCCCTCCGAAGCACGGAAACGCTCAGTAGTAATGTCAGTAGCGGTCACCCATCCAATTCATGACCGCGCGCGACGTTGCTTAACTTTGCTGATCGGTTGAGAACAGCTAAGTAAAGTCGCTACGAGCGCTTCAAAGTAAAAGGCTTCAAGGTTAACGTATTAGGGATATCAAACTTTCTAATGATGTACTTACGACTGTATACAATATTGTTCATTCTTACTTACCGAGATTAAATAATGCAGAGTTTAGGGTGCGATTCCCTGATTTTGGTAACTTTGAAGGTGAACTCCCCCTCAGAGAATCATTCTTTGAATTCAGTAAAATAAAATTATGTACGGACATTTTCGCAACAAATCCATGCTGAGACTCTTTTTAAAACTACTTGATCAAAAGGTAAAAGAAAATGCAGCTGTTTTCAAATTATTTTTTGGAACTCCCTCAACTATAATAATTAATTTTCATGTGTTTTACCTTTTTTTCCTACATGTAAAATTTTCTCGAACTGAACTGACTATATAGACTACCCTACAGATGACAATGAAATACTGCATGTTAAGGGAAACGCGTTACTGCTCTACTGTATTCGCCACCCATGATAAAAGACATGATTATTAGGCTCAGTTCACATCATGTGGCAGCGGACGTTTTTTTTGCTGTTAAACCATTTTCTACTTAGTCTCTATAACTAAAATGCATAGTTCGGTGGGTTCCACTTCGGTGGGAATTGAGCCTTAAAAAATGTGTCCGTCACTTTGCTAACTTAATTCCTGGCATGTATATTTATGGCGGTAGAGATCGACTGGCAAATTACCACCCTTAAGAAAGTCTGTCGCCAAACACGTATAGCAGTGTAGGAAAAGGCTAGCCAATCGGCTATAAAAATAAATTCCGGAAAACATCGTTATAGTCCAGCCCAACAAAGCAAAGCGTTAATCTATTTTAAACCGACTTCCAAAAAGGAGGAGGTTCTCAATAATACTGTATGTTTTTTTTATGTTACGCGCTATAACAACAGTTATGAATTGACTTTGATCTTTTTTTTTTGGACCATGAAAATGGGAGCTCATTAGCTCTTGAAACAGGATGGTACCTACTGACTTCAACAAGTTATTTCATAGTTTTTAGTAGTAGAAGACGGTTCCCTCTATTTTTTGTTGTAGAATCGCATCAATTTCTTTTCATTTCCTCTCTGCTCTCCACTATAAAATATACCTATTTATTTATAGTCCTGTTCCAAAAATAATCGTAACCTAACTGCTATACTTTGACCTTCCCACTGAAGAGCTCGTAAATCTAAAATTATGTTATAAAGCGTTGCCATAAATCTGTTTGCATTCCGCTTGGCTTTCACCGAATAATGCCATGCGTCAGCACTCAGGGTTGCCAGAACCGCTGAAATACAAACTACTCACCGAGCTAGATGAACATTCGAGAAAAGAAATATAAGCGGACAATGTTATTCTAAAAATCTTAAACAGCACAACCACTGACTTTTAAGCCCAGAGAGAGGCATTACAATAAACCATAACGATATTTTCTCATACATATTATTTTAGGTTTTCTTTAGGATTATTTATATAATATAAGAATTAACACATGCTGAAAGAGAACATTAAAATTCTAACAGTTTTGGCACTAACTCCTTCTATGCAAATAAGCTTACAAAATTAGAAAGATCTTAGATAAAAAAAACAAGTATTCACGGGTTAGGATCGCGCTATTCGCTTGGCTACTAGCTCACTACATATGCTATGTCACCTTACCCCTGAGCTATACAGCTCAGGGGTAAGGCGACATAGCCGGAGATATTACACTTCAAAAATTTGGTCTTCAAGAACAAGTTATTTAGGTCTATATATTTTTAATAAATGTGAGTCACAGTACCTAGGTTCTCGACATGCTACTTGCCACTTTCAGCTCTATTTTGCTGAAATAATCGCCGGGTTAATCTGCTATAGCTAAACATCTGCTAGAGTCAGGACCTGATCACTGGAATGAGCTTCAAAACCCGAAAATCCTCTCAACAGAACGTCACTACCATTCTAAACTAGTACGAGAACCTATTGAAACAAGGATATCACAATTTCAATCTGATGGTTTTAAGTTCGCTGCATTCTGGAATCCAGTGCTAAGGAAATGCACCAAGCCCATGTTAAAACCTGCGCATGTTGTCAGTGTTGTGTCGAAACGATACATATCTAGATCAAATGCAGGTAGTTGGGAAAAATACCCGCCCTTCACGACGTTGAAAGTTCAGTCCGCTAGTGACCACGAACATTGGTCGAAACGTTTTAGACTGCGATCCCCAAGACGCCTGCCAAGCGTGGAGATTATGGCAAACCCCCTTAATGGAGGAGGCTGTATTTAGCAGAGGACTATTCGGCTGATACAGAAGTCCTATTATATATATAACGTACTTATAACTATGTTCCAACTCGTGAAAGTCTTAAATTTGCGATTCTAAAGTAAGTTAATTAAGAGAAAAAATCTTGCGTGTGTAATTGAAAGAGCCAACAAAAGAAGTTGATAAGAATCAAATCCCAGATCTAATACAAGTCGCAAATGTCTGAAACTTTTTTAGTCTTACTTGCCTTTGAAGTTACAAAGTCATTAGTGTATTGCTCCAATGTCGCAGAAGCTCAGTTAAATGATAATTGTTCTAATGTTGAAGTTTTTACATTAACCCCTGCAAAGCAAATATTCCCCATGGGGTGCGGGTTAGAATGGTATCCTCCCATATCTGCAGAAGCGAAGAAGGGAACGCAGCAGTGTCTTATGAAGAACTGATATCTTACTCTACAATCCCCAAGACGTTCGCCAAGCGTGGGGATTATAGGAAACTGTTCGCTTCCTTCATTAACTAGATGGGTGACCAGACAGAGCCATTGTGTGCTTTGAGGGGCATGTCAAGCCGTCGCGTCCGTCTCGGTTGTTAATTATTGCATGGTGGTAGAGCATTTCGCGAATATCACCTGGCTATACCTACCAGGTGGACTGACGACATCGTTAAAGTCGCGGGTAGCCAATTACAAGTTATTAGGTTACAAGCGGCTAATGACCGTTCTTTGTGGCGTTCTATGGGGTAGGCCTTTGTTCAACAGTGGACGTCTTCCGGCTGATGATGATGATGATGATACCTACCAACCTCGAGTTCTACTCGAGGAAGCTTTAGTAGCAGTAGAACTCTTTGTGCGAGTTCGTCATGGGATGTACTGCCACCATAACTATATCATTTATCTTCACATTACTGTATTCCGGTTTCAAGGGTATGGGTGCCGGTGAATTTACAGGCATATGGCTTAACATCTTTATGTCTCAGGGTGATGGGCGGTAAGATTTGGGAGGATATATTATACCAGGATGAGGTACTTCGGGGTATCACAATTATTTCAAAAATACAGTCAAACGCACAAAATCTTGCACTTGGTGTTCACTGAGGGCTAATGACGTGTAACATAAGAGTTTCTAGGCCCAGGACCTCTTTTCTCAATTTCAAGAGCCCCAGTTCAGATTGAGAATAGATACCCTGGGAAATAACAACATATTATCAATTACTTACACTTTCAACGTAACACTGACTTCAGTCGTACATGAGGAGGTGCTCTAGAGTGTCTCGCTTTCGGAATTGTTCTTCGTCGAAGAAATGGAAACGAGATCTAGAACATACTGAAAAACTAATCGGAAAATCCAAAACCGTAGCGTTGAAGGTACAATTTTTATCATCTTGGATCATGAACCCAATACGACGACGGTAAAGTTCACCGTAATGTAAGGAACAGGATAAATGCGCAGGATAGACGAAATGCTGCAAAGTATATGTCTCACACCTGATTAAGAAATGCCCATGAAGCGTCAGGGTAAAATGTGTGTGTTTTTTTGATACATTGACGGAACAAGTCGAGGCTCATCTGATGTTAAGCTGACTTAACCTCTGCCTATAACAGATGCATTTCATCACAAGTCATGAATTCCACTGCGCCCGTCACTTTGAGACATGGTAGTTAAGTCTGTAATTTCACTGGCTCTCAAGGAAATCTGCCGGAACACACCGTTACGTGCTTTGCAACAGATTTTCTACTTGAGGATGTTCACTGGCGGGCATTCGCAAAATGCCCTTCCACCATGCGGTGAAGCTCAAACCCGCGGCGAGATTCGAACCATGGACCTGCTGCGCGGCAGTCCATAGCCAATGCCACTGAGCCATCACTGCTTTAAACAATGTGTAAAACCATCATAACAGTTGTATGTAAAGTTAAAAACTATATATAATCTTGATGTCGATAGAGGCACTTCCTACTCCTGCCACCTAATGATTTAATAGAACACAGTAAAATTACGTCCAAAAACTATTAATATGTTTTTTTTTCCAATATTGCATTGTGAGCCAGCCCTACACTAAGGAAGATCATCGGGAAGTTGATTGCAAATTTTATATTGAACAAGAAAAGTTGGTTACAAAAACGTGGTAATGATGAAAGGAACCCAAATATGGACCCCACGGATGGAGTTCGAACACAACCAGTTGCATTTCTAATTTTCTAGTTATAATTTGGTATGATCTAAATCGTATAAAGATTTTTAAGATATGTGTGGAAAATGCTGTAGATGAATTTCACTTTTCTTTACGCACGCCTGAACAAAGAAAATCACTCAGCTTCCCGAATATCCCGTCAACTGTGTTGTTGTAACCGTGAAAACGGGGACAAGCCGGGTGTGGCAACCCAAACCCGACCTATATTTAGAAGAGAAAGCACTTGACCCGCTTGCGACCCACCTGCATTATACAGATTACAGACAACACTTCGACATTGTATGCACCCCTGGTACTTGGTAAATGAGAAACAACTTTTTGCTTCCTAAAGGAAAATACAAATAAGTAGGACCGAACCAAACTAGCATTCCAAATAGCCAACAAGTCCAGGAAAATTTGACAAAATTTTTAAATATAAATGCGGAAAAATTACAATTTAAAGTTGATATGGGTACCTACTCATACCTGCGTAACTAGTGTATCTGTAAGCTCAAGTACTCGGCACTGGAGT
This sequence comes from Plagodis pulveraria, assembly GCA_963890685.1. Taxonomy (NCBI): domain Eukaryota; kingdom Metazoa; phylum Arthropoda; class Insecta; order Lepidoptera; family Geometridae; genus Plagodis; species Plagodis pulveraria. The sequence goes on along the minus strand of OY982960.1, from coordinate 26,169,723 downwards.
ATGATCTTTTTTAAGTTTTTCCCAAATCGAAGAAATTGAAAAATTTCCAAAAACTGAATTAATAAAGAAAACAATATAATTATCGAATCTGCTCACAATATTTCAAGAGAATTGGTTGATGTAGAATGTGACCTGGAGAAGAATAACTGGAAATCCGTACGTCCGGACAGACATACTAAAGCATTTATGGCGAGGCTGAAACTGAGAAGTTTCGCTCGCTCTTCGGACTCGATCGGTCAGTAAACGAACTAAGCTGATATTTCCTTACATAATGCATTTTTTTTTTCAGAACAAAATGCCAATGGAAAATGCCTTTTTAGCAATAAGGAAATTATTTTCAAAATATGAAATAGAATGTAAGTAGTTTGATTTACTAGTCATTGCACTAAAAGTATCAATTGGACATAAAAGTTTATTGCGGCACAGCAAGGTGGCAGAGTTCCAGTGAAACACCATGGCCATAATCCCTATTTCATAATTCGGTCGGTTTTATTTTGGTATCTGGTGAAGCAATAACCTGTGACCTATTTAGCTGACACGGGCATGACCTCTCCCGGCCTAGGTCGTGCATCCCTCTCCCCGCCCGCTCATCTTCCGCTCGCCGTTTTCGCTAGACTTATCTGCTTACATCTGAAATCTCCGAGAGCTTATGAGAGCCTGGTACTTGTTGACAGTGGAATTGCGCTTTTTGTGGAAGCGGCTCAAACGGATGGTAGATTTTTTTTTTACACTAGCCTGTTAGTTTAATTCTTAATTATTTAGTTCTTAGAGCCGTTTTTTTTACTTATTCAACATTATTTATTTTTATTTTGGGTTTCTTTATTGTGTAACTTTACATGCTATGCATTAGAAATAATAATTATCTGACGATTAAAACTCTGTGCTTTAAGGGGTCACCCCGTAATTTTGGTCACTTTGAAGGTGACCTCTTCTTAATGATCATTGTTTGAATTCAGAAAATTCATTTGATATGAGAGGACATTTTGGCAACAAATCCGTGCTAAATATTTTAATAACAGCTTGATTAATGAGTCAAAAAAGTCTGTTTTCAATTTTGATTTAAAAACTTACGTGGAGTGTAGTCTATTTAAAAAAAATAGAATACTATTTTAATGGGGTTACTTCGGTAGATCACAAAATGATAGTCTCATTTATATTGCTTAACTATTGGAGTAACTCGTATTTTTCTTGTATTTTTCTTAAAAAATCAGCTGTTTTCAAATTATTTTATGGTACTCCTCATCAACGATAATTAATTTTTACATCTAACTTTTACCACAGAACAAAAAGCTTTTGCCAAAACATAAACAGTTAAATTCTTAATAAATCCGTGTTGGAAATTTTAAAATCAGACAATCGCATCCTCGAGAAAAGTATTTATTTCTCTATGTTTCGCGCTTTTCGGACAAATAAAAGGTCGCAGCCACCACGCGCAGCGCGCATACAGTATTTACTATTTACTTCGAGAAGAGGTTAGTTTCTCGATGACTATTTAGTTCTATTTTCCGTTACACACTCCTAATTGATCTGCATTACCCGCTTGTTAGAATATACTTATTCAAAATAAGCGTCAGAATTTAGGGTTCAAAACAAATACAAATTGTTTATTTTCCAATAAGAACATACAGGATAAAAATAAATACTTAAATACTAAAATCTTCAGATAATACACAGTATATTTACCTTCCATTAGCAGCCGTACAAAGAATAATGATATACAGAATGCTTCTTTTATTATGTAGGCTAGCCTTTGACTACTATCTATCTAACCCGATGATAAGTGATAATGCGGCTGTAGATATTGTTAAAGCTAACCTAGAATTACTAGCTCTCAAGGACAGCTACCGAAACACACCGTTAGGTGCTCATTTTCCAGAGGGAGGTAGCGAGCCTGGCGGGAATTTGCAAAAAGCCCTCCTACTATGCATGCTATAACGATTGTCATCCTAAGACAACAACGAGGACCGTCCTCCGAAGCACGGAGGCACTCAGCGGTTCGTGCTAATAGCGGTCTCCTATCCAAGTAATGACCGTAGCGAACGTTGCTTAATTAGTTGATCAATTAAGAACAACTAAACAAGAGACACTACGAGCGCTATTGAAGCAGTTGGCTCAGTGGCATTGGCTATGGACTGCCGTGCAGCAGGTCCATGGTTCGAATCCCGCCGCGGGCTTGAGCTTCACCGCATGGTGGAAGGGCATTTTGTGAATGCCCGCCTGGCTAGCGACCACCCTCAAGTAGAAAATCTGTCGCCAAGCACCTCACTGTGTGTTCCGGCAGCCGTCCTTGAGAGCCAGAAAAATTACAGGCTAATGAGACCTAACAACTGGACGTCTCAGTGTGACAGGCACAGTGCAATTCGTCGTTGACGAAATGCGTCTGTTATAGGCAGAAGTTATTCCACTTAACATCAGGTGGGCCTCGGGCTTGTTCCGTCACAATGACATAAAAAAAGAAAAAAAAGCGCTCGAGCGCTTCAAAATGTAACTCACAAGTGATACTCTCGGCGGCTAGTAGGTAAAGCAGCTGCTTTTAGCTAGCTAGCAAACCCGCAAAACAAACATGAGAATAAATAAAAGGAAATCCTCAGAGCTCCACAACTGAGCCGTGGTAATATGACGAGCTCCAGAGATCGGCTCAAACCATACACTGTTCTATATCAAACAGACGAAAATACAGTAAATTCACCAAAATAGAACGCAAAATAACAACTGCGGCTAATAACCGTGCCCTAGTTAAAACATATCGTTAGATAAACACCACTACAAAATATGTTTCAGTAATCCAAACTGCTTTAAACTTTACTAAGTATAAATTATGGTGGAGCCTTTTTTTATATTATTGTGATGGAACAAGCCCGAGGCCCATCTAATTTGAATCGCTTTTGAAGCGCTCGTAGCGAAGTTTACTAAGCTGTTCTCAACCGATCAGCAAAGTTAAGCAACGTCGCCCGCGGTCATGAGTTGGATGGGTGACTGCTAGTAACATTACTACTGAGCGTTTCCGTGCTTCGGAGGGCACGTTAAGCCGTCGGTCCCGGTTGTCGTCTTAGGATGGCAGTCGTTATAGCATGGTGGTAGGGCATTTTGCGAATGCCCGCCTGGCTAGCTACCACCCTCAAGTAGAAAATCTGTCGCCAAGCACCTAACGGTGTGTTCCGGCAGCTGTCCTTGAGAGCCAGTACTTCTAGGTTAGCCTGAACAACATCTTCGACCACATCATCACTTACCATCAGGTGAGATAGTGGTCAAAGGCTAACCTAACAGGCATAAAAAAAAAAAATTAAGCGGACTAACCTCTGCCTATAACAGATGCATTTCGTCAACGACTAATTGCACTGTGCCCGTCACACTGAGACGTACAGTAGTCAGGTCTCATCTGCCTGTTATTTAGTTATGGACGTCTTCCGACTGATGATGTAGAGGATGATGAAATAAAAAATAGGATTAGATACATACTTAAATAATATGGGAATGTAACTCGTATGGTAACTACGAAACATGTACATGTTGCATGGTGTTAGGACCGCATGGTGGAAGGGCATTTTGCGATTGCCCGCCTGGCTAGCTACCACCCTCAAGTATAAAGTCTGTCGCCAAGCACCGAAAGGTGTGTTCCGGCAGTAGTCCTTGAGATCCAGTGAAATTACAGGCACAATGAGACTTAACAACTATGTCTCAATGTGACGGGCGCAGTGCAATTCGTGACTTGTGATGAATTACAACTGTTATAGGCAGAGGTTAGTCCACTTAACATCAGGTGGGCCTCGAGCTTGTTCCATCACAATAACATAAAAAAAAAGAAAATCTCAAGTCACCAATCACCCAAAACACGATTTCATATATTTCTCTCTATAGAAATACTTAAACATGAAAACAAAATCTCTAAAATTTCGTTCATCCAAATTTAGTGTCTATATTTTAAATCGTATTAATACCAATTTTATTTCTAATTATTATGTAGCAAACATGCGATACAGATTTTTCCTCATAAGTAAAATTTTATGTTTTTTAAAATATGTTCATATACAATTTAACTTATACGGAAAAAATCCTTATCATATTATTTATATGTTATTATTATGCAGGTCCATGGTTCGAATCCCGCCGCGGGCTTGAGCTTCACCGCATGGTGGAAGGGCATTTTGCGAATGCCCGCCTGGCTAGCGACCACCCTCAAGTAGAAAATCTGTCGCCAAGCACCCAACGGTGTGTTCCGGCAGCAGTCCTTGAGAGCCAGTGAAATTACAGGCACATGAGACTTAACAACTATGTCTCAAGGGGACGGGCGCAGTGCAATTCGAGAATTGTGACGAAATGTATCTGTTATAGGTAGAGGTTAGTCCGCTTAACATCAGACCTCGAGCTTGTCCCGCCACAATAACATAAAAAAAATGTTCTGACTTGGTCACTCGCATGCGTAACTAGGTATCTCCGTCCTACGAGCTCAGTATGACAATTTTCGAAGACTACTTCGTATAAGTTGGTTCGTCACCAAAATGTAAATAAACCCAAATTAGGTGTAACGTAGAAAAGTTTTTAATATCTATTTCTCGTCACTGAATGAAGTGAAGGATACCTTCCGACTCCGCAGATAAATATTAAATGACATTTTAGCCGATTTAAACTTACGGTTTTTTACGTCGAGAAGGCGTCTCGACCGGTTTCGCGACTTTCAGAGTCGCTTCATCACGGAGTGCGTGCGCTTACGATCGCGCCCGCGCATGCACTGGTGGTGGCGCCGGCGGCGGCGGTGGAGCGAGCCGCGCGCGCTGCCGCCCTCCTTGCGCGCTCTGACGTCACCGGCGGCGCCGGCGCAGGTGCATCGTTGTTTTCTTCGTCACTGTCGTTCCATACTACCAGACTTGTGCACACCGCACTGACTGTATCTTGCGGCAAGCTGACGGGTCCATTATTCCAAGTGGCAGTGTTAAGAACTGGTTTCCACGCTGGTGGCAAATTCCATCCCCGGTCGCGGTTAAAATTTGGATGACGGTCAATTTCGATGGCTTCCCGTATTTTTCGCGGTATGAGAAACCTTTCCTTTGCTAATACGGCAACCTTATCGAATCTCAAGAAATGGCTCGCCTCTTGAGCATGTTCCGCCACCGCGGATCTACCTGTGTCCACGTTCTTAACACTTCGTATATGCTCTGTTATTCTCGTCGCAATGTTGCGTCGAGTTTCGCCTATGTAGCTTTTGCCGCAATCACAGGGGATTTTATATACACCTGGTAGGGGAGACCTAGGTGGGTTGACACAAAGGTGAGTTGAAACAATGTCAATATCTCAGAAACAATAACCGTTAGGAAATTGGCAACACCACACATTGAGACGCCACAAAATACGAATGAACTCGCCAGTATGCGCCGACAGCATCCGACGAGCGGTTGCGTCACTATAAAATATGTGCCCAAAAACCGAACCAAAGTAAGTTTTCATTTGTTTTTTTGATGTTGATTAATACTAGGCAATTTTAAATATTTCGAGATATGTGATTGATATTAACATTTATTAACTATTGAACTTTTACAAAGTCATATCATCAATTGTATTTGTTTTGTTTTTCTTGGTTATTTTTATGATCAAGTGCAGCGAGTCCTAAAAATGTTAACCGAGGTAAGTTGACACAGCTTGTGTCAACTCGCCTTGTTTGTTTCAACTCTCCTCGGTAGCACATTTATATATAACTAAATTAAATTCCTAACATTTTTTATTCAGATTGCCTAACAAATATACCCCAAAAAGCAATAGAAAAGATGCTAGTATAGAAAAATATGAGTTAGCACTGGGTGAGGTAAATCTAAGAATATATTTCTTCTTAGATTTACCTCACCCAGTGCTAACTCATATATTTCTATACTAGCATCTTTTCTATTGCTTTTTGGGGTATATTTGTTAGGCAATCTGAATAAAAAATGTTAGGAATATACATCTGGATTTTTAATTTCTGGGATTTGGCCATTCAACACCGATATCTTCCAGGAACAAGATTTTTAAGCATCTCAAGTTACAGACCGGCCCATAAATGTGCAACGAATAGAATCAACAGAGGCAGTTGCAAATGAAAATCTCAGAAATACCACCACAAACTTCTTCTGATGCTATAACTGCTTTTGTTGACATTTCAGTCGAAAATAAACCCAATGCTTCTAGCTGTCCACGAAAAGACTCCGTAGATTTGACTTCTCGTGCATTTATACAAGAAGTGACTTCGTTAGCAGATACAGACAATACATTTTCGCCACAACTGCTTAGACCTTTGCCTAAAGCTTTTCCAAGAAGTAAAGTAAAATCAGCTGAATTGACCGATACACCTGATAAAGAAACTCATGAGGCAATAGAAGCTGGCAAAAAATTAAAACAACTAAAAAGCATATTTTTGATACAACAGTAAAACAAAAAAATACACAAATGATCATAATTTATTTACTATAGTTGTTAACCCTGCATCTCTACCCGTGGGTGTCATAAGAGGTGACTAAGGGTAACACACCAGAAAGTGGGCAGCAGCGCTTTCTGAGGAACTGATATCTCATAATGCGATCTCCAAGATGCTTGCCAAGCGTGGGGATTACGGAAAAGTCCCCCATAGTGGGGGTTCACCAGTGGGCAATCCGGCTGATACAGTACAGTACTATAGTTGATTTATGAAATAAGGGTGATATAATCTTACGATAATAGTAATAATAAGACATGTGCTTTAGTAATAATATAGCTATTAAGAAAAATATTGTTTGATTTCAGAAAGCACCTCATTATTTTGTAACTTATCATGTAACATATTTTTTTTAACTAATATGCTTTTTATTGTGCTTAAAATTAACATTTTAATATGCGTTTCAATTCACCTCAGACGATGTTTCAACTTACCTCGGTACTAGGAGAGTTGAAACACTGAGAGTTGGCGTGGTTTTAACGAAATATCTCCCAGATTATTTTCACTCGTGGTAATTTTGTGCTAGAATCAATTAGTTATTAGAACTAGTTAACTAAAAACACAAGTTTCACATGTGTAGGTGTATGTTGAGCTGAGATATGCTTGATAACGTAAAAATTGTGTCAACCCACCTAGGTCTCCCCTACGTTGAATGGTTCCTTGTCTTTCGGTGACTTTAGCAAGTGCCGCAATTGACCGGGCGGACGATATAATGTCCTTATGTTGTACTTCCGTTGCAAAAAGCCACCAATTTTATCAGTGACACCTTTTACAAACGGTAAGTAAATTGGAACACGGTCAACTCTACAGGCCTTTCTGCGTTCTGTACCTAACCTGTCTCATTCTGAGACAGGTTCTTGAGCAGAACCTGTCTCATTCTGAGACAGGTTCTTGAGCAGAACGGATACAAATGGCGACAATGCACGCGTTGGGCCTTTGGTACAGAACGCAGAAAGGCCTGTAGAGTTGACCGTGTTCCAATTTACTTACCGTTTGTAAAAGGTGTCACTGATAAAATTGGTGGCTTTTTGCAACGGAAGTACAACATAAGGACATTATATCGCCCGCCCGGTCAATTGCGGCACTTGCTAAAGTCACCGAAAGACAAGGAACCATTCAACGTACCAGGTGTATATAAAATCCCCTGTGATTGCGGCAAAAGCTACATAGGCGAAACTCGACGCAACATTGCGACGAGAATAACAGAGCATATACGAAGTGTTAAGAACGTGGACACAGGTAGATCCGCGGTGGCGGAACATGCTCAAGAGGCGAGCCATTTCTTGAGATTCGATAAGGTTGCCGTATTAGCAAAGGAAAGGTTTCTCATACCGCGAAAAATACGGGAAGCCATCGAAATTGACCGTCATCCAAATTTTAACCGCGACCGGGGATGGAATTTGCCACCAGCGTGGAAACCAGTTCTTAACACTGCCACTTGGAATAATGGACCCGTCAGCTTGCCGCAAGATACAGTCAGTGCGGTGTGCACAAGTCTGGTAGTATGGAACGACAGTGACGAAGAAAACAACGATGCACCTGCGCCGGCGCCGCCGGTGACGTCAGAGCGCGCAAGGAGGGCGGCAGCGCGCGCGGCTCGCTCCACCGCCGCCGCCGGCGCCACCACCAGTGCATGCGCGGGCGCGATCGTAAGCGCACGCACTCCGTGATGAAGCGACTCTGAAAGTCGCGAAACCGGTCGAGACGCCTTCTCGACGTAAAAAACCGTAAGTTTAAATCGGCTAAAATGTCATTTAATATGTGTCAAACTTACGTTAGTTTTAATCAATTATCCGCAGATAAATGAATAATAATTAAAAGTAGTGCTGAGCGCAGGTATACGCTGAACAAGGTAGTCAACGAGGCTTACGGCCTTCGAGAAAGTAGTTTCTCGATGCTTACGGCATACCTAGAAACCCTCAACGTCTTACAAGTTACCACAGAATAACTAGAAGTGGTTAGGGATAAAGACACGTGTAACGTTGAGTGGAACACGACATGAATTACATACTATATAGCCTATATATATAAGCTATACATATTATAAGAATCAAAATCCTCATTCACTCACTGACTGACAGAACGCGCAGCCTAAACCGCTGCTGGTCGCAGATACTTGAAATTTTGAGGGTGTATTAGTCTATATGCGTAGAGTAGTACTAAGAAAGGATTTTTTGAAATATAATGCCTAAGAGGGAAAACCTTTGTATGAAAGTCCTTCGTTTTTCAACTTCTGAAAATTGGTATTCATATAGATCATTAAAAAAAAAATACGCTTTCAACAGTTTTTTGACAGGGATGACATAACCGTGTAAAATTGGGGATGAAACTTTGTATGGAAATATCATTGTTTTTGAAGTTATATCGATGAAAATTGGTATCTGGATAGAATTTTTAAAACAAAAACATGCGACAATAATATTTTTGCTAGGGTTGATTAGAAGGTGTGAAAATGGGGAGGAAAGTTTGTCACCTGAACCTAGACCGCTGGGGCTCGGCCTGTTCACCCATCTGTCATATTGATGTATCTTTTGAACCGCAATAGGCAAACATTTGAAATTAAAACAATTAATATTTAATAATAAAATAAATCTAAAACTAGCTTACTAATAAATCTTTATTACAAAAATTAATAATATTATTGTATCTTTGTAGTTATCAGTTAAATATGCAACTTATAATACTTTATTATTACAAATTTGTTTTACAAAGCATGGAGAGAACGCAACGGGCTGAGCATATGGGCGAAATTCGGATGAGACGTCCGTCGCGCATCGAGTGTGACAGAAAAGTTGAGTATAGTGTTCGGATCCATCACGTGGTGCCTCACCACTGAGCTCAAACCGAAAACTTTATTTAAAATTTTCCAAATCACCAGAAAGGGTTTTTGCCGGGAATTTCTGGATGCCTGGAACACAATACTCTTGTCTCTCTGAAGCGGCGAGCCTCTCGGTAGCTAGAGCAAGAAAAGGTTTGACCACGAACAAACGACACGTTGCTTTTGTAAAAGAAGGGTCATCTACAAAATCTAAATCCAAGCCTTACTCCATCTAAGACACAGCTCCCGGTTGGACTCTTTTGATGGACTCGTATGAAAAACATTACAAAATTCCTGAGGATGTTGGTGTTTCGTCTTCCAGACCAGACGTATTTCTATACTCGAAAAATCTAAAACACATAGTACTTATAGAACTTACTGTGCCGTGGGAAACAAATATACCTAAAGACCACACATTAAAAACAAACAAATATTATGACCTAACAAATGAATTAACCAAAAACGGTTATGTGGTTAATTTATATGCTGTAGAAGTTGGAGCAAGGGGTATACCAGCGAAATCCCTATATAACCTACTTATAAAGACCTTGGCCTACCAAGAACAACCGTAACTTCCATCCTCGAACGTGTATCTAAGGCGGCATTAGTAGGATCTTACCAAATTTGGTTAGGTAGGGGAGGAGGCTCGAGCGGTGAAGGGGAGCATTGATATATCGTAAAGGGGCCCCTTAAACCTACTCCTGGGTTGCAAGTCCCAGGCCCCTCTAGCCTCTTCCTCTGCAACGCGATGGACCCGGCACCCGCTCGGTGAATCCATAGAATGCTAAGTAATTCGTCTCATACGTTTGTATGTTAAACCGTTTTTACAGGTAGCTCCCGAGTTCCAACAAAATCAGAAACCATTCAAAACAATTCAATATTTGCTTATGGGATTGTAACGGAACTCGCATGAGGCACTCCTGATGATAAGTTGTAACCTCTGCTTTAAACATATGCATTTCGTCACAAGCAACGAACTGCACTGCGCCCATCACACTGAGATATATATACAGTTGTTAAGTCTCATGTGCCTGTAATTTCGTTCACTGGCTCTCAAGGACTCATACCGGAACAACTGATTGGTGTTTGGCGATAGATTTTCTACTTGAGGGTGGTAGCTAGCAAGAATGAGCATTCGCAAAATGCCCTTAGACAATGCAGTGTATCTGAAGCCAGCGGTGGGGATTGAACCATGAACCCGCGGTACGACAATTCATAGCTATTACTGAAAATAAAACTGTTGTATGGTGACCCTTATTATTTTTTTGTTATTTCTATTTTATCTGCAATTCACCATACTAATGGCTTGTTTCAGAATATTCGAGTAAGATCCGGTAATGCTACCCAGAATATATTTAATAAATAAAACACTATCTTTCACTATCCATCGGTTAAGGCTTGAAACGCTCTGAATGTTAACTGTCATTTATATCATTCAGTTATTTTATGTTCTGGGTATTAGTATCACTTACTCGAACATTCTGAAACAGGCCCTAACACACGTGAAAACTTCAACGGTCTACCCATTACGGTTCCAAAGATAAAGCCCGGTCGGTTGGACAGACGCACACCGGAAGCACAGTTTTATAAAGTAATACTGTGATGGATGCTTGTTTTGAAGGTTGATGTGGAGTTAGTAATAGGTCCCATTTTCTAGCACGGACCCTAATAATGATAAAAAAATACTGGAAGGTGGGCAGCAGCACCATCTAAAGAACCGCCATCTTACACTGCGATCCCCAAGCCGCCTGCCAAGCGTGGGGATTATGGCAAATACCCCCTTAATAGGGGAGGCTGTGTTCAGCAGTGGACGAGTCGGCTGATACAGTAGTAATAATATAAATTGAGCGTCAGCACTAAAAACAATAACAATACTAAATTCTCCGAGAGCTGTCATTGGCATTGGACACTTTAATTTGAGCATTGCTCATCTAAAAGAACCAAGGGGTAATACCCATCTTCTAATCGCAATGGACATACCAATGAAGAAATTCTTTATGTAATTGTTTTTGTTTTTTTAGTCGTATTCCAGACCTCACCATTGAATTCGACTTGAGTAGTCTGACTGAGTAAACCTTTGCTTGATTATTAGAAATATAAAGCCAAGTCAAGATTTAGATGGTCATCAAGTACAGTCCGCGAGGTATAAGCTGAGCTTTGCATTTGTGTGAGTGTACATGGATAGTGTAGGTGTGACAACCGGCCTTAGGCGCGGCGCCATTTTCGCCCGGTAAAAACCTGATTTTGGGTAACCGGCCTGAGGCGCGGCGCCATTCTGTCTCGCCGCGCTCCTGCCGATTGGTGATCACTCACACTAATGCAAAGCTCAGCTTATGCCTCGCGGACTGTAACCCTCTAAGCCCCAAATTTAAAGACGACTTATGAAAGCTTCTAACCACTAAACCGAAACGAATTTTGACACATAATAATAATAATAAGAAAATCTGTCGCCAAGCACCTAACGGTGTGTTCCAGCAGCAGTCCTTGAGAGCCAGTGAAATTACAGGCACATGAGACTTAACAACTATGTATGGCTCAAAGTGACGGGCGCAGTGCAATTCGTCACTTGTGATGAAATCATCTGTTCTAGGCAGAGGTAAGTCCGCTTAACATCAGGTGGGCCTCCCGATTTTTGAGAAATTTTGTAAGCAAGATCGACAATTTTTTGTGATTTTTTTTGACTATTTTGTTTTTGCAAGTTTTTGAAAACGGCTGAGTAATGGGGGATAGAACCGTATAAGTGCATATTTTATTTTATAGTATGTATACTTTAAAATCTTCTAATAATAAGTACTTATTGCAGTAAGTATACATACAAATTTATATCATTGATCACATCACACAATAGCGCAATCTTGGTAATTGTAGATGACATGACCGTAAATCTTGACTCAACGGCTCTCTGGTTCATTAATGGACTCGATTCGAAGCAGAAATAAGGGGCCATAACTACTACAACCCACATTGGTGACTGGATCCCTTGCCATCATAAATACTTAGCTGAATAGACAAAGTAAAAAAAAGTCTAAATAGGTTATTCAATTTAGGCGTCTCGCTTTTATGCAGGTCAATTACAAATTATAATATTGAAATATTACACATATTACAAAATATATAGAGCCACTTCGAGAAGAATTTAAAGGGCAAGAAACTCGAGGCAATTTTATAAACGTCTTTTAACGATGTGTTACATACTATATTATAAAACTAGCTGTACCCGCGACTTCGTACGCGATTGCCGTACCCGCAAACTAATTATTCACATTTGAGCACTGTTTATCTCATATTAAGCAACGTTGTGGTCTGTGATGAAGCACTCTTAGTAAAGCATAGCTCAAAAAGGAGCTTTTTACTTTGGGTTTGATAACCCCCAGCTTGTTTTTCCGACCGAAGACAGTAGTTAAGTAACTCAGAGAGTTCCTTCGCGGTTCGCACAATAAATGTTGAAGCAAAGTAGGTACTTTGTGCGTTTCTTTGGAATTTCAATTATAAAACGATATCTTTTTGCCGAGGTTCTCCTTGTTTGGCGGTAGAACTAAAATATATTAGATTGTACACTTCCATTGCGCAGTCTCCAAAATGTATCCGGCAAAAGATAGATAGTTAAAAAAATAGAATGTTCAAGATTTTAGAGTTTTATTAGCAAGCTGGCAAATCTAAATAAGGATGCCGAGATGCCCGTGGGGTGCTGGGCTGCCCGTAGGGTGCCGGGATGCTCATGGAGTGCCGGGCTGCCCGTGGGGTTCCAAGCTCGCTCATCACTATTCTAACAAAAAAGAATAATTAAAATCGGACTACGCGTTCATAAATTACAACTAAGTAACATTTTGACTTTCATCCCCTTTCCTGAGAGAACCGTGCTGAATTTCGGGATAAAAAGTATACAATAGCCTTCTTCGTAGTATGTACTCAAATCGTGTTAAGTTTCATTGAATTCCATTCAGTAGCCCATGGGGTGCTGGGCTGCCCGTGGGGTGCCAGGCTGCCCATGGGGTTCCGGGCTCACTCATCACTATTCTAACAAAAAAGAATAATTAAAATCGGACTACGCGTTCATAAATTACAACTAAGTAACATTTTGACTTTCATCCCCTTTCCTGAGGGAACCGTGCTGAATTTCGGGATAAAAAGTATACAATAGCCTTCTTCGTAGTATGTACTCAAATCGTGTTAAGTTTCATTGAATTCCATTCAGTAGCCCATGGGGTGCTGGGCTGCCCGTGGGGTGCTGGGCTGCCCGTGGGGTGCCAGGCTGCCCATGGGGTTCCGGGCTCACTCATCACTATTCTAACAAAAAAGAATAATTGAAATCGGACTACACGTTCATTAATTACAACTAAGTAACATTTCAACTTTCATCCCCTTTCCCGATGGAACCGTGCTGAATTTCGGGATAAAAAGTATACAATAACCTTCTTCGTAGTATGTACTCAAATCGTGTTAAGATTCATTGAATTCCATTCAGTAGCCCATAGGGTGCTGGGCTGCCCGTGGGGTGCCAGGCTGCCCATGGAGTTCTGGGCTCACTCATCACTATTCTAACAAAAAAGAATAATTGGAATCGGACTACGCGTTCATTAATTACAACTAAGTAACATTTTAACTTTCATCCCCTTTCCCGAGGGAACCGTGCTGAATTTCGGGATAAAAAGTATATAATAACCTTCTTCGTAGTATGTACTCAAATCGTGTTAAGTTTCATTGAATTCCATTCAGTAGCCCATGGGGTGCTGGGCTGCCCGTGGGGTGCCAGGCTGCCCATGGGGTTCCGGGCTCACTCATCACTATTCTAACAAAAAAGAATAATTAAAATCGGACTACGCGTTCATAAATTACAACTAAGTAACATTTTGACTTTCATCCCCTTTCCTGAGGAAACCGTGCTGAATTTCGGGATAAAAAGTATACAATAGCCTTCTTCGTAGTATGTACTCAAATCGTGTTAAGTTTCATTGAATTCCATTCAGTAGCCCATGGGGTGCTGGGCTGCCCGTGGGGTGCCAGGCTGCCCATGGGGTTCCGGGCTCACTCATCACTATTCTAACAAAAAAGAATAATTAAAATCGGACTACGCGTTCATAAATTACAACTAAGTAACATTTTGACTTTCATCCCCTTTCCTGAGGGAACCGTGCTGAATTTCGGGATAAAAAGTATACAATAGCCTTCTTCGTAGTATGTACTCAAATCGTGTTAAGTTTCATTGAATTCCATTCTATAGCCCATGGGGTGCTGGGCTGCCCGTGGGGTGCCAGGCTGCCCATAGAGTTCCGGGCTCACTCATCACTATTCTAACAAAAAAGAATAATTGAAATCGGACTACACGTTCATTAATTACAACTAAGTAACATTTCAACTTTCATCCCCTTTCCCGATTGAACCGTGCTGAATTTCGGGATAAAAAGTATATAATAACCTTCTTCGTAGTATGTACTCAAATCGTGTTAAGTTTCATTGAATTCCATTCAGTAGCCCGTGGGGTGCCGGGGTGCCCTTGGGGTGCCGGGCTCCCCGTAGGCTTCCGAGTTCACTTGTCACTATTCTAACAAAAAAAGAATAATTGAAATCGGACTACGCGTTCATAAATTACAAATAAGTAACATTTTGACTTTCATCCCCTTTCCCGAGGGAACCGTGCTGAATTTCGGGATAAACAGTATACAGTAACCTTCTTCGTGGTATGAACTCAAATCGTGTTAAGTTTCATTGAATTCCATTCAGTATCCCATGGGGTGCTGGGCTGCCCGTGGGGTGCCGGGCTGCCCATGGGGTTCCGAGGTCACTCATCACTATTCTAACAAAAAAGAATCTTTGAAATCGGACTACGCGTTAGTAAATTACAACTAAGTGTACATTTTGACTTTCATCCCCTTTCCCGAGGGAACCGTGCTGAATTTCGGGATAAAAAGTATACAATAACCTTCTTCGTAGTATGAACTCAAATCGTGTTAAGTTTCATTGAATTCCATTCAGTAGTTTTGGAGTGATGCGCGGTCGGGATACAGACAGACAGACAGACAGACAAAAATTAAAAAAAATACAGTTTTGGCATCAGTATCAGCTACAGAGTGCACTCAATTTTTTTTTGCAAATTATCTTCAATGTACAGAATTGGACCTGTTACAGTTTTATTATAAGTATAGATTATTACAAAATACAAGGAAGTTTTTTGGGAACCACAGCAAATAATTATAACAAAAAAATTGTAAAAGGGGTCAATCTTGTCATGATTACAGTCCAATATCTAACGTTTAAAAATAAATAATAAAATATGGTATGGGTCGTACTACCGCTAAGAAACTAACTCTATGAAAAAAATGTGATTTTTGTACTATCAGGGACCTCCGTATCTGCAAATTTTTTAAATAAAATCCTTCGCACGAGGACCACATCTGGTTACCGCTTATAGTAAAACAAGAAAGATCCTTTAAAGATACACTTTTTTGGCTAATATTTTGTTTTAACTGATATATCAGGTTTTATTGCAATGTCAACAGCTATTTCACCACCCTTTTATTAGTCCAGTCATTATATACATTTGGAAAAGAAAGTGAACCGAGAAAGCCAAATTTTTGATATTACGTGGGGGGTGGCTAGAAAAGCTTAAGTTCAAATTGTCGACCAAAATAACCTTGTGCAATTTCCGCCATCTTGAAAAAACCCTTAAATTCAGTTTTTTCATCATAACTCGGTTCCCCGTTGAGATACGAAAATTTTTATGGAATACTTTTTTGTAGCTTTTTTCACGATCTACAATTAAAGTCCTCTACATTTTTCACGTATCGATCGTCGTTTTCGAGATATCGATCAAAAATATCGAAAATTTTTGGAGAGTTTTTTTTATTTCGCTATTAACTTTTTTTTATGGAAGATATCAAAAAATGTTTGAAATAAGACTTGTAGAGCGTGTCCAGACATACAAATTCGTTTTTTCATTTTTCATTTCCGACAAAAATTACGACCTCCAGCGCGCCACAAAGTCAGTAAAACTGTGCCCGGTTTTCATTTAGTCGCTCGCTCGGTTGTATCCACACGTCGAAATGGATGGAGAATGGTTCAGGGAATTATTGCAATACAAAAAAAAATCATAAACCAGCCGAATTATAAATCAAATACATGAAATTTATTGATAAAATAATTTTACATGAATAATTTTACATGAAATTTATTGATAAAATAATTTTTAATTTTTTTCCATATTTTTTGTAGCACGAACTATGAACACTCACTGAGTCAATATTTTGTAACATTTGTTCATGCTCCACATGTCCTCTTTTCACGCTCGCTGCTAAGAGAGTCTGAACAGCTCTCTTTTTAGCCACATAAACATCGTCAATCAGAGGTTTTTTGCAAATAAAACAATCACCCATTTTCACACAATTTTTCAAACACGTACGCTCGCTTCAAAATACTCCAGACAACTGACTGGAATGCTACGAATAAGGAGCAGATGTTCCGGCATGAACACGAAAAAAGGGTCTTTTATACCTGACCCACGCCCAAACTCTAACGGTCGCTCTATGGCGAGACGCCATAGAGCGCCATGGAGACGCGTCGGGCGCGCTGGGGCCGACTTTGTGGCGCGCTGGAGGTCGTAATTTTTGTCGGAAATGAAAAATAAAAAAACGAATTTGTAGGTCTGGACACGCTCTACAAGTCTTATTTCAAACATTTTTTGATATTTTCCATAAAAAAAAAGTTAATAGCGAAATAAAAAAAATTCTCCAAATATTTTCGATATTTTTGATCGATATCTCGAAAACGACGATCGATACGTGAAAAATGTAGAGGATCTTAATTGTAGATCGTAAAAAAAGCTACAAAAAAGTATTCCATAAAAATTTCGTATCTCAACGGGGAACCGAGTTATGATGAAAAAACTGAATTTAAGGGTTTTTTCAAGATGGCGGAAATTGCACAAGGTTATTTTGGTCGACAATTTGAACTTAAGCTTTTCTAGCCACCCCCCACGTAATATCAAAAATTTGGCTTTCTCGGTTCACTTTCTTTTTGAAGCCGATTTTTCCTATATGCCGAATAGAAATAGAAAACAAGTATAAATTAATAAAAAAGTAAAAAAACCCGACAGCAAATTATTTATTTTCGTGAACCGTTTTATTGTTCCAATAAACATAAAACTGCAAGTTATATATATTTATAGAATCGTGTTTAAAAGCCCTTAATTTTGATACCCCACTCGAAGTACGTAAGTAGCAAGGGTCACTAAAATGGGTGAACAAAATTTTTTCACCTCGAAAGGAGCCGACTTCAATTTTAATTAGGCGGAATTATCACTAGATATATTTTTATATTTTTTAAGTGTTTTATTAAAATTTTAAATTGATGTTTTCTTAAAATATTTCAAAATATTTGTTATTATTAAATATGGATTTCCGCAAAGTAACGCCTGAATCTATTCATTATCTTCAGGTGGTAGGTACCTTATGCAAGACTACGTCTTAATACCACCGCAGTGTCTGCTGTTGTCCTTCGAAGCAGTGGTTTGCAAACACAACTGCGTTCTTTTTACTTCGATAGAGGGGTTAAGAACCAACATCTCGGAGTGACAAGCCTGCTTGACACTGCACTGGGTGTCTTGCCCATATCATAAAAACTTAACAGAAAATAACTCTATTCCGTGGCTTAGAAAGTTATTAATTACACGGTTTTTCATAGTTTACATAATATCACTTTATTTTATTATATAGTATTAGGCCACGGTGACACGATAATAACTCAATCTAAAAGGTAAGTGAAAGAGTGTTTCTAAAGAGTACAAAATAGTTCCTTTATTAGCTTTGGAAAAAATACTGTTAAGTTTGTAGCATCTGCACACTACACTTGCACACCATTTGCGATTTAATAGACCCGACAGTTTGTTGGACAGTTATTTCTAAGACCTAATGAGTAATGACTAAGCCACCATTACCGCAGTGGGACAAAGAACGGTACGCACCGTGGTGTGATTCATCCGATGACGGTGTGAATATAACGACCAAAATTATACGTTGCGATTGTTTTCATTTAGACCGTTACGTTCGCAAACAATGAATAAATAGGTGAACTCACACCACTTAAGAGTTTACTTCTATGTAATTGGACCCTTGAACTTGACTTCTTCTCGAATAAAAAATCTAATAATGGTATACAAGAACGGAACAATACAATGTACGCGTCTCGATGACATACACATGCTTTATATAGGTGACTCCGGCCGTAATTCCAACTTGAAATTTAAATAACTCGGTTGTTGGTGGGGCTAGAAAGGGGGTAAGGAGTGGCGTGTAATAGCCAATGTACGCGGATTTTTAAGCGCCATGTCAGATAGGTCAGATTTACAGCGCGCGTAACGCATACTTCTGCAAGAAGTTTTCATACACTGAAGCACGCCGCAAGTTTTGTAATCTTTTTCATATACGATGTGTGTTGGACCAAGTGATCAGTTAATCAAGTTGTAGCGAAGATTAGAAAATCAGGATCTCCTCTATATCTACTTACAACAATAAATTGCTCCTCGAACAAGACCAGTGTATTAGATTAAAACAAACCACTTCACCGCCCCAGCGGAACGTCCATGACAGTCAGTCAGAATATTATGCTGCATTTCTGAGCCTGTCACTGGCCACCCAGATCGAACTTAACGCTAGTACACTTCTTTTATGGGAATACATTGTAGGGACACATGCAACTAGAGCGCAAATTGCTGATTTTACAAAAGTCGCCTCATGCGCTCAGTTGCCCCTCCGCGATTGTACCGAGCGTCCGTACTTCAACCCACCTCATTAGTACAACCTTCTATGTAACTAAAATAGTAATATGCCGGATAATATTTAATGGTGATCACCGAAATGTAGTACTTCATTTACCCTTCCCAGTAGACAGACACGAACACGCATATGGAAGAAATAAGGGCGCACATATAAACCTTGATAGGTGACGTGCGCCACGACAGCAGATAACGATTCATAGAACCTTACATAACTTAATGAAGGAGTGCCCATCTCATTAATTTGCAAGACCTGAAGACTAAAATTTCGTAAGTAGTAAGAGCAATGTCATCTGACATTTTATAAAAGAATTAAGAGTATTGGAGAGTCTTGGAGCACGCACTAGTCACAACATATTTCATTTATGTTGCTCACACGAATATCAGGAAATCAATCGAAATGATGTTCTATTGTTTATAAGAAATGAAGATCCACTTCTTGGATATGTAAACGGTTTTTTGCATTTATCCCCAGCAGGGACGACACAGCGGCAATAGTCCAGTCCAGAGCTTGCCGCTGTGTCGTGACTGCTTCAAAATACCAATATGACAATATGATCGTGATATTGCCGATCTGAAGTAGGTATATTCTCTTTGTTAACCCCGTATTGCTGACAAAGCCGATTCCGTCCACAAGAACAGGTAAATCAATAGAACGGTGAACAAGCTAGTGCGAGCACAAAGGACTATTCTCTGCACATTTTCTGAAATTGGATCAGTTCAGCTACCGACCAATGTTGAATTGGTGCTTTTACCGAATGCAATCCATTTGTGAGGCCTGCAATTTGTAAGTTTGTATGGGTTCATGGGGAACAATGTCAAGTAACAAATGAATACTACTCATCGTCTCCCTATACCTTGTCTCACTCGTGTAGGGTCGGCGCAATGTCTTCCCTAACAACACAAGAAACACAATCGGTAGTCGGTGCAATGCCTTCTCTAACCTACATAGTATTTAGGCCCAGAGATTGAACCCGAGAGGTGCTTGTAATTCTACTTGGATAGAGCTAATCTTTTCATCACATAATTGTAACAAATAAAAACCGACTTAAAACATAATATTCTGAAACAAAAAAATTACAATAAGGTAAATAAACTAAACTTTATACAGTTTCCTTTCTGTTCATTTTACGTCGACAAGTGAAAAAGAGAACATCATCAATGTAGTCGAAGCCAATTAAATACGCATTATTAGAGATAACTCAAATACTACTCAGATCTCACCCAAATTTAAACGGGATCACATGACAAGCACCAGCCTATAAATATAATAAAAAAAACATCAAAATCGGTTCTCCCTGAAAAATTAATGAGGAACACACAAAAAAATGCAGTCGAAACGACATCCTCCTTTTTTTTGAAGTCGGTTAAAAACAACTTGTGCTTTTGTTTCTTTAATAAGAACGACAGCTCTATTAGTATGAAACCAAATTTCTTTGTTTTTGTCTGAAACTTGACCGGCAATAATTACCTTTCTGATTTGTTTGGTAGGCCATACTTTCGAGGTGGTATCATCAACATCAGTTCATTACTTTTTAAGTTACACTGAAATAGTAATTACCAATATGTATTGAAAATCTGAGAACCTAACGCATTTGTTTATAAACGTAAGTAGTGGTATAAAATTATAAGTGCTGTAAAAATAAAATATTGATCCTAATAGAAAATTATTAATAAACTTAAATGTGCCTGTTTTTCATTCAAAGAAATTCCCAACTTCCTATATAGAAGCATAAAAGAAAGCACTAGAAAATAATCAATAATTTTGAAGGAAACCTTAATAATTATTAATTATTCTTCTCTGTTCTATCTACCTTTTCAAATCCCTATACGTCTATCTAGATGGTTAAGAACAAAAGGACAAATTAGAGTCATACGTCATGTGACATGTTAGCTTGGCGATTAGAGCATACCCCGGCTATAGTAGTGGGGCGCATGGGTTCGAATGCCGCATAGGACATTTTTTTTCCTCTCGTTGGAATTTTTTAATAGAATAACTTCAAGATCTATGTCATGCTGTTGCTTAAACTTCTGTTGCGGGTCTATTATTCTGTAGTCTACTGGTGCCCACGATCAATACTAATTGATAGAAACGCTGAGGTTACTTACATCAAAATGCTATATATAAAGTAGATTCCCAAAGTTCTGTCAGGTTAATTTATGTGCGACTCTTTTGTGACTTATAAACATTAACAATGTCAATTCAGTCTTCACTTATGTCAATTTCCATAACAATTAAACTTCTTTCCTACAATTACATTGATATTAATATTAAAGTTGGAATACCATAACTATGAGACAGACATCTACGTTCGAAGAAAAATGCCGGATATTTGCAACAATGTTCTCACAATCTACCTGAAGCCAGATGAGGAATTCTACTACTTTGATAGGGCTATAAATGAAGTCTTTGCAAACGGCAGAGTCTTGCTAGGAAAGGTGTGATTTGCATGATAGTAGGGCATTTTGCGAATGCCCGCTTGGCTGGCGACCACCCTCAAGTAGAAAATCTGTCGCCAAGCACTTAACGGTGTGTTCCGGTGGCTGTTCCTTGAGTGCCAGTAAATCTACGTTAAGCCTGTTAACATCTTCAACCACATCATCACTTACCATCAGGTGAGTATGTAATCAAAGGCGTACCAATCAGAAATACATTTTTTTATTAAATATAACCTAATAATCTTGCAGTTATTATATTTCAAGTCATAATTTATGAAACCTGTTTTAAATTTATAAATACAGAATAGAACGATAGCTCAAATACCATTTCGTCCTCTTTAAACAAAAATAATTTTCGGTTAGCCCATTTACGACGTAAATAACCTCGCAAGTCGTGCCTAGTAAAAATAGGGTATATTCCATTTGTCGCTATGAACGTTATTTTCGATAATTTTGATCACATTCTGCGTCTATGGTTGTGATCACTGTGATCGTTTGTAACTGTCATCCCCTGTTCAATTTAGGATAAGAACGCTAAGAATGCCACTAAAATTTGCCACTTCTGTCACTTTTGACATTAGATGTAGCGTTTATGGCGAAAATAACGCCAAGACCCATGTGGAACAACTTTTTGGGAGTGTGATCGTTTTTAGCGAATCTAACTTCAAATGGTAAGCACCCTTAATAGGGTATTTTTTTTTTACTATACTCTATAGCAAGAAGGTATAGAATTATATTAGTAGGTAGATTTAAGAAAATATATGGTAATCTCAATTTCTTGACCTCAACGAATATTTATTTTTCTAATCCTGATACCAATCTTTGACCAATATCTCGATAAGTGGTGATGCAGTCGAGGGTGTTTTTCAGGCACCTAGAATCACTGGCTCTCAAAGCCAGATACCGGATCACAGCGTTAGGTGAACCCATTGAATTTTGTAGCTAGCCAGACGGACATTCGCAAAAAGACCTACCACCCTACAAATTTCAATAGATGCTATAGAAGTTGCATAACGTTGAAAGCAGCAGAATGGACACCCAGGAGGTATTATGTATCTTCCTGGTACGTTTACGTTTGCAATTGCGTCAGAGAGTATAAATATCTCGGGATCGTTGCCCACTGTGAACAAACTAGTGCCAGCAATGTGTACAATGTACATGTACCTTATGTCATAACATAACAATACATACATCGCAACCCTGTATTTGTTCTAGGAGCGATAGGACTGCAAACAGTTTCTTTAGGGTGCGGTTCAAGGAATAGCGCGATCTTACTTACTTAGGCCTATGTTCCTTATGTAATCAATGCTCTAGGTACGCTGTCCGTTCGACCAGGGCTGTCTTTTTAACCGAAATAGGTAGCCGGTATAATTTATACAGCGATTGCCCAAAAAAGAAAAAAAAACGAAATAGTTATACCCATTATTACTTTTTTTAGGGTTCCGTAGTCCTGACAAGGAACCCTTATAGTTTCGTCATGTCCGTCTGTCCGAGGTTTTGCTAAGAGACCGTTAGCACTAGAAAGCTGTAATTTGGTAGAGGTATGTATTTTAATCATGCCGACAAAGTGGTAAAATAAAATATTGAAAAATATATTTTTTTAGGGTTGCTCCCATACAAGAGATTTTTTTTTTGTTGTCTACCCTGTCATGTGTAGTATCGTTGAATAGGTCTTTTAAAATTATTTCAGAGTTGTTAACACTATCTTTTGATTTAATGCCATATTTACGAAATATTAAACTTTAAAGTGCCAATTTTTGTTCCCGTATGGCGTCCACCCAATCTAAAAGCTAAACTGCTGGATTGAAAAATCTGGAAAAAATCTTGATGATAGTGCAGTTAGATAACTTTATTAGTTTAGTGGTAGTAGTCGTTGAACTTGGGTGTTGGATAAATTTGTACCAAATACAAACTCCTTAGAATAATTCCTTTAAAGTGACTAAGATGAACTAGTTGCTTGTTTATAATTGGTAAAGACTCACATTGGAAACTATTGCGATCCAATGTGAGTCTTTATCCAATTCTGTACATTGAAGATATTTTGCAAAAAATAATTTGAGAGCACTCTGTAGCTGATACTGATGTCAAAACTGTATTTTTTTTATTTTTGTCTGTCTGTCTGTCTTTCTGTCTGTCTGTCTGTCTGTCTGTCTGTATCCCGACCGCGCATCACTCCAAAACTACTGGATGGAATTCAATGAAACTTAACACGATTTGAGTTCATACTACGAAGAAGGTTATCGTATACTTTTTATCCCGAAATTCGGCGCGGTTCCCTCGGGAAAGGGGATGAAAGTCAAAATGTACACTTAGTTGTAATTTATTAACGCGTAGTCCGATTTCAATTATTATTTTTTGTTAGGATAGTGATGAGTGAGCCCAGAACCCCATGGGCAGCCCGGCACCCCACGGGCAGCCCAGCACCCCATGGGCTACCGAATGGAATTCAAAGAAACTTAACACGATTTAAATTCATACCACGAAGAACGTTATTGTATACTTTTTATCCCGAAATTCAGCACGGTTCCCTCGGAAAAGGGGATGAAAGTTAAAATGTTACTTAGTTGTAATTTATAAACGCGTAGTCAGATTTCAATTATTATTTTTTTGTTAGAATAGTGACAAGTGAGCTCGGAACCCCACGGGCAACCTGGCACCCAACGGGCCACCCAGCACACCACGGGCCACCCGGCACCCAAGGGCAGCCCAGCACCCCACGGGCAGCCTGACACCCCACGGGCAGCCTGACACCCCACGGGCAGCCTGACACCCCACGGGCAGCCTGGCACCCCACGGGCAGCCTGGCACCCCACAGGCAGCCCAGCACCCCATGGGCAGCTCGGCACCCCACGGGCATCTCGGCATCCTTATTTAGATTTGCCAGCTTGCTAAGATAAAACTCTAATAATCTGAAACATTCGCCACAATATTTTTTTTTATCTTTTGCCAGATACTTTTTGGAGACTGCGCAATGGAAGTGTACAATCTAATATATTTTTGTTCTATCGCCAAACAAGGAGAACCTCGGCATAAATATACCGTTTTATAATCAAAATTCCAAAGAAACGCACAAAGTACCTACTTTGCTTCAACATTTATTGTATGAACCGCGAAGGAACTCTCTGAGTTACTTTACTACTGTCTTCTGGAAAAACAAGCTGGGAGTTATCAAACCCAAAGTAAAAAGCTCCTTTCTGAGCTATGCTTTACTAAGAGTGGTTCACTACAGACCACAGCGTTGCTTAATATGGGATAAACAGTGCTCAAATGTGAATAATTAGTTTGCAGGTACGGCAATCGCGAACGAAGTCGCAGGTACAGCTAGTTTTAAAATAAAGTTTTAATACCAATAGCCGATACTTAAAAACATATACAGCCTATAAGATAATCGACTAAGGAATATAGGTATACAATAACATTAATTTCAAAGAGTATTTACTTGTCAACTTAGTTGTCAGCCATATAAAAATCAGGACAGAGATGTTCTGCGCATAATTCTTCAAGGTAAAATGTCTATTATTTAAGGTTGGTTATTCACTTGAGGAGGTGACATAGCGTAGAAAAATATCATTGTAATAATCAAGAATAAAATAAATGGGGCCCGCAAGTTTTTTTTTTTAATTTTATTGAAGAACCTTTATGAACTTATCTACATTTTGTTCGTAGCGCAAAAAAGCGCCGTAGCGTACTATAGAATAGATTACTATAGTATAGAGTAATATGGAATAGAGTAATATCGAATAGAGTACTATAGAATATTATAGAGTATTATAGAATATTATAAATAAAATATATTCTATATTACTGTCGAATAGAGTACCTACTATCGAATAGAGTACTATGTAATTTTTAAATATGACAATAGCATCTATGTAATTTGCAACATATTCTCAATGTTCATGGTGCTTTGCAGTTTGCACTGTTATGAATCTTATTTCACATAATAGCTTATTTGATTTTCTTACCGCGATTGTGTTTCGAATCAACCGGTACCGACTTCAAAAGTTCATTTCATACTTTTCAGTGTTAAAAATGGTTAAGTTTTTTTATAAATGAATTGAACGTTTAGTTGAAATTTGCGGGTGAGTTTATTAATTCTTATCTCGCTGCTTCGCCCAACTTTGGTGGACAGACTTTATGATGGTCAACAATGACCGACTCATTTCATTTACAGTCTTTGTCCTGGCGTTCGGACGTAAGCTAAACGTATTATGGACTGTTTGCGCAGAAACTTGGCAAACTCTTTATATTTACTGCCAATTTAATTAGCATGTCATTGTGGCAAATGGACTAGTAAACTTCAAATATTATTCATATATTGTGTGAAGACGATTATTAACTTTTAAAAATAATGTAATTTTTTACTTGAAAACTTAAACGCATAAGTTTCAAGTTATTTTTGTATGCACTTCTACTTGTGACTCTTATTGACCAGCCTGTGATCGATCATGGACAGTATTTGTCACGCATACCAATTTTCATCTTTATCTGGAATGGAATTCACTTCCCTTAGTTTTACGCTCGGGATGTGTTGGATGAGATGCAAATATTGTTCCTTAATTTTAAGATTTTAACCATCATATAAGACGCCATCTGCCAGACAACAGGACTTGATCTGATAGAAAGAAGTGCTTTTTCAAACACTAACTCCCGTAATGACATCACTACCCTTCTTCCTATATTTCTAAACATTAAGCACTATCTAATATAAAGGAAATCACAGTAGTCTCAATGGCCGATCGTTTAAGGTGCGCAAAACGGGGGACGCGGGTTTGATTCCCAAGCGAAATGAAAATTTCCAATCTAAAAGCTAAACTGCTGGATTGAAAAATCTGGAAAAAATCTTGATGATAGTGCAGTTAGATAACTTTATTAGTTTAGTGGTAGTAGTCGTTGAACTTGGGTGTTGGATAAATTTGTACCAAATACAAACTCCTTAGAATAATTCCTTTAAAGTGACTAAGATGAACTAGTTGCTTGTTTATAATTGGTAAAGACTCACATTGGAAACTATTGCGATCCAATGTGAGTCTTTATCCAATTCTGTACATTGAAGATATTTTGCAAAAAATAATTTGAGAGCACTCTGTAGCTGATACTGATGTCAAAACTGTATTTTTTTTATTTTTGTCTGTCTGTCTGTCTTTCTGTCTGTCTGTCTGTCTGTCTGTCTGTATCCCGACCGCGCATCACTCCAAAACTACTGGATGGAATTCAATGAAACTTAACACGATTTGAGTTCATACTACGAAGAAGGTTATCGTATACTTTTTATCCCGAAATTCGGCGCGGTTCCCTCGGGAAAGGGGATGAAAGTCAAAATGTACACTTAGTTGTAATTTATTAACGCGTAGTCCGATTTCAATTATTATTTTTTGTTAGGATAGTGATGAGTGAGCCCAGAACCCCATGGGCAGCCCGGCACCCCACGGGCAGCCCAGCACCCCATGGGCTACCGAATGGAATTCAAAGAAACTTAACACGATTTAAATTCATACCACGAAGAACGTTATTGTATACTTTTTATCCCGAAATTCAGCACGGTTCCCTCGGAAAAGGGGATGAAAGTTAAAATGTTACTTAGTTGTAATTTATAAACGCGTAGTCAGATTTCAATTATTATTTTTTTGTTAGAATAGTGACAAGTGAGCTCGGAACCCCACGGGCAACCTGGCACCCAACGGGCCACCCAGCACACCACGGGCCACCCGGCACCCAAGGGCAGCCCAGCACCCCACGGGCAGCCTGACACCCCACGGGCAGCCTGACACCCCACGGGCAGCCTGACACCCCACGGGCAGCCTGGCACCCCACGGGCAGCCTGGCACCCCACAGGCAGCCCAGCACCCCATGGGCAGCTCGGCACCCCACGGGCATCTCGGCATCCTTATTTAGATTTGCCAGCTTGCTAAGATAAAACTCTAATAATCTGAAACATTCGCCACAATATTTTTTTTTATCTTTTGCCAGATACTTTTTGGAGACTGCGCAATGGAAGTGTACAATCTAATATATTTTTGTTCTATCGCCAAACAAGGAGAACCTCGGCATAAATATACCGTTTTATAATCAAAATTCCAAAGAAACGCACAAAGTACCTACTTTGCTTCAACATTTATTGTATGAACCGCGAAGGAACTCTCTGAGTTACTTTACTACTGTCTTCTGGAAAAACAAGCTGGGAGTTATCAAACCCAAAGTAAAAAGCTCCTTTCTGAGCTATGCTTTACTAAGAGTGGTTCACTACAGACCACAGCGTTGCTTAATATGGGATAAACAGTGCTCAAATGTGAATAATTAGTTTGCAGGTACGGCAATCGCGAACGAAGTCGCAGGTACAGCTAGTTTTAAAATAAAGTTTTAATACCAATAGCCGATACTTAAAAACATATACAGCCTATAAGATAATCGACTAAGGAATATAGGTATACAATAACATTAATTTCAAAGAGTATTTACTTGTCAACTTAGTTGTCAGCCATATAAAAATCAGGACAGAGATGTTCTGCGCATAATTCTTCAAGGTAAAATGTCTATTATTTAAGGTTGGTTATTCACTTGAGGAGGTGACATAGCGTAGAAAAATATCATTGTAATAATCAAGAATAAAATAAATGGGGCCCGCAAGTTTTTTTTTTTAATTTTATTGAAGAACCTTTATGAACTTATCTACATTTTGTTCGTAGCGCAAAAAAGCGCCGTAGCGTACTATAGAATAGATTACTATAGTATAGAGTAATATGGAATAGAGTAATATCGAATAGAGTACTATAGAATATTATAGAGTATTATAGAATATTATAAATAAAATATATTCTATATTACTGTCGAATAGAGTACCTACTATCGAATAGAGTACTATGTAATTTTTAAATATGACAATAGCATCTATGTAATTTGCAACATATTCTCAATGTTCATGGTGCTTTGCAGTTTGCACTGTTATGAATCTTATTTCACATAATAGCTTATTTGATTTTCTTACCGCGATTGTGTTTCGAATCAACCGGTACCGACTTCAAAAGTTCATTTCATACTTTTCAGTGTTAAAAATGGTTAAGTTTTTTTATAAATGAATTGAACGTTTAGTTGAAATTTGCGGGTGAGTTTATTAATTCTTATCTCGCTGCTTCGCCCAACTTTGGTGGACAGACTTTATGATGGTCAACAATGACCGACTCATTTCATTTACAGTCTTTGTCCTGGCGTTCGGACGTAAGCTAAACGTATTATGGACTGTTTGCGCAGAAACTTGGCAAACTCTTTATATTTACTGCCAATTTAATTAGCATGTCATTGTGGCAAATGGACTAGTAAACTTCAAATATTATTCATATATTGTGTGAAGACGATTATTAACTTTTAAAAATAATGTAATTTTTTACTTGAAAACTTAAACGCATAAGTTTCAAGTTATTTTTGTATGCACTTCTACTTGTGACTCTTATTGACCAGCCTGTGATCGATCATGGACAGTATTTGTCACGCATACCAATTTTCATCTTTATCTGGAATGGAATTCACTTCCCTTAGTTTTACGCTCGGGATGTGTTGGATGAGATGCAAATATTGTTCCTTAATTTTAAGATTTTAACCATCATATAAGACGCCATCTGCCAGACAACAGGACTTGATCTGATAGAAAGAAGTGCTTTTTCAAACACTAACTCCCGTAATGACATCACTACCCTTCTTCCTATATTTCTAAACATTAAGCACTATCTAATATAAAGGAAATCACAGTAGTCTCAATGGCCGATCGTTTAAGGTGCGCAAAACGGGGGACGCGGGTTTGATTCCCAAGCGAAATGAAATTTTGCGCTGTAAGAATTTCTAAATATGATATTCCCTTAGCATGCAATTGTGTTCCAATAGACGATTTTTAACATTATACACAAAAAAAAACATATTACACATTTTTTACTCATTACGTTTACGAGCTATAGACCCATGACATACTGGCGGAAAGACAGAACAGACAACGGTAAGATTCCGTTTAGCCCTGTGGGAAACGAACCCCGAAAAGTTCTCGTCGACTTGTGAACATTTCTCCGTTTTCTTTGAAAGTGGTTTAGACGCTGTCAAATGCTGAAATTCGGACTGCGCAGGAGTGAAAGAGAGGTAAAATCGCGATTAGTTTATGTATAATCCGAAAGAAAGCTTAATAACACAAAACTAGTAACGTTAATCGAAAATATAACTTTTCTTGTCCCTCTTAATAAAGTTTTGCTATTTTAGTAACATATTTTCATACATACGTAAATAATTAAGATATTTACCTTACAAGCGTAATTTAGAGTCAACTTTACAATTTTATTCCATCGAAAAATTTCCAATGAAAAAATACCAACGAAGATACCAATCAACTAACTTGTATCCCAATGCAAGAATCTAAATAAAAACGAAATCGAAGAAACTAAAGCATGGTCACGTTAAGCTAGTGCCATAGAAATTAAAGAGTTACTACCTACATTTTAATTTTGTCTCATCGTTCGTAGCCGTGAGAGTCTAGACGTTCACAAATTATAGTAGTGAAATGGTACTATTATGACAGTAAACTGTTTGCTTAGAAACATGCACAACTCTGAGCACTGTGATTACAAACGACGTTTTCTTATTTACGTATGAAATAGTGCGCAGTTAGGTACTGTTTGCATTCACGTAGATGTTCTTTGTGAAGTTACTCCAACTACTCGTATAAGACGGAATAGATGATCCTTGTTTTGTACATTAACTTATAATAATTTTACTAACAACTTTAGGTTAAATATTACATTCATACACATAATCACGCCTGTATTCCACGAAGGCGTAGGTAAACCCACATTTCGCCAATAGGGTTTTGGTCCCGTGTAATAGGGGGCGAGCCTATTGCCATTCACCGGGCACAGTTTCAGGGTCATACAAAATGTTTTCTTTAACACACTACACGAAACACAAGAACATATGACGAATTATATAATATTTGCGCTAACAGCATAATAGACAGGAACACAAGAACATATTGTATGAAACCCACGCTGGGCACTAAGATGGTATACAGCTCTGTTCTACGTCTAATGCACACAACACCCTACTCATATCCACATGAGAAGTGGCATACTGCTCTTTGAAGCACTTTTCCCTTAGTCGCCTCTTACGACACACACGGGAAGAAATGTGGAGGTGACTTTCTAACCCAGCACTCCACGGGTTGAATATTAACGTTGTATAATTCTGGTTCACATATCTTTTGTTTCAAATGACATTTGTTTTATATGAAAATTGTTGCGCAAGTATTTAAGTGGTATATAATATTAATTCGATATGACAATCGTTTGATGCGTTTTTGATCTTATCGATTCCTATTTGGTATAACAATCATTTTGTCTAATTGACTATAATACCATAGACATACATACATATATGACTCTTTATTGATACACAATTACAAACATAATAACAAAAAATATAACTCAGTGTAACAATAGGCGATCTTATCGCTTAGAGCTATCTCTTCCAGACAACCTATAACTGGAAGACAACATTTTTACTAAAAACATATAGTGGTATTTTAAGCAAACAAAATAACTATACAGGGTTATTGGTAAAATGCTAACAACCTCTTAGGGTTGACGTCTGCTAGTCCTAAGAACCATTTTGAGATAATTATTTTTTGTTAATAAAAAAAAATGTTTTAAAATATATTTCTAATATCTTTTTAAAAATTATAATGTTTTCAGAGAAGAAAATTTAATAATAATATTTTTTTTTCTTCTTCTATAGAGTTCTTAAATGTCAAAAACGGCAAATATAAAAAATTATGGCCTGATAAAGCGTAGCTCCACGACGTCATTGCTGTGAAATCTATAGCATAGTGATGTAAATTAAAAGAAGTATCCCTTTCAGAGTACGTGCAATACGAAGTGGGTAAGTTAAAACAAAACATCACTCCCCTTTTCCACATAAATATAAAAGTAAACGTCGCCGTAACATAAAAACATATCTCCTTAAATCTGTAAAAGCAATTTAAAAATCAATTCCGAGTGTAATGTACGTCTCGAACGTACTCATAAACGTGTGAGTTTTATGTTATGTTTCCATCATGTGTCGTACGAGAAGGAATCATAAAAATGGCATACAGAGCCGTCTCCTTCTTTAATAATACAAAATATAAACTAATGAGTATGTCCCGATCGTGCGCTCGATGAGTCGAGTCCTCTTGAGGTTGCTTCGTGTAGAAGCGCGTGTCGCTTCTACACTTAGCGAAAATTCTTCCGGTTTGGCTGCGTGGCGTTTGTGATGTCACGTCGTCGGCTTAACAGGAAAATTAGGCCAAATTATCACTAGATACATTAAAGATAACTATCTTTAATATTAAAGATAACTATCTTTAATATTTTTCAAGGGCTTTATTGAAATATTAATTTAGGTAATGTTTGATTGAAATATTTTTAAAATATTTATTATTATTATAAGCATAAATTAATTTAAATAGTCCAAAACCCGACTGCAAATTGCTTATTTTCGTTAAACGTTTTATCGTCTCATTGAAATACAACTGCGCAATTAAATATATATATGGAATATTTTTAAAGCCCTTCATTTTGATACCTCACTCGATGGGTTTGGAATAAAATCACTTTTTATCTCACAATATGTCGTCTAAAATCCGCCAGATTAATTTTTATTTTTTTGTTTACCTATAGTGTCACCTGCGCTATTAAGATGAATCTAACGATATATCATACAATAAAATCGGTTGAGCCGTTTAGAAGTTATGGTTGAATAAAGTAAGTCACAAACATACATATATACAAGAACCATAAGGAAAAAAAGGATTTTTATGGTGTCCTGGTACCATAAAAATCCTTTTTTTGGACAGTTGTTTAATTAATGAAATGAAACGTATGTCTCAGGTAAAAGAAGAAATTGTCTAGAATTGATTGTATGAGCCACAGAATAAATAATAGTACTCCAATTGTTTTTAAGATAATTTAATTTCCATGGTCTGTTATTTTCTTAATGTTGTCTTAGGTTTTCGCGATTATTACACATTACTATGTGTAATAATCGCGAAAACCTAAGACAACAAAAACCAAAAAAATTTCTTAATAACTCATCTGACAAATAAAACCAATTAGTCACCCACCCCGTGACCACGATCACTGCAAAGTGATTGAAACGTCGCGACAAAAGTACCTAATGATAAATATACGCGATTTCAACCGTTTAACGTTGTTTAATTACTATCTGTTATTTTCTTGTTATCAGATTTAGTATGCATTGCTGAATGCCTAGCGCGAGGTATGCATAAAACCTGAAGGGCAGTATTTTTTTTTTATATTAATTCTGGTTGAGCTACAATAGCTCCTTTATTTCAATATAGGCTAGCCTTTGACCACTATCTCACCTGATGGTAAGTGATGATGTGGTCGAAGATGTTGTTCAGGCTAGCCTAGAATTACTGGCTCTCAAGGACAGCTGTCGGAGCACACCGTTACGTGCTTTGCGGCAGATTTTCTACTTGAGGGTGGTAGCTAGGCAGGCCGGAATTCGCAAAAAGCCCTACCACCATGCTGTAACGATTGCCATCGTAGGAGAACAACCGGCACCAACGGCTTAACGTGCCCTCCGAAGCACGGAAGCGCTCAGTAGTAATGTCACTAGCGGTCACCCATCCAAGTCATGACCGCGGCGGACGTTGCTTAACTTAGCTGATCGATTAAGAACGGCTAAGCAAACTTCACTACGAGCGCTTCAAAAATTCATTTATATCAACCATAGCTCATAATGAGAAAATTACAATAGAAAATTAAACACCTCCCTCGCTAAACAATCATAAGCTTCAGTTTTTTGTGAATTAGATAATTTAGGGGGTAAAATGGGGAGCCAACAGTTTGAGTGAAAAAGGATGTGAACGAGGATGTTAAATGAAATCAAATTAAATTAACAGTTACATTATTACCACTACGCATAATAAAATCAAACCCAATTTTAAAATGTCAAATTTATAATAATGATAATTAGCCTGCCTCTGTGTCATTTGTTTTTCTTTAGTGCATGTACCATTGAATAATGGTTGATGTACTGACAATCAAAACTTTTCGCAAATACATTCAGGATACTATTGAAGTCTGCGTCCCAGAAATGTGTACCGTTTTCCCATCGTCGTGGAGAATCAGTCTACATCCGGAGACCGCGAACATCCCCGAAGCACTGCAGTATCGGGGCAGCCCCATTAGCATCAGCCGTTTAGGGTTAAGGATTTTTCCACCAGATTTAGGCTAAGCGAATTGCAAAGTTTTATAAAGCATGCATCAAGCACCTCTGCACTTTGGTTTATTTGATGGCAAATTAAATTGAGGGTTGCGGATATTGTCTTAAAATGCTTAGTGCATTATAATAATAATAATAAACTTTATTACCCAAAAATACATATTTTTACACTAGGAGTACATTTTAAGTAATGAACAAACAGTATTAGAATTAATTTGCATTGGTTTGTGCAATGGTAATATGTAGGTAATAAATCTTCAACAATTCGTAATAAGGAAAAAATATATTAGGTCCTTACATATGAAATTGGCGTTTTGTATGGGAGGAACAAAAAGCCGAATATTTTTTCAATATAATATATTTAATTAATCAAAGTATGAACCATTATTTTCTATGCACTTTTGCCATCTCATAGGTAGTTCATTGATCCCTTTACTAAAAAAACCAGTCGGACGGGAATCAATAAAATCTTTGAAGGCGATTTGGACTGCCCCATCGGAGTTGAATTTTTTCCCTTGCAAGAAGTTATCCAAATTTCGAAAAAAATGGTAATCTGTTGGAGCAAGGTCCGGGGAGTACGGAGGATGTCTTAGACTTTCCAATTGAAGCTCTTCTAATTTAGTAGCCGTCTGTAGCGCAGTGTGTGGTCTAGCGTTGTCGTGAAGCAGCAGTGGCGTGGAGCGATTGACCAGCCTAGGTTGTTTAGCCGCTAGCTTTTCCATCATGGTTTGCAATTCCTGACAATAGACATCAGCCGTAATAGTCTGGCCAGATTTGAAAAAACTGTAATGAACAATACCGGCACTAGTCCACCAAACGCTTACAAGTAACTTTTTTGGGGTTAATTTTCGCTTGGGGCAGGATTTGGCTGGCTGGCCAGGATCTAACCATTGCGCTGAGCGCTTCCGATTATCGTAAAGAACCCATTTTTCATCACAGGTAATGATTCGGTTTAAAATACCTTCATTATTGTGCCGGTTTAGTAATGTAACGCAGCAGTCGACGCGCGTTTGCCGGTTTGTTTCAGTCAATTCGTGAGGTATTGGGAAGATTAAAAAGCTTGAAAGGTGGGACCTTTCAAGCTTTTTAATCTTCCCAATTTGCTTCAAGTGAATTAAAACAGTTTTATCACTAACATTGCAGCCTGCAGCTAACTCGGACGTGGTTTGCGATGGATCCGCTTCCACAATAGCCTTCAACTCTTCATTATCAACTTGAGTCTCAGGCCGTCCACGGGGCTTGTTCTGCAGGTCGAAATTTCCAGAACGAAAACGTTGGAACCAAAAACGAACTGTGTTTTCTTTTGCAACACGACCGCCATACACATCATTCACCCTTCGAGTTGTTTCCGCAGCACTAGTGCCACGGCGGAACTCGTACTCGTAAATAATGCGATATTTAAGGTTTTCCATTTTGTAAAATGAGTGACACAAACAGAAAAAAACAGAAGAAAAAAAACAAATGAATGACGATCATCGATGCACAAATACATGAGTCTATAGCTGTACAAATTTGAATTTGGAATTCCTTACCAAAGAGGAGAAATTCGTGATTAAAGTGGCCAGTACGAAAAACGCCAATTTCATATGTAAGGACCTAATATATATGTAGATGGAACGAGCCGAATAACGCATTCTGCGTTCGATTTTTTTTGGTGAAGTTAAAATTTCGATATCCACGCCAGGTGTGATGGGATATTTTGCCATGGCAATTTGACGTAAACATAGACATATTACTTCCAGTAATATTTAACTATAATTACATCAAGCCAATACATCACCCCTGTGGTGTGCCGGGTTAGAATTGCACCTCCCTATGTCATCCCGTGGGTGTCGTAAGAAGCGACTAGGGGAAAAATACTGGAAGGTGGGCAGCAGCACCTTCTAAAGAACTGCCATCTTACAGTGCGATCCCCAAGCCGCCTGCCAAGCGTGAGGATTATGTGAGGCTGGGTTCAGCAGTGGACGAGTCGGCTATTACAGTACACCAAGCCATTAATGTTACAAATCCTAATAGTAAAACACAATACAGGTGCCTGGTATCTCTAGCACTATCATGCATGACTACCATTAGTCGATTACGTATCGAGGCACAAGTATAAAGAGGAAGATAGGTGCGAAAACCAAGAAAGAAGCTAAGTAATAAAGTAAGTAGGATAAGGTCATACCAATAATAAGGTGATGGAATGAATGGCGCGATAGATCGCGCTACCTCGGAATAAAAGTGCTGGATTGAGGTATAAGTATTCTACGTCCGTCTCTGGGTTACATTCTTCAACCAACAAATTTCATAAAAACTGGTTCAGTAGTTTTGGAAAGAGTAACAAACACATTTGCATCACATCTAACGCCACCTTTGAGCAAATGCCTACCTTAATTCGTCAGGCCTGTCCTTGTATTGTAGTTATTGTCTTCAGGATCATTGACAATACGTATAAGTAAGAATAATTAAGTTATTATTCTAAACAAGCAATAAACAACATACGGTACAAATAAAATGATAAATGTAATAAAACACAAGCAATGCCGTCGACAAATGTGAGTTTATGAAACAATCGTAAAGATTAGATAAAGCCGTCTCCGTATTGGATAATCCCGGCTATAAAAGTAAGGAGACAGAACGGCGACTGTCAGAAAAGGACTGTCACCAAATACGAGCTTATCTTTAAAGATATTATATTATCAGAAGGATAATATTCTACATCTTCTTCCGTCTGTTAATCCTAACGTGCTTCACGAACGTATTTGCTTTATAATTATTTTGGTAGTGTTGACGCAGAATGTAACAACTTTGACATTGTTATATTTCCAAAATTAATGCTTCCCTTGTGTGTTGAAGAGTAATATAGTAATGGTGATTAGGGAGAGCTAAGCGAGCCCTATCACTATCCAACAACTTGTACATTTTGTGGCCCCTTTTACTGAAAAACTATCACGCCTATAGAATTGTGCTTTAGCATAGTAATTAAACTTCATATCTAGATGTGTTATATGTCAAAAAAAAATTATAACCATAAAAAAATTCAATTTTGTATTCATTGGATAGAATGTTGTAGTACTACTAACGCCATCTGTTAGAAAACCAAAAGAGTTAACATCGCTGCTACTGAACTGAACTCAATTCTTAATACATCGTAGGTAATTTACTCAATATACTGTTCTGTGCTCAATGTAGGTACTGTACATATGACACCACTAGAATCAGGTTCTAAAATAAAAGTTCTCACAAAGCTCAGCTTTTTGCTAGTTTAATAACCGTTACGTTTATTACGGGCATTAGTGTATGCAAATAATACAGCATGTAGTACGATAGCAAGATATGTTACTTTAGATTTTCATTCCAAATCTTCATAAAAAGTTAACAAAACCATGACTCAATTATAGTCATGTGCGGTTCACATTTTAAGTAATTCCTCAACGATACCTACTGAATTTTCACATCTAACTCACGCTAGATTGAACTTTGTTTAATTCATATTGTTTTATTTTGCGTTACAATCTCCTAATTGATCCGCATCGCCCCCTTTAGTGAATTTTGATCCACAAAGATATATACGGATTGAGATGAATCAAGAGATTTTCTGTATATAATTTTTAAACGCAAGGAACTTCTGCAACGGAGACAATTGTTTATTACGTGACCTATGCTCGTTCCTTTTTAAGTTAATAGAATTAAATAGAGTTAACCCACAACAACAAAAAAAAAAACTAGAGTTTTTTGTGCTCTAATAATTTGTAAATGTTAATTTAAAATATACCGTTTTTATACAATGCCTGCTTGGTTACTAAAAATCTGGCTTCTAGTTTTATCCACAACGAAGTTGTAGGGGGTCGAAAATGGCCTGAACTGCTTCGAGAAAAGGATGGTACGGCCTTGCCTTTAGCTCGACTTGGCGGGAGTACTACCCTGCCGCCAGATTTTTGCTTAGCACGTTATGCCTGTAATGATATACAGAAAAATAGCAATATCATTACCGGAGTGTTTGAACAAGCACTTCTTTCGAACATGAAGTAGACGTCTCTGTCTGTATCTGATTGTAAGAAGTTAGAATTTCCTCGCTGATGTCCATCACTTTCTTCCTACTCTTGTCCCACCCTAAGTGACCATAATTATCCAGCACAAAGAATACTTATTTAACAACTACAACTTACATCAATCATCATAGTCACACCATCCCTAAACCTTCTTGGAGCTTCGTCCCTTCCTATATATCCGTCCACATCACGGATTCAAAAGGGAAGGGATTCTAGGTTAAGCCTGTTAACACATTCGACGATATCATCACTTACCATCAGGTGAGGTGGTCAAAGGCTTTAGAAAAACTATCAGAAAAAAAGGAATGTTCATTCATTCAAAATCAGACATTGTTCTACATTGATATACTCAACACACTCCTCTAGTTATATCCACGCTAATCTATAACTCCTCAACATTTCTCTCAATAAGACCATTGAGAGAAATTTAAGTTATTCTCAAATGTTCTTTCAAGCTCACTGAAGAACCGTAAAATCAAATCTAAATTCATAATCACATCGCCCCTTCAACTCCGATTCTCCCTTACAATGGACTCGCTCGATTTACTCACCCGATAAGAACACAATGAGGTTTAATCGATTTGTGATAAAGATAAGTGCGAGCAAGACAAATTAGTTTTAATTGCATAGATAAGAGGTAGGTAAACACTTTGTTATGTTTATATGTGAATGTGAATGACTTCGTCTTTGGGCTCAGTCATTTAAAGATATTACATGTACTTAGGTAACGTATGTGTATCAGGTGTATCATGTCATAACCTACTAGCATTTAAAAATTTTATGTTACCAAAATACAACTCTTAAATGAAGCTAAACCTCATGGATCTATGAAATGTAGTCAACCTTGACTGGATTTGAGTTTAATTTTTTTATATGTTTGTGACGGAACAAAATCGAGGCCCACCTGATGTCAAGCAGACTAACCTCTGCCTATAACAGATGCATTTCATCCCCACATTGCACTGCGCCCGTCACATTGAGACATACAGTTGTTAAGTCTCATGTGCCTGTAATTTTTCTAGCTCTCAAGGATTGCTGCCGGAACACACTGTTTGGTGCTTGACGACAGATTTTCTACTTGAGGTTTTTTTTTATGTTATTGTGACGGAACAAGCCCGAGACCCACCTGATGCTAAGTGGACTAACCTCTGCCTATAACAGACGCATTTCGTCAACGACGAATTGCACTGTGCCCGTCACACTGAGACGTCCAGTTGTTAGGTCTCATTAGCCTGTAATTTTAAATAGGTTGGTAGCTAGCCAGGCGAGCATTCACAAAATACCC
Organism: Plagodis pulveraria; assembly: GCA_963890685.1. Classification (NCBI taxonomy): domain Eukaryota; kingdom Metazoa; phylum Arthropoda; class Insecta; order Lepidoptera; family Geometridae; genus Plagodis; species Plagodis pulveraria. The sequence continues at coordinate 26,130,684 of OY982960.1, read as the reverse complement.
TTTTACCGTGCGGTGAAGCTCAAGTCGGCGGTGGGGATAGAACCATGGATCTGCGGCAAAGCAGCCCATAACTATTACCGCTTGGCCAAAAAAAAAAAGATATCTAAAAACAAAAAAATCATCAAAAAAATATATGTTTATATCAAATGTTTTTTAGGACTAGCAGAAGTCAACCCTAAGAGGTTGTTAGCATTTTGCCAATAACCCTCTATATAAGTTACTTCAGCTGTTAGTTTTCCCTTAAATAAATATACACCAGACCATCCACAGTGCTCCGATTGCGCGCATCAGGAACTTAGGGATCTAGAGGATAAAAGTGACATAACCTGCAGATAGGGGCGAGTGGCACCCATGGCTTGAGTAACTTTGAATGCTCGCATGGCTGCCTTTTACCCCCTACCATTTCAGCACATCTCGTAACTCATCGCAACGGTCATGGTGAGATAGTAGTGGTTATTTACCAACAATAAAATCGGTCATATTTATGTTATAGTAGGAATTATGGCTATAAAGCTGTAAATACGTGAAAATACATTAAATAACCTATAATATTTTATTTCAAAGAAAACCTGGGCTGGGCACCCGATTACTAATTTGCTACGCTGACTGACGTAGAAGGAGTTTTCCAGATATAGATAAAGGATTGATTTAATTATTATTTTAGTAAATAATACGGGATAACTCACGTGAATAAGTCAGTCAGATAGCTCCGACTATAGTTTCAAACATATTCGGTGTTCTTTTTCAAGGAGAGCTCGGGACGCCCGCGTTCCTGTACTGGGATTTGCCTGTGGGAGTCATATCACTGTACCAACCACGAACTTACTTTGGAACAATTACGGAATGACGGGTAAATGCTATATTCCGCAGCATTGACATATAAGTGAAAGTTATATTTTCATATTTCATGTTACGCGTTTCTGACATTCCGGCAAGTTTATTTATTTCATTTTCTATCATAACATTTGTCGCTCTGTGAACTGAATAGCTCGATTTGAAATATGTTTTTTTTATGTTATCAACCCCTTTAACTCAACAGACGTATTACAAAAACTAAATCGACCCAAATGCAATTGTCAAACCGGCTCATAAAATTTCAAGAGAATCGGTTAAGAAGTGAGAGAGAAGAATAACCAGAAATCCATACAGACATACGAAAGCGTTTTTTGCCCAAGCTGAAACGAGACGCTTCGGTCGCGTTTCGTTACTCGGTCAATTATACAATAGAAACGTTGAATATAACGCTTCATTTATAGTTTTTATTTTCATTATTATTTGTTAAGATATCCGTCATTCATAATGTATTTTTAATGAAAATTCATCTGGCAAACTATTACGGTGAAAACTACTTAGCCCTATTATTTAGCCTCCAATGAAACTCAAGTAAGTCCTAAATAATAAAATAAACAAAATATACGCCTACGTCCCAAATGGATATGGAAACCAAATCTTACTTATAAAATTCCGTTAGCAAAAGGGTGTTTTTCCATGAAAATTCGTTTACTTCAAAATTATACCTATATATTTTGAAATTTGCCGGAATCGACCTTCGTCAAAACTTTTGTCGGAACTTCTCAACATCCCAGCTTTCTTATCCCATGATATTAGCATATATCATTTATTTATTTTGAACTATGTAGATGCGCCCTGAGTTTTTTTTTAAATAATTATATTAATTTATTCAGAAAATAATTATGCAAATGTGCAACTAAATACAGATACCAACAAATTTTATTTAAGCTTATATGGCATTCAGTAATAATTATAGATAGTCACAGTGTTGTCTTGCAGAACCTACACTAAGAAAAATCTTGTGTCGTATTCTGCATATATACCCTTCATATGCACAGTGAGTAAAAGCACAGAATTGAGTCTATGTACCTGTCATGTTCATAAACAAAACATTTATGATCATGCTGCCTAGAAATCAAAACGTCTACGCAGCAAAATGCCTAAAATGAATGTCTACAAGGTATATTACTTAAACTGTAAATAGCCTAGAGAACAAAACGTCTACCAAGCAAAATGCCTAAAATGGTATAATGTCTAAGTAGCAAAACTCCTAGAGATCATAATCTCTATCAAGAAAAATGCCTAAAAGGTAATATAATGTCTAAGTAGTAAAACATAGAGAGACAATACATAGAGAGAACATAGAGATTTTGATCTCTAGGATCAAAATCTCTACCAAAAAAATGCCTTAAAGGTGATAATGTATAAGTATAAAATATAGAAAGCAACATTATCGTCTGAAGAAGTTTACTTCCAATATTCAAATCAAAAAAGGATACACATTTACGCTCGAGAAGAAATTTTTTAAAGGCAACGAATAACTGAATTAAACAAAGATTAAGAATTTGACATAATATATGACATTACATTCACCTAAACAATGGTGGAAAGTATCTGTGATTAACTATGTATATAGCAAGTTTCGTCTAAATCGATTCAGCCGTTCAAAGTCAAAATAATTAATTCAATTTAAGCGTCTACAATCTTATGATGGTCAATTATTATAAAAATATTACAGAGGTTGTTTATATTAGGTCCTTACATATGAAATTGGCGTTTTGTATGGGAGGAACAAAAAGTCGAATATTTTTGAATATAATATATTTAATTAATCAAAGTATGAACCATTATTTTCTATGCACTTTTGCCATCTCATAGGTAGTTCATTGATCCCTTTACTAAAAAAACCAGTCGGACGGGAATCAATAAAATCTTTGAAGGCGATTTGGACTGCCCCATCGGAGTTGAATTTTTTCCCTTGCAAGAAGTTATCCAAATTTCGAAAAAAATGGTAATCTGTTGGAGCAAGGTCCGGGGAGTACGGAGGATGTCTTAGACTTTCCAATTGAAGCTCTTCTAATTTAGTAGCCGTCTGTAGCGCAGTGTGTGGTCTAGCGTTGTCGTGAAGCAGCAGTGGCGTGGAGCGATTGACCAGCCTAGGTTGTTTAGCCGCTAGCTTTTCCATCATGGTTTGCAATTCCTGACAATAGACATCAGCCGTAATAGTCTGGCCAGATTTGAAAAAACTGTAATGAACAATACCGGCACTAGTCCACCAAACGCTTACAAGTAACTTTTTTGGGGTTAATTTTCGCTTGGGGCAGGATTTGGCTGGCTGGCCAGGATCTAACCATTGCGCTGAGCGCTTCCGATTATCGTAAAGAACCCATTTTTCATCACAGGTAATGATTCGGTTTAAAATACCTTCATTATTGTGCCGGTTTAGTAATGTAACGCAGCAGTCGACGCGCGTTTGCCGGTTTGTTTCAGTCAATTCGTGAGGTACCCACCTTTCAAGCTTTTTAATCTTCCCAATTTGCTTCAAGTGAATTAAAACAGTTTTATCACTAACATCGCAGCCTGCAGCTAACTCGGACGTGGTTTGCGATGGATCCGCTTCCACAATAGCCTTCAACTCTTCATTATCAACTTGAGTCTCAGGCCGTCCACGGGGCTTGTTCTGCAGGTCGAAATTTCCAGAACGAAAACGTTGGAACCAAAAACGAACTGTGTTTTCTTTTGCAACACGACCGCCATACACATCATTCACCCTTCGAGTTGTTTCCGCAGCACTAGTGCCACGGCGGAACTCGTACTCGTAAATAATGCGATATTTAAGGTTTTCCATTTTGTAAAATGAGTGACGCAAACAGAAAAAAACAGAAGAAAAAAAACAAATGAATGACGATCATCGAAGCACAAATACATGAGTCTATAGCTGTACAAATTTGAATTTGGAATTCCTTACCAAAGAGGAGAAATTCGTGATTAAAGTGGCCAGTACGAAAAACGCCAATTTCATATGTAAGGACCTAATATTACGTAGGTGACAGGCGATAGATAGCTTGGCAGATGCAGAATAGTCCAAGAATTTATGTCGTTTATGTAATCATAAACTGTGTAGAAAGTCTTTATCACAAAGTTTTTCACGTGCAAATTGAATTTTCCTTTAGTGAGCGTTGAAATGTTGAAATAGTTGAGAACTATATTATAAAACCGCACACAATTACCTAATACCGTTTCAACGTGAAGATATATCAAACATACAAACTCATATCTTCACTCACTCATAAACTTCTGTTACAGTTCTTTATAGATCGGACGAACGGAAGGCGATGGCTTAGTAATAGGGTCCCGTTTTCTAGTACGAAACCCTCTAAGGCTGCGGATCCACCACATGTGTGAGGAAGATGAGCGGTGTAAGAGGAAAATTCTACCAATGGGATCGATGCGCTCAGCGAGGCCAGCCCTGGCTCAGTCCGCACTATAGGTACAAAGCTACAGGTACATCGGCGTATCTGTCCGGACGCGATTATTCTACGCTACATGCCGCGTCAGAAGAGATCAGAGCTATGCGTGGCTATGCGATAGAAAGAGAGGCACCTTGTAGGTGAATATAAATATTAGGTACTCTGTGCTTTACGAGCTGAAGTGTACTTTATTGCTTCGTAGCTAGAGTCGTTTATTTATTGGTATGGCTCTGTAAACTGATCTTTCTGGTCCGTTTTATTCTGTGGCGAGGCTATAAAACTGCAGCAATCCTATTGGTGGTTTTTTTATTCCACACCGCTCCTCTCTTCACACCGCTCTACTGGATAGATGTTACAGTGTCAAATAAGTGTACAAGACTTATCTTAGTATAGAGAGCTATTTATTGCTAAAATGTACAATTTATTAAAATCAATGTGTAAATATAAGAAATATAATATACTACTTGAGAGCCAGTACTTCTAGGATAGCCTGAACAACATCTTCGACCACATCATCACTTACCATCAGGTGAGATAGTGGTCAAAGGCTAACCATTCAGACATAAAAAATATATATATATATATATATATACTATAAGTACAAACCAAATAATCCAATTCGATTAGAATTAATTAAGACGAAGTGGTCTTTGAACCAGACTGAGTAGAACTATGCAATAATTAAATAGATTGAGCTTTATTCAGGTTTTTTTCTATCAGGTGAAATATGAAATTGAATCGTGTTTTTAGATGAGGCGTAGTCAATGACATATTCTCAAGAATATTATATATTTAGTTCATGAGTGCTAAGCGAGAAGTAAACGCGGGCGTCCCGAGCTCTCCTTGAAAAATACCACCGAATGTAGTTGAAACTATAGTCGGAGCTGTCCGACTTATTCACGTATTATTTACTAAAGTATTTAATTCATGTTAGTACGTCCCCCCGTGGAGTGTAAGAATTGCACCTCCCCATGTCACCCCGTGGATGTCGTAAGAAGCGACTAAAGGAAAAAATACTGGAAGGTGGGCAGCAGCACCTTATAAAGAACTACTATCTTACACTGCGATCCCCAAGCCGCCTGCCAAGCGTGGGGATTATGGCAAATACCCCCTTAATAGGGGAGGTTGTGTTCAGCAGTGGACGAGTCGGCAGTTACAGTACAGTACCACGTATACTATTTCTTAAAAGCATGCCAAATCACTCTAATAAGTTGGCATCGTCAGGACCACTATGTCCTAGTTATGAATGAAATTCTATTGTTATCATCACCGCCGATGCCAATGGGTTAATCGTAAGTGTGTAATAGTATTCAGAAATCCAAATCCAAGCCAAATCATTTACGATGAAATGACAAATTGTAGTAGGTACTTGTTTACAGTTTAGAAGATGGATCGTGCGAGGTTAATACTGGATGTAGGGCGAGCACGTGTCAAAACCGGACTCATACGCATTTCCGTTTACGACACAACATGGTTTACGATAAACAGTCCCGAGCGTGTGTTCCCTTCCATCCGTTTATACGGGCTGAGAACCGTATAGCCCACTAATCTTGAAGCTGTGATGGCTCAGTGGCATTAACTATGGACTGCCGCGCAGCAGGTCCATGGTTCGAATCTCGCTGCGGGCTTAAGCTTCGCCGCATGGTGGAAGGGCAATTTGTGAATGCCCGCCTGACTAGTGACCACCCTCAAGAAGAAAATCTGCAGCCAAGTGTGTACCGGCAGCTGTCTTTGAGAGCCAGTAATTCTAGGTTAAGACTGTTAACACCTTCGACCACACCTTCAATTACCATCAGGTGAGATTGTGGTCAAAGGCATAACTACCAGCAATAAAAATTAAAACTAATCGTTGAGCACTTTGTAAGATGATAGCTGGCTAATCCTATAATGACAATTGGTTGCCAAGGACTGAGGAGGAAATGTACCAAAGACCGCCAGATCACCGGTCGATCTTCGACCGTATGTTTCGGTACCGTCTAAGATTATATAAATCGGCTTGTGAGTCAGTTATTCTAGGTTACCGTAAACAACATCTATGACAGTATCATCGGGGCTCACCAACAGATGAGAATAGTGGTTATAGGATTTTAAAGATTTTCTTGACAAGTTAAGATCGGACACTCTGTCCATGGTTTTTATGTATATACTATTACAGATGACACAGTCAAGGAAATTAATTAAATGTTACACACAAATTATATTAAAATTTTGCGTTCCCACATTTAGATTTCAATTTTTTTATTGAAGCCTTATCTAAACTAATATAATAAAGAGGAAAGATTTGATTGTTTGTTTGTTTGTTTGTTTGTTTGCATTGAATAGGCTCTAAAACTACCGGACCGATTACAATGAAATTTGGTATGGAAATAGTTTGAGACACGGGGATGAACATCTGATAGTTTTTAACCAACTGCGCAAAAAAGAGGTTAATGGTTTTGCGCGATAACCAATCCACTGGACCGATTCGGATGAAATTTGGTATGGAAATAGTTTGAGACACGGGGATGAACATAGGATAGTTTTTATCCAACTGCGCAAAAAAGAGGTTAATGGTTTTGCGCGATAACCGATCCACTGGACCGATTCGGATGAAATTTGGTATGGAAATAGTTTGAGACACGGGGATGAACATCTGATAGTTTTTAACCAACTGCAAAAAAAGAGGTTAATGGTTTTGCGCGATAACCGATCTACTGGACCGATTCGGATGAAATTTGGTATGGAAATAGTTTGAGACACGGGGATGAACATCTGATAGTTTTTAACCAACTGCGAAAAAAGAGGTTAATGGTTTTGCGCGATAACCGATCTACTGGACCGATTCGGATGAAATTTGGTATGGAAGTAGTTTGAGACACGGGGATGAACATAGGATAGGTTTTATCCAACTGCGCAAAAAAGAGGTTAATGGTTTTGTGCGATAACCGATCCACTGGACCGATTCGCATGAAATTTGGTATGGAAATAGTTTGAGACACGGGGATGAACATAGGATAGGTTTTATCCAACTGCGCAAAAAAGAGGTTAATGGTTTTGTGCGATAACCGATCTACTAGACCGATTCGGATGAAATTTGGTATGGAAATAGTTTGAGACACGGGGATGAACATAGGATAGTTTTTATCCAACTGCGCAAAAAAGAGGTTAATGGTTTTGCGCGATAACCGATCCACTGGACCGATTCGCATGAAATTTGGGATGGAAATAGTTTGAGACACGGGGATGAACATATGATAGTTTTTATCCAACTGCGTAAAGAAGAGGTTAATGGTTTTGCGCGATTACCGATCTACTAGACCGATTCGGATGAAATTTGGTATGGAAATAGTTTGAGACACGGGGATGAACATCTGATAGTTTTTAACCAACTGCGCAAAAAGATGTAACTGATTTTGCGTGATAAAAAAACATAAGAACAAAAAACAAATATAAATTAAAGTTCATAAAAAAATATATATTAAACATTCTTTATTATTTTCTTTTCTTAGTAACCTGACTTAAATAGAAGGGTTTATGCTTTTGTGTAAAAAATATTATAATTATTTTTTTAATACCCGTGCGAAGCCGGGGCGGGCTGCTAGTGAATAATAAAATGAAATTTTCATGGTAGCTACCTGATAGATAGAGCAAGTTTTTAAAAACCAAACAGTATTTTTTTTATGTGATTTTATTTTTTTAAGGGCCCTTGAAGTTGTGTACATACTGGGTAATTTTATCTTTCTTGGCATTTTTTTTTATTCCATTCAAAGATCTAACGATAGTAAATGTTACCATACTGAATTGGCCTATCTATCAACTTAGCACACAAAAAAATCAAGCATCTACCGCAATAATTCACGTCACCATAAATAAAAATCCCATCGTACTCGGCGATAGGTGAAAAATTTTAAAATAAGTCATAACTCCGAAAATACGAAACATTGCGGAACATACATGGGGGGTGGATTCAGATAGCCCTCTAGGTCCTCTACCTCCCAGCTTCAGTATATCACTACTTCTTGGGACACCTTGTATATGATATGAGCTTCGAGGGAGTATAATGATGGGATAAGATAAGAGATGGGAGTTTAATTAGTTGATAGATTTCTAGTTCTCTTTTAACATCTAACAATAATTAGTTACTGTTAACACTTGATAAACAACACGATTTATAGTTAGAGTGCATTTACCAAACATATGATATGTATAAATATATTAGGTTACATTGTTCCTATAGGGAGTTCGACTTATGCCTTTAGGTCCGGAAATACCAATATGTTAAATTCTTAAAATGATCAATTCCCAAAATGTATTTTCGCAATATCTTGATCTCCAAGTTAGTCTTCTTGTAGCCTCATTCGACTGACCCGAAATTTAGGTATCTACAGTTCGGCCGCTGAAAGAATGCGTTTGACAGTACGAGTTTCTACTGTCGTTGTGACTTGTAAATAGAGTAAAATATAAAATATACCCTATTTTGTGATACTTAAATGCCTGCCTAATACAATATTATGCAGTATTAATGTCTATATTACTTTGAACTGGGGAATAAATATACACAAAACGAACTGTCAAACGCATTCTTTCAGCGGCCGGACTTTAGTTGTATTACTTTAATCGTCATAGGGACGGTGCGCGGTCATCAACCAGACTACTAGACTTCATCTGATGGAAAGAAGAGCTTTTTCAAACACTTATCTCTCTCGTACTCTCGTAATTAATGATATCGCTATCCTTCTATTTTTCTAAATATGATGAACACTATCGCTTGCTAAGCGAAAATCACATTTACAAATTTTAGAGTACACCATTTCTCACTTCGAGTGGGAATCGAACCCACGTCACCCAATTTTACGCCCCGGTTTGCCTTAAATAAAAGAAAACTCTAATTAATAGCATTTTGAAGGGTCACCTATTAAAGGGAATATTCCATCCATCAAATTACCGTATACCATAGATCAGTTCTGATACTTCTAGGTTAGCCTGTACAACATCTTCGACCACAACATCACTTACCATCAGGTGAGATAGTGTTCAAAGCCTAACCAGGCAGGCTTTTATCAGGAATAAAAAAATAAAAAAAACTCAGTTATGCTAATCCCACCCTTTGATAAGCCTGTTTACCTTCAACCGAATCATCACTTACCGTCAGGTTGGACTGTTGTCAAGCTAACCAATCAACAATAAAAACAGATCCCGGTAACCTAATAATTCAAAACGTCTTATACGTTCGTCCTGAACTCCTGATCCCCGCAGCAGTACCTAACGAGGCCAGCTAATCAACTCGCTTCCTCTTGCATTGCAGCTCATTACGCGTTTCCAGTGGACGTCGTAAAACTCTGATTTAATGACTCCGTGCGGGTGTTAAGAGCCTCAAATCGTGATTTAGCTGTTAAGGTGAAGTCCTCTTTAAAAAATGACAGATTGAGGGCCTATGACGGGGCTGTACGTCGCGCGTCGTTTTGCGTCAGCTTAATTTTTTTAAATAAAGTATTTTAAACATAAGCTTTTTAAAAACGGAAAAAACTTTCAGGTACTTTATCACGTGGTGGCTACATAATATATCAAAATAAAATTTGATTTGATACGGTTTATCAAATAGACACAAAACTTGATTAAGCGAAATTTCAGAGGTATAAATATGGAATCGTGTTTTAGGATCCGGCATAGTTTTTGTGATACCCTCTCAAATATTATATATTTTAAACATACAAGCAAAGAGAACACCCTTTCTAAAAAAATGCCTTGAATGACTCGGCGTAGATCGTTTGACTACTTATATTTTAGTTGTCTCTCTTTGACTACTTAAGTACTTACCTGTTGGTAAATGATGTGGGTACCAGGTTATAAGCCCAGAAAAGGAGCCATAGTTCATGGCACTCAAGAACAACTGTCATCAGTCATGACAAATCTATAGTTCCTTGGTCACAGATTTTATAATTGAGGGTGGTAGCTAGCCGGGCAAGCATTCAACATACATTATCAATTGTCACCTTATCATATCAATAAGAAAACTTTCTTCGACCTACCATATAAATCAATTCTCGACGACACAACCAACTTATAGCACCAGAACCTAAACTAGAAATATTTAAAACAGGCCCGCACTCTATGCTAATTAAGATATTTAACAAACTTCCAGGTGAATTAAGAGAAGAAAGCAATGATAAAATATTTATTAAGCTTAAGAAAAAAATAATTAAATAATGTTACACAGCTAAAGAATTCATTGAAGACAAAAGCGTTGTTACGCTTACTCACGATTATATACATAGCAAATATATAACTTTTACTTTCATTTATTATTTCTTTGGTATTTTATAAATTGTGTTTGTTTTTGTTTGAAAGTTCCTGTGAATATGAGACATATTAATGTTTTCAATAACCGGCTGTACTCGACACAATCACGACCAATACCCGTGAGTACAGCCGGTTATTGAAAACATTAATGTGTTTGTTTCTTTAAATATTGTGTAAATGAAAAAAATAAAAACAAAATGTGTGTCTTTGCTACACCCTAACAGGGTTTTGTAATTTATGTGACATGTGAACGTATTACATAAGGCAATAAAAGAAATAATAATAATAAATACTTAGGCATAGAAAATAAATGTTGGCATTAACCTAGTCTTAGTGACAGAAAAAATAAATATCTTGATCCAATTAGACACTATCCTTGAAACTTAGCTCGAAAACAGTTTTTTAGGCAGAATCGTAGCTGTCACGAAATACTTCTTCTTCTTCTTCATAAATGACTCATATCGTTGCTTTGAAGGTATAGTGCCAATGTCTTGTCAGTGTGGCCAGTGTACGGTATAAGAAAAAAAAAATTACTGTCTAAATATGTATCTATCTCAGCAAGTTTATTGAATATTAATTAGTAGAAAATATATGAAATATAAATGTTAAGGGAAAGTATGTTACAACTTTATATTAAACGAAGCCTATTACCATTGTCAATGTGACAGACAGGGCTGACGGCTGAAGGGCTCTAAACACAGCACGCCCTTAGCTTGAAGACAGTCGTTAAGTTTTCAACGATTGCATCGAAAAGGTCGGTCGGCGTGTTCCGTTAAATGTCAAACATCTTAGGTACACGTGGTGACTGACATTTGAGGCAGACGATTAGATAGAATTTTATTAGCAATTACAAGTAAAGATTTATGAGTTAGGATTATATGCCATAGGGAAAGTAAGGATGCGTATACTTTAAAAGTAAGGAGCCACCTGCGGGTCGTACACATAAACTAGCCTACACCTAACTTTAGCTGCACATCCATAGGTGTGGGACCTAATACTCATACTGTACGTTTTTATAATAAAGTTCCCAAACATATTACAACGCTCACAGAAGGGAAATTCAAGTTGCACGTGAAAAACATATTGATTAAAAAATCCTACTACACAGTTTCTGATTACCTTAACGACAAAAATGCCTGGACAATTCCGCCTCTGGCAAGCTATTGCCTGTCACCTACATAATTTAAACAAATATTGTAATAACTCTATTATATAGTAAGTATGTAACACATTGTTAAAAGATGTATAAAAGAATGGCCCCGAGTTTCTTGCCCGTTCTTCTCGCAGTGGCTCTAAACAATTTATTTGCTGAACGTGGCAGTACAATGTAGAATATTTCAATACTAAAATTTGTAATTGACCTTCATAAGAGCGTCGTAGACGTCTAAATTGAATAAATGATTTTGACTTTGACTTTAATAGTAATTTTAAAGTTATAAGCTACCTAAGTAGATATAGCCAAACGTAGTCTGTTCAGAAAGAGAGGAGACTTGGGGTTTGACTTTGATCTATGAATAAATATGCAAAGAAATGTAAGTCAAGCTCTAAACCAGCAGAATGCAAACCTTACCACGGCGGGCGTGGTTTAAAAAGTGTACCGCACAACAACATTACCTTGACGACCAATCGGATGCGATCATTCTAAGCACCAAATCAATTAACCATTACAATTGAAAATATTCAAATTATTTTTTAATATTTTGAAGCAATGATGGCCGAGCGGTAATAGCTATGGACTGCCGTGCCGCAGTACCCTGTTTCGATCCCCACCGCCGGCTTGAGCTTCACCGCATGGTGGAAGGGAAGGGCATTTTGCGATTGCCCGCCAGGCTAACTACCACCCTCAAGTAGAAAGTCTGTCGCCAAGCACCGAAAGGTGTATTCCGGCAGTAGTCCTTGAGAGCCAGTGAAATTACAGGCACAATGAGACTTAACAACTATGTCTCAATGTGACGGGCGCAGTGCAATTCGTGAGTTGTCATTAATTGCAACTGTCATAGGCAGAGGTTAGTCCACTTAACATCAGGTGGGCCTCGAGCTTGTTCCGTCACTATAAAATAAAATAAAAAATTGTGCGAATTTTTGAAATTTTGAGGAGTCCGAAATCAAAGCGGTAACTGTATGCGAGTTACACTTTATATATTTATACGTAGATTTTGGTACAGCGTTCGTTGATATTAATGATAAATAATATCAATTATACATTAATTATGCCTTTTAACGAGTCACTCTGTCTTAATTTACCTTTAGCAAGTAAGAACTATTGTTAAAGTAATTTGTTTTTAATACAATATGGTGACAAACATACAGACGGTCCACCTGATGGTGAGTGGTCACCGCCGCCTAAGAACACCTGTAATATTCGCAGCAATTGTTGCCTACTATTAAAACTATTAAGTGGAAAACCACTCAAAGAGGCGTAGAACCAATTTGTCTAAGGGTCTTTGTGATTGTTGGTGAATTGGTAGAATTGCACTGATAGTTTTCCAAAATTAAACACTTTTTACCAACTTCAACGAAAACGGAAAATTAGATAGTTATAGGTTATTAAAATTTTGTTTAATAAAAACCAAAGTCAAGTCTTTCTGAACATTCTTTAGTCAATGTTGTCAGCGGCGTCCATACAATGATGTAGTTATATGAAACTGTGTGGTTACTGCTATTATATATATATACATATGTATGCTACGCTACGTATACTACGCGTTTTCAGTTATTGTTCCATTAACTGAAAATTGTAGACAATTGGTACCTACCATTGATTGGTGCAACAATACTTGCCACTTAGCAACAATCTTGTGCGGCACCTACGCGCGGTTTTATCTACATTTTATAATACACAGTTGATGGTTACGGAGAATCGACTTCTCCTTGAGTTGTCCGCCGACTGATATCTTACCATATAGTAACTCAAAGTATATATACTCGTACTCAATATAATATAGTAAGTATAGTAGTGTACTAAGTATATAATAGTACTCAAAAAATAATTTTGAACACCCTTGCTCGTAAAGTGAGCTTTATTATATCGTTCTTAGGACCATAAACCGAACTTTAACACCCTCGTGCATAATAATATTATACACTAGTGCGTAATAGAATTACGAGTATCCCTACAAAGTTAAGTTAGTACCTAACTGCAAATTATATGCGAGTAAACAGAGCATTTTCAATTTAATCGGGTAATACAGATTTGTAACATCAAAGAGGTTTACATGTAATCAAACATCTACAATTGCCACTCCCAAAAAAAAAACTTGCGCGCTATTTTCCATAATTTTTGTATGGTGTTTGTATCGCATTTGTGCAATATATATTTTATTTCCTCGCAATGGTGTTGAAAAAGCGCGTATGAAACTCGTGAGCAACTTGCTCATTATAGACTCGGCTGATTTACGCTTTCGCCTGCGGCTCGGGCTGCAACATACACAGCCTCGTGTATAATGAGCAACTTAGCTCACTTGTATCATAATCTACTATTATTATGATAACTAACGCGGTTTTCATTAATTTTTGAATCACCACGGGATAGCTCACACAGGCTCCGACTATATAATATATATGTAGTGTCAAACTCAACCAGTGGTCGAAGCCCTAATCAGTAAAGAGAGTAAACTGTCTCTTACAAAAAGGAAGACTTAGAATTTTCAGTACCTATGGATTTGTTAATGATATAATTGGTCACTTTTTAGCGTAAGTTAGATGGCAAAATTCACTATCGTTGAGGAGGAATCCCAAAACATAATTCATAAACCAGTGGTTGAAAACCGGTTCCAAATTTCGGTACGGTTCTTCATTTAGGTTCCTATAAAGGTTCCATATTTCGGTACGGTTCTTCATTTAGGTTCCTATAAAGGTTCCATATTTCGGTACGGTTCCGGTTATGGTTCCGGTTCGGTTCCGGTTCCAAAGAACCGGTTCCATAGAACCTATTTAAGAGGTTCCAAATGGATGGAAGGGGTGCCTTTATAGCTTGCGCTGCTGACTAGAATGGATTTTTATTATTTTATATTGTTTTAAAGGACAGATGAGAGTGGAAGCGCTTGGCGTATTTGTACTTATTAATTCCAGTCGAATAGTTTTTTTTTGTATGACCATGTTTATATCTTTTTTGTTTTCTAGAAAAGATAGTAAGATATTCTATGAAAGTCCCATTTACTTATCAACATCGCGGCTAAGTGATTTTAAAGTTATATGATTATAATTAATGACTAGAAAATCTGCCGCCAAGCACTTAACGGCGTAAGCCGCTATGTGTCCTTGCGAACCAGTAATTTTGCATGATGGTGGGGCATTTTACGAATACCCGCCTGACTAGCTACCACCCTCAAGTATAAAATCTGTCGCCAAGCACTTAACGGTATGTGCCGCTATGAGTCCTCTAGAACCAGTAATATTGCGTGGTAGTCGGACATTTTACGAATACCCGCCTGGCTAGCTACCACCCTCAAGTAGAAAATCTGTCGCCAAGCACTTAACGGTGTGTGCCGCTATGAGTCCTCTAGAACCAGTAATTTGGCATGGTGGTATGGCATTTTGCGAATACCCGCCTGGCTAGCTACCTCCCTCAAGTAAAAAAATCTGTTGCCAAGCACTTAACGGTATGTGCCGCTATGTATCCTTGAGAACCAGTAGTTTTGCATGGTGGTAGGGCATTTTGCGAATGCCCGCCTGGCTAGCTACCGCCCTCAAGTACAATAACTGTCGCCAAGCACTTAACGGCGTAATCCGCTATGTGTCCTTGAGAACCAGTAAATTAGCATGGTAGTAGGGCATTTTGCGAATACCCGCCTGGTTAGCTACCACCCTCAATTTAAAAATCTGTCGCCAAGCACTTAACGGTATGTGCCGCTATGAGTCCTCTAGAAGCAGTAATTTGGCATGGTGGTATGGCATTTTGCGAATACCCACCGGGCTAGCTACCTCCCTTAAGTAAAAAAATCTGTCGCCAAGCACTTAACGGTATGTGCCGCTATGTATCCTTGCTAACCAGTAGTTTTGCATGGTGGTAGGGCATTTTGCGAATGCCCGCCTGGCTAGCTACCGCCCTCAAGTACAATAACTGTCGCCAAGCACTTAACGGCGTAAGCTGCTATGTGTCCTTGAGTACCAGAAATTTTGCATGGTGGTAGGGCATTTTGCGAATACCCGCCTGGCATGCTACCACCCTCAAGTAGAGAATCTGTCGCCAAGCACTTAACGGTATGTGCCGCTATGAGTCCTCTAGAACCGGTAATTTTGCATGGTGGTAGGGCATTTTGCGATTACCCGCCTGGCTTGCTACCACCCTCAAGTAGAGAATCTGTTGCCAAGCACTTAACAGTATGTGCCGCTATGTGTCCGTGAGAATCAGTAGTTTTGCATGGTGGTACGGCATTTTGCGAATACCCGCCTGGCTAGCTACCTCCATCAAGTAGAAAATATGTCGCCAAGCACTTAACGGTGTGTGCGCCTTATGAATGAATCCTCGACAAACAGTATTTCTGCATGGTGATACGGCATTTTGCGACAAAAATATAACCTAGTTAATCTAAGGTCACACAAAGATCACATATATGAAACGAAATACGTTGTGCCATATAATAAATTAATAATAAAAAAGTATAGGTTGGATGTAAAAATATGGCTATGAGCCAAATGTTTACGTTATACTATTTTATTCATTATCATCAAGCTCACTAAGAGCCTGTTTCAGAATAATCACTCGATTATTCTGAAACAGGCTCTTAGTTCCTGTGTGTTATACTACCCAGAACATATTTAATAAATAAATCACTTTACTTTTCACAGTTATTGATTTAGCCTATCCATCGGTTAAATCTTGAAACGCGCTGCATGTTAAGTTAACTGTACTACTTAACTGTAAATATGTAACCTCCTTTTTTATATTGCATTTAGCATAGCTTACTTATATGACTGTTCCACAGTTACCCACTGTACATGTGGATTTACTTTGAATTTTGTTATATATAAAATATGAATAAACGGAATTACGTTTCCTTCCACCTATTTTGCAATGGATAAAAACCTAAAAACTTACAGTACAAACATGCGGCGTGCGCACTGGTACCTAATGTAAGTACTGACTGGATCAATTCAATTATGTATGATGTATCTTGCCCTCCTTTGGATGCCAGTACAGCACCGCTATAGTACCGTTGCAATAGTGCCGAACGAATCCAACCAAAAAAGTTCAAACGTGTTTTACATCCCTTTCGTTCACATCGCATACCGATAAAATAATGGTTCTTAAAGGTTCTTATAGAGGTTTCGGTTCCGGTTCCGGTTCTGGATCGGAACCGCTAATTCGGTGTTTGTTTTCGGTTCCGGTTCTGAATCGGAACCGCTAAATACCGGTTCCGTACCGGTACTTTTGGAACCTTTTCGACCCCTGTCATAAACAGCTTCATTTCACAATTTATTTCTTCTTTTCTATTTACCTTGTCAAGGAGTTAAGAAAAAATAAACCTTCAGCACGAATTTGCTGCCAAATCGTTCATACATAGTATGTAAATTTCCTGAATTATCAAATCGATTATCATCTGTGAAGGAGTTCATTTTAAGTGACCAATATTTGTAGTATATCACCAATACATACTACCAAACTCTACTCCTCGACCAATTTATTCTACATTTTTGTAGCATGAGAAATTCGGACATGCTAAATCCTATCAGTTATCAGCCCTAATTCGATCTATTACGATGCAGTGGAATCCGATATAATCATTTAAGTTATCTCAACAATACATCCCGTAAGTACGTAGACATTCCAAACAGAATTTCTCTTATAGAACATAGAGAATACAAAGGACAATAGCGCAAGAGACACAACTGCAGAACGCGTAGTTAGGTAATTGTTTGTGAACACCTGCAGTTTACGGCGTGCAGTCATTTGTATTTTTTTGTATGTTATTGTGATGGAACAAGCTTGAGGCCCACCTGATGTTAAGTGGACTAAACTGTGCCTATAACAGATGCATTTCATCTTAAGTGACTAATTGCACTGCGCCCGTCACTTTGAGACAAAGCTGTTAAGTCTCATGTGCCTGTAATTTCACTGGCTCTCAAGGACTGCGGCCGGAACACACCGTTAGGTACTGACCATTGTTTACCAAATGTTGGGATTGTCCCGAGAAATTATTGGTTATTTCTGTCTCTTGTTTCTAACAACCCGTATCTTTAGTATCAAAATATTATTCTGAATGTTAATGCTCGCAGTTTTGCACGCGTAGGATCTGGTTAAACCGAAATTTCTCTGGAACTACTTATTAAATTTGGAATACAATATTTTTCGAAATTCAAGTTACCTGAGAGATAATACAAGTAGGTATATCTACATACTTTTAACACAACTGCCCAAAAATGGAGTGTTACGTTTTCAGAGTTCATGTATGTATATGTTTGTGAGTTTCTTTATTCCACCATAACTTCTTAACTGCTTAACCGATTTTAATGTATCAGATATCGTTTTGATACTGCAAGTGACTCTAGGTAGGTACATAAAAGAACTAAAAAACACAAACAGGCGGATTTATGACGCTATACTGTGAGAAAAAAAAGTTTTTTTTCATCCAAACCCATCGAATAGGGTATAATAATAATGGGGTAATGAAAGGCTTAAAAAAGCGATTCAATAATATATATTAAGTATAACTTGCAAATTTATTTTCAATAGAAAGATAAATGCTTATTAATTTGCAGTTGGGTATAAACCCAACTGCAAATTAATAAGCATTTATCTTTATTATGTTTTTTTTTTTTATTAATTTATAATTGTTATTTTATTTACTTTGCCACGTGGGTTGCCGGGCTAGAATGTCATCCTCCCATTGCTACCTGTAGGTGTCGTAAGGAACGACTAAGGACTTTCAGCTACAGGGACCTTAAACGACAGCGGTACATTCCGCGAATGTGACATAACGCGCCGAGAGGTAAAAAGACTACCGGAAGGTGGGCAGCAGCGCCTTCTGAGGATCTGATATCTAAAACTGCGATCCCCAAGATGCCTGCCAAGTGCGGGGATTATGTGGAACCCCCCTTATGGGGGAGGCTTTGTTCAGCAGTGTACAATCCGGCTGATACTATACTTATTAAAAAAATATATGTTTTCCAATAAGAACAAATAACCTTATTGTTACAAAATAATGCTATCTCGTTGTTGATGTCACAATATATTTACCCACCTACATTATACACTTGAATATTTGGTTATTGTCCATCAATTTGTACCATAGTTTGAATCAGTGATGGCTCAGTGGCATTGGCTGTGGACTGCCGCGCAGTAGGACCATGGTTCGAATTCCGCCGCGGCCTTGAGCTTTTCACCGCATGGTGGAAGGGCATTTTGCGAATGCCCGCCTGGCTAGCCACCACCCTCAAGTAGAAAATGTTGGAGGGTTAAAACCTTATTGCTAATCCTGGCCGACTCCAATTTATTGAAATGACTGACATTGTGTTCGGTTGCTAGTTAATAAAAAATGTTTTTCATGTCATGTCTTGTGCTTAATAAATTCTGCTTATATTTTACACCAAATACGTGTTTAAATATGATTTATAGAAGGTTATGGTTCAGCAAAAATAGTGCAACGTTATTGTAAATATGTCGGAAACGAAAAATCAAAGTTTTTCACATGAAAAATTACGCGGACGTGAAAATTACGTCGAGTGGAAATTTGTTATGAAAAATGCATTGATTCACGACAATTTATGGATCTGTATAAGCGGTTACGATAAGGATGACAAAACAACGTCCGAAGTGAAAGATCGACGTGACGAAATTGCAAAATCTAAAATTTGCTTGGGCGTTGAAAAGTCATGTTTTTCACATTTGATGTCAGCTGATACGGCGAAAGACGCCTGGAATGCACTAGAACGTGCATATGATGATAAAGGACTCGGTTCAAGAGTGAGAACTCTTCAGAACTTGTGCGCTGTCAAACTGGAGAACTATTCTAGCATGGAAGCTTACGTCAATGAAGTATTGTCATTAGCGCAGCAATTGGCGAATATGAACAAACCTGTTGATGACGAGTTTCTTGGTGCGTTGATGCTCAAAGGTTTACCGACAGAGTACGAGCCCATGATCATGGCACTAGAGCATTCGGGAGCTGTCATTACTGCTGATCTAGTCAAATCGAAACTGCTACAGGATCAACGTTGGACTACTCGTGGAGATTCGAGTGAGTGCTTGTATTCTAAAAGAAAAGGCGCTAGTACGAGTGACTCCTGGACGAGAAAAGCGCAGCAGCACAAGGATGAGTCAAAAGCGAAGGATAATTCCGCTAGAAAGAGAGAACCGTGGTGCTGGAAGTGCAGACAGAAAGGACATCTGAAGAAAGATTGCCGGAACGCGAAGGATTCTTCAGGAAACTGTGTCTTATCAGCATATAGTACTGGATCTGACTCGGAATCTTCGTGGTACATAGACTCGGGGGCTACAAATAACATGACTGGCAGGCGTGATTTGATGACAGACTTCAAATCGCGAGATGGTCACGTCACCATTGCTAATGGAGATAAACTGCGGTGTACAGGTATAGGTACTGTTAAGTTGTCGGATAACGCGACGTTAACTGATGTGTTGTATATACCTAAGCTGTCTGTAAATCTCATATCTGTTTCGCAATTGATTAAGAATGGTTGTATTGTTAATTTTGATACTACTGGTTGTACAATTTCTAAGCTGGGCGATGTTTTGATTAAGGCAAATGACGTTGGAGGGGCTTACAGACTTCAGACCTGCAGTGTAAGGGCGAATCTTACTACTAGCACTGCAACTTGGCATCAAAGACTTGGCCATTTAAGCGCCAACAATATGAAGCTTTTGAGGCAGGGACTTGCTAATGATATTAGTTTTCAGGACGACCCTTGTAAAGACGTTGCCTGTGAAGTTTGTTTAAAGGGAAAGCAAGCTCGGTTTCCTTTTCCCAGCAATCCTGAGAAGTCTGTGGCTGTAAAGCGGTTAGATTTAATCCATACCGATTTGTGTGGTCCGTTGCCGGTGAATTCGCTTGGAGGCAAGAGGTATATCCTGGCATTCTTGGATGATCATTCGAGGAAGGTGTTCGTGTATTTCCTGAAGCGTAAGAGCGAGGTGAGTGAATACACGAAAAACTTTATTAAGCTAGTCGAAACTCAGACTGGTGACAAAGTTAAAGTTTTGAGGTCGGACAATGGGACCGAGTATGTGAACAGAGACCTTGAAGGTTTTTTGAAAGGTAAGGGGATAGTCCATCAGGTAACTGTGCCTTACAGTCCTCAACAGAACGGTTGTGCGGAAAGGCTAAACAGGACCCTCCTAGAAAAAGTAAGGTGCCTCTTGTACACTTCGAACCTAGACCACAAGTTTTGGGCAGAAGCTGCCTGTACTGCTGCACATTTAATAAATGTGTCACCTTCGAAAAGGCTCTCAGGGCAAACTCCTGAGGAAGCCTGGACAGGTAAGAAGGTTAGCTTGAAACACTTACGTGTGTTTGGCTGCGAAGCTTATGCTCACGTTGATAAAGTGAAGCGGAATAAGCTTGAACCAAAAAGCAAGCGTTGTATATTTCTTGGCTATGACGGTAATGGATATAGGCTCTACGATTCGGCGAAAAATATAGTTTTTCGTAGTCGTGATGTTGTTTTTAACGAAACAATTTTTCCAGGTGTCAAGAGTAAACGGCCCGTGGAGATCTTCTTTCCGACTAGTGATGACGGAGATACCGTTGAAGATGCGGATGTTCGTGATCAGTCTGGGACTGAGCTTGAGGTGGAGATGCCATCACTACAAACTGTAGAGGCTGAGGTTGAGGCGGAGAGACAGGTAGAGCCTGAAGTGTGGTTTGAGGCTGACGAGCAGGTGCCGAGTTCATCTACTGATACAACCAGAATGCCACGGAAGCCACCATCTGACGGACCAGCCTATAATTTACGGCCGAGAGTACCGAGGACGATGTCTGCGCTCGAGACAGAGTTGAGTGAGCCGACGAATGTCAAGGAAGCTTTGCAATCGAGTGATAGTAAGCTTTGGCGGCAAGCTATGCAAGATGAGATTGATTCGTTCAATAAGCATGAGGCTTGGGAGCTAGTTGACAGACCGGCAGACAAGAATATTGTCAAGAATCGATGGTTGTTTAAAATCAAACGTGACGCCAATGGCAAAGTGGCGTGTTATAGAGCGCGATTGGTTGCAAAGGGTTTTACCCAAAAGTTCGGAATTGACTACATGGATACTTTTTCTCCGGTTGTGCGACATAGTTCGTTGAGAATGCTGTTGTCTCTTGCGGTTGAATTAGATCTGAAGATTGATCACCTTGACGTCAAGACTGCTTTTCTGAATGGCAATTTGAGTGAAGAAATTTATATGTCACAGCCTGAAGGTTTCGTCAAGCAAGGCAATGAGCATATGGTCTACAGACTCAAGAAAGCCGTGTACGGGTTAAAGCAGGTGTCACGTGCCTGGTACGATAAGGTAAAGGAAGTTTTACTCGCAGAGAATTTCACGCAGAGCAAGTATGAGAGCTGTATCTTCAGTCGCCGAGTGGGTAAGCGAACCATTATTATTGCTCTCTATGTAGACGATTTTTTCGTTTTTTACGACTGTGACGAGCTTGCTGATAAGATAAAAACGTCACTGAAGTCTCACTTCACAATTAAAGATTTAGGTGAGGTTAAACATATGCTAGGCATCAAAGTACAGCGCACTAGTCGTGAGTTGAAGCTGAGTCAGAAAACCTATATTGAAAAGCTTCTTGAACGTTTCGGTATGAGTGACTGTAAAGTTGCTAAGACGCCCTTAGATGTAGGTCTGAAGTTTTCTGATAGCGCCACCCACGAGAGTAGACTACCGTATCAGGAGCTGATAGGATGTTTATTGTATATAGCTGTGATCTCAAGACCTGACATTTCATTTGCTGCATGTTTCTTAAGTCAGTTTAATACTTGCTACACAGCGGAACACTTTGCAGCGGCCAAACGTGTATTGCGGTATTTAAAAGGCACAATGAATTTAGGTCTTGTGTACAGAAAAAGTGATGAACATGATAAATTTCATGTTTATGGATTTACTGACGCTGATTGGGCTAACGGGGCGGATCGTAAATCTTACACGGGGTATATTTATAAGCTAGGTAGGAATGTTATTTCCTGGGGTTGTTATAAGCAATCGTGTATCGCACTTTCGTCTACCGAGGCGGAGTATATAGCTTTGTCTGAAGCTGCCAAAGAGGCGGTATACGTCCGTGCGGTTCTTGCTGAGTTGATAGGTCAATGTCACACTGTAACCCTGTATAGTGATAATCAGTCTGCGGCGAAGCTAGCTAGTAACCCAGTATTCCATAAGCGAACAAAACATGTGGACATTAGATATCACTATATTCGTGAAGCTGTTGAGAATAGGGTGCTAGAACTGATGTACATGCCAACAGAGCAGATGACTGCTGATGTGCTCACGAAGGCACTGCCTAGCTGTAAGCACTTGTCGTTTGTACGAGATATGCTTGAAGTCCTCCAGGATTAAGAGGGCGTGTTGGAGGGTTAAAACCTTATTGCTAATCCTGGCCGACTCCAATTTATTGAAATGACTGACATTGTGTTCGGTTGCTAGTTAATAAAAAATGTTTTTCATGTCATGTCTTGTGCTTAATAAATTCTGCTTATATTTTACACCAAATACGTGTTTAAATATGATTTATAGAAGAAAATCTGTCACAAAGCACCTAACGGTGTGTTCCGGCCGCTGTTCTTGAGAGCCAGTCTTCCTAGGTTAAGCCTGTTAACACCTTCGAACACATCATCACTTACCATCAGGTGAGATTGTTGTCAAAGACTTGCCTATCATTAATTAAAGAAATATATATATAGAACAAAGTAATTGGCCTAAATTAGGAAAACAAAACTAAAAGAAAGTCATGGGAAACTTTTCAGGCGTTTTCGTTCAAATGTGACAATCAGATTTCTAGGCCAATTCGATTTAGGTAACTCCTGGCTAACGAGAGCAACGAATCTAGCACTGCTGGATGCAAATTCTATTTCCAAGTGCGATGGAACATTTCAATTTACCATTCGGACAGATTGAAAGTAACATTAGATTAGGCAAAGTGGTTTAACTTCTATGCTTAATATTTTTTCGCTGCATATTTAGTTGCCATGCTCTAACAGTACCTACACTACGAGAGCACTGAAGATACGTACGCATGGTATGCACTAAGTGCAGCTTTAGCGGATACAGTTTAAGCATTAGCAAATTACAGACATGTTCAGGACCTACGACACAGTTATAAATCAAATTATTCACATACCTATCATTCGCGAAGAAATGCATTTACTCATATCACAGCCCGTTTATTTGTAGCACATATCACCACTAAGGGAGATCCTTTGTTACGTTCCGTTCCACGTTTAATTGCGCAATCGCTAATTTATCTTCATTGCAACTTCCTTTGTGACGATAAATTAGTTTGATAGAGGTTAGGTAATCTGGATCGTTGAGTTAGCTGTGTATTAATATTTTAATTATAAGTGTATTCACTAAAACAGCCTGGCATCTTATATCGTTCACCTACCTTTATCTCGTTTGAAAATTATATAACTATTAATTTATGATTAGTTATAATTACGTTAAACTATAATGCTTAGACCATCGCCTACAGCATGTTCTCGTATTTAATATGATATAGTTAGCTGTTCGAAAACATCGATCGGCAGAAAATACTTAGCAAATATTATGGTGTAAACGTTGGCAAAGAAAATTGGAATGTATTGTTTTATCCTCCCTCGCAATTACGTAGAGAAACCGAATTCAGAACGTGAGTATTTTATTAATTACTCTAAAGTAATAGTTCAAAGTCAAAGACCCCAGCCTTAGGTAGATTGACTAGCAGAATCTAGAATAGAATAGAATAGAATATCGTTTATTCGCATAAAATGTAGGTACAAAGGATGGAACAGTGATTTGCAAAGTGCGCCTAGTACATTTTGCCAAACTGTGGCATGCAAACATTAATTTAATTTAAAATAATTTAAAACAACATAAACAATAATGATATTAGGATTACACATTTACACACAATTACACATTACATTTAAATTATTTCATTTCATTTTCATCATCAATATCATTTACCTAAATTTATATTATGTCATTTAATTAAATCTTTTATTGAATAAAATATATTTGTGTGAAGCCACTTTAACAGTTCTCGTTTATATGACCTTAGATCTAATTTTCTGAAGTGTTCAGGTAGGGCATTGTACACTTTTATGCACATGCTATGACATTGTCTACGATACAACGCTGATTTAGTTACTCTATCAATGACCAGTCTGTCTCGATTTCTAGTATTTGTGGGGTAGAATTCGAATGCCCTCGTAAAGTAATGATGATTGACTTTGGCAAATATTGCTAGTTCGTATATATACATGCAAGGTAAAGGTAAAATGTGAAGTTTCTTAAAAAGAGGTTTACATGACTCAAACGGTGGCTTACCACATAATGCACGTACACATTTTTTTTGAACCACAAACACCTTATCTACGTCTGTCGAGTTACCCCATAACAATAAACCATATTTAAGAGCAGACGAAACATAGCCATGATAGGCTGCGAGCATTGTAGATAGAGAAGATGTTTGTCTTAATCTCGTCAATACAAAAACATAACGATTAATTTTATTACATAGGTAACGAACATGAGCTTTCCAGTTCAGATGGCTGTCTATATATATTCCTAAAAATTTGGTTTCTCGTACTTCTTTAATTTTCACATTATTATATGAGATATTTAGGTCAAGAGGCTCATTGCCATAATTTTGAAATTGTACGTAATTAGTTTTTTCAGCATTAATATTTAAATTATTTGCATTTAACCAGCTATTCACCTCATTTATAGTATTATTTAAATCATTTTCATATTTATTAATGTCATCACAATAGGAAATTATAATAGAAATGTCATCGGCAAATAAGGTACATTTTTTTTCCGTTATGTCAGGTAAATCGTTTATATATAGTAGAAAAAGCAATGGGCCTAGGATGCTACCTTGAGGTACTCCACATGCATTTATTCTACAGTCAGATTTATATTTTGTGACCTCAAATTTTTCGTTAAGGCCCGCTATTTCAACGAATTGTTTTCGATCACATAGGTATGAAGCATTTATTTAATAACATACGATGGGAAACAAAGTCAAAAGCGCGTGTCATATCAAAAAATATAACACTGTTTGGAATACGTTTGTCTATATAATTAGAGATATCGTATATTAAACTGTAAGCTGCAAGTACAGTTGACTTATTTTTCTGAAATCCAAATTGCTCTTTTTTGATTATACCTAGTTTTGTAGTAAATGCTGTTATTCTTTTTTTTATAGCTATTTCGAAAATTTCAGAAAATATTGATATTAATACAATCGGTCGATAGTTACACATATCTTTTCTGTCTCCCTTTTTGAATATTGGCTTAACCACAGATAGTTTCAATTTGTTAGGAAAGACTCCTGTTTCGAATGAAAGATTAATTAAAAATGTCAATATAGGTGCTAGGATGGTTTTACAAAACTTAATGACCTTTGTAGCGTCTACTAAGTAACGGTAAAATTTCATTGTGATTGTTACTTAAGTATAGCTATTTGTTAATGGGAAATATTTTTAGGGCTTTTATTAAAGTAATCGGTTCAGATCAGTAAGGCGTATGTAACGGGCAATAAAACTAAACATTAATTAAACTAAGTTCGATACCAATGCGTCCTACACGTGGCGCCTACGACCCTATGTTCTAGCCAGAACGAGGACACTACACTATAGTTGCGACAACGTGTGAAGTGAGACGCGCGAGCCAAGCGAGCGAAACGAACATGCCGCAGCATCGGCCGGCATTGCGCTAGTAGCACAGAATAAAAAGCTAGTAGTACCTATCTATATTATTAAATGTTTAGAGTGCGATTTCTTACCGACTAATTTCGATTTATAAACTACTTACACGTAACTGCCCGTTTAGCTATTTCACTGGTCAATATGCATACTCATTGAAAGTGCATACTCACTACGTATTTAACGTTTTCTCTGAACGGAATCGTACCAAAATCTTAGAAGATTTTCATTCTGAATTATACAAAACATTAAACAAAATTTCGGTAATAGATATGCGTTTATTTAAAGTTTTACATCATATTTACCAAATTTCATAGTTCAATCTTTCAAAACTACAAAACAAAACGGTAAACAAATCGACGAATGAAGATTTTATCGTGCACATATAAATGCAGTACCTACTGAATATGTACATAAAAGAGATTTGTGTCTTTACTAAACAACACCCTGATTTTTTTAAGAAACGTGGTGAAGTTTTTACACGACAAAAAAGGGCAAAGTTCACCAATCTATTGTATGAACCTCGTGCTAAGAAGGACTTATATAAAAAAAAGATTTACAATATGTGTCTAACCATTTAAAGGGTGGTTAAATTTCAAGGGCCGATGTTGATTTTGAGTAAAACACAAACTATTTAGGAAATTATTGTAATTTTATTTTATTATGATATATTGGTATTACTCAATTATGTATGGAATAAAATATCGGTCAAATGGGCGCCGCGACCACGGCGGCACACCTCCATCCGATGGTCCAAATTTTCGATGACCCTGAGGCATAATGGAGGTTCTATGCCGTTAATGTGCCGAATTATCTCATCCTTTAGCTCTTGAATTGTTGCTGGCTTATCGACGTACACTTTTTCTTTCAAATAACCCCAAAGAAAAAAGTCCAACGGTGTCAAATCACATGATCTCTTGGATTCTCATTCGCCCAAATGCGGCAATTCTGTTTATTGATGAATCCACTGAGGTGAAAATGTGCCTCATCACTGAAGATGATTTTCTTCGAAAATTGATCATGCACTGTTGCCATTTCTTGCCACCATTCTGCCCATTCACGACGTTTGGAATGGTCAAGAGGCTTTAGTTCTTGAGCCAATTGCACCTTGTAAGCGTGTAAATGCAAGTCTTTATGCATAATGTTCATCAACGACGAGCGTGAGAGGTGCAATTGTTGGGCACGACGACGAGTTGAGGTGGACGGCTCTTCAGCCACACTATCGCGAACAGCGGCAATATTTTCTGCAGTACGAGCTGTACGAGCATGCACTGGTGTTCTCACATCTTCTACGGACCCGGTTTGCTCGAATTTTTCCACGATTTTTGCGATTGTACGCACATTTGGATGATCAAATTGACCAAAAAAAATCACGAAGTTCACGATATGCATTTTGATTTGAACGCCTATTTTCATAACAAGTCTGGATAACTTTAACACGTTGTTGGATTGTGTATCTCTCCATGGTTCAAATTGAGTAAGTCTGAAATAGAGAAATGTCAAATAATATTCGAAAAAAAATCTTGGCGTTTAGGTGTGGTTCATATTCAACATCGGCCCTTACATTTAACCCGTTATAACTGTATACCAAACGACATCAAAATATTGGATGGTAACAAATTTAAAAGCTCTTTAACTCACTGGCTTCTTGACAACTGTTTTTACAGTGTGAAAGAATTTAAAGAATTTTGTAAAACATCAATTTTAAGTACTTAATAAATATTACACAAAATTTGCACGTCTGCTTGCAGACTAAATACATTGTATCCTTAACCATTATTATACGATCTTATGTGACATGTATTTAGCAAATAAATGATTTGATTTGATTTGATTTAATAATGAGATCACTATAGACCGTGCATTAGATAATTTGCGTTATTAATTTTAGTCCTTTTTTCTTTACGATGTGAATTTTAGTTCGCGTTTATTGTTCAAGTCAAACTACAATATTACCTATTTATCATTTACAAAGAATAGGTTCGTACTAGGCAAATACTAATTGATGGAATAAGTGACAACAGTATTTGCAGGTAGTGTAACGGGTATTAAAAAAATCCCTTTACACTACTAGTGGTGCAAGCCGGTGGTGTCAAGGGTACGAAAGGAATTTCAAAATGAAGTTCATTTTCAATATCATTCCAGTAGGAGAATAAGACCCCATAATTTGATGAGCAATGAACATGACCATGAATGTCAAAATCATTCCATTTTGGTCTGCTGAGCAGCAGTCTATAACCATTGGGCAATCGCTACTTCACATAGAACGCTTTCTTGTTGACTGTCCTTGTTGAGGATATAAAATTTAAAATTATCATGTATACTGTGCAGGACCTAAGCTATATGCCAAGTTTCATCTAAATCGGTTAAGCTGTTTCAGTGTGAAAGAGCAACAAACGTACAAACTCAGTCACAAACTTTCGCATTTACTATAATAAACTAGATGCGGCCCGCGGTTTACCCCGCATAGATAATGATGAAAAGTTATTACGAAGATGATGAAAAGTGTCTAATGTTTTAATATAGGACCTAAGCTACCTATATTCCAAATTTCATTCTAATCGATTCAGCCATTCCAGTGTGAAATAGTAGCAAACATAAACACTCAATCAACATTCACAAACTTTCGAATTTATCTGTACATATATATCTCTATATATAGGGTAGGTTTGGAAAACTATCGCGAGTTTTACCCATATTTATTATCAGAAATTACCGGTAAACATTACGCGATTCCTAGCCGGTTGCTGAATACTACGTTTTAATTTAGATTTCTAATTAAAAACAGCTTCTTTAGACTGCGCCATCATAATACAAGGTCCAAGAGTCCTTAGAAAAGTTTCGCGTGATTACAAAAATTATCACTTACAATTTTTAATTGAACAAATAATTGAGCGAAACTTGAAAAAGCTAATTAATGAGGCGCGGAAGGCTTCGTAGCTTGGAATAAATATACCTTATTGCGTCGTAAATTACTCGTCACAGAAGCCAACTAAATAGTGGTATCAATCTTACCAACAATGGGTTCTTGACGGAATAGAGTTGAATAATAGTATTTTCCTCCACTTTGGGTGGTTTTTGTTGAACTTCTCAAAAAGTACTTGGGTAGGTTAGGTCCTACATTGTGGTGTAGCTTCCATCGATTTAAATAAAAAAGGGGAAGATAGAGTACGCTCTAATATCACGACAATATGATGTGGAAAAAATTAACACGAGCATATAATGCACACAGCTTCACATACTGATTGAGAATCAAATTAATCATCATAGAATTGAAATCCTGAAGATTGAGGATTCCACATTTAGTTTAGTTGCAAACGAAATCCATTAATTATTTTTCGGTTTATAATTTGAAATTAGATCGTGCTACGTTTCACAGGTATCTCCAGAAACACCCATGTACGGTAAGAACCTGTGACAGTCTGAAAAAGAGCCTCCAGTATCTTCTTTAGACCCACTCTTCGAGTACGGGCCCGATCGCTTCGAGGAGTCGTCACGTAGGGTTCCTTAACCACTGGGCTATCAAGAATGGCTTGACGGAGCCGAAATATTATTTTTTTAATATAAAAATTGTATATATGTGATTTTCAATTAGCACGCGATAGTCATAGATCAAATAGAATATATATAGTGTTTGTCATATAGACTTAATAATAATTAAAAACTTTGCCGTGATCACGGGGTGACGATCACTGCAAAGTGTTTGAAACGTCGGGACAAAAGTAATGATAAATATACGCGATTTAAACCGTTTCAAGTTGTTTAATTACTATGTGTAATAATCGCGAAAACCTAAGACAGCAAAAATACTTTATCTCTAAAATATAGTCTTTGTTTTTATTCAGGATCTCATTCTATTAGTAATTCCAAGAAGTTCGACATGGGCTGACAAAGGAGGTTCCTTACAAAAAAAAAACTATTTTCTTTTGTCTCCAGTCAAGGTACAGACCGCAGAAACTATTATCAAAACTTTATTCTGGTTTATATTAACTCTATGTTGTAGTTTAATATTACTTATGGTCTTTTGTTGCCAGTGTGAACATTAGAAAGCGCGCAACAACGAACGCGGGAAAGCATAATATCCTCGAACAAAGGCTGGTGTTGCCGCAAAAGAAAAATAATATGTGTGATGTATGTGCATGTATTGTTACAGATAACAACATAGTAACTTTTTGTAAAGGTTGGTGGTTAGGAGTAGGTAAACTGCGGTTATACAAGTCACTGCTCGAGATGCGATACGTTGCGCTCTGTGGGATTGTATGAATGTGAAGCACAGATGTAACAGACTTAATTACAAGTTGAAAACTATGAAATCTCTGAAAGCTCTTTATTTAGCACTAAGGTTAGGTTAAACTGAACTAGCATAAAGCTGAGCTTTGTGAGGGCTCGCGTTTATTTTACAACCTGATTCTAGTGGTGTCATCTAGAATTGACTAGATTAACTATGATGTATAGTATTGAGTTTAGTTCTGTTGCAGCGAATTTAACTCTTTGTGTTTTCTAACAGAAGGCTTTAGTAGTACAATAACATCATATCCAATGAATACAAGTTCATTTTTTACATGGTTATAAAATTATATTTTTTTGACAGATAACACATCTAGATATGAAGTTAAATTACTATGTTTAATCACAAATCTATAGGCGTGATAGTATTTCAGTAAAAGGGGCCACAAAATGTACAAGTTGTGGGATAGTGATAGGGCTCGCTTCGATCGCCCTAATTACATACCATAACCTTTTTCTAAATGTAAAGAGTGATTTCTTTTTGATTAACAGATTTTTTGGTTCGAGATTTTCGAACGAATATAGATATTTTAGGCTCTCTAACATTGGAAAGCAGTTAATTTATTTTTTAAACGTATACCTATGTCTGAATCACTTTCAATCAGTAGTCAAAAGAAACAACAATGGACGCATAAACAATCTAAGTTCTAAGTGATCTACCCACCCATCATAGTCTCGAGATATCAACTGAATGTTCACTTGACTCCTTTGAATAAGTTAAACACAACTCATGAGCAAACATCTTAGATTAAGTGAGACGTCGAACTCGAAGGTGGTTGACTTCGTCCAATTTCGTCACTGAATAAATAAAAATCGCTTATACGCTTAGATTGGGTATTCAGCCCTTATATTGAATTCTTTTCATACGCAAATTAGGATTGAATGAAATTATAATGATATCGACATACGGAGTATTTCAGTAGGTACATTATATCCACTGATTTATGTCTACAGACGAAATTATATTAAATAGATCTATCTGTCAGTAGACTTCTTTCAGGGCCGTCATTTCATCCTATGGGATTATGTTTGCCTGGTACTCTGTAGTTCAAAATCAAGTATCAGAATCAGAAATCTTTAATGGCCATTATAACAGTAAACGTTACACTAGGAAAGTCATTTTACAATTAGGTTGGTATTAATTTTAAAACATTATTGTATACTAGAAAATTTTGACAACAAACTACATAATCTAACATGTTAAAGGAAATTCATAATTGCAGTCTGATATGTATTACACATTGACAATGATCATTTATAATAACAATTTAAAATTAATATACATAATATATAAATTCATGTGAATAACTAATAACTATATGAATACAAATTAAAGATTAAGTCAATAATATTTCATAAAATATCTTTAGATATATGTCTAATGAGGCTTTTCCGTTTTACCAGTTTTATACAGATGCTAACGTTTTAGCTTCAATCTACCTCGCGGCTAATGCACAAATTAATAGGCCGACGAGAAAATGCTAATAATATAAACATTTCTAGGCAGGATGAAATTTAGAAAACAACTACTTACTCCACTTGGTGGACTGACGACATCGTAAAAGTCGTGGATATATCGTAAAAGCTATGGGGGAAGCATTTGTACGACAGCGGACGATAATAACTCTACTTACTTCTTTTTTATATATCATTTCATAGTTATGAAATCAGTGTTATCATATTCAATGTGAGGCAGGGAAATACAGTATATATAAGGAAAACAATTTTAATAATGTTTCTGTCTTTACATACGCGCGGCTAAACAATCCTTATCTACAATATAGCATTTGGAATTGTCAAGGTGTACGACATCGCATCACTAATTTAACTATATAAGACAAGGCATCAAATCCCCATCGCTTGAGATATAGTTTATGATTTGGGGACAAGACATTGAACTCAAGTTAGTATTGTACTAGGTTTGATTAAGTATCTGTGATTTGCTTAACTGCGATTGAGATAGAGTTTGATTATGCTCTAGAAGTCAATAATGCAATTAAATTATTGTATGTGCTCACCGTGTCTTTAATAAAATCAACGTTGTATAAACCTAACCTATATGTTTAACGCTACAGTGAAAAATAGATAGTTAAAAAGATCACTTGTAGCTTTTCTTGATTCAAATTAAAGACATGCATGGAAGTCGTGAGAAAGGAAATAATATTTAATTCATTAAAAAAAGCCTAGTGAACAATTATACCCATGAACTTTTATTTTTCGAAAACAATAGGCTATGGAACTCTAGTAACAAACTATTCAAAGTAATACTTTTCGAGTGAACTCAACTGACTGAAGAATTAATCAAAAGAAACTTCATTTCCCAAAATAAATCTGGAATATTTGGTGATATACAGACAGACACAGAAGGCGTATGTGGTTAAAAAATATTATAAAAATATGGAACCGACTTTCAGCACTGAAAAGTATTATAGAAAACTTGTTGAAGTTGGTACTATGCTGATTCAAAACACTGACCTGACATTATCATGGTCCGACCTCCACTGTTGTTAAGAACATTTTATGTTACCCTATTTTAGTACTTACCTAGCTAACTTTAAAATAGTGCAAAACTTTATACCGAAATACCTACCTAATAGCAACAGATAACAAAGAAATAATAGATGATAATTTAATAGTATTTATCAATAATATCGAACTTTTGCATGGTGGTAGGGCATTTTGCGAATGCCCGCCTGGCTGGCTACCACCCTCAAGTAGAAAATCTGTCGCCAAGCACCTAACGGTGTGTTCCGGCAGCTGTCCTTGAGAGCCAGTAATTCTAGGTTAGCCTGAACAACATCTTCGACCACATCATCACTTACCATCAGGTGAGATAGTGGTCAAAAGCTAACATATCAGGCATTAAAAAAAACTTTTAAGTGTACCCTTTTTCCGTTTGTATTAGAGTCCAAGAATTACATTGTTCTAGTTCTTCAAATCTACGTCAGAGCTCTAACTTTCACAAAAGTTTACCGTCATATCATATTATATAAAAAAGTTATGTAGGTATTAAACTCATAATACCTACATAACTTTATCATCAATTTGTTATAAATACACTACAAATTGTTCCTATATACTTTTGCTGAAGGTCTCTGAATAGTAACTCTACGAAAGCCCCGTAGCGCTACGTAAATCCAAGCAATTCTACGTTGGAATCTCGTGCAACGCTACGAAAGTTCTGAAAGTGGTTTTTTAAAACCAAGCATTTCAACATTTACAACCCTACATTTCGCTTTAGTTTCAGAATCTTAGAGTAATGCACTTGAGAGATTCACTCTACTACCCAGTACACTGCAATTTATTTCGAGTTAGCAAACGCTGCAGCTCCTACATCATTCAAAACATAATAAAAGCTATAAATATACTATGAAAACGCTCCCTCTGGTACGAAATAATTTGCAATGCTACGTAAGCTCTGACTTCGAACACATATTTGAGAGAATTATCCTGAGTCATGATCATTATTCTTCGTCATGATTCATGAATAATGAGTAATGACAGAACAGAGTGAAGATTGACGCTTGATATTGATTCCGCTGAGCTTTATATAATGCATTTTACATGTTACCAAACCAAATACTTTTACAGTCTTGTTCATTCATGAAGGCGTACCGCTCTACAGAAAATTATTGATGTGCATATGTACAGATAGGCTTCAATTGTATACTACGTCTTAGTGTAGGTGTACATGCTAATGGTCCCTAGAAAAAACAATAAAATGTAAAATATGGTCGCTTTGGATGACCTAGGATAGTTGCAACTTACACTTAGGGCCTTCGTGAATGTGAAGAAATTTTGGACAATGTCTCGTCCACCCACTGAACTGTCCCACTAGTGCATGGGTGGACGGGGAATTCATGTTTCCCCCTTGACCTACTGCACTGGAGTGGGAACAAAATCATTTGCTTCATCGATACAACAAAGAACAATTAATACTTACTATGAGAAAATAAACATATCACGCCTGTCAATCTCGAAAGAGGAAAGCAAAGGTCTCTAAATGTAATAATAACAAATATTTTAAAAGTATTTTAAGAAACATTTAATTAATTATTTAATAAAACACTTAAAATATCTTTATAAAAATGATATATATCTAGTGACAATTCCGCCTAATTATATAAAGATATATAAAGATTTTTTAAGTGTTTTATTAAATACACTCGAGAGCAATGAATCCGGGTCACTTAAAGAATCCTAAAAATCTCGGAAACTAAAAATGCTAGGTTAATGCAATAAATTGTATTTAATAGACAATGTAATACTCCTTAAATGAAGGTATTAAAACTTCTTAGTTATTGTAAAGTTAAATCATAAAAAAATCAAATTTGAAAAAGGGCCACTTTCGAAGATGGAACTACGAAATTACAGCATTTGGTTTTGCTTTTGTTTGTAATCTGTCATTTATGTGGGTACATAAACCATGTTGATAGTGCTCTATATTCATTATTCAAGCTGAAATTATGTCGCTTACGCCTGAAGAATGCACCAGAATACTTACAATGCTGGAAACCGGCCGGAGTCAGCGCGATACAGCCAGGACTGTCGGTGTGTCGCTGTCAACAGTACAAAGAGTTCTCCGACGTTACGAAGAAACTGGTTCTAACCTACGCAGACCAGGAACGGGCAGAACCAGGTGTACCACAGCACGAGAAGACCGATACTTGGTGAACACCATGCTTCGAAATCGCTTTCTCACAGGAACTGAACTCACCAATCAGTTTCGACGCCGCGGAGGAAGTAACCCAAGTGCATGGACAGTAAGACGTCGGCTTGCTGAATCTAACTTAAAACCCCTTAGACCTGCAAACGGCCCTAAACTGGAGCGTGGGCATCGTATTTCGAGACTAAGATATGCCCAGAGCCACGTAAATTGGAGTATTGAAGATTGGTCAAAAGTTATGTTCTCCGACGAATCAAAATTTATGCTCTACAAGCACGATGGAAGACACAGAGTGTATCGAAGACCAGGGGAAAGATTCAAGCAAGCATGCATCGAAGAAAAAGTAGCCTACGGTGGTGGGTCTGTACTTGTGTGGGCCGGAATTTCTTCTGAAAGTCGCACAGAGCTGGTGATCATAGAAAACGGCTCTTTAACTAGCGTAAGATATGTGGAAGAAATCCTCAATGATCACGTTGGTCCATTTATGGTCAATTTAGGTGAGGATGCTATATTTATGCATGACAATGCCCGACCTCATACAGGTAGGATTGTGAATGACTACCTTCAAGAGATGAACATTACTCGTATGGAGTGGCCAGCGCGCAGCCCGGATATCAACCCGATCGAGCATGCTTGGGACGAGCTAGGCAGATGCGTAAAACAACGAAACCCTCCCCCAATCACGCTTCGTGAGCTCAAAATTGCTCTCACAGAGGAATGGGAGAATATTCCCCAAAATCGTATAAGGAACTTGGTGTACAGCATGCCAAACCGCGTAAACGCAGTAATGGAAGCACGAGGAGGCAATACGAAGTATTAAAATTCAAGAAAATCGTAATAAAGTTCAAAAATTTCATGTTTCCTATTTTTGTTTTAAGGAGAGATCAGCAGTTTTTTTCTTTATGTAATTTTGTGTTAATAAAATGTATGGTGACTCATATTTTTTTTACTTTCATTTAAGGAGTATTACATTGTCTATTAAATACAATTTATTGCATTAACCTATCATTTTTAGTTTCCGAGATTTTTTACATTCTTTAAGTGACCCGGATTCATTGCTCTCGAGTGTAATTAATTAAATGTTTTCTTAAAATACTTTTAAAATATTTGTTATTATTAAAAATGGATTTCCGCAAAGTAACGCCTGAATCTATTCATTATCTCTAAATGTACATGTTCCACCAGATGTTTTAGGTCCATGTAATAGAAGACGACCCCTTTACCACCCAAATTTTCTACAACGTGTTTATAGAAAACATATTGTATCGACTCTATAATTGGGATTAGGTAAAAACATAACGATGATAAATAATTATATCATCAAATCATCACTATACGAGTATATGGTCATTACATTGTGTTGTGCGAAACATAATTTCCTATCAAACTATATTTCTATCCATCTAGAAACTAGTGGCCCTCCGAGCTGTAGACCTCGCGAGTCTGCCCTTGCATAGCTTACAATTGAATAAAGGTTCACTGCGCATGCTAATGGGAGAATGGGTCAAGAAATCAAAAAATCTAGATATGTAATGTAAATAATAAATGATTTTCTTGGACATCCAAAAATCTAGATACATAATGTAAATAATAAATGATTTTCTTGGACTTATCTAAGAAAATCAATGGCACCTAGGAACCAGCGAAGGCTAGTTGTATCAGAAATAGGAAGGAAAGTAGTAAATATACAACAATTTTACATACTTGGTAATGTATTTATCTCGTATTAATATACTGGGTACAAAAACATGGAAAGTATAAAAAAAATATGGACTTATCAAATCTGCTCACAAAATTTCATGAGAATCGGTTGAGAAATGCGACCTGTAGAGGAGAACAACCAGACGTACGAAAGCAATTTTGTCTAAGTTGAAGCAGAGACGCTTCGCTTGAACTAAGTTCTCGCTCGGTCAATTATTTCTAAGATGATCTTTAAATTTTTATTTTACTAAGTATCCTATATATAATCCAGGACGTAAGCTATCTATATTCCAAGTTTCATCAAAATCGGTTCAGCCGTTTAAGCGTGAAGGAGTAACAAACATACACACTTAGGTACAACATCACTCACTCGCAAACTTTCGCATTCTCGAGAGCCAGTAATTCTATAGCTTGAACAACATCTTTGAACACATCATCGGTTACCATCAGGTGAGATAACATTCAAATGGCTAATGGACGTCTCCTAGCTATTTAATAAAAGTACAATGTTAGTGAGTTTTTTATTCTATTTTCCACTTGAATCGTAGGAACTTTTCAATTACACTAAACGGGTCTCCGGCAAAGGGATTCATATTGCGTAAATTTCCTCTGCTGCATTCCCTGTCCCTCGCCCTAAGTGTGACGTCACCATGCCCTACATTCTGGGTCGGATGGGTTGCATAAAAGAAGAATTATATAAATTATATTATAGTGACTTGGCATGGCAACTCTTATAAAACAAACCGCAACCTCATTGCTTTCTTGTGCCTGGCATTTGGGTAAAACCTTTTGGGGTCATGTAAGCCTGGTACTTTTTGCTTGAAAATCAATTTGATTTCACTAGTAGGACGTACAGAAGTGTTCTACCTCGTAATCCTACTAGTAGGACAAATAAAAAGGACCACGAGAAAACGGCCAACACAGTCGTCAACTTGAACTTCAACTTTTTAATATAATGACCCTTGCAGTGTTGCCACAATTTTGCCAATGTCACGTAGAAATAAATATGGAGATTGGAGCAAGTCATTTGGGTAGGTTATTTTGTTACTTATATTTACATACTTATGTATTGTCAAGAGACTCGCACCACTCTCTCAAAAGATTTATTCTCTGTCCATCCAAAGGTCTACTGGAAGAGTTCGCATTTAGCGATGAGACCGCCCTTTGAATCTAACTATTGTTATTGTCATATTATATATTTTTGGTTGAATAAAGAGTTTTCGTATCTTATTGTTCCTATGTTATAGTATAATAAATAACATCTAGCGAGCGATTTCAAACAAGTAAAGAGTAAAAACCCGACTGCAAATTACTTATTTTCGTTAAACGTTTTATCGTTCCATTAAAATTAAAACTTCATGTTATATATATTTATGAAATCGATTTTTAAGCTCTTCATTTTGATAACCCACTCGATGGATATGGAAGTTTATTTTTTCCTTCTAATATGTCGTCTAAAATCCGCTAAAAGTTTGTTTTTCTCTATTTTTAATGTGATGACAGACGATTCTAACGATATCTCATACATCAAAGTCGGTTAACCCATTTAGAAGTGATGGTGGAATTAAGAAACTCAAATAGGTACTTACATACATACATGAACCCTGAAAACATAACTGTCCTTTTTTTGGGCAGTCATGTAATAAATGAGGAAACTGTAGATATGCCTGCTAAAATAATATCAACTATGCAAAAAGAAGTTGCAGTAAGTGCAGCTAAATCTGCTTTCCACTTTCCTTAAATCCACCAACACCCAGCAAATCTCAATAATTCATCGCTAATGGTAAAAGCATTTTTCAAACTTTGTTCTTATTTAAGACTTCCACTTTGTAGTTCTCGCCGTGCCAAGTTGAAATGTTTGGATTCGGACCAAATCATCCATGTAATGCAAATGCAGTTATTTTTAAATATGGACATGCTCTGCTTTGTTGTTTCAGATTTCGATGTACCTAAGTAAGATAAATTGGAAATAAAGTAAATGTACGAAAACACGGCTCCCGTTTATGCTCGACATTTCTTGTCATCGAATATATCACCCTCACAACGTTCCGCATGTATTGAGAACAGCAATGCAATGGAACAAATAAGCATCCTTGAATCCTGATAACCATGGTTGTAGGGCATGGTGGTAGTCCCGCCTGGCTAGCAAAAGTAGAGCAAAGCTAAAGTAGAAAATCTGTCGCCAACCACCTAACGGTGTGTTCCGGCAGCTGTCCTTGAGAGCCAGTACTTCTAGGTTAGCCTGAACAACATCTTCGACCACATCATCACTTACCATCAAGTGAGATAGTGGTCAAAGTCTAACCTATCAAGGATAAAAACCTGTGAATAATCAAATCTAGAGTGAGCTAGTACCTCTTAGGCTAGCATACGTCATTTTCTGTACTACAGACTCCATCTAATTGGAGATACTACAGGCTAGACTATTGGAAACAATAAAAAGTGTGCTTCTGACTCCCAACAACTTCAGTACAAAACAAGAACAGGACCAGACACGTTGATATGCTGCGTACAACATCACACTGGCCCCCATACATGAAATCTATTCATAATAATTGTATAGAGAAATTGATTTATTTTATACTTTTTTAAAAGTACAGCTGAAATTTTAGATTTACTATACTGTGGACAGTTAAAAGTTCATTAAAGTTTTCATTGAATGAAATTGAAGCTTTGTAGACGTAAGACAGGAATACAAAAACAAGGTAGAATACTTTATTATGAAAATCGTGACAACTATTCAAAGGAAAGAAGACAATTATAGAAATAGGTAACACAGTAGCAACTATGATCATTATTCTTAGAGAAGTGAAGAAATAAATACCCATCAAAATGCATAATCTCAGTATAGGGCTTCGAACGTTTCAATGTAATTTCGCGTTTTGCTCCAGGCGTAGACACAAACAACTAGACCGCCTATTTACTGCACTTCTACATCTGTCCTGTAACTGGGTTACAGCCCGCTATAATCCTACCTATTTTACTGACGAGGAAGTGATATAATGGCTTCTCTTGTATAGGGTAACCAACCACCAAGAATACATCCAAATGTCTGCGGTTATTATGACATTTGTGACCCATACTTTTGGCAACTGAATGACCTATTTTCCTTAAGATTTTCCCACCAAATCAAAATTGATAAGTACACATTTTCTGAACAGTTCGTAGACTGTTAGGGTAGGTCAATATTTTTACATTTGTGTGTAAAAATATTGACAAAAGCAAAAGTGTAAGTTTATTGGTTATCAGAAATAACTCTTACATGTTGACAATTTGGTTCTAAGTACGATGAGTGCGAACCTAATTTTATTTATAAATAAAAATAATGAATATATTAATTATTATTTTCATAAAAGTTTTTGTTATATAAAAGTACAAGGTATGCTAAAAAGGGAAGAGGAATTATTATTATTGCTACAAAATTCGTAGAACGAAACCTGAAAAAATATATTTTTATTAAAGGGGAGAAGGTCTTGAAACAGCGCAAGTGGGCGGGTAAAAAATTATAATAAATGATAGCCAGGATCATAAATTAGAAGAGTTAATCTATCTAAGGCCCAATTTCACCAATTAATAACTTTATACCAATAAAATGTATTAGGCCTTTGCTATCATAGAATCTCTTAAAGCACATTTAAAATTTGTGGTGAGGACTTTTATGACATGGGACAGCAACGTGGACATAGAAATAGTAATATGTAATAACAGCTGAAGCAAAGTGGCTATATTTGTTTTTAATTCCGCCAAATTTGACGGCATAATTATTTGATCTTAGATAAAATTTTGTCCTTTGCTACAGCCGCCCTTGGGGTGCCGGGCTAGAATGTCACCCCCATCTCTATCCGTGAGTGTCGTAATAGGCGACAAGGGTAACACACCAGAAGGTGGGCAGCATCGTTTTCTGAGGAACTTATAATATCTTACACTGCGATCTCCAAGACACTTGCCAAGCGTAGGGATTATTTGATACAGTTTAAGCATTAGCAAATTTCAGAAATGTTCAGGACAGGCCCTACGGCACAGTTATAAATAAACTTATTCCCATACCTATTATTCGCGAAGAAATGTATTGACGCCTGCCATGCGTGGGGAATATGGAAACCCCCCCCTACGAGGGGAGGCTGTGTTCAGCAGTGGACAATCCGGCTGATACAGTACAGTACAGCCGTCTGTCTGTTGCCAAATTTTACAAAAGTCAATACCATGGCAAATTTCAAACAGGTAAGTATTGCAACATCATTGCACGTCTTTGGTGACAAATGTCTATAAAATTTTGAGCTATCCTCGTATAGTTATACCCTAGTTTGGTGATATTGACCCAAAGTTGCTATAGAAAGCTACGTCTCTAGTTTGGTATCAATCAATGGTAATTTTTTTACTGTTTAGTATCAATACATGCAGTAGTTCAAGGTGGGTCGTGTCGTGCTTATATATATACGAGTATGCTCCACTATTCGTTCAACCGTTTGACCAAGAGTATTGCAAGACAGTTTTAATAAATAGAGATAGCACGGTAGAAGAAGGTACGATAGAGTAAATAGAGGATCTCCAACCTCACATTATCGGTGTACCTGGTTGATAAGCAGTAATGGTGGCATGGCCAGCATATTAGTACTAGGTGTACGCAAAAAGTTAAAAAACCGAACAAACGAAGTACAGGATAGCTGTTATATTATGTTTTAAATCTTATTATACAATATTTCGCTTAGAAGGGAAGTTATGTGACGTTATCTTTTTTGTGTATACTATTATTATCATAACGGTTAAAATTGTGAATAAGGATAGAGATTGATCATTATCCGCTAAAAACTCAACGGTTGGCAATCCTTTACGTATAGCAACTATGTCACAACACGTCGACGAAGTAAATGCAGTTACGGCAGTTAAGGCTAGGTAATGTAGGTAGGCATCCTATTAAGTATCTAGGTAATATGCAGAAGCCGGAAATATGCTTAGACAATGTGTTAATAGGGGCTGGTGTTCGTCTTAGCTTTTATTGAGATCTAAATGAATATGTTTATTCTCTTACGATTGCTTGGGAAATAACTTAGCAACCTACCTGACAGTTTTTATGTTAAACGTCTAGGCTTCATTCATGCAACAACGTTGCATAAATGAAGCACGCACAATAATTTCTATATGCATTACAGATCTCGTACTCTTTCTCTCCTCTCGCTTTCTCATTCCAATTGCACCTAGCCACAAACCTAAATATCTATATTCTTAACAATGGTCTGGCCGTAGTATAAGCATATTTCCTAGTATCGATATTACTATGACTTTTTGTTCATGTAGTTATGTGCTATCAAATTGGTAACATCAGCATATCGTAAGATTCGTCAGTTAATGATTACTTGTCCATTGATTACGGAAGCGCATTTACCATTTTCAAACACATCTTTGATGGCAGCTTCTGAGTACAATTTGAACGGAAGAGGGGACAGAATTCGGATTTGTATGACTCCTCCCCTTTGTAATAAGACAAGATTGGTATTGGTCACCCTTAAAACAAATCGTTGTTGAACTTTGCCGGCAATACTTTTACATTTAATAGCTATATTATCATTAGTATAACTCGTGTTTAACACGGCCAAAGGCTTTTCTACCGACTTCAAAAAAAGGAGGAGGTACTCAATTCGTCTGTATTTTTTTTTTTTTTTTTATGTTTGTTACCTCATATCTTCTGACTGGATGAACTGATTTTAATAATTCTTTTTTTATTTGGTAGCTGATACTTGCCGGGTGGTCCCATTTAAATTTCATCAAAATCGATTTAGCCGTTTTTGAGTTACACTCGAAAAACTGAAAAAGTGTTTTCCTGTCCTGATATTATAGTCAATGTTTGTTATATGATAACTCTATTTTTATTTGAAAGCTGATGCTTGCCGTGTGGTCCCATTTAAATTTCATCAAAACCGGTCAAGCCGTTTTTGAGTTACACCCCAATAACTGAAAAGTATTTTCCTATCATGATGAATTCTCATCGAAGCTCAAATTTGGTGGTAACACAGTAATATTTCCTCAACGGTATAAGATAGAAATAAATTTTTTGGATAGGAAGATAAAACGTGTATTATGCTGCAAACTAAAAAAAAAACTAGTCTTATTTTAATATTGTTAGGTTTGCAATAACGCCTGCTATGCGGATTACATTACAAAATCACAAATATACAACGAAAAATTTAAGTCATGTGCGTGATTCGAACCCGCGTCCATCCACCCCTTGAGCCGGGGTATGGTCTAACCAATTGAGCTAACATGACATGACGTCATAGCTCAAATCTTTCCTATTGTTCTTTAACCATCGTATTGGGATGGAGCGACAACTATAGTACCACTTGCGTTATACTACAAACAAGACAAATTTTGCAATTGGTTTTATACTTGTAAATGATGATGCAACCGTATAATTTTAATATTGTTAGGTTTGCAATAACGCCTGCTATGCGGATTACATTACAAAACCACAAATATACGATAGGAAAAATTTCAGTCATGTGCGGAATTCGAACCCGCGTCCATCCACCCCTTGAGCCGGGGTATATTCTAACCAATTGAGCTAACATGACATGATGTCATAACTCAAATCTTTCCTATCGTTCTTAAACCGAAAATGTCATTAACAGTAAGTAAATAAAAATTGATCCCATAAGTAGGGGACTAAATATAATGATCACCATAAAATGCTTGGATACCCTTAGTTCTTTTACCAAAAATTGTAATCGAACACCAAATGTAGTAAATGATCACTAAATCTCAAAGCCATGTTTAGGTGCGACGACGAGCGAAGCGAGGAGGAGCGTTAGGTTACATGCGACCACAACAATGCGCGAGCCGAGCGAGCATAGCGAGCGTGCCGCGGCAGCGGCCGGCGATGCGCTAGAAGAATTACAGCAAGTTTAATTTTGATGATAATTTACTACTTTTGGTGATTGTTAAATATTTAAGGGATCCTGTTGTATTTGCTTTAAATGAAAGTCTTCAATAACTGACTTGATATTTGTATTTCCTTCCTATTATTTGTATTGTATTTATTTCCTATTGTCCTTTGAACATAGTTTGGGTTACACACCACTTAAATTACTATTTTTATTAATTTATTTTGTAGGAACACATATGGCATGTTGGTTGATGTGAGACAAGAGAGTGAGACAGCTTTACTTATTTAATATGGCAATATTAAACAGTGATCATTTACTACTTTTGGGTTAACAATGATTTACTAAGAGTAATTTTGTTTAAATAGGATAACGAGATGTTAAAACTTTGGTTTTAAGTTTACATTAAATGGGGGTTAATTTTAGTCTGTTATATGGTTACTATATCTGGTGGTAAGT
Source organism: Plagodis pulveraria (assembly GCA_963890685.1). Lineage (NCBI taxonomy): Eukaryota > Metazoa > Arthropoda > Insecta > Lepidoptera > Geometridae > Plagodis > Plagodis pulveraria. The sequence continues at coordinate 26,086,303 of OY982960.1, read as the reverse complement.
TAAACATAAGCCCATAAGTAGCAAGGTTCACTAAAAAGAGCGAAATAAAAATTTTTACCAAAAAAATAGAACCGACTTCAACACTCAAATGTGTGAAATAACTTGTCGAAGTCGGTACCATGCGCACAATATTGTGATGATAGGTACTTTTGAACCGACATGGTACCGACTTCGACAAGTTATTTCACACATTTGAGTGTTGAAGTCGGTTCTATTTTTTTGGTAAAATTTTTTATTCATAGTCTATAAAGAAAACGTTGCTGCATTTTGAGCAAACCGAGCTGCCCTGGTTCCCATACCCGAATTGGCTCACGCTTGTCTCTTCATCGCATTTATATCATAAGGCTGAAGATTGGAAGTCAGAACATTTCCTTTTTGGTGAGGTAGCGAAAACAGACCGCAAACAGTCCCATCGTCAAAGTCATCATCAAATATATAATATATAACCTATGTCATCAATGTCGTAAATGAAATTGAATACATTTGTCAGGATATCGATGTTATTGTCGTCCAGTAACTTTAAGACATTTGCATGAATAACAAAAAGAAAATAAAGAAAAGTGATAATTAAAAGAAAGAGTTGCGATTATTAACTAAATGAATTATCCCTTATCCTGGCCAAATTGTACCTACCTACTACTTACTAGGTAGGTACAATTTGGCCAGGATCCACCATCATTTCTAGCGCCAGGTTAAGTTTATCAACAATGCCGGTACGGTTACTTACCTCTCCTATTCCAACTTTTGCGACAGATCTCCCATAATGTTTTTTTTATGTTTTTCTTCTTAGCCAGTATTAGGCTTTCGTACAAAATAAGTGTGAATAGTTTTGTACCCAACTAAAGATGACTATTAGTGATGATTTATCCAGACAATTAAAAAAAATGGTCTATAAACCTTATTATTTATTTACTTAATGCTTTTTTGTAAACATCACGCTCACCTGGCCTAGAGCCAATTCCTGGATGCTCGATGGATAGATAGATACGCTCTACGGAATTACCTATCAAGGTTACAGAACCTCCTCCTCATAGACAGAATAAATGTACCTACTTATATAAGTAGGTTTACACTACTTACAAAAGCAATATCTTTGCCTTTATTTTGTTTTAAACTTGAAATATACATTGTTTCGTATTACGCTTACATTTCGCTATACATTGCTATCCTACTCGCAGAGATGTTTGATATAGATTGTTATAAGTACCTAGGTAATTTATGCGGTAAATTTGTGGCGTGTCCATTGAATGCATGAGACCCGGACCTAATTGCATTATAAATATAGGTAGGTCTTTATAAGGTCGGCACACGCCAGCAACGAAGATGAGGGGACCTCAGACAAAGCAAGGCGCGCGCTTACTCGTCAAACCAGTTGCACTCCTCCCCGCTTCTCATTCCCCTCCCGAACAGCTGACGAGCCCAACAAAGAACACATCCCACGTCATAATACGAAATACGAAACAACATTTTAATACTATTGAATGTAGGTAACTATAGCTGCGTGCGTGCATATCGATTGAACATTGAGTCCTTGTGAAAGCCTTGTGAGTTGGTATTATGCATTAAATATTTTTATTCGTGTAATATCATAACGGAACAAACCAACACAATGAGCTATGCTATGGCCTAGATAACAGCATCATCTCATCAACGTCGTTGCAACATAATTCAGTGAATATCGAATAAACATTGATGACCATGAAATATCCGTCCTACGTGAAAGGTGATTTCATACGACATACAACCCAACAAAGGGTTTCACTTGCCTTTCTGTTCATCCAATTCACGAAGGCCCACGAAGCGAGGCACTTCCTTTCTGTGTTTAAACTCTAGTCCATCCAATGACTGTAGTTTTATTTAGTCCTGTATTCACGGAATCATTGTGGAAAAACGCGACGGTCACTTGTGTCGTAGTATTCGCACTGATCGGTTGCTATGGTATTGCGAACGATCGGAGCACTTTTATATGGTGTTTTCTAACGAGCTGATCTGTGTGAATACATTGTATTGTCTTTGTTTACAAGTTTTTACTGTCGGTGTGTTATTTACATCACTTTTTAGTGGCCTGCTAACGTGATAATCGTTGCACTGCCTGCGCACTTGATTTGATGCGCCTCTGCGTCAACAAAACAGTTTTCGACAGCGGCACTCGTTTCGTTTGTTGGTTCAATAGGTTTGCTATCTCGGTCGCGTGCCTAGGTTGGGCGGTGCTTTGTCCTTTTCCCGCGTGACGTTTGTCTATCGGGTTGCTACACGGCGTTCTACGAAGTACCATTTTTGTCAGTAAACGCTTTGAGCTTTTATAGTATATTAAAGGAAGTTGGAAAATGGATAATTTGACTATCAAGTATTATATTTCATTTTCTGAACGTAATATTTACCTTACCACTTCACTGTAGGTAATATTTATTTACATAGACTGTATGGATTAAACGCAAACGCATGCGCCTGATGAAATAAAGATCGCAAATAAGGAGACTTGTCACACTCTTTTAAAAACCGTCAGGTATAAATTGACGTGCCATAGTTTAAGGAACTTGGCAGTAACAATTTAATTTAGCATTAGCAATTTTTACAGCCACTTGACATCGAACAAAATTATATAACCACCGTTCGTGATTTCTAATTTCTTTCGGAGAGTGCGCCGTATTTTCTAATACTCCTACAAACATCTGAATCGATACAATGCTCGTCATGCTGCTAGCTTTCTGTAACTATAAATACGCGGTTTTTTGTTTATTGTGATCTCTTTCATTACTGTAAATATGTCCTGCTTCCTGAGGGTTAGTCAACTGGTACCTATTTTGTTTGATGTATTTCAATTTAATTTTTTAGTTAATATTTATAAGCAGCTCAATAATGGAAGCACCCTTTTAACCGAAGTGAAAGAAAAAAATACGGAATTGTATCCTTTTCTCTGGCAATGCTACCTTCAAATGCTGTTATAACCGTCAAAATTAACATATCAAATTATGTCTTACTTTAACCTATTGACATAATTATGCTCAAAAGTACCTAAGCCTGACCGTTAGTTACCGAATAAAATGATATAACCATTGAGCTCCTTAAAGTTTAATAATTTTTGTGGATAGAAGTTGGACTTAGGGTGTATTCCATTTTACGCTTGCAATGCATACCTACATTTGTACCTAAATCCACTGAACAAAAGCTGTCAACTTTTGGCACCAGCACACGTCTTGGAATCACAAAAGTTGCTAATTTTTTTGGTGGAGACTGTTAAGTTCGACATTGAAAGATATAACGACAGTACTGAATGGTAGTAATGATAATGACGCTCAAAAGTAAATCAGAACGATTATGAAACATCAGTTCGTGTTATCAATAAGTTAGTTTTATCCAACTAATATATGTATAGTCTATCTAAAGTAATGCTCAAACTTAAACCATAGAGCACTTGTAACCATAGAGTGGCATCATTTCATTTGCATTTTTTTTACTTTTGTTGTTTATCATAAATATTGCGGCACATACAGCAGTTTGATAGTAATCACACTGCTCTACCTCATAGTCGCGACCGTTTACCCACCGGTAGATGAAGAAAGATGGATGCTGTCAGTGCATCTCGGAAAAATATTCTGCACACTTACGCTGCTCAAACTGCAAAACGGAACGTGCCCTTAATTTTCCCAAATAATACGATAATAGACAGAGGCTTTTTATTGTGACTTTGACAACTTAAAATTTCTACAAAAAAACTACCATAATGTTAGTATTCAAATTAGGCTAGCAACATTTGTTCTTCCGCGAAATTTACGAAAGTACTTTGTGCGCGAAATATTCAAAAGCCAAATGATACTATGGCTTAGGTATATCTTAGCTATGTTCTACCAAAATCAAATAATTTATTTTATGTATATATCTGGTACATGTCGATACAGAATAGTTGAACCACGAACCCGATACTTCATACCATGGGCCTTAGATATGGATGGGGTCACATACTGTAATGTAGGTACTCAACTGCATCAGCCGTACTGTCCACTGCTGAACAAAGCCTCGCAAAGTAAGGGTGTGTTTGCCATAATCCCCATACATGGCAGACGCTTTGGGATCGCAGTGTACGATATCAGTTCATCAGAAGGCGCTGCTACCTGCACATCTTAATGAATTAGTTACTTCAACGACATGCCTACAACCCTGCGAATCGCTGCCGCTCCAATGAATATCGCGTGAAAAGATATTCTGTTATTTAATTAGATTTTTTTGACCACACTCACAGGAACCTCAAGATCCAAATGTAATAGAACAAAAATGCGGAATCGTTCCTGATTTCTGAGGTAGACAGTTATCAGGTTATCTGACACAGAATTTTTTATTAGGTAAATTCTTATTATAGGAGGAGCCGGCAGTAAGCCATTTTTTTTGAATAGTGGATTGATTTCCTTTCTTTTAGCGATAACGATAAATTGTGGGTAACGATTAAACAATATAGTATTCCAAAATCACAAATATACGTTAGGAAAAATTATATTATAAGGTTGCGTCATCGTTTACAAGTATAAAACCAATTGCAAAATTGGTCTTGGTTGTAGTACAACGCACGTGGTACTGTAGATGTCGCTCCATCCCAATACGATGGTTAAAGAAAGATAGGAAAGATTTGAGTTATGACGTACATGTTAGCTCAATTGGTTAGAGCATACCCCGGCTCAAGGGGTGGATGGACGCGGGTTCGAACCCCGCACATGACTTAAGTTTTTCCTATTGTATATTTGTGATTTGGTAATGTAATCCGCATAGCAGGCGTTATTGCAAACCTAACAACATTAAAACAATATAGTATTCGTTAAATTTGGTGAAGTATTTTTGAACTAGGTACCACCAATAAAAGTAAAAGTAAGTAATCGTAGACTTCACCACAGATTTAGATTTTACTCTGATACAAAACTGTTATTATAGTGAGGAGTTAATGTCATTATTCTATTGTATTAAAAGTTATATTGTAGATTATAATGCAGTACCATAAAAAGTATGATTTGATAGTTTTTTTTTTATTGCTGATAGGTAAGCCTTTGACCACAATCTCACCTGATGGTAAGTGATGATGTGGTCGAATGTCTTAGCAGACTTACCTAGAATTACTGGTTCTCAGGGACAGCTGCCGGAACACAGCGTTAGGTGCTTGGCGACAGATTTTCTACTTGAGGGTGGTAGCTAGCCAGGCGGGCAAAATCAAATTGCCCTACCACCATGTGTATGTAGCAGTCGGGGTTATTTAACACATAGTAAGTTTTGCGAAACTAAAAAAAGAACTACAAAACATCAGCTACTTACTGCTAACATTGTAATTTTTGCATAAAAGCCTGCAAAGCGAATAAGCTTATAAATTTATAACGAAAGGAAAAATGTTACCCACGAGTGGATTCGAACCCGCGACCATTCCGCACTCAGGCCGGGCCATGCTCTTCTTTATCGTGGCGAATCAGCGAATGAGTCAGAGCTCTCCTTTTGTTCCTATTGTTTAACCGTCTTATAGTGTGTGGGGACCATCGTTAATGCGGTTTTTTTTTAAACACTGTTTACGCAAAGTTAATAGCATTTTTTTTATTACTGTTTATCCAAAGTAAATTGTTTTTTAAAGTTTTGTCTATCTGAATACGTCTGACACCTCCACATCCTGCTCGACGCATCTTGCAGCGATTAAAGCTGTATCCCAGCTGTACCCTTTGAGTTGATTTTTCATTATCGTGAATAAATAAGTCACACGGTGCCATATCAGGCTGTAAGGAGGATGACTTAAAAGTTTGACCAAGAACCTCTTTTTGAGAGCAGAATCCGCGGTCGCGTTGTCGTGGCAATAGAACCAGTTTCATTATACTGTAAGCAGCACAATAATACAGTATGCAGCAGCCCGCAGCGCCACCTCAGTCGATTACTGCTCAAGCATTTAGCAGTGTACCAATCGGCATTAAGCTACTTTGATCAGGTAAAATTACACAACACTCCACATGATAGATAGATAGGTACATTCGCTTGCAATAATAAGTATACACTTCGTAATTTTCATATTAATGTGATGTCACTAAATTCTTAGTGATTGAAGTTATTACACACATGAGTGAAACAATCCAAATTGTTCTTTGATTTTAAGTTACTTCTGTGAACATAGAGAGACACAAGTCTGCCACAATTTCGAAAATTACTATGTGTTATTATTGCAGCCGACTGTATATTAAAAGATTCAGTGATGGAACATCTCTACGCTAAAGGGACGTGATCGGAGGACGATCAGCGTTGAATGCGGTCAAATGAAAGGAGGAGGTAGTTTGGATCCCCGCCCCGAGGTGAGAGTATTACTCCATGTGAGGCCAAACTTGACTTACAAAGTTGTAGGTGATGGGTCGACTAGAAGAACCGTGGTCGTCATACCAAGCTTCTTAGAGGGTAATTCAATTTTCCCTTCTAAGCGACTGCGAAATTGAAGGACGCTGATTTCAACGTCAAGTATACTGATACTGGTTACAAATAGGGAAGGATTCTTAGAATGTAGGGATACAACAAATGGGTATGGTTTAGCAGCAAAGGCGTAAACTTGTTTCTTCTTGGGGTTAATTGGAGTAAGTTCAGTCGGCCTCACTCTAAATATATCGCCAAGTACATGACGGTGTGTTCTGGTATTCTAGGTTTAGCCTGTTCTCACCTTTGACCTCATAATCACATACCATTACGTGAGTTTGTGGTCTAAACCGAACCTAAAAACATTTTTTTTAAAGTAAGTCTGAAGTCCAAAGTTTGTGTCTGGTAATCCCACCAGGAACTGTAAAAATTAGATTTCCCCGTGAACCTGTCGGTAAGTGATGATGTGGTCAAAGACGTCAAGACTGCCTCACGCTGGATCACACTTTAGGTGCTTAGCGACAGTTTCTACTACAAACCTAAATCTGTCGCCAGAACAAACTGGGTGGGCTTAAAATGCATTTAATGCTGCTTGAATGTAATGCTTTTATAGGTAAAGAATAATCAAAAAAACTCTCCTAATTACAAGATTTGTAACCAGAATAACTACATGTTTAGCTTTAAAAAATTATTTACCAAACAGTTTACTTTCTTAACTATACCCGATGCCTATATAAAATGAAAAATACTTTCAGCCCACAGTGTCATAAGGTTTTCCTACCTGGCCACAACAAAAATTCGGGTCAAATAATTGCAAGCCACAACTACACAAATTTAAGTCTTGGTTATTAATCGATACATGTCCTTACGATCTTTATTTAAGCTTGCCCTTTTAGTATATATGTAATTGGATTAAGGATGTTGTTGGTGACCCTCTTTCGGATTTTCAGATAAATGGAAAAAAATATTTCAATACCTACTGAGGCAGAAAATAATAGAAAAATGTTCCTGTAACGGCCTAAGTCTCCCTTACTTTTATCCTACTCATGTGAGTCTGAACCAGAGAGATGAATAACTTAGCATTCCATGGACTCACAGTGCGGGTGCCGAGTCCATAGCGTTCAAGAGGAAGAGGCTAGAGGGGCCTGGGACTTAGCAGACCTGGAGTAGGGTTACACATTCTAGGATGGAAGTTACGGTTTTTCTTGGTAGGCCAAGGTCTTTAAGTAGGTTGTATAGGGATTTCGCTGGTATACCCATTGCTCCAACTTCTACAGCATATTAATTAACCACATTTCATTCATTCATTTTTTAGGTCATAATATTTGTTTGTGTGGTCTTTAGGTATGTTTGTTTCCCACGGCACAGTAAGTTCTCTATATAATAATCCAAGTAAACCAAATATTATGTATTATGAAAACAATAAAAAAACATATATATCATACTTATATTATATCCAAATTATCACAAGAGACACAATTACACATAAGAGCAAGTTGCAGGAAGTCTTATGTGTTCTTCTGCCAGAACTTTGGTGCATTCCTTGGAGTTTTGCCTTTCCCCGAGTTCTTCTTAGGAGCTGAATGTGGTTCTGTACCACCGCCGGTGGCAGAATCCTCACTCTCTGCTTGAGTCTTGAGTGTCTTCTTTATGTAGATGATCTGTGAAGTGATGAGAAAACCGACTCAGTCAATGTGCAAGTTTTCAAATTCTTTAGACCTAGGGCCTGCGCAGATGAGGGATTTTTTTATCCAATTACCTCTGCATCACATGTAGGCTAGTTTTTTCATAGGGCTTTCCGTACAAACGTAGTTTTCTCAAATTTAAATATCAAGTATTCAAACTCTGTATAATTTAGCATGCATGACTTTGAGTCTAAAATCGATGCTTCTGGTTAGGGAGTTTTATGCAAACTGTATTTAAAAAATATTTGGAAAAATAGTTTTGTATGGGAATTATAATTATCACATTTAGAGATAAAATAAATAGTTTTTTTTATGCTTTATAGGTTAGCCTTCGACTACTATCTCACCTGGTGGTAAGTGATGATGTGGTCCAAGATGTTGTTCAGGCTAACTTAATATTACTGGCTCTCAAGGACCGCTGCCGGAACACATCATTAGGTGCTTGGCGACAGATTTTCTACTTGAGGGCCTAGCGGATAGCTAGCCAGGCGGGCATTCGCAAAATGCCCTACCACCATGCTATAACGACTGCCATCCTAAGACAACAACCGGGACCGACGGTTTAACGTGCCCTCCGAAGCACGGAAACGCTCAGTAGTAATGTCACTAGCGGTCACCCATCCAACTCATGTCCGCGGCGGACGTTGCTTAACTTTGCTGATCGGTTGAGAACAGCTACGCAAACTTCGCTACGAGCGCTTCATTTATTCGCGTATTACGAAAAAGTGGTAGACCAGAAGCATACATTTAAGGCTGAAGATGTTGCATGCAACATTTCAAATATTTTGAACACTTATTTAAAATTTGACAAAACTACATTAGTATAGAAAGAGCTACACAAAGACACTACGCATAAAGTTTTAGTTATGGCCGCTTCTGGAAGTCATATTTTCGATTTAGAGTACATATAAACTTAATTTAGTAAGTTAGATGTGGAATGTGACACACCTGCACACAAGATGACCTCAAATATGGAGTGGAGTGGCCTCCTATTGGGCAAACATTACCTAAGAGTCAATTAGGCATTGATACGAAATTAAAGAATTTAGTTATGTTAAATAATGGCAACATCATTAATCATACTATTGATGAAACAAACATTATTTTTATGTCAGCGCACGTGCTTGTTCCAGTATCATTAAAATTTGCTTTTACTTGTTTGTAACGGTTAAAGTATTAGTGGTGGCAATTAGCGTGTGCGAGCGAGAGATATACATACGCAGGCACTGCACTTTATGTTCGACCGTCAAGCAGTAAAGACGTGTCTAATGTGACGATGACGAAGTATACATGTTATGGGTATTAGTGCAGTGATAATGAATTGGTGATTGAAAAAGGAATGTGGTTTCAATTCGCATACATAGTCAGGGTAGTTTTTTAATTTGTTGAATTTTATCACGGTATTATAGATTTCATCAACATTTTCATTTTGGATGAGAGCTATCAAACTAATAATTTCTATATCTTGAAAACTATTGATATTAGACTAGTCGTTGCTGTATAGAAGTGATAGACCAAATCAATACCTTCTTGTCTTATCTCGACAAAATGGGAAATAAACTATTTTTATGAGAGACGGAACATGCACGACTGCCACACGACCTTAACCTTTGCCAATAACCGATGCATTTCGTCACAAGTGACGAACTGCACTGCTCCCATCATCCTTCGTATACAGTTGTTATCAGCCTGTAATTTCATAATTACTTTAATGGCTCGCAAGGACTGCTGCCGGAACACATTGGTGCTTGGCGGTAAATTCTCTACTTGAGGGTGGTAGCTAGCCAGGCGAGCATTCGCAAAATACCCTTCCACCAAAAAATGTGAAACGTACATTACTTAAGCAGTTAATCACGATGGGTAGGTAAATACAGTTTTATCAAATGTGATTTGGTACCTCTTGTTCTATATTTTGATGGTGACGTATGGCTTTCTGCTTGTGATGATTGGCCCTCTGTATGTGTTGATCTACTGAGCTAAGCACTTGTTCACATGCATTGCACCAATCGGCAAGAACATCTGCTATGGACGCCGCATCTTCTAGTCTTGCGTCTCGGCCAAGTGCAACGTCAACCTCTACTCTCTTGCACTCTTGGTCCAACTTGCCGTGGATTATATCTGAAAAGTAGAGTAATTCTATTATCGCAGTATTTGGTCTCCCAGTTTAAGAATATAAGGACTGTATATCCTGTTCATCGTCGTAAATTGCTACTAAGATAAATAATACGCAAAATGAAGTCCTAGTCACAGCGACGACGGGAGTAAGGTGTTTTTGAATATTATCCGAAAAGATGCTTCAAATATTTCCGACATATGGTTCGAAAAGAAATCTCTATGTAGCGACACGTTGGTTAAAGTCTAGTAGAAGGCAAGTGATCACGATCACGCAGTCGATCAGCAATGCGTTGGACTGTGTTCGACAGAAAACTCTTTTGTTGAATGTTCTTGCAACGCAGACCTGTCCACAAAGCTACGTCCCTCCATATTAAATGAGTGTTTTAAATTATATGTACCATTATTATTTACACCCACACTAGAAGGTACAGGTAGTGTACAAACGAGGCCTACCCTAGTCACCCATAGAGGCCTAATCTAGCAGATTAGACACAAGTCCCCTTCACATCACCTAGAATGGCAGGAAGAAACAGTTATACACAAATAAAACTTGTTAGAAGCGATTAATGAACTTACCTGCATAAATAGCTTCAATAATGAGATCCTCTAAATCTCTGACATTCTTGATGTCAAGTTCTTCAAGCAATACACTATATGGTATACATTTCTCTTGGGTGGCGAGGGTTGCAATGGTCAAGTGCTGGAGCTTCTTGCATTGTGCTGGTGTCAGTTCCAGGTAGTCAGCCTTGTTCTCGAGGTAGTCTTTGTATGTGCCATATGCAAAGAGGTTCAGAGTTTTGAGGTGAGTAGCATAAGGGCCGGTTTCAAGCTGGAATTAAAGTTTATGACTGATTACCAACATATTATGGCTGCTGTATAGGTCTTGGCCTACAAATAATATGGATTGTTTCTTATCCTTTTTAGAAGCGCTCATTGAGCGAGCTTGCAAATTCATCAAGAATAAACTAGGTTTAGGCAACGTCTGCTACATTCAATATTCGGCTGGGTAGCCGGTAATAGCGTTTACTACTGAGCGCTTTCGTGCTTCGGTGGACAAGTTAAGGCCAACGGTTCTGGTTGTTGTCTTGAACAACCCCTGTATCCCTGGTCATATCCCTAGTGATAATGTGGGTCTTTTAAAATTAAATGATACAACTGAGTGTAACGATCTAATGATGACCTACATATCTCTCGCATTATTAAAACAACACAAGTAAGTTATAGAAGATGCATATTCCAGTATCATCATATTATATATCATCCTTGCGATTGAAATCTTTTCTGTATAATTTTATATCATTTAACCTCTTCCTTTTTCATACGAACAGAAAAGTAACGCCCTTAATATTCACACTTACGTCGAATCGAACAGAAATTTTTTATTTTATATGATTAAATCGCAATTACCAGAGTGGAATCTACAAAAAGTTTATACAGACTACGAAAAAGGTACGATAAATGCAATTTTGAGAGTATTCCCAAATACTACAGTACGCTTCTGTTATGATCATTGGACTCACAATATGTAGAAGAAAGTAAAGGCGTTTGGATGCACGAAAAGTAAGCCAAGATAAAGAATTGTTGTAACCAAAATAAACAAGTGCCTTGCCACTTCTTCGAACAGGAGATTCAACAGGATATGGGATAGGTAGCTACATAAAATCTGAAGCGGATCGCAAACCTCCAAATTTATAAAGAACCTAGAAACATTTTGGTTTAAGATTCATTCCCCTTAATGGCATGACGGTCTGCCATTCGTTCCTAAAAAGCAGTAGTAGATTCGCTCAACCTGGAGTTTGTGACAGCTGCCAACAAGTGTGGTGCTCCGGCGGCCAACGGCATGCGCACCGTAGCCATACTTAGTGCTGCCTCCACGCCCAGTGAGGATGCCCTTTTACCCCATTTGAAATGTTTACAATTGTCACCAATTTGATCGCCCCAAAAAAGGCACTGATACGGTTTATCTGCAAATCTGCCGAAAACTTCAAAAAACCCCTTAGCTCAGCATCTTTATAACTCGTGTCTTCTTTCGTAAGGGCCAGTCTCTGAAAAAAGTAAAAAAAACTCCACTCTTAAAGGAAAAGGCAAAATGACAGACATTAAGTCATATCGTCCCATATCCTCGCCCCAGCGGTAATCAAAAAGTCGGGCTAAATAAAAGACTTTAATCGTTTATATGCGAGCGCAACGAGTTGTCAAATAGGCTACGCGTGCAGAGCTGGGCGCGTTACAACCAACGTCGTGCGAGTAGTGTGGCACGTGCTGAGTACGCGCGAGGCGGGAGAACACGTCGCATTGCTGTGCTGCAACCTCTTGCGCGCATTTGGCACTGACCACGCTCTTATAGCAGACAAGTTGCAGTTTTACGGCATCCGGGGTCCGACTCTCTCTGTTCACTTCCTTCATGTCCAATAGGACGCAAGTTATGGTACCGGAACAGAGGAAAAGCGATATCATTGAAATTGGAAATCGTTATGGGAATCCCGCAAGGCTCTTGTTTGTCGAATACTTTGTTCAGTTTTCGCACTGCGGCGGCTCGGGGATACCGCGTCGCACGCCGTAGTTCGGTCGTTTTACTTCGCGACCGTCCACAGCTCACTCACATGTGGTGTGGAGATCTGTGCTAGCTGCGGATACCCAGAGGGCGTAAGCGATGCAAAAGGCAGCAGTGCGTGCCATACTAGGAGTACCAAACGACGTCTCTTGCAGAGACTATTTCAAAGAGCTCAGGATCCTCCTGATGCCCTGCGAGCTTATTTATAATGTAGCAGTATTTACATACGCCAATATTGACAGATTCCAGCACAGGGGTGTGAACCCATTTGTCGACTTGCACAGTATTAAACATAAGGAACACCTTTTGATGACATCTAAGAACTAATAAAGAAAATCCGTCTTTATATTGGGGTCAGTTATATACAATATATTATCGTAAACTATAAGAAAAGAGAAATTTTAATAACTAAATTTAAAAAATGTTAGGAAACATATATATTTTAATAATAACATTGTACTTATATTTTTTTTTATTCTTACAATGCGACTTATTACGTAACTATGGAGTTACCTTGCAATACTGACACATAATACAAAACAATGTCAGGAACTTTTATGAGAAGTGGATGAGTTCTGTGCATGAACTAAAGGATTGAGAACAAAACCAAGTAAATGCCACTGAAATACCAAATTTACCTTTTACAATCTGGGTACGGAGCGGTGGTTGAACTCTTGAAAGGAGGAGAATGTGTTTCCACAATTGCTGAATTTGTGCCATTTAAATTTCTTAGTAGATTACAAAGGATGAACACCATCTCTAGACGCAGTTGTCGATAGCTTTCTGAAAGATCTTAGTATAGTAGACTAACAAAGTGTACACTAAAATTAATTACTAAATCCCTTTTAACAAAGCTGGATGTAAACATCTTTAGGACATTGATGTCATGGTTGGGGCTCGCACTTCCAGCAGACCCATCTACTTTATTTAGGGATCAAAATAATTTTGGGATGAAAATCAAGAAACCATAGGAGCTCTATAAATACCTCAGAGCTACCAAAACGCATGTCATACTAAAATCTCAAGACAATATACCTAGTCACATCTCTCCCAAAAGACAAAAGTGCCTACAATCTTGATTCGAGGCTTCAATTCAATAAACAATTTATGATAGGTGCACAGTCCAGCAAAGCGAGTTTAGGTTTGAGAAAAAAAATTGAGGATAAAGATGTTGTAAAATCTTTTCTACAACAAGATGAAAATGATAGCTATCAATTGCATGGAATAAGCTTGGAAATGCAAAGCGAATGGCTAACTATAGATGAGTTTTGTATCCCTCTGGCATTAAAGTGGCACACCTTGATATACGATTGGTCACCTGCCTTTATAAAATTCTATCTTAACTCCTTTCAGATGACCCTCCAGACCAAAGTAATATAGTAAGATGGGGAAAGCCACTGAAAACACTATTTGTCGGGAGGCCATAGGTACAGCAAGACACCTATTGGTAGGATGCAAGGTGTTCCTTGATATGGGTCATTATTCACACCGTCATTATGGAGTCCTTGAAATCATAGAAGCAGCAAGTCTCTCAGTAGCTAGAGCAAAAAAAGGTTTTACCATGAACAAGCGACAAGTTGCTTTTGTAAAAGAAGGGTCATCTACAAAATTAAATCCAAGCCTTACTCCATATTAGACGCAGCTTCCAATTGGACTCTTTTGATGGACACATATGAAAAACACTACAACATTGCTGAGGATGTTGGTGTTTTGTCATCCAGACCAGATATATTAATATACTCAAAAAATCAAAAACGCATAGTACTTACAGAACTTACTGTGCCGTGGAGTAAGTTATAGAAGATGCATATTCCAGTATCATCATATTATATATCATCCTTGCGATTGAAATCTTTTCTGTATAATTTTATATCATTTAACCTCTTCCTTTTTCATACGAACAGAAAAGTAACGCCCTTAATATTCACACTTACGTCGAATCGAACAGAAATTTTTTATTTTATATGATTAAATCGCAATTACCAGAGTGGAATCTACAAAAAGTTTATACAGACTACGAAAAAGGTACGATAAATGCAATTTTGAGAGTATTCCCAAATACTACAGTACGCTTCTGTTATGATCATTGGACTCACAATATGTAGAAGAAAGTAAAGGCGTTTGGATGCACGAAAAGTAAGCCAAGATAAAGAATTGTTGTAACCAAAATAAACAAGTGCCTTGCCACTTCTTCGAACAGGAGATTCAACAGGATATGGGATAGGTAGCTACATAAAATCTGAAGCGGATCGCAAACCTCCAAATTTATAAAGAACCTAGAAACATTTTGGTTTAAGATTCATTCCCCTGAATGGCATGACGGTCTGCCATTCGTTCCTAAAAAGCAGTAGTAGATTCGCTCAACCTGGAGTTTGTGACAGCTGCCAACAAGTGTGGTGCTCCGGCGGCCAACGGCATGCGCACCGTAGCCATACTTAGTGCTGCCTCCACGCCCAGTGAGGATGCCCTTTTACCCCATTTGAAATGTTTACAATTGTCACCAATTTGATCGCCCCAAAAAAGGCACTGATACGGTTTATCTGCAAATCTGCCGAAAACTTCAAAAAACCCCTTAGCTCAGCATCTTTATAACTCGTGTCTTCTTTCGTAAGGGCCAGTCTCTGAAAAAAGTAAAAAAAACTCCACTCTTAAAGGAAAAGGCAAAATGACAGACATTAAGTCATATCGTCCCATATCCTCGCCCCAGCGGTAATCAAAAAGTCGGGCTAAATAAAAGACTTTAATCGTTTATATGCGAGCGCAACGAGTTGTCAAATAGGCTACGCGTGCAGAGCTGGGCGCGTTACAACCAACGTCGTGCGAGTAGTGTGGCACGTGCTGAGTACGCGCGAGGCGGGAGAACACGTCGCATTGCTGTGCTGCAACCTCTTGCGCGCATTTGGCACTGACCACGCTCTTATAGCAGACAAGTTGCAGTTTTACGGCATCCGGGGTCCGACTCTCTCTGTTCACTTCCTTCATGTCCAATAGGACGCAAGTTATGGTACCGGAACAGAGGAAAAGCGATATCATTGAAATTGGAAATCGTTATGGGAATCCCGCAAGGCTCTTGTTTGTCGAATACTTTGTTCAGTTTTCGCACTGCGGCGGCTCGGGGATACCGCGTCGCACGCCGTAGTTCGGTCGTTTTACTTCGCGACCGTCCACAGCTCACTCACATGTGGTGTGGAGATCTGTGCTAGCTGCGGATACCCAGAGGGCGTAAGCGATGCAAAAGGCAGCAGTGCGTGCCATACTAGGAGTACCAAACGACGTCTCTTGCAGAGACTATTTCAAAGAGCTCAGGATCCTCCTGATGCCCTGCGAGCTTATTTATAATGTAGCAGTATTTACATACGCCAATATTGACAGATTCCAGCACAGGGGTGTGAACCCATTTGTCGACTTGCACAGTATTAAACATAAGGAACACCTTTTGATGACATCTAAGAACTAATAAAGAAAATCCGTCTTTATATTGGGGTCAGTTATATACAATATATTATCGTAAACTATAAGAAAAGAGAAATTTTAATAACTAAATTTAAAAAATGTTAGGAAACATATATATTTTAATAATAACATTGTACTTATATTTTTTTTTATTCTTACAATGCGACTTATTACGTAACTATGGAGTTACCTTGCAATACTGACACATAATACAAAACAATGTCAGGAACTTTTATGAGAAGTGGATGAGTTCTGTGCATGAACTAAAGGATTGAGAACAAAACCAAGTAAATGCCACTGAAATACCAAATTTACCTTTTACAATCTGGGTACGGAACGGTGGTTGAACTCTTGAAAGGAGGAGAATGTGTTTCCACAATTGCTGAATTTGTGCCATTTAAATTTCTTAGTAGATTACAAAGGATGAACACCATCTCTAGACGCAGTTGTCGATAGCTTTCTGAAAGATCTTAGTATAGTAGACTAACAAAGTGTACACTAAAATTAATTACTAAATCCCTTTTAACAAAGCTGGATGTAAACATCTTTAGGACATTGATGTCATGGTTGGGGCTCGCACTTCCAGCAGACCCATCTACTTTATTTAGGGATCAAAATAATTTTGGGATGAAAATCAAGAAACCATAGGAGCTCTATAAATACCTCAGAGCTACCAAAACGCATGTCATACTAAAATCTCAAGACAATATACCTAGTCACATCTCTCCCAAAAGACAAAAGTGCCTACAATCTTGATTCGAGGCTTCAATTCAATAAACAATTTATGATAGGTGCACAGTCCAGCAAAGCGAGTTTAGGTTTGAGAAAAAAAATTGAGGATAAAGATGTTGTAAAATCTTTTCTACAACAAGATGAAAATGATAGCTATCAATTGCATGGAATAAGCTTGGAAATGCAAAGCGAATGGCTAACTATAGATGAGTTTTGTATCCCTCTGGCATTAAAGTGGCACACCTTGATATACGATTGGTCACCTGCCTTTATAAAATTCTATCTTAACTCCTTTCAGATGACCCTCCAGACCAAAGTAATATAGTAAGATGGGGAAAGCCACTGAAAACACTATTTGTCGGGAGGCCATAGGTACAGCAAGACACCTATTGGTAGGATGCAAGGTGTTCCTTGATATGGGTCATTATTCACACCGTCATTATGGAGTCCTTGAAATCATAGAAGCAGCAAGTCTCTCAGTAGCTAGAGCAAAAAAAGGTTTTACCATGAACAAGCGACAAGTTGCTTTTGTAAAAGAAGGGTCATCTACAAAATTAAATCCAAGCCTTACTCCATATTAGACGCAGCTTCCAATTGGACTCTTTTGATGGACACATATGAAAAACACTACAACATTGCTGAGGATGTTGGTGTTTTGTCATCCAGACCAGATATATTAATATACTCAAAAAATCAAAAACGCATAGTACTTACAGAACTTACTGTGCCGTGGGAAACAAACATACCTAAAAACCACACAATAAATATAAATATTATTATATGAATATTATGACTTAACAAATTAATTAACCAAAAACAGTTATGTGGTTAATTTATATGCTGAAACATTCTCGGCTCTCACAACAGCCATTTGAGATGACGTCCAACAGTCATATTCTATGACCGGGACTGCAGGTTACCAATGCAATGTGTTTAATTCAAATGCCACATTTATTTTCACTTGCATGGTGGTAGGGCATTTTGATTGCTTTCCTAACTACCTCTAATAAAAAATCTGTCACCCAGCTATTTTATATATGTTATTTTACCGGGTCTCAAGGACTGCTACCGGAATACTCTGTTAGGTGCTTGGCAGCCGATTTTCTACTTGAGGGTGGTAGCCAGCCAGACAAGCATTCGGAAAATACACAAGGAATCCAGGTTTTAATCAAAACTTCAATTATTTATTTCTCAATAACTTAAGTTAATAATTTAATGTATTCCGATTCTAAAGATGAGCTACAGTGATTTGCATATGCAATTGTACTTGCAATTTTATTGTAAATAAATGTACCAAAATTCTTTAAAAACCAGTACAAGATGAGGGCTAAAGAGTAAAGACAGTGTTTAGTAGCTATATAATAGCAAGCCATGGTAAAGAGGCATTCCGTAGGTTAGGTACCATCACCGATTTTTATTTTACATCAACATAATCCGAACCTCTTTTATGTTCGGCATTTCCAGCAGTTCTCCAAAAACATGCACACCTGGAGCTTCCAAGACCTGCTTTATCAGCTCAGCGCATCCTGAGCCCTTAGCACCTTTAGCAAGCAGCACAAATTGTTCTAAAGGGTGGTTGGTAGAAAATGACAACAGAGATGATGGTTCTTCTCGGTCCATGGACATTGGATTCATTGTAGACTATTTTATATGGTTTTT
Organism: Plagodis pulveraria; assembly: GCA_963890685.1. NCBI lineage: Eukaryota > Metazoa > Arthropoda > Insecta > Lepidoptera > Geometridae > Plagodis > Plagodis pulveraria. Next base: position 26,067,748 of record OY982960.1, on the reverse strand, counting down.
CACTGGTAGATAAAGAATTGTCCTTTGAAACTAGATTCTCGTACTATTCTGAATCATTCAGAAGAAAAAAATGAAAAATAGACCAAAATAACCACAAGATTTCCACTATTACACCGAATCTTTATTCTTTACTTTTTAGCCTCTATTTTGCAAGGTGTTCGCAAGTAGGTATTACATTCTCTTGGCTTAACTTAACGTCACTTTATTCGTTATACCACAGATCCACCCAGACCACCAGGGTTGGATTCAGATCCTCAAAAAATTATATTATTCGTCCAAAATTATACCACGTTTGACATTACATGTATTTTTTTTGTATCGCAATACAGGCTGGAAACTTTCAGCGGGGAAGTACCTTATCCGTTGTAGCTACTCGGAAATGGTCTTAGGAGACTATCCATATTTTTTATGCAATTTTGAGCCCATTCACAGATTTTCAAAAAAAAAATACAGTTAGCAAGAAAATAGCCATATAAAACATAAATATGTTTTGATATCAATCGATTCTGTTTCTAATACTGATCAAAAAGTTCTATGGGGCTAGTTAAAAAATTAAAAAAATCTACTGAAGAGAAGAAGAGTAGGTACTTACAAGAGATTCATTAATATTAAGAAAACTATAGCTCGGATCGCGCTCAATCCAACGGAAAACGATTGAGGATCGCGGCCCGCGTGTTTTGATGCGTAAAACTATAGAAGAATTTGGAAAAGGGGGATTTAATGGGGAAAAAACACAAAATTTTAAATGAAAATGCCAATAAAATGCTAATAACTTTTATACTATTGCAACTATTAAACTGAAACTAACGTGAAATGGACCGCTACCAGCGGCCGCTGATTATTATTAAAGACAAAAACAACATACAAATTGGAAACGAACAAAGAGAACACAAAAAATTTAAAATTCTAAGCCAAAAAATTGCAGAAATTTGGTTTTTCAACGCTGGTGTTGAAAATTTGTATAGAGCAATACTACTAAAACCGTCTATATAGGTAACGCTCGCGGGGACGCAACTTTTGATATGCTACACTAATATAGGTTAGCCTGAACAACATCTTCGACCACATCATCACTTACCATCAGGTGAGATAGTGGTCAAAGGCTAAACTATCAGGCATTAAAAAAATCTTTGGATTACTCAAAAAGTCACAAACTGCAAAAATCTTTTCCTTAAAAATATACATGAAATCCAGGCAAACAGACTTCGAAATCGGCTAATTCATCAATGTTCCTTAGAATTGACACGACGTAAAATGTTGTCAGCGGCATAAATTCTATGCAGTTATTAGATGTACTCTCTTTTACAATACCCATCGCAAAGAGGTATTATAGAGTCTATGCCACTGAGTTGCAAGTTTATTTCTTAATTTAGTTTTTGCCAAGTTAACTTTGCTGAACCCTTTTTCACATTTAGCATGTTATGATTATGATCTCTTTACTTACTTCAGAGATTATAGACCACGTTTAAGTATGACGCATATTGTCAACTCAATATATATTTTAAATACATAAATAATATTGAATGTATATATCGTTGGTTTATAGTTTAATAAAGCCAAGTTTCCCTTTTGGTTTTGTCTTTTACAATGTATCAATTTATTAAACTATAAAATTTGCCATTATCATGTCGAAAGAAGACTTTATACCAGTGACCAAGAAGACTTCTATTACTCAATACTTACGCCCCGAACGTTTTGATGTGGAGCCTGCTGCCGTTGCTTCCGACTTAAAATGGATTCATTGGCGGTATTCTTTCGAAAACTTTTTATCAGAAGAGGCTACTACTGCTAGTGAACAGTCAAAATTCAAGCTCCTTGTAAATCACATCTCACCGGCTATATTTAATCTTGTACGTGAGTGCGTGGAGTATAGCTCTGCTATTAAAATACTGGATAATGCATACGTGAAAGGAAGGAATATTACATTAGCACGCCATCACTTGACCTCTAGAAAACAACAAGTCGGTGAATCTATATCAGAATATTCCAGAGCTCTCACCTTACTTGCCTACGACTGTCATTTTAAATCTGTAACTGCCGAAGAACACCAAAACGAATCAATACGTGCTACGCTCATTACGGGACTCAATTCTAAAAGAATAAGAGAACGACTACTGGAGAAATGTACTATGACGTTAGAAGAAACCCTAAATTTAGCTATTTCTCTTAAAAGTGCAGAAAATACTTCCCGCGAAATAGAGTCCAATGTAACTCAAACCTATTTCAATAGTGTTACAGAAGCTGTAGATCAAGAACCAAAACGATTACCGAATTCGGCAGCCACAAACTCACAAAATAGCCGCAGGCGATGTTTTTTTTGTGGCGGCAATATTCATCAAAGGAATAAATGCCCTGCATACAACGTAGATTGTCAACTTTGTTCAAAAAAGGGCCATTTTGCTAAAGTTTGTCGCTCCAGTCAAATGCAACAAAAAGCGAGCGCTGCTACTACATCAGAGGATGAACGTCATAACTCTCACTTATCTGTCATTTCAGCCGCTTCTCCATCAAGCTTACGCAGAGCAACTATACCAGTTTTTGTTAATAATTATCATGCTGATGCTTTAGTAGATACAGGAAGCTCTATTAGTTTCATCGATAATAGTTTAGTTAAAACTTTGAACCTGAAGAGAAAGCCCTGTAAACAAACAATAACTCTTGCTTCACTTAATCATGTATCTCATGTCAATGGATTATGCTACGTAACTTTACAAATCAATCGCCATGTTTACAAATATCAACCATTGCTTATTGTAGACAATCTCTGCGCAGACATAATTATCGGACATGATCTTCTAAAGAATCACTCTTCTCTTGAACTACAGTTTGGAGGTGCAAAAGAACCATTGAAGATATGTAGTGTATTAGAAGCCGCTGTTCCACCAGCATCTATATTCACCAATCTGTCGCCTTATATAAAACCAATTGCTATTCGCTCCAGACGACACTCCGAAGAAGATGAAGTATATATTGCAAATGAAATATCAAACCTTCTTAAAGACAAAGTAATCGAGCCTAGTGTGTCACCTTGGAGAGCACAAGTATTAGTTGCCGGTGGAGGCAGCCACAGGAAACGCCTAGTGATTGATTATTCACAAACTATCAACCGATACACGGAATTAGATGCATTTCCCTTACCCAGCATCGATTCCATAGTTACTCAAGTCGCCAAATACAACTGCTTTAGTCAAATAGACCTCAAGAGCGCTTACCATCAGGTCGAAATTCTTCCTAAGGAAAAGATCTATACAGCATTTGAAGCATGCGGAAATCTTTACCAGTTCACCAGGATACCTTTTGGTGTAACAAATGGGGTTGCTGCGTTCCAAAGAACTCTGAATTTTATCATAAACACAGAGAAATTAACAGGTACGTATGCTTATTTGGACGACGTAACGATTTGTGGTATAGACAAGAAAGATCATAGCAATAATCTACGCAGATTCATGGAAGCTGCAGAAAAATACAAACTTACTTTAAACATTGACAAAAGCACATTTGAAACGGATTCTATCAATCTTCTCGGCTATACCATTCACAAAAATTCGATTAAGCCGGATAAATCTCGATTGGAACCCCTAATTAACCTACCTGCCCCATGCGATGCTGCATCTTTAAAAAGAACACTAGGATTATTTGCTCACTACTCAAAATGGATTTCCAATTTTTCCGCAAAAATAAAACCTTTGGTTGAAGCAACTTTCCCACTGTCTAAAGATGCCATGAGCTGTTTCACTCGTTTAAAAACTGACGTTTCTCAATCGGCTCTCGCCGCAATCGACGGGAAAGAAGTATTTTCCGTCGAAACTGACGCTTCTGCATACGCAATTGCTGCAACTCTGTCACAAAAAGGTCGCCCTGTTGCATTCTTTTCACGCTCACTTAACGATTCCGAACGTCGACAGCCCTCGATAGAAAAAGAAGCATGTGCCATCGTTGAGGCCTTGCGAAAATGGCGCCACTACTTGATTGGACGACACTTTTTGCTCATTACGGATCAACAGTCTGTCTCATTTATGTTTAATCAGAGACATTCCAGTAAAATTAAAAATGAAAAAATAGAAAGATGGCGTCTAGAACTATCTTGTTATAAATATGACATAATTTACCGCCCAGGAAAAGAAAATCATGCTGCCGACGCATTGTCTAGAGTGTGTGCTCATATGAATACTACTTCAAATAAACTATCTGAATTACACAACAACTTATGCCATCCAGGAGTAGCAAGAATGGTTCACTGGATTCGAACTAAAAACTTACCATACTCTGTTGAAGAAGTAAGAAAAATGACTGCTGCGTGCCCAGTTTGCGCTGAAATAAAACCCAAGTACGTGAAAAATGAAGGGCAACTTATTAAAGCAACAGCGCCTTTCGAAAGGCTTAACGTAGATTTTAAAGGCCCGCTTCCGTCAAGTACTTCTAACAGGTACATTTTAACTATTATCGACGAGTACAGTCGGTTTCCTTTCGCATTTGCTTGTAAAGATATGACAGCGGAAACCGTAGAAAAATGCTTTAAAGAACTTTTCTTTTTATTTGGAGCTCCAGGCTATATCCACTCCGACAGAGGTAGTTCCTTCTTATCTGAAAAATTAATAACCTTTTTGACATCTCTTGGAGTAGCCTGCAGTCGTACGACTCCCTATAATCCACGAGGAAATGGCTTGGTAGAGCGCCTAAACGGAACATTATGGAGGACTATTCAGTTACACCTGCGATCCACTAAACGAGACATTGCAGATTGGGAGAAAGCGATACCAATAGCACTTCACTCAATAAGGTCCCTATTATCTACTGGAACGAATGCTACGCCCCATGAAAGAATGTTCAACCATCCACGTCACTCTGCCAACGGTCAATCTATGCCAACTTGGTTGCTGTCACCGGGACCGGTATATATGAAGAAAAATGTCAGAAATTCGAAATACGATCCGATTGTTGAAGAAGTCGAGCTGCTACAAAGCAACCCTGACTATTCCTACATAAGATTACCGGATGGACGTGAAACAACCATTTCCAAGCCAAACAGACGTCTGGCACCACTTCCAGTGACTGAAGACATTCAATCTGATGATGACTATCTGACTCCTGATACTGAGGAAGGTCAGTCTACTAATCCAGACCCGTCTCCGGAATCCATAGTTGAGGACGTCCAGCTCCGTCGTTCTGCTCGGGAGTGTAGGCCTCCGTCCTACCTTCAAGACTATGTTACGTCATAAAGGATGGGAGAATGTTATGATTATGATCTCTTTACTTACTTCAGAGATTATAGACCACGTTTAAGTATGACGCATATTGTCAACTCAATATATATTTTAAATACATAAATAATATTGAATGTATATATCGTTGGTTTATAGTTTAATAAAGCCAAGTTTCCCTTTTGGTTTTGTCTTTTACAATGTATCATAGCATTTGCGTGAGGTAAACCTACGCAATCAAGAACACATTTGGCAATATTTTAATCGTATCGTTTTCAGATATCACACCAAACGCTGCATTTCGCCCTTCCCGATATTATAGGGTATTACTTTTTAATATCTATTAGAAAATAAATAGGGCTCACCAAATAATACAAGTCGGTCGACCGAAATATAAAATTATGGTATTTTCGCGTAGTATAGTGATATTCCTATACACCATGAAATAATGGTACAAATAGTATAATTATACTACGAAATACACTGCAGACCACAGAAAATTATATATATTTCTGCTGTACTTTTCTCTATGGATAGGGGTGCGTTCTGGTCTGGACCTAAGTAGGTGCGCAGTGCATGGCGTGCAACATTTTCACACTAACATCGTCGTCGCATCTTTCACAACCGTAAGGCGTCAGAGGGGTACCAGAGGGTAGGGGACACACATGGTAGCTCTCCCAAAACAAGGCAAAGCGTCATTATAAAGAAATAAAAAAAAAATTAAGACTACGAGAAAAATGAGCTGAAAAATCACAACTTCACAGGCTCTCACCAGAACTCTCGCTTTGTCACCTGTAAGTGTTGTTTTAAAAAATTAGAAAACAATATAATTATAAAGTAATGAGACAGATGCCAAAACTGCTTTGTCAAGCAAAAGTTTTGAAGCAGTGATGGCTCTGTGGTATTAGCTATCGACTGCCGCGCAGCAGGCGGGTTCAAATCCCGCCACGGGCTTGAACTTCATCGCATGGTGGTAGGGAGGGCATTTTGCGAATGCCTGCCTGGCTCGCGACCTCTCTCAAGTAGAAAATCTGTCGCCAAAAACCTAATGGTGTGTTCCGGCAGCTGCCCTTGGGAGACAGTAATTCTAGGTTAAGGCTGTTAACACCGTCGACCATATCACCACTTACCATCAGTTATAAAAAAAAGTGGTTTATACTGTAGACTCCCTTATTCAATCGAGTATTTAATTAAATCCCTTCCGATTTGATGGAAGCATACAAAAGGATTCAATATAATATAGGTTCTTAATTACCTACCTACCTTGCTTTGATTAGTTTGTTTAGAGTTACTCACTTAGAAACTTTCGCATATCTATAGTTATAATAAAACTGTAACATCCAATTATGTACAGTGAACAAGGCAGATATTTTGAAAAAAAAATAATTATAACAATCTGTAGCTGACACTGATGCCAAAACTGTATTTTTTTATATTTTTGTCTGGCTGTCTGTCTGTACCCCGGCCGCGCATCACTCCAAATTACTGAATGGAATTTGATGAAACATAACACAATTTGAGTTCATACTATGTAAAAGGATATTATAATAATAATAATAATAAATAATAATAAAATTGTTTATTTCCTAGAAACTTATTTAACTAACACAGTACATTATACTACTAGACTTCTTATACAATATATATATATATATACGATTGCTATCAATTTTTTTTGAAATATTCGCTCTCTGAGTCTCAAGACACAGGCTCTCGCCTAGTTGGAGACTTGCTAGTAACACTAATAACTGTTTGTAACTAAATATATATAGTTATTAGTGTTACCAGCAAGTCTCAAACTAGGCGAGAGCCTGTGTCTTGAGACTCAGATAGCGAATATTTAGTAATTAACCAAGTTTAATATAGCAGTAATATAGAAGTATGGGAGTAGGTAATTGCTCTAAAGACTCGTGAAATTAAACAAATATAAAGGTTTAAAAATTTAAGTAAACAAACCTGTGCATAGCTGTAACTATTATGCATGATAATTAAGATATGACAAGGATAAGTTAATTTAATATTGTATTTACCAATTCATTAGTGCTAGACAAATTTAAAACAGCTCAAATATGTTAATAATAGTAGGGATACTCATTTTACCTGAATGCGTTTGTGTTTGTGCGTGTGTTAGAGGGTAAATGTGTGTGTGTGTGTGTGTGAGAGAGTGTGTGTGTGTGTATGTGTGTGTGGTGTGTGAGCGTGTGTGTAAATAATTAAGAGAAGAATGAATTACGTACTTACGTTGAAATACATTTAGGTGGGCGTATTTGGCTTAGAATGTATGTGGCAGTAAAGTTCCCGTCAACTAATGTTATATCAAATTTTTAGTTTCATCATAAGATAATTTTAACATGAGTTCTCTGAACAACTTTTTGCATGTGAATGCAGAACATTCTTTGATATTACAAAGTTTGATATTGTATACTTTTTATCCAGAAATTCTGCACGGTTCCCTCGGGAAAGGGGATGAAAGTCAAAATGTACACTTAGTTGTAATCTATGAACGCGTAGTCTGATTTCAATTATTCTATTCTTGTTAGAATAGTGACGAGTGAGGTCAGAGCCTCACGGGCAGCCCAGCACCCCACGGGCAGCCCAGCACCCCATTGGCTACTGAATGTAATTCAATGAAATTTAACACGATTTGAGTTCCTACTACGAAGAAGGTTATTGTATACTGTTTATCCCGAAATTCAGCACCGTTCCCTCGGGAAAGGGGATGAAAGTCAACATGTTACTTAGTTGTAATTTATGAAGGCGTGGTCCAATTCCAATTATTACTTTTTGTTAGAAAAGTGACGAGTGAGCTCGGAACCCCACGGGCAGTCCAGCACCACAGAGGCAGCTCGGCACCCCTCGGGCAGCTTGGCATCCTTATTCAGATTTCCCAGCTTGCTAAGATAAAACTCTAAAATCTGGAACATTCGCCACAATCAGTTTTTTTAACTATCTATCTTTTGCCGGATACATTTTGGAGACTGCGCAATGTAAGTACACAATAAATCTAATAAATTTTCGTTCTACCGCCAAACAAGGAGAACCTCGGCAAAAAAAACCCGTTTTATAATTGAAATTCCAAGGAAACGCACAAAGTTCTTTGCTTCAATATTTATTGTGCGAACCGCGAAGAAACTCTCTGCTATACTTAAACTACTACTGTCTTCTGGAAAATACAACCCGGGAGTTTTCAAACCCTCAGTAAAAAGCTCCTTTCTGCTTTACTAGGAGTGCTCATCGCAGAGGTGAAGCACTCCTAGTAATGCATAGCAGCGTTGCTTAATATGAGATAAACAGTACTAAAATGTGAATAATCAGTTTGCAGGTACGGCAATCGCGAACGAAGTCGCAGGTACAGCTAGTATAATATATAAGTGTGATACAATACCGGCATCAAGCTGATTCATAAAATCACATGTACCTAATAAAGTATTCGAAGACACGAGCCAGGAAAAAAGCATTATTTATTGCCAGCTACTTGAGCGATCATATCTAGGTAGTACGAGTAGTTATATTTGTACCTATGAACGTGTCCATATGACCATGTCGAATGTTTTGTGGAAGTCTACAAAACCGTCAAATAAATTCTCTGGCCTTTTCAATAATCTTGCGAAATATATAAATTTGTTCAAGAGTCTCTCTTCCCTTTACAAATCCAGATTTTTGATGTGCGATTTCTCTTGATAGTCAAACCGACAGTCTTCTGCTAATTATGTGGAGCATATACATACTTGCTTGTGATATTAAGGTTATGAGTTGGTAATGATTGCATTTCTATGTGGCCCCTTTTTGTGCAGTGGAATTAAAAATGGATTTCTGCCAGTTAATGAGCCATTTGTCAGTGTCCTAAGTTTTACTGCAGATGGTAAATAAGCCATTGACTCCAGATTCTCCCATCGCTTTGAAAACTTTGATTGGGATTTTATCATAACCTGAAGCTTTATTACATATGAGATGTTTCATCCTCTCCACCGAGAGGACACCAAGTCGCAGTTTCATGTGACTTGACACTTATCACCATCTATGCAGCTATAACGATTATCATGTAATTTAATCTATTTTAAGTAACTGTTTTTCTAAATTTCTTTTAAACTGTTTTATATAGTCATGCTGTGTATACATAGTTTAGGGACATTTTCCTGTCCAAAACCTTATGCAAATTGTAAATTTCTGTAATTTAATTGACGCTGTCCTGTTTTGTGTGCCTAATAAATAAATAAATAAATCGCCGTTCGTATTACGTCTCGCATGATGTGGGGCTCACGATCACAGATATTGTGGGGATAATATGTGATGTTTGGCATCGAGTTGCTGGAAAATAGTGACTTGCAGTAATCCTTCCACACATTCACGATATCCATGATCTCCGACACCGTTGTTCCAAAGCAGTCCTTAAAATCTCGACTCTTATGTTTAAATTGGCGTGTTATGTATCGCACTATATCATAGAGATCCTTGGTTTGGTATTTTTCAAAATATAGTTCCAGTTCATCACATATCTTAACCAGGTGTTAATTGTTGTCACGGTGGCAAGCAGCTTGTGTAATGGCTGGCTTGATAATCAATGTCAACAAACTCACACCACTGGCTTTAAGATTAAGGTGCTCTTCAAAATCCAGTGCTGTCGTTTTGCTTAGACGCTCTTTGGCTGCGATTCTGCAACAGCCTCTACGATATATGTTTTTGCCGAGATCCACAAGAAATTAGAGTGGTGTGTTGCAGTATCTACTCCCCATATCTGCTCTCTATCGAGGACGCTAGCGAATTTCTATCATTCACCTCCATTCTTCTAAATGGTTTAATTTAATTCGCTGTTCCAAGTTTTAGCCGCAGGTTGCCAAAATGCTGTTGGTGATCGGAATAAAAATCAGCACTGGTTTTTTTTTATGCCTGATAGGTTAGCCTTTGATCACTATCTCACCTGATGGTAAGTGATGATGTGGTTGAATATGTTGTTCAGGCTAACCTACAAGTACTGGTTCTCAAGGACAGCTGCCGGAACACACCGTTAGGTGCTTGGCGACAGATTTTCTACTTGAGGGTGGTAGCTAGCCAGGCGGGCATTCGCAAAATGCCCCACCACCATGCAAATGTTTATGGTATGGTAGTGTTGGCGTATTGGCTATTGTACTTTCCCATCTAGATTTCACCAATATGTAGTTTGATTGCCTTGTGTCTAGGATGGTGTTTAAACATCGAGTTCATGATGGCCATGTTGTTGTCTGCAGTGATAAAGCTATGAGGCACTCACCTCTGGGGCTACGAACACCATGGTCATAGTTACCAACAAAATACCGAATACCAGTATCTATAGTGGTGTTTCCTATCTTGTCGTTTAAATCACCAATAATGAGTAATAGCTCTCTTTTACAAGTCTTAGGTATGACAGACTCAAGTTACCATTAGAAACCTTCTACTTCCTCATCCTTGGCAGAACTAGTAGTTGCATAGACTGGAATAATGTTGAGTGGGATTGGTGATGCGAAGCCTAAGAGAGTTAAATATATTATTAATAGAACGGTAGCTAAGAACTGAGTTTTCCTTAATTTAGGGATCGAAATAGCCACTTGGAAAACTACTGTTTTCATTGCCGATGAAAAATATAGTGTTTCTTTGAGTCAAAGTGGTCGTTATCTTTCTAACGTGTCTCACTGATTCCTGCGATGCTGATGTTGCATTGCTCGAGTTCTTGTTCCAGAATATGAAGCTTTCCATCTTCGAGAAGCCCTCGGAAATTCCACGTGTCTATGCGATGGTCTATTGTTAAGTTGTAATTTCTTTCATTCAGTACCTAGCATTTTTTTCTATAACATGTCTCGCAGGTTGCATCCTGATAGACAGTGGCCCATTTCTAACCCTCAGCCCCAGAAACTCAGTGTACCAGTCGCTACGCTGTCATTCTCTACATATTATCCTTATCAATTGCTGCTGATAAATATCTCGATTCTGAGTATTGCCTTCCTGGCATTTGAATCCACCAATAAGTAAGTGAGGCACAGTGAACCTTTCAAATGCACAGTGTATGTTTATGATACAAAGTTTTGTATTAAAGTTTTTTTGCGCAGAAGACACATCAAATAGGTGAAGTTGATTAAAAAGACGAACGAAATGTGACCTTTCACTATCCCACAACTAGAACATTTTGTGGCACACTTTACTGAAAAACTATCACGCCTACAGATTTGCGTATAAAACATAATAATTTAACTTCATATCTAGATAATAACAAATATTTTAAGAAAACCTTTAACTAATTATTTAATAAAACACTTAAAAAAATCTTTATAAAAATGATATATATCTAGTGACTATTCCGCCTTATTTCTTGTTAAGCCGACGTGACGTCACAAACGCCACGCAGCCAAACCGGAAGAGTATTCGACGCGTTTCGCTTCTAAACGAAGCATCCTCAGGAGGTCTTGACTCTACGAGCGCACGATTGAGAAGTGTCATGATGTCGGAAGTGACATTAAAACAATTTAAAAAAAAAATATACATGTGAAGTGTCCCATATGTGCATATTGTTCCAAATTTGCCAAACACTTATCAAAACTCTTACTCCATAATGCTCCACATTTACATAGTTTGAATTACCACCGACGCATGGAGTTCCATACGAGGAGCGATTTTCAGAACTGATCTTTACTAATTTTACTTACAGTTAGGCCAACAAAATGCCGGGGATCCATTTTTCATTCTGGTTATAATTGAAATATAATTTTGCACAAAAAACGCAGGGAGTCTTATTCATGAAACAATGAGCACAACTACACACTGCGTACAAAATGTCTGACTCTACCCGTTGGCCATTTCTGGCTTACGTTCGAAAACATACTTAACATTACTTATGCTTGATATCACGGCAATCAAATGTTGCTAATGAATATTTCAGACAAAAAATAAAGTGTTTCAAATGTGCCACGATATGCGGTAAAGGGTTAACAATTTTGTATTTATTGGATAGAATGTTATACTACTAATACCATCTGTTAGAAAGCTAAAGAGTTAAAACCGTTGCAACAGAATTCAACTCAATACAGGGCATCGTAGTTAATCTACTCAATATAGGTACTATATACCACTACTACAATCAGGTTGTAAAATAAACGCGAGCCCGCCAAAAGCTCAGCTTTTTGCTAGTTTAATCTTATGTTGATGCTTTGCTCGAACGCAGCCGTTAGATGAGAAAAATATGATCTTTGACCAAAGAGAATGTAAACACTAATTCACTCTACAGGGGCGTTCGTTTTGGCTCGTTTGCGTTTGTAGCAGTTTCAAAAGTGGCATTTGTGTTTTAGCGTTCGGATAGAAGCTTTTGCTATTTTTGACCACCAATTACTGCATGCTATCCGAACGGCTTAAAACATACTTTGACAACCGACAATATTTTAACAATTTTGCACAGTACGAAACATGGAATCAATCTCTAAAATTAACAAAACAAGTAGGTATCTACTAAATAATATGGTATTTATATTATATATTTATATATAATATAAATACTATATAAAAAACTTGTGAAACTCTTCAATCGCGCCAAATACAACTGTCAAAACAGCAGTTGTCAAAAAACGATCACAACGATCCCACGGTAAGACATGGGTCAAAAATATCACTTTTCTCTGTCATTTGTAGCGTTTTCAAAGCTATCCGAACGGTGAGCGAAAACGATATTTTTGATCACGAAGTCCCAAAACGAACGGCCCGTGTGATCATTTTTAGCGTTTGTGAGTGTTATTTTTGGCACCGATAGGCTATCCGAACGCCCTATACATACGACTGAAAAATAAAAAATAATTATCCATAATCCATAAACAATAAAATGGCGTCCGGTTTTTTGTGTGTGCGATAAGAATTATTGTTTTTCAGCAATTGAAATATTCCGTGGCTTTTCAATGAAACTTTGCTGTTTTAAGGCATTAGAACAACTCTTAGAGACGAAATAATCTTAAAATCTCTTCGAAAAGTTCTCGGAACTTAGCAAAATAAGTACGTGACAATGCTAGTCCTAGCGTCGTTGTCCTGTGCCGCCTTCTGAATTTAAGCAATTTCATCAATTTACGATGATTTTTCCCCGTATGTCTTCGATGTCGTTGTAAATCAGTGTCTAAAATGTGTTTTATCACAGTTGTTTTGCACGAAATCGCCGGTGATTCGTTGCGCTTTCGATGAGTGCGTAGTGCGTTTGTGGGTGTGAAACCGTACATACATGCTCGTATTCGTTATGATAAAACTGTCATGAGGTGTGTGTTTACTATCAAATAGTGGATTTGTGTTAGTGGGTTTATTTTGTTGATGTTGTGTTGAGTTTTTGTTTGGAAAAATGTGTATGCCAACGCCAAATAATGTATCGGGCTTTGGCGGATATTCCTGGGGCTTTACGAGTTCCGCTGACCTTACCAAGGGTGAGGTGGAAACACCTAGCAGCCTCAGCTATACACTTGGGAGTTCTGTGAGTAAATACTTTGTTCATTTTAAATTGTGTTATTTGTTCATTCTGGATCAGAATTCACATAAATACTCTATCTTGGATTAACTATTTAAATATGTTGCACTACTGAAATCATATATAGTGTGGAAAGTTTCAATTTTACAGTACAGACTTGCTTGCATATTGAGAGTGACAGTTTCATATACTAATGTGAAGAAAAAGAGATAAACTGAAATAATGCATCAAATTGAAAATCATCTCAGTTTTTGGCCGTCCGTGTTGAGCTTAGGTAGCTACCTATACTTTATACTTTGAACTATAGTCATAGTGGAAACAAATTGTCATCTTGAAACCCATGCAGACTTAACCCGGTGTAAATGAGTTAAAAAATTGTTACACCAACTGTGAGGTGTGTATGACATAGCCTAATATAGAATTGTCAATTTGATAACAGAAAATACTATAGAATAATACTAATTACTGTAATATATTAATTAAAATTAGGGAAATGAGGTTATGTGATGAAACCCAGTTCCAGTTATAAAAATATTTATGTTTCTATATAAAACATAGTAGTATTTCTGTATAAAACATACTTTTTACACACAAATTAACAATATTTAGAGACTATGACTTAATATATGAACATTTCGCTGTAGGCAATATTTACTTTAACTATGTTAGCATTTTATTCAACCCTATATTTATATTCATCATAATTATCTATATTTTATATCCATCCAGTATACAGCATAGAAGTTCTTCAATTTCCAGGTATCACCAGAGACAACCCTTACTGTTATGTCCCATAAGACACCTCAAGTACAAGAAAAGGTTGGTACAGTCTCTGTAGCTGTCTCCAATACTGGGGCACAAGTTACAAGAGTGGTTACCACAGGAACTCCAGTCACAGGTAGAAGAGCTATGTTTGTGCTGAATGAGGCACCTACACATACAATAAATAGGGTCTCACAACAGAACCAAACTGCGACAATCCACAGTGAGTAAACTTAAAAGAATATTCCAGTAGATTAAGTACCTATTGCATTGCTTATTGTTATATTTTCATTAGTTTTAGCTATGATGTCTTTGCATGTGCCATTCACCTTTATATTTTACATCAGCAATATACATTTGATGAGTAAGTGCATATTTTGGAGTTAGAAATAATAACAAGTGTATTGTAAACTACCAAAGATGATTTTAGGTTCAATAACTTTTATTTGGTCAGCATTGACACAGTTAACATATAAATTGTTGAGCAAGTATAAAATTTGCATGCATAAATCTTGCAATACAATCTTTCATCAGTCATTGAACTAGACATACCTTAGACATACAAATTTAATTTATGTTTCTGATAGCAGATATGTGCACAGTTAGACCCATTTTTACTCTAAACAAACTTACAGCAGCAAACCTAACAAGCAAACCCTTCATGACTCCAATCGGGCCTATACAGCTGACAGCTGAAGAATGCAATGAAATTCTGATGAAACGAGCGCTTCAAGCGCAAGGCATCGCCACTCCAGTCATAGATGCATCACAGTTAAACCATACATTACTAAATGGTGGACTAAAGAGCTTGGCTGAAGTGACTTCTCAGCAGAATCAGCAGCAAGACACGATACAGACAACCACAGTGCAGCAACATCATTTATTACATGCGAAGCAAGAGCCAGGAACAGCAAATAATTCACCAAAAGTAAGTTGACAATTTCTGTTGTTTTATGAGGTGAAAGTGTGAGCAAAGTAAGATAGTAAAATTTGCTGACAGTAGAATTGCTTGTGTATAATGTGCATCTCCTTATCATGACCGTAAAATCAAGGGATTCATATCACAGATTATATTAAAGTCGCGTATGGTGTGCGGGTCGGTAATGGTTACATACATACCTATTCTTGAAGTATTTATGTCTCAATTTTTGAACAAGACTTTTGTCTGTCAAAGGTAAACTTTGAAGGACATGTGTTTTTATAGTGACTTGTCAATTGTCAATGAATCGTTGAACAAACTGTGATCTTGGTATCCCCGTAGTACTTGGTGATCCATGACCCAGCTGGGAGCTCACTTACGATGTCTCCTAAGACGCCTAGCAGCCCTTTGAATCTCCATAATAATGCCATAGTAAGTATTCATAATGCTGCTGTACTAAATATCACACAGACTGTTAAATTCATCCCAAAAGATAATAATCATATTACTTGTAAGTCCTTTTGTACTTGAAACAGCTGTATAACTTTATATGAACACACATGTTTATGATAGAAATGTTTATCAACTTACCCTATATAACTTCGATATTATAATCATGAAATTTAGTAAAAGATGCCTATTGCCTGAAAATTATATCTAATTAATAACAAATAATACAAAAATAATCCTTCCATAGGGATAGTTTTTTTTTTTTATATTGCTGATAAGCTAGCTTTTGATTACAATCTTACCTCATGGTAGAGTTGGCAAACAGGTTTAAGCTAGAAAGAGAACTGACTCTCAAAGACAGTCGCAGCTACACAAAGTTTGTTGTTTGGTTACAGATTTTCTACTTGAGGGTAGTAGCTAGATAGGCAGCAATGCGTGATGCTCTACCTACACTTTTGCAAATACTTGTATGGGACCCCTGTAATTATTCTTTTTAATGTCTTTACGTCATTATTTGTTTTTTGGTCAATATGGCTCGCAAAATATTTGATTTTTTCATTTTTGCTTATAGGCTAACCTTTGTCCACTGTCTCTCCTGTGTCTGTGACAGGGTCGAAAATGTTGTTCACTAGCCTGTTATTACTGGCTCTCAAGGATACGCCGTTAGGTGCTTGGCGACATCATTTCTACTTGTGGTGTTAGCTAGCCTGGGGGTCATTCACAATATGCTCTACCATAATATATAATGGAATCCATTATCAACAACCAGCTCTTCAGTATCTAACAGCTGATTAGCGATCGCCAGTACGGTATTTGCCGCGGTGGCTCGACTGGTTTTGGTGGAGTCCAAGTGTAATACGTTGGTGGCAAGTTTAGAAATAACAAAGGCCTCTGATCGGGTGTGGCATAAAAAAAGCGTTTCTTTCAAAGCTTCGTTCCTATGGGCTTTTTGAAAAATGGTGTACTTTGCTTGATCGGAGCATCAAGTTCGTTGTCGACGGTGCATGCTACGACTACGAGGAAACCGGTCAATGCTAGTATTCTACAAGGCTGTGTGCTATTTCCGACTTTGTTTGCATTGCACATCAATGACATGTTGCAGCTCAGCGATAATCATTGCTATGGCACCTCCGGTACTGCCATCCGTGCCGTCTGAAAGACGAGACCCTGTTGTCTATAGTCTCGAAGCGGGGCTGATTGAACGTAGTTCAATTTAACCCCAATGAGACGCAAGTTTATCGCAAAACTCCCCATTTTGAAATCACTCCCCTTGCCGCCTCAACCCGTATCTAAATACTTTGCGTCGACATATCGAGAGTCGTTCAATTTCGCTGTCACATTCAAGATAAGGATAAATTAGTCTCTAAGAAGCTTATTGTGCTAGAAGACGGTACTTCATGTAGGCTTCTCAGTTCGAACTTTATAAGGCTCAGGTTCGGCCTCACATGGAGTATTGCTTTAACCCATTACCGGGGGCTCCCCACTACCAGGATCTTCCATCTGCCCGCATTCAACGCAGAACTAGAAACTTTGACTCTCAAAGTCTGCGTAGTGATGATGGATTACTCTGTATCTTTTAATGTTCCTATCACGGGGAGTGTTCTGAGGAACTGTTCAGTTTGATGCATGTAGCTTACTGTCGCCATCGCACAACAAAGTATGTTTCATTAATTTCTTGTCCACGTCTGGGAGGACAAAACCGTGCGATTCTTACGATATTTTCTTCCTCAAACACTCACACGCCACAATATGAAATAAGATGCCATGTGAAGTATTTCCGAACCGATACGACTTAGGAGCCTTCAAGTAGAGAGCACATTATCTCCTCAAAGGCACGTAGCGATCGAGACCTCTAGTATTATCATTAGGTTTAATCCCATGTTTATGTTTAACCAAACCAGCTAAGAACCGAAAACCACTGTTTAATTTTTATATTTCCAGTACGGGCGTGCGTTTCCGCCTTAAGAAATGTTGTAACAGCTTCGTCTAAACCAAGTGTTTCCCTATGAATGATCCCAATGCCGCTATAGTAACGGTATGTCAGACGGTGTATTCGCAGACGGAGCTGTTGACGACGAACACGGTGATGACGAGTGCGCCGCCAGTCCCCGTTACCGTCAAGGAACGACCCTATTCCTGCGACGAGTGCGGCAAGTCCTTCCTGCTGAAGCATCATCTCACTACGCACGCGAGAGTTCATACTGGTGAGTACAGCATAAGTATATAATGTTGTTTGTGCTATCTGCCTGTATTAAAAACATTTGTATGAAAAATTTAAAGCGGTGTTCCACAACGTCCAAATATATCTAAGACACTGACTGCTATAATGAATTCATAATAATGAATTCCTGACTGCTATCCTGGCGTATCTATAGATTCATTCATTTTTTTATATCATTGTGATGGAACAAGCACGAGGCCGGTCCGATGTTAAGCGGTTACTCCTGCTTATAACAGATGCATTTCGTAAAGTGACGAACTGCACTGCGCTCGCGCACCTTGAGACACGGTTGTTGAGTCTCATGTGCTTGTAATTTTACTCGCTCTCAAGGACTGCTGCGGGAACACACTGTTAACACTTTTCTTCCAACAGTCCCGTAAACTCTGTTATGTATTTGATTTATCCAAATAATTACTATATATTTCATTTTATCTTCATACTGGATTTTGGAATAAACTGTGTGTGTACAACACATGGTCGAAAGAAATTTAACATTGAGGTTTACAAGAGCCAATCAGGGGAAGTAATAGTACATTCAATAGTTCTCATTTTCAAACTTATTTTCTTGGCTTAGATTGTGAAAGTTTAAATAAGGGTACATTATCATTGGGCAAATTACGGATTCCTTAGATTTTGATTTAACAGCTATTTACTAAGCTGTTGTGCAATGACTTCAAGTAATGATCCTTGTTAGAAAAAATACTAAATGTATACCACCGCCTGATCTGTCGTTCAGCCCACAAGCTTTTTTGTTTTGTATACCATTCACATGATAAAATAACCAATGACATTCACATCTACTCAGATCCATCAGACGAATTAATATAATATTGTGTAGGTAACTTTGCGTTCTAAACGGTATGTTTATAGCGTTAGTTTTCTAGAATTTGAGATGTCCTGTCTGACGTTACAGACCTTTCAAAAGAGGTGGGATTTACAATTGTCATTTGTTACGGACAATACTAATGTCTTCCTCAAGACATGGGGGCAAACTCCCACCTTTTACGAAACCATCATATAAAAGGAGCGTTTTGTTTCATGCTTAAAATAATCATTCGTGGACACGAACTATCACCGACCCACAATCGCATCAAGCAATATTGGTTTGATCATACTTAAAGAACGAATGAAATATGTATCGCGGATGTGCAAGCGAGATACAAGATGTTTATAATATAGCGTTATCCCGCTCGCACTGTTCCGAACTACGATGTTATGGAACAGTTTTACCATTGTTTTACGACATCTTATTGTCTGCTGCACAGCAAGTGTCTGTAGCTGTTTATAGTTTCACTCTACGAATAATTTTGCTGCATTTATTCTAAAGTATAATAGAAATAAAAACATTGTACGTAATTTATCGTAAAATAGTCTAAATCAAGTTTAAATTCGCTGTTGGAATGTAACTTTTTTAAGATGGATAAACATGACGGATTTGTCGTTGGAACAGTAATACTTCGTATTAAATGTCACGTCAGAGTTCGGGAATAGAGTGAACAATTTGTTTTGACGTCGTCAAAACGCTGAGCGATTCCATTACCGATTGCAAGCTTCCTTAATTGACGTAGAGGTATAAAATTTAGGAGTAAGATTAAGTTATTATATAAGAGGTTGCCCCCCTGGAATAAATAAAAAAAAAACAAGTTGAAACGACACGACAAAATGGTACTCATACAAGTATAAATTAATAAAAATATAAAAAAACCCAACTGCAATTTTTTTATTTTTTCGTTTATTATCGTTCTATTGAAATTTAAATTGGAAGTTATATATATTTATGGAATAGTTTTTAAAGCGCTTCGCTTTGATTCCACACACGATGTGTTTGGAAGAAAAAACATTTTTTTACTCACAATATGACTTCTAAAATCAGCTAGATGTTAATTTTTTTATGTACAGTCGCCTGCATGCATGTATACACATTGTAATTTTCAAAATAGTGACAAAGAGTCCTGTTTTTCTCTATGTAATCAAAAGTATCTTAAAATCAAAGAATAATTTGAATATTTTTACTCATGATGATATTAACTTCGATTATTAATAACTTAGCGACACCACGTCATTTTGAAAATTACGAAGTGTATGCTTCTTATTGCAGGCGACTGTACCTAGTGTCACTTGCACTATCAAGACAAATCTAACGATATCTCATACATTAAAATCAGTTAAGCCGTTTAGAAGTTATGGTGGAATAAAGAAAGTCACAAACATACATGAACCCTGAAGAATAACACTCCTTTTATGAGGTAGTCGTGTAAAAACAGAAATAAGATGATTGATTCTACCTCAGCGCAGATAATTTATAACACGGAGGACGGAATAATTACTACCATTGAAATCGGTTTCATTATTGTGCGCCGCGTCCAGGGAATGAGTGACCTAATTAGCTTTATGGCTCGGACGCTATGCCGCATGCCGTGCCGTTGTTCGATAAATGTAACTGGACTAAATTACATTTTTGTTTCAATCAGTTAAGGTTCACTTTTAATGGATTCGATTTGTTTTCTCGAGCACGAAATTTGTTTCTCGAGTCTGTAAAATTTATATGTTAATGTCAAATATTGATGAACATAAATTTTATTTGTTGAAGTAATTGATACTTTGTGGAGTCCACTAGGCTCTGCCTCCACATGTATTTTATACTTTTTAATTATTCCTAATCATGACGCATAAGGTTTACTGCATGTATATACATACAGTAAATACTTCCAAGCAAATGAATCAGAATCATTCTCAATTCGTTGATCGCTTTTTTAAAGTACTATTACCCACGAAATCGATGGAAGCTTAGTCAAAAATTCTTCAAAAGTGGCGGCGGCGCAACCTTCGGTATTCTTTTATAAATGGGTGAAGAAACGAATTAAAAATGGCGCCGATAATCAATATCTCTCACTTGCACACTTACTGCTGTTATATAGTGTCAAAGTGAGAGCACAGAATACAAAGGTGAGAGGGAACGATTATCGGATCCATTTTAGATTCGTTTCTTCCTTATAAACCGGGTTATATCATACAATTCCTTTTTAATAATTAGTTGCGATTGATCTAAGTGTATTAAATGTCTAGCGTACACCATCATAATAAATATTTTTTTCTTTTTTTTCTTTTAAAATAATTCAAATAATTTCGTATAATGAGCTGTCTGCGAGTTACGTCTTGAACGGGTAGTAGTACTTCAACATATATTTTTATTGCTATTAAGAAATTTGAGGGACGAGTCGTCCGCCCCATAGTAAGCGTCATGACTATGTCACCGTCTTCGTTCTACTTGACCCTGCACTGCACTCGTCACTCAGAAACGTTTGTTTACATGTCTCGTTCGCCTAATAACTTCACTTGCTACAGTGCCCTTCATGCCTACACACAGTAATGTTTGAACACTGCTGTGGGGTGGCAGGATATCTGATACTGTGATGGTACCCATCAAGATGGACTCTAAAGACCATACAGTATTAACAAACTGAAATAATAATATAAACAATCTGACACATTGGCAACACACACATGTAAATTGTAAATTGAAAAATACCATTATTTTTCAATTTACATACATAAAACTTACGGTTTCTCTTATTAGTAGATGCTCAGGACTTACTCGTATTGTAGTATAAATAAGTACTCACCTACCGATGGCGGTCCAAATTGTTCCCTTACTTTACAAAATCACAAATATACAATAGTAAAAATTTGAGTCATGTGCGAAATCCGAATAGCAGGCGTTATTGCAAACCTAACAATATTAAAAAAATGTTCCCTTACTTCTATTCTGTAAAATATGTTGACATTTCCATTATCTGTGCTACCACATGTTCTTATGTATAGAAAAAGTATATTAGAAACCGCTTAGTAGGTAAATCTAATGCGCATGATTTGCCGTAGCACGTACCGATAGCGGGTCCGCTCTGTTTTCCAGGTGAGCGGCCCCATGCGTGTACGCACTGCGGCAAATCTTTCGCGCACAAACATTGCCTCAACACGCACCTCATTCTGCATAGCAACAACCGCCCCTATCAGTGCGGCGAGTGCAAGAAAACTTTCACACTGAAACATCATCTCCTCTCACATTCACGGGTAACTGGGATCATTGCTTTTTGTTACCGTACGGTACATTTTTTCTAGGTGAAAGACCGCATGTTTGCGCGCACTGCGGCAAGGCGTTCGCGAGGAAACACTGTCTCAATACGCATCTGTTGCTGCATTCGGCGGAACGGCCTTATAAGTGTCACGAGTGTAAGATGGCGTTTACCCTGAAGCATCATCTTGTCACGCATTCTAGGGTAAGTTGTATTATTTGCATCTAAAATCTTGATCTGTGACTTAAGGTTGAACTGGCCGGTCACTTCTCCATACAAACGTCGTAGGGTGATCACTCCTTATTTGAGATTTTAGGTCCAGACTTAAGCATAATACCGATTGATATCGTCATTATCTAGGCTTGTATGATGCCAAAATTTTAAAAAGATAATTAATTTAAAAGTTATGAGCTTCGAAAACTTTATATGAAAATGTTTCGAGGCTCGTAATTCCCAAGTTAATTATTTTATTACCATTTCGGCATCATACAAGCCTAGATAATGACGAGATCAATCGGTATTATGTCTTATTTTAGACCTAAATCCTCAAATAAAAGAGTAATCACCCTGCGACGTTTGTATGGAGAACGGGCCGGCCAGTTCATCCGTAATTTTATATAGTAAACTACTCTGACGACTTAAACAATCCGGAATACCATCTCTCTATCAGATGCATCTCCACTTTTTGGTTGATATAACTTTTGCAGGGGTGAGGACAATCGGATTAAAGGTCATCAACTCATCACTCTTCTTTACAGCACTGCCCCGAAACAGCACATAACTTGGAATCAAGTTACGGCTCTAAGTCGTGTGTGATTAAGTAAATTTTAGAATAACGAATGGCATGCGCATTTTCCACCAGCAATATACTAATAAAATAATTATAACAAGTTTTTTTTATTGTTTTATTCGAAATAGGTTCGCGTTTGACCACACCCAGCCTGATGTTAAGCATTAATGTGATCTAGGACGGAGCACGCTTACCTAGAAGAAACATTTATTTCATACACACACTCCATATCGCCTCAGAATAGAACGATCAGAAGGATCAATCCGAAAAGCCATTCCAATAAATATGCGACTCTAACTACGATGCAATAAAGTGCACATAAGCTCGCAAAGTAGGAAGTACCTAATACACATATTCAACTACATGCGTCTCTCTTTCTATCGCGTAGCCACGCATAGCTCTGATCTCTTCTGACGCGTCACGCACCGTAGAATAATCCTGTTCGGACGGAAACGCCGATGTACCTGTAGCTTTGTACCTAAAGTGCAGAGATAGCCAGATCTGATATCGGGTTATCATGCCATTCTAAATTTTACTTTATTACAGTACATTCAAAGCCGTAATTAGAATTGCAAGTCATGTGCTGTGTCGAAGCAGTACTGTTATAATGAGTGCTAAGCCTAAGCTTTTTTCTTTTCCTTTCAACCATGTAAAGTATTCCTTCCATTAACGACTTGGTGTTTTATCAGGTTCGTCTTGTCTTTGATCCATTAAGATTCTTATTAGAGTGTAATTTTAAAATATTCAAGTAACATTGAAAATAATTATCGCTGCCCCAATCTTATACTATAAGTTATTTCGTTCACTGACGTTAACTTGTCTGTCTGGATGTGTCTGGAAGAGATCGCTCTCAGCGATAAGACCGCCCATTGTCACACCTACTTTAACTTATTATGTTTTTAAGTTTGTAAATTTGTATTGTGTCAATAAAGTGTTATCTATCTTGGCCAGTTCATTAAATTTTTAACCAAAGTTCTATTTTTCTTCAGGTGCACAGTAGAGACCGTCCTTACGTTTGCAACGAGTGTGGAAGAGGCTTCCCGTTGAACAGGCACCTCGTTACACATAGGAAGTACCACGCCGGAGAAAGACCCTTCGTATGTAACGACTGTGGCGAGAGCTTTGCACAAAAGGTAATCTCATTTTGTCAAGCAAGATACAGCTCTGTATCTTGGTTATTATACATTATATCAGAACCAGACAAGATTCGGCTCTGTCAAGTATGTTCCGATAGTCTAGAGGCCAGAGTACTCGACGCGAATACGAAGAATGTGGGTTTGATTCCCGCTGGGAACAACAATTTTGTGTTCTAATAATTTGTAAATGTTCCATTATAACAGGAGAATATAAGAGAAGGTAGAGAAAATTAACACAGAAGGTGGACTAAGGCGCCAACAAGTGCAGCGATACTTGAACAGGATACAGCATTTTACCAGCTTGATAAAGCTTTAAAATTGTCACATATATTATATTGAAACGCTCGTAGCGAAGTTTGTTTAGGTTTTCTTAACCGATCAGCAAAGTTAAGCAACGTCCGCCACGCTCATGACTAGGATGGGTGACCGCTAGTGACATTACTACTGAGCGCTTCCTTGCTTTGAAGGGCACGTTAGGCCGGTTCCCGGTTGTTGTCTTAGGATGGCAGTCATAGCATGGTAGTATGTATTTTGCGACTGCCCGCCTGGCTAACTACCACCTACTAATAGAAAATCAGTCGCTAAGCACCTAACGGTGTGTTCCGACAGCTGTCCTTGAGAGCCAGTAATTCTAGGTTAGCATGAACAACATCTTCGACCACATCCACTTACCATCAGGTGAGATACTGGTCAACGGCTAATGTATAAGAAAAAAAAACCTTATATTAACTTATTAGGAACCGGCTAGGACCCGCGTTATATTTACCGCAAGATTCAGAACAGTTTCGAACTGTTTTGAAGTCCTTCGTCTGGGAGTGAGGATTGCGCTATGCGACAAGCACGGGCCTCAGCGCGTAACTGTCGTAGCGACGGCTATGTCTGCCCCGGCTCAGCTGCATTTGTCAAGTCGCCGTCAGAACTGTCACTTGTGTCACTGTCACTAGTCGGAATCTTTCCGGTATATATTCATAATATATTTTCTACTAATTAATATTCAATACAGTTGCTGATTTAGACCGTTAATTTTACAAAGCAACGATAAGAGCTATTTATGAAGAAGAAGAAGAACGCGGGTCCTACCCGGTTCCTAATAAGTTAATATGGATATAACTCGCGATAGTATTGTTTTTTTTTTTTTTTATTGGAAGACCACAAAACTGGAAATACATCGTAGCTTACATAATTTAAAATAATATAAAATAAACATTGGAATACGTACTTCCTTCAAGAAGTGGACCTAGCATGTGTATAACATCAAATTCTTCAATCTAATCATATAGTAGTAAACAACCAGTAAACAATATCATGGGTATTTTTGAAGCGTTCTATTTCAAAATCCGGTGCAAAGAGATCATGATTTTGAATAATTAGTGAAACAAATAATTTAAAGTGATTTACTCAAAATACATTTCACTGAGGAAAGCGAACTACGGTGAAAAATATCGAAGTCTTGCTTAACGGTTTCATAACTTTCACACATACGATAAACCGCAAAGTGATGTCGTGTATATTGTTGTAGGAGCACCTAGTGATGCACAGCCGGTTCCACGGTTCCCTATCCCCGTTCGTGTGCGGCGACTGCGGCGCTGCGTTCGCGCGCAAGTTCCAGCTCGTGAACCACGGGCGCGTGCACGGCCGCGTGCCGCACGCCTGCCCCGTCTGCGGGAAGGAGTTCCTGCAGAAGCGGACGCTCGTCGCGCACATGAAGTCAGTTTATACCTACAAACACACACCCAAGCTCCTACATAGTTGCAATCACTTCTGTCTGCCCAAGCGATGCTTTATTACATATTATTGTTTTACTGTATGTACAGTCGCCTGCAATAAGAAGTATACACATTGTAATTTTCAAAATAGTGGCAAAGAGTTCTGTTTTTCTCTATATAATCAGAAATATCTTAAAATCAAAGAATAAGTTGAATATTTTTACTCATGTTAATGTTAACTTCGATTATTAATAACTTAGCTACATCACGTTATTTTGAAAATTACGAAGTGTATACTTATTATTGCAGGCGACTGTACAATACGCGTTTACATTTTACACCCACACTAAGACGTAGTGTGTAGCATGGTGGAAGGGCTTTTTGCGAAGGCCCGCCTGGCTAGCGACCATCCTCAAGTAGAATATCTGTTGCCAAGCACCTAACGGTGTGTTCCGGCAGCAGTCTTTGAGAGCCATCTAATTCTCCCCTGCCCAACCAAATTTGGTAAGATCCTACTAATGCCTCCTTGGATACATGTTCTAGTCTAGTCTTTTAGTAGGTTATATAGGGATTTCGCTGGTATTGCACCGTCTTCTACCGTGTTTATATGTTGGTGTGTAATTTTTTTTTGCATTGTCTCCAGTTTGTGTTTTTGCCACCATAAAAAACATAACAATTGTTTTTTTTTTCTTTAAATAAGTTGCAGCCAAATAGCATTCGCTGTTCAGTTAACA
Source organism: Plagodis pulveraria (assembly GCA_963890685.1). NCBI lineage: Eukaryota > Metazoa > Arthropoda > Insecta > Lepidoptera > Geometridae > Plagodis > Plagodis pulveraria. The sequence goes on along the minus strand of OY982960.1, from coordinate 26,041,313 downwards.
GCCTAGACTTATTACTAAGCGGTTTCCTTCCACCAGCGGCCTGAACGACAGATATACTTATAATAAAAAAAAACGGTGTCAGAAAACTATAGAGATAAATTTAATTTTTCGGTCAATATTTCAAAAGCCTCGGTCCCAGGCTTAGTAGGACTGTGACACTCAGTCCTACTCAGTTTACTATATACATGTAATATGTGTAAGCACTAACCAGACCTCCAGAAAAAATACATTTTATTGTTGAACACTCAAAATTGTTTCTGGTAAATTTTAAATAAAAATAATCACACTAATACCGCATTTGTCTTGAAAATGTTTTATAGGGGAATACCGAAAAAAAATTAATAGGGATCCCAGTGTTAAAATCTAATACAGAATCAGTATCGGTTTTCCATATAGTTCAATAATGCTATGCCTTACTTCTAGCCCTGTAACGGTTAAGGTAACTGCTCTTACTGCCCCACACCTTTTTTAGATATATTTTACTAAGCAGATATATTATATTAAGCAATCCTTGAAGATTATACATTTATACCAAATAAGTAGTATGTAATCAATTATATATATTTTAATCCCGATTCCCAGAAGAGTTCTCGAGGGAGCCCTTATAAACAAATCGCACGCAGGAGAATGCGCGGCCGGAACCTAGTACTAAAATATTTTAATTGTTTTTCAGAGTGCACACAGGGGACAATGTAGTCGCATGTTTAGAATGCGGCGAAGCTTTCAAATCTAAAGGGGATCTGCAACAACACTGTAAAGTGACGCGGCATTGTTATCCAACGCAAGTTCATCAAACGCAACAAGTACAACAGCAACAACAACAGCAGCAGCAACAACAACAACAACAACAGCAGCAACAACAACAGCAGCAACAACAACAACAGCAGCAACAACAACAGCAGCAGCAGCAACAAACTGTTATCAAAACTGACGACTTCAAACCACAAATTGTACAGGTAGGTTTATTTCTATATTATTTTCAAATTGAAGAGCCATTTGTGTCAACGCTGTGACTGACACGGCATTTCTTTTCAACACAAGTGCCATAAACGACTGCTAAATATAATACTACATATAAACCTCAATTGTTTATGTATTACAAAATTAAAATTTTTGTTTATGTATGTTTATTTCTATATTTAAATTTGATGAGCAGTTTGCGTCAGCGCTGTAAACGACGCGATATTTCTATCAGACACAAGTGCATAATCATCGCTATAATTGACATCTATAATATATAAACCTTTAATTGTATATATTTAGTTCGTAATATATACACAGAATTGAGTCGATTAGGGTTCCATCGTAGAAAAATGGCCCTGTGGGATGCCGGGAGAATAGAGAAGTCACCTCCATTGCTAGCTGTGAGTGTCGTAAGAGGTGACTAAAGGTGAAATACCGGACGGTGGGCAGCAGCACTTTCTGAGGAACTGATATTTTAAAACTGCGGTCTCCAAGACGCTTGCCAAGCGTGGGTGTTATGGCAAATCCCTCCTTAATGGGGGAGATAATCCGGCTGATACAGTTCAGTATACTAGAAAAATGCCTGTGTGCTGGGCTACAATGTAAACCCCCCTTATTAAAACGCCCGTGGGAGTCGAAAGAGGCGTTATTCTGGTAAACAAGAATCCGATGGAGCAAGGCCTTCAAAGGAACTGATATCTTACACTGCGTTCTTAAAGATTCCTGTCAAGCATAGAGATTATGACAAATTAAGAGACCCATTAAGGAGGGCCTTAATGGGGGAGGCTGAGTTCAGCAGTGGAAAACCCATAAGCATCAGAACACTTGGTCCAGAAGTGCGAATTTTTATGTTTGGACACTATTAAATTACAAAATCTTTTTGATACCATTTGATACCTCAATTTAATTATCCAGTACTTCGATGAACAGTGAAAAAACATGACAAGAAAGAGGCATTCTGATATCAGCTGCTGGTCCTGGACCACTTTTTTTTTAACATAGAGAAAATGTAACTTAATTATATCTTTTTAAGCATTCAATACCTTTTTAGTACCTTATTATTTTTATTTTATTCAAATTACAATGTAATATAATATTCAAAAAGGTATTGTAATTTAATAGTACTGTATTGTATCAGCCTGATTGTCCACTGCTGAACACAGCCTCCCCCATTACGGGGGGATTTGCCATAATCCCCACGCCACGTTCCTCAGAAGGCGCTGCTGCCCACCTTTCGGTATTTTACCTTTTATTCGCCTCTTACGACACCCATAGGTAACAATGGGGGGATGACATTCTAGCCCGGCACCCCACGGGAATTTAATAGTACCCAAACATAAAAATCACACTTGGTCCGGATTTTCGTAAGCGTCAGAACTGGCGAACGAAAAACCCGGCTGAAACAGTACAGTATAGTACTAGAAAACGGCACTCTGTTACTAAGCATCGGCTGTCCGTATGACCTATAAAGGGCTCTCTTCTATTCTATCTTTGCTAATCCTTGGCAAATGTGGAATTTTCCAAGCATGTTTGCAGTGAAAAATGTAACTTGTATTTTAACCTTTGTGAGCATTGTAATCTCTTCGGAATATTATAAAATTACACTCCCGCGTACTTGTCACTCGATATAGACCATCTGCGTAGACGTTTTCAAGTCATCTATGCGTAAGGGTAAATATAATATAATAAAAGCGCTCGTAGCGAAGTTTACTTAGCTGTTCTCAACCGATCAGCAAAGGTAAGCAACGTCGCGCGCGGTCATGAGTTGGATGGGTGGCCGCTAGTGACATTACTACTGAGCGCTTCCGTGCTTCGGAGGGCACATTAAGCCGTCGGTCCCGGTTGTTGTCTTAGGATGACAGTCGTTATAGCATGGTGGTAGGGCATTTTGCGAATGCCCGCCTGGCTAGCTACCACCCTCAAGTAGAAAATCTGTCGCCAAGCACCTAACGGTGTGTTCCGGCAGCTGTCCTTGAGAGCCAGTACTTCTAGGTTAGTCTGAACAACATCTTCGACCACATCATCACTTACCATCAGGTGAGATAGTGGTCAAAGGCTAACCTATCAGGCATAAAAAAAAATGGTTATATATATATTTTTTTTTTAAATTCTATGTGAAAGACGGGTTAGCATGAGCCGCATAGGTCATTTATTATGATCTTTAATGGTTTAAATTTCATCTACCTTCAGAAACACGTCAGCCAAAACGTGTAACTTATAAATGATACTTATCTCTTTAAGATGTCAATTAGCACTAAGCACAAAAATTTTGCTCTCTGCGTGTTTCGCAACGTTTATAAGTTACGGGAATACATAAGAGATTACCAAAGAAATCATATCTTTGGTAATCTCATATGTAATTAATTAATCTCTTATTAAATAAATTAATAAAAAATAAAATAAATAAATAAATGTATCTAACGCTTCTTTTAGAACACATCTTTTTTTATGCATGATAGCTTAGCCTTTGACCACTTAATGGTAAGTGATGATGTGGTCGAAGATGTTGTTCAGGCTAACCTAGAATTACTGGCTCTCAAGGACAGCTGCCAGAACATACTGTTATGTGCTTGGTGACAGATTTTCTACTTGAGGGTGGTAGCTAGCCAGGCGGGCATCGCAAAATGCCCTACCACCATGCAATACCATCTGATACGAGTCCGATTTGACACATCATGCTTTACTACAAGTAACCTAACACCCAATGTATATTTTCTAAACGTTTGTCTTAATGGATATATATTTGTAGATGTCATGTATTATTATAACTCTGTCAAATAAATAAATTTTCTTTTGCATACATACCTTAATATGAACCTATTAATCCTAATATATTATTGTGAATAATGGAACAAAATAATATCATCTTTATAGGTTTTCTGCAAGCCTCAAGTCCAGCAACAACTGCAACAACTAGTGCAGCAACAAGCGCAACAACAACAGCAACAACAGCAAACAACAGTTATCAAAACGGACGACTTCAAACCACAAATTGTACAGGTGCCACATCATTTTTTATTACAAAGTGGGATTACCGTCAGAAAGTTTCTATTTGTTTGCTTTGATTCATATAATATATATATGTATACAGGCTTTAGGGCATTTTATTCGGTTGCTGCATATCTACTGTGAACTGGCAAAAGGTCCTATCTTTTATCACACAACCTAACAAAAACAATGTGACGAACAAATCAGATAGGACTTATTGCCAGTTCACAGTCGATATACCTTTTTTTATTATTATGTTTGTGGATTATGGTGTAGCAGTTACATGGTTTCTGCTGTTTAGTTAGGTTAAACAATCAACAAATTAAGTTTATTGTGAGTCTGCTTGTTAATAATGCCGGGCCTATTCCAGGTCTCTAAAGAAAATTTTAACCATATCCTCGAAGAAACAAATTGTGTTGACCCATGGTAAATATTTTATAAGGCGCCTTTTATTGTGTTCTGGCTGTCTTTCGAGGTCCAGTTCCAATAGCCTATAACCATCTTACACCTGCCACACACCTTATGAAATCTAATAGAATTCGATATGAACTCTACGTTTGAACAGCACGATCAATATAAACACTCCCGAACGCGTAAACTTCCGGCTCGAAGGATCAATGTTGAGATTGGAGGCCTGGGCCACCCGAGTCACTAAATTACACTGAACTGAAATTAAATTGAATCTTAACTGAATTGTGAATAAATCGGTATATTTCTAACATTGTGACATTTTTTTTGCGTAGGTAATCGGCGCAGACGGTCAGATCGTGTCAGAGAAGAGTCCTGGTTATGCATGTCCAGAATGTGGTTCCTGTTTTAACACAAAGGTAAGTTAATATTTATTTATTGTATTCTCAATAATTATAATAACAATTTCTCCGTAAACAGATACTCTTTTTGTTCAGTTGTAAAGTATACAAAAATTGTTCTAATGTAAAAATAAAGCTGGTAATATCTATGATACCTGGCTAATATTGGTAATCATTAAAATTTCAACCCCCTTTTGGTCTGGTGACTAGTGTTAATTTTTGTCGTATACCGAAATGCCATTTATATTTATTATTGTTAAAAGCAGTATATAATATATATTTTACTTCTTATTATCAGTAAAGCTCTTGCTTATGCTAGGCTCGGCGCGGCAAGCGACCAAAGCGGCTTTTTATGATCTATTGTACAAAACTCTGCTTTTTATGCATATGTGCATGGCTAGGATGCATAAAAATAATAGGTTTATTTTAAGAAATATTTAAAAAGATGTTCTGATTGAAGTTACTGTTGGATGTTTATACCACATCTCAGTGTATTATTATAGTCCAGGGCATACATATTGATAAATTGAATTATACAATGGTCACATATCAGATTCCATTTTAATTATAGTGATATAATGTGCTTTTCACTTCAATTTTGATATCTCCCAATTGAAGTGAAAAGCTGAGTGTATAACTGGTGCGTAAAACCAATGTTAGCGTTGGGTTAAACAGAGGTGTGTGTGTTGTCAGGAGGCGCTGTCGCTGCACGTGCGGCTGCACGCCGGCGACCGCACGTGCATCGTGACGGACCTGTGCGCGCTGACGGCGGCGCTGCAGCCGGAGCTGATGGCGGCCGCGCAGCACGCGCAGGCGCAGGCGCAGGCCGCGCATAGTGAGTACTGCACTTGTAGCTAACAAGTTGTTTTGAAGCGCTCGTAGCGAAGTTTACTTGGCTGTTCTCAACCGATCAGCAAAGTTAAGCAACGTCGCGCGCGGTCATGACTTGGATGGGTGACCGCTAGTGACATTACAACTTCCGTGCTTCGGAGGGCACGTTAAACCGTCGGTCCCGGTTGTTGTCTTAGGATGGCAGTCGTTATAGCATGGTGGTAGGGCATTTTGCGAATGCCCGCCTGGCTAGCTACCACCCTCAAGTAGAAAATCTGTCGCCAAACACCTAACGGTGTGTTCCGGCAGCTGTTCTTGAGAGCCAGTACATCTAGGTTAGCCTGAACAACATCTTCGACCACATCATCACTTTCCATCAGGTGAGATAGTGGTCAAAGGCTAACCTATCGAGCATAAAAAAAAAAAAAGTTACATCTACATACTGTATCATTGTCCATTGCTAAACACAGCTTCCCTCATCAAGTGGTGGGTTTGTCATAATCCCCTTGTTTGGCTGGCGTTTTGGGGATCCCAGTGTTATCAGTTCCTCAGCAGGTGCTGATGCCCACCCTCTCCAATATTTTTACATTTAGTTACCTCTCACGACACCCACGCGCAAAGATAGGACTGATGGGAGTGACCTAGAAACCTAGAAATAATGGAATATGACGCCACAAATTATTACTTGTATTCATCTCACTTGTGCACAATAGAATATCTGTGGCGTGCCATCTTCGATACGTTTATTTATTAACCTGGTCTAGTCACAGGTCCATAAATAGTTTTATTTTTAAACATAAGGGGGGGGGGGGGGGGAGCAGGCAATATTGAAGCGATTTTGAACCTAACGATAACTACAAAAGACGTGCTTAAGGTCTGTAGGCACGTTTTTTTAAATTCTTAATTTGAAACACTACTCATTGTCGTAGAAAAATAAAATGTTTAACTGTTTATAACCTAGGATATCTAGTATTAACGTTTATAGGATAAACTACGTTTGAATGATAACAATCAGATATATACAAGCTTCACAATAAATATTTATATCAGGCAACCAAGATGCCGGCTGTGATATTTTGTCGGTTTTTATTTTAAGGTTGAACTGGCCGGTCGCTTCTCCATACAAACGCCGTAGGATGATTACTCCCGTATTTGAGACTTTAGGTCCAGAATTAAGCATAATACCGATTGATCTCGTCATTATCTAGGCTTGTATGATGCCGAAATTTTAAAAAGATAATTAAGTTGAAAGTTATGAGCCTTGAAAATTTTATATGAAAATGTTTCGAAGCTCATAACTCTCAAGTTAATTATCTTATTAAAATTTCGGCATCATACAAGCCTAGGTAATGACGAGATCAATCGGTATTATGCTTTGTTTTGGACCTAAATCCGCAAATAAGGGAGTGATCACCCTACGGCGTTTGTATGGAGAACGGCCCGGCCAGTTCACCCTTAATTTCACGTTATGAAACACTTTCCACTGTTGTTAAGTAATAAATTATCTCTCTGGGTAATTAATTTTATTGCTGATAGGTAAGCCTTTGACCACAATCTCACCTGATGGTAAGTGTTGATGTGGTCGAATCTGTTTGCAGACTTACCTAGAATTCCTGGTTCTCAGGGACAGCTGCCTGAGCACACCGTTAGGTGCTTGGCGACAGATTTTCTACTTGAGGGTGGTTGCTAGTCGCTAGCTAGTAAAGTTGTTCACACCAATTAGTCACCCCGTGACCACGATCACTGCAAAGTGTTTGAAACGTTGGGACAAAAATAATGATAAATATACGCAATTTAAACCGTTTAAAGTTGTTTAGTTACTATGTGCAATAATCGCGAAAACCTAAGACAACATTAGATGGTTTAGAGTTTAGAGGTTTAAATCACCCTATCACCCCGGGCACTAACTAGGCTATTTTAAATTATGAGAAAAGTCTTCGGGGCCTCTTTCACAACCTTCAAATAAAGTCTCGAGTATTCTAATTGCCGGTTTAAGTCACAGTGGCTGAGTAACCCACGGATAAAGTGACCACTAACTTACTTCTTGGTTCATCTGTCTATCATTTATACTACTTTCAAAAGAAGGTTGGTATTGCAAACCATACTGTGTAAAAACTTCTTGATTAAAATTATTTTTAATGTATGAATGAGTGACGTTGTTGACAGATTATGAACTTACTTCAAAGAGCCTTCAAGTAACCATGGAATTAGCAACTAGACAATCAGAAGTCTGTTTTGTTACTTTAATTAGGCGAGTAACTTTAACTAGGAAATAAATAATTGACACTTTACTTGGAGATCATGAAAGAGACCCTAAATCTTCAAAACAGATGTTTAACCTCGTCCTCGGAGCGCTGAATGTATCGAGAAAAATGAATAAATTATAAAAAATAACTTTCACAATCATGCATTAATGTATTTTAAATAACATAATTATTATAACTCGTTTCAGGTCAACCTATCCAGATTATATCATCTTCACCTAACAACAACGTAGTTCATACACAAGTTATAGCCACTGTAAGTAAAACAATATATTTTTTATACATTCTATATAATATTAATTCTTACAATGAAACCACGGCTAATAAAAATTGTATTGTACTATATCAGCCCTATAGTCCACTGCTGAACACAGCCTCCACCTCTATAGGGGATGGTTTGCCATAATCCCCACGTTTGGCAGGTGGCTTGGGGATTGCAGTGTGATATCAGTTCCTCAGAAAGTGCTGTTGTGCTGCAGTTTCAGTCACCTTCTGGTGTTAGTCGCCTCTTACGACACTCATGGATAGAGATGGGGGATATATGATGATACATTCTGGCCCGGCATGGGCAAAAATGTTATTATTTACGACGAAAGTAAATATGGATTATATATGGGGATTCAACCAACAGTTCTTAGCTCGGATGTAACCATAATTATGATGGTATCGGTCGTCGTCAACCTTCCAATGTACTTCGAAAATACCCATTGTTTTTGCACCATTGATCGGAGACTGTATATTCTAACTAGGATTAGTTTGAGTATGCACTCCGAGCTCTCTGATATTTACAAGGTTCAACAGCTGCAAAGGAGAATTTTTTAGACCAATAATATTTTTTTTCACATTTTGAAGTTTAATTAAAAAAGAAATACTAGTGGGTCAAAGAGATGAAGGCCTCGTGACTGAAGTAAGTTTTTTCACGATTATAACCCCCATATCTCCGTTTTGAACCGAGACAAAAGAACAAGTGGATAATGCAACCCGCTCAAAAAAAAAACATGAGAATGCTGTTCTCTACAGGACACATTTCAACTGATGAGAAATGTGTCCTGTAGAGAACAGCCAGATACCCGGTCAGACCATATGATAAAATTTTAGTCCAAGCTGAAATGAAGTTGGCTTATTGGAAGAATAAATATAGCTGGCTGGTTATAAAATGGCGAAGTATATTGAATCCCTAGCTGCTCTTAGGATTCTACTATAGAATTCTTTGTTCCACTCTGGATTCAAAATAGCGCCCTCGCCGTAAAATATTATTATATCTACTATTAATGAACGTACCATCGCGAATAAATGTTTGCTTGTGTTTCACTCAGGTGATATTGAATCAGTGGTTGAATTAGTCCCCACGGGAAGTTCATTAATAAACCGAAACCGTAATAAAACTTTATTTTAATTGCCTTGCGAATTAAAAGCAAAGCTAATGCATGGCAGCAAGTATCCGCGTACCCGGCTAAGCTTGGTCAGTCGAATCTGGCTTTAATATAATATTCGTACAATATTGTGATAATGTTATTGTTTTCAGAACCATCACGCAGCGCCGCGACCCAAGATGCATTTCTGTGGGGAATGCGGGAAAGGTTTTGCGGCGAAACATGGATTATTAGCGCATCAAAGGAGGTATGATTTACTTGCTATAGGGTTACTCAGTGTTGACATTTTTTACTATAAAATCTAGAAATCGTTAAAAATGGAAACAAGTCTCACCATTTAACGGCAATATTATTCAAAATGACTATGTTAAATAAATAGTACCGCATATTGTACACCAGTACTACTAATTATGGCACCACAGAGAAAAGAATGGAGCGCAATATGCACTTTCAGCTGACATTTTTTTTGAAGCAGTGATGGCTCAGTGGCTTTGGCTATGGACTGCCGCGCAGCAGGTCCTTGGTTCGAATCCCGCCCAGAGCTTGAGCTTCACCTCATGGTTGAAGGGCATTTTGCGAATGCCCGCCTGGCTAGCGACCGCCCTCAAGTAGAAAGTCTGTCGCCAAGCACCGAAAGGTGTGTTCCGGCAGTAGTCCTTGAGAGCCAGTGAAATTACAGGCACAATGAGACTTAACAACTATGTCTCAATGTGACGGGCGCAGTGCAATTCGTGAGTTGTCTTGAATTGCAACTGTTATAGGCAGAGGTTAGTCCACTTAACATCAGGTGGGCCTCGTGCTTGTTCCGTTACAATAATATAAAAAAAAAATTTTAAAATATAATACATTGACTAGAATTAGTGCTTGCCCAGGGTATAGATTCAGTGTATTTCCTTTAATAAAGAGAATTAAATAATTAACAAATAAAACAAATATGTAGCACTATTAACATGCATATGGTGGTAGGGCTTTTGGAGCAATGATGGCCGAGTGGTAATAGCTATGGACTGCCGTGACTGCAGGTCCATGGTTCGAGCCCCACCGGTTCGAATTTTGTCGCGGGCTTGAGCTTCACCGCATGGTGGTAGGGCATTGTGCAATTGCTCGCCTGGCTAGCTACCACCCTCAAGTAGAAAATCTATCGCCAAGCATGTAGAAGAATGAAGCCTGTTTGCTACCTAAAAATCTTTTTTTGATATATGCCCAGAGTATAATATTAAACTAATATAATAAAGTAATATTAAACTAATTTTATTATCTATATTTATAAATTTATCTATACATAATGATTAACAACTGAAATCATAATGGAGTAACAACTGAAATGTATTAGCGGTGAAATAAAGATTGACCGATAGGTGTTCTATGGAGACAAGGCTTGTTCGGTGCATTGTAGCGCTCACCTTGGTCCCTACTTACATGGGTGACTGTTAGTAGCATTTTCTGACCACTAGGGCACGTTAAACTGTGAATCTCGGTTGTTGTCTTATGATGGTAATTGTTGCAACGTGTAAAGGAATTTTGCCGAAGCCCGCCTGACTAGATACCGCCCTCTAACACTAGTATGTAGTAGTTTATTTACGAATAAGTATTATGTTGTGTTATAGACATCCGGACGGCAGCTGTACACTTCGAACGCATGTGTGTGAGTGCGGGAAGGCGTTCTTTCAGAAGAACCATCTCATGCTGCATCAGCGGCAACACATGGATCTGCCCTCCAGGAATGTAAGTAAAACGTTTTTAAAATGAAACTAATTTACTTGGCATTCCATGGATTCACCGTGCGGGTGCCGGGTCCATAGCGTTGCAGAGGAAGAGGCCCAAGTCAAGGTGCCTGGGACTTGCAACCCAGTCAGTAAGGTTAAGGGGCCCCTTTATGATGCATCAATGCTCCCTTTCACAGCTCGACCCTCCTCCCCTGCCCTACCAAATTTGGTAAGATCCTACTAATGCCGCCTTGGATACACGTTCAAGGATGGAAGTTACGGTTGTTCTTGTCAGGCAAAGGTCTTTTAGTAGGTTATATAGGGATTTCGCTAGTATACCGTTGCTCCGTCTTCTATACCATATAAATTAACCACATAACCGTTTATATACTTCCATATTTTACATCTCACCTCCGAATAAAGACTTATTTTGTGATATATTTTTCCTCTTCCTCCTGGACAGCCGAGGTGTTCGGACGTACACTTTAATACCGTCTCCGCGCTAAAAACTTGTTAAAATCAGAAAATTATAGTGCAGTCAATATTTACGAAAACAATCAATTATACAGAAAAACCCGCCTTATTCGATCGGGATAAGATCAACGATTCTTCGGTTGAACTGTGAATAACAGCAATACTTACCTTTGTCTCTAAGAGGTCTACGTAAAATTGACGGAAAGCAGATTTGTATAGAAATCGTCGATAGTCGACCAGAAAAGTTGACCGCTCACTCCGAAGACAACAACCGGAGCTCTGGTTTTGGTTAACGGCCTCACGTAACGCCAACATTTGACCAAATAACGACTTTCTGCACCCACTGAAGACGCATTTGATTTATAACGGCCAGTACAATGGATAGTCGAATGGACAGATCGGGTTCGGATCCAGACGTAAGTCAGATTAGTAACATAGAAAAAACGCCTTCGGACTATGTTATTGCTCGCTATAAAAGAAAGAGGTGCGATGAAAATTCTTCAGAATTTAATAACTTTAGAGAAGAAATGAGGGCTATGATGCTTAGTCAGGAACAAAAACACCTGAATCAAAATAAAATCCTGAAAGATATTCAGCAGGGGAATCATAACATACAATCCTCTATAGCCCTTCTAACATCACAAAATGAGGAGTTCAAAAAGAAGATACGAGAATTAGAAAATGTCATACACGAAGACAAAAAGTATATTGTGTCATTGGAAGATAAAATCGAAGACCTGCAGATGGGGAGTCGTAAAGCAAACTTTGAGGTAAAAAATGTCCCAAAAAAGACTTCTGAAACGAAAGAAGACTTATTAGAAATGGTGGTTTGCTTGTCAAAAAATGTAGGTGGCAACTTAAGCAAAAATGATATTAAGGACATCTACCGTGTGCGAGGAAAAAAGGAAGAGGTCAAAAATACCCCAATAGTAGTTGAAACGTCATCGACATTACTAAAAAATGACATATTAAAAATGTGTAAGACTTTTAATGTCAAACATAAGACGAAACTGCGTGCTTTGCATCTAGGTCTCCGAACGTCTGAAGATACTCCAATTTATGTTTCGGAGCAATTGACACCGAAGAGCTCTCGACTGCATTTTTTGGCTCGTGATTTGGCTAAATCAAAGAGGTATAAATTCTGCTGGACTGCTTATGGTAAGGTTTACGTAAGAAAAGATGAAAACTCACCGATAATTGCAATAAAAGCTGAAAATCAGGTTCAGCAGCTGCTTCAGGAAAAATGACTAGATTTAGTAGAATACCTAAACATGTGGTTATTTATTTTTTTCATTTACTCAAAGTTCAATAAGTATATTTATTTTAATTATTTATTGATGATGTCACTAGCTATATACACAACAAAATTTACAAATTACACATACTTTCACTCACACATTTCAAAATTACTCACTCACACAATTAAAAATACTCTAAATCCAGTAAACTATATTTTTATATTAAAGAAAAATAATAACGTTTTCCCGTATTTAAATTTATTTAGCCAATGTAATTTAAATTTTATACATTGTACTGAGCTTACGACCCGCAGCATTTTTGTAGTTGATTATGGATAGTCCCCTTACCACTTTGAATGAAATAGATGATATTGAAGTTGCACTAAGTATTCAATGTGATATTGAAGATCTCACGCGGGAAATATCTGTTACAGATAATGACCTTAAAGTTTTTTGCCAAAACATTAGAAGCATTTATAGTAATATCGATGATTTAATTTTAACTTTAAGTGCAACAAATATTAATCCAGACATACTTATATTGACTGAATGTAGAATAAAAACTGATAAACCAATACCCTCTATCACAAACTATACATCATTCTCAACAAGTCACCATATTAATCAAAATGATGGAGTTGTGGTATATGTTAAAAATGGAATTGTAGCTTCTATAAAAGAAGTGATATTGGATCATGCATCATGTTTGCTAATAGATACTTTTAATAGTTCTATTTTGGGTATATATCGTTCTCCCTCAAATATCAAGGCTGATACATTTATTGATTCCCTCAACTTGCATTTAGAATCATTAAAATCTTGCAAAAATATACTTATAAATGGTGATATTAATATTAATTTAATTGCTAGAGAATCTGAAAAGGAATATGACCGAACGAATAGACTGAAATACCTTAATATGCTGGCAATGCACAGCATAATGCCAGGTCATGTGCTTCCAACCAGAGAAGGTAATTGTCTAGATCACGTTATGATGAAGATTGAAAATGGCAAAATATCTGCTAAAGTGGCTGTTCTAAATACTACCGTTACCGACCATCGCATGACTTTTTTTAATCTATCTGGTCAAATTTCTACTAATAAATGTAGTAAAATAAAAACGGTTATTGACTTTAACGCAGCACTTATAAGTTTAGCAAAAAAGAACCTTGCCGAACTTTTGTTTTGTGAGGATCCCAATTCTTTGATAGAGCAATTAATAAATAAGATCAAAGAATCCTTACAAGAAAACACTACTACTGTACAAGTTCCTAAAAGCAAACGGATTATAAAGCCATGGATGACCACTGGTATTTTACGATGCATTAAAAACAGAAACATACTACAAAAAAAGGTGCGATCAGATCCTTATAACGAAATTATAAAAATTACTTATAAAAGGTATCGAAACTTCTGTAACAATTTAATAAAGAAACTAAAAAGAAACTACGAACGAAAACAATTGGCAAAATCTACAAAAAACTCAAAAATCCTTTGGAAAAATATTAGATCAATAACACATTTAAATAAAACAAAAGCAGATAATACAAAACTATTGAACATAAAATCTTCTCCAACTGAATCTATTAATTACATTAATCAATATTTTGCAAATACTGGAAAAACACTAGCAGAAGAAATGTTAACAAATCATAACTTATCAAATCATATTTCAAGTGGCACCTATACGCAACCTAATTCTTTTGTTCTCTTGGAAACTGACCTCGTTGAAGTACACAATGTTCTTATGAATCTCAAATCAGAAAGTGCCCCTGGCTGGGACAATATCCCCACTAGCTTCCTCAAATTGGCTAAAGATGAAGTAGTACCAATTATCTGCCACTTGGCCAATCTTTGCTTTACTCAAGGCACCTTTCCTCTGTTGTTAAAAACAGCTATCATTACCCCCGTGCATAAAAATGGAGACATAGGCGATGAAAATAATTATAGACCAATTTCGGTATTACCCTGTATTTCAAAAATATAGGAAAAATTAATAAATAATAGACTTACTAAATACCTTAATAAATACAACTTAATATCTGACTCGCAATACGGTTTCCAAAGTGGTAAATCTACAGAAGACGCCGTAACAGCTCTGACTTCTTATATTGTAGATCAGGTAGATAAAGAACAAAAATCTGTGGCTGTATATATAGACCTGAAAAAAGCTTTCGACACCGTCTATGTCCCCATACTCTTACAAAAACTAAATGATATTGGAATACGAGATATACCCCTTGCTCTTTTTAAAGATTACTTGAGTGATAGAAAGCAGAAAGTCAAAATTGGTAAATATGTTAGTGACGACGCAGCTATCACCTACGGCGTTCCCCAGGGAAGTGTCTTAGGACCTACCTTGTTTTTAATTTATATAAACAATTTATGCAACCATAAACTTGAGAATGCAATGATTTTCTCCTATGCTGACGATACCGCTGTGGTTTTTTCAAACAGTACATGGGATAAGGTACGGGTACAAGCTGAACAAGGCCTTGTAAAGATAGCCAATTGGCTGAGACTGAACCTGCTTACTCTTAATGCCCTAAAAACTAACTATATGTGTTACACTATTTACAATAGAACCCAGCCTGATATTGACTTTAGTATTAAGCTCCATAATTCTAATACCATACACAATGTTGATTGTGACTGCACTGTTTTAAATAGAGTAAACACAACCAAGTATTTAGGTGTCCATATCGACCAAAAATTCACTTGGTTCTCACAAATTAACGTTATCAGCATGAGGATAAGAAAACTAATATGGATTTTTAAAACTTTACGACATGTGGCACCACAAATGCTACTAAATAGAATATATATGGCATTAGCACAATCTATTCTAAGCTATTGTTTGCCTATTTGGGGCGGTGCAGCTAAGACAAAATTTATAGAGGTTGAAAGGGCACAACGAAGTCTAATAAAGGTTATGTATTTCAAGAGCTACAGATACCCAACAGATAATTTATATTCATTGTGTCAGTTACTAACTGTAAGAAAAATGTATATAGTACAATCAATTCTGAAGGTTCACAAGAATTTACTTTTTGACTCCAAAATTCTTATCAGAAGAAGAAAAGATAGGGCAATTACAGTCCAAGTCACTAAAACTACATATGCTAGTAATCAATTCGTAAATAAATCAGCGCGCTTATATAACGTTTTAAACTATTATATAATATAAATATATTAATAAAAAATAATAAAATATATATTATATATATATTATTATTTTTTTTTTAATATGTACCTATATACCTATGTCTATATATATAAAACTTCACTGTCACCACTCTTGTTCATATAATTTGTGATACAATATTATACTTATAATACCTAATGCTTCTTTGTTATATTAGTATGTACCCGATCTCTCTTCCTTTGTATGTTTTTTTTTTTGTTTACTATCACTGCTGCACTATCTTCTCCACTTTTTTTGGTTACAGCTGAAAACCAGCGTTGGGTGTTGGTAATACACCCAACACATGCTGAGCTGAACACCAGTTAGGTACTTGCGTTCAGAGGTATTCAAACACATGAGATGAGCGGAAGTTACCTTAAACCGTAGTTTCTGTCCGCCCCCAGGGTTCAGGCGTGACTTTATGTACATATGTATCTTTGTGTGTTCCACTTCCTTTATTAATTTGTAGATATTGGCTCTGTGTTCTATATTGTGTAAGTACCTAATAAAATGTTTCTTTCTTTCTTTCTTTCTTTTAAACAAAACTTTGGATATTTATCCAAAAACGTATCATGAATGTAAAAAACATCTAATCAGTTGGATACTTACTAAAAATTATGACGAAGTAGAAGCACTACTTCAAACATTAAATAAATAACTTATATTTTAAATGGATGGTACACCAAATATTTAGATATTATCTAAAGTTACTGGAAATCGCACTCTTACCTCATGCACATTACACATACAAACACACACATATGCACACACACACCCACACACACACACAAACACATACATACACACTCACACACACATGCACACACACACACACACACACACACACACACACATATAAATACCTAGATCTAAAAGTTTATTGTATTAGAAATAATACCTACCAATAAAATTTATATTAAGTATAATTAAGTATATAGCTTTGATAACTTTGTATTTTTATCGTTTATATCTGTAACCATTTAAAGTTATGGAATGGATATGGAAGAGCGAGATCTTCTGACACAAGTATTTGTATACTTACTAGAAGGCCTCAACCTACCTTAATTTAAGTGAAATCTTGGCTACAGAAATAAAGTACATTTTCATTTTCATTTTCATATTAATTTGGAATATATCACAGTCAGTCAGATCATCACAAAAACAAACAATCCATAACTTTCTTCATCCATGACTTATTTAAATATTTATCTTAACGTCAACAGCTATAACATCCACAGTTGATTAAAGGAAAATACCCTTAAGGAGAGGGGGCGCGGGCACGCCACAATCCCATTGCAGTAAGATGACAGTTCTTCAGAAGGCGCTGCCCACCTTCTTGTTTTTTTCCTTTTGTCTCTTCTTACAACACCCACTGGAAGATATGTGTGGGTCTGTGGTTGCAATTCTAAGCAGACACTCCACTATAGTTGTCATATTAAATTATATTAGTTTAGTATGTACAAGAAAAAAAATCATAATAAGGTTAAAAATAAAGTGAGATCACACCAGGTGCGCGAAAACGGGGAGACGCAGTTTCGATTCCCAAGATGAAAGTGTTGTGCTCAAAATATATTATGTAGATATGATTTTATTGGAGCAGGAAGTGGACGTGGATAAGCCCTGATGGTTCAACAGAAAATGAGATCGAGTTTATCATGACGACTAAAAAGCAAATATTCAATGATGTCTCTGTGATCCATAAGGTGAAAACCGGTAGCGATCACCGTATCGTTAGAGGCACATTGAATATCAATGTAAAGCTTGAGAGGTCGCGTCTGATAAACTCCACACTCCGTCCTAGCTTTACCCAAATCCAAACCCCGAGAGCTTTCAACTCGAACTACATAAACGCTTCCAGTGCCTAGCTGAATGCGAAACAGTGGCCGAGATAAACAATGGGTTGGTGGAAGCTGTCCAAGCGGTGGGGTCCCAGTTCTTTAAACCCCCCGCCGAAATAAACCGAAGAAACTCTCAGAAGAAACCATCAAGCTGATGGAAGATCGGAATCAGATGAGACTGCAATCTTCAACTGATATATCGAACTACGGCAAGCTCAATAGATGAATTTCGATGGCACTGCGACACGACTTGCGCGCCTTTAATACTAATCGGATAAAGGCCGCAATCGAGCGTAACCAAGGCTCCAAAGTGTTTGCAAAAAAATCCTCTATAGGGCAAAGCCAAATGACCAAGCTGAAGATCGACGACGGCAGAATATCTCATCAAAACCGGAGATTCTGAGAGAGCTTGAGAGGTTTTATGGACAGCTATACCATCGACACGAAAACCCGTTGTCAGTGCAGCTCAAGACAAGAGAGCTAACTGACTCGACACTATACCGAAGATATCCCGGACATCAGCCTATACGACATTAGAATGGCTCTCAAACAGCTTAAGAACAACAGGGCGCCGGGTGATGACGGAATCACGACAGAACTTCTGAGAGCGGGTGGAAAACTGGTACTCTCAGTCCTCCAGAAGTTATTTAATTCCGTCATCCTTGAAGGTAAAACGCCAGAAGCATGGAGCAGAAGTGTACTGGTACTGTTCTTCAAAAGAGGTGACAAGACCTTGTTGAAGAACTACAGGCCCATTTCACTTCTGAGCCATGTTTATAAGCTGTTTTCGAGAGTCATTACGAATCGTCTTGCTCGTAGGTTTGATGACTTCCAGCTTCCCGAACAAGCCGGGTTCCGAAAAGGCTTTAGCACCATAGACCACATCCATACGCTCCGCCAAATTATACAGAAGACTGTGGAGTATAAACGGCCATTATGTTTAGCGTTTGTGGACTATGAGAAAGCCTTCGATTCAATCGAAACCTGGGCCGTACTGCAGTCTCTCCAGCGATGCCAAATCGACTATAGGTACATCGAAGCGCTGAAGTGTTTGTATAGGAACGCCACCATGTCGATTCGACTACAGGACAAGAGCACGGAACCAATCCAACTGCAACGAGGCGTGAGACAGGGAGACGTTATTTCTCCGAAACTGTTTACAAATGAGTTGGAGGACGTTTTTAAGCTCTTGGACTGGAAAGAATTCGGCATCAACATCTATGGCGAATACATCACTCACCTTCGTTTCGCCGATGACATAGTCATTATGGCAGAGTCGCTTGAGGAACTCAGTACAATGCTCAGCGACCTCAGTAGAGTTTCCCAACAGGCGGGTCTTAAAATAAACATGGACAAGACGAAAATTATGTCTAATGTCCATGTTGCACCCGTACCTGTAGTTGTTGGGAACGATACGCTCGAAGTTGTTGACCATTACATTTACCTGGGACAGACAGTCCAGTTAAGTAGGTCCAACTTCGACAAAGAGTTCGCCCGAAGAATCCAACTCGGATGGGCAGCGTTTGGGAAGTTACGCGACATCTCGTCGAAGATCCCGCAGAGCCTGAAGACCAAAGTCTTCAATCAGTATGTGTTGCCAGTGATGACTTGTGGCACTGAGACGTGGTCCTTAACTGTGGCACTTATAGACAAGCTCAGAGTCACTCAACGAGCTATGGAGAGAGCTATGCTCGGAGTTTCTTTGCGCGATAAAATCCGGAACGTGGATATTCGCCAAAGAACCAAAGTCACCTACATAGCTCTCAGAATTAGCAAGTTGAAGTGGCGATGGGCGTGCCACATTGCTCACTACTGATAACCGATGGGGAAGAAAGGTTCTCGAGTGGTTACCACACTACACCGGAAGACGTAGAGTTGGTAGGCCCCCCACCAGGTGGACTGACGACATCGTGAAAGTCGCGGGTAGCCAGTGGTTACAAGTGGCTAATAGCCGTTCTTTGTGGCGTTATATGGGGGAGGCCTTTGTTCAACAGTGGACGTCTTCCGGCTGATGATAATGATTTTATTGAACAATTAAAATCAAAACAATATTAAAAATATTTCAGAGTCAACAACAGCAGCAGCAGCAGCAACAACAACAGCAAGCGCAACAAGCGGCGCAACAAGCCGCGCAACAAGCGGCGCAACAAGTTGAACAGCAAGTTCAACAACAAGTGCAACAGCAAGTCCAACAACAGGTTCAACAACAACAACAACAGCAACAGCACCATCAAAACACGATAGAGATCGATCAGGACCATCAACAACCGACGCATATACAAGTGGTGAGTCCAAATCAAGTTTGGTGAGTCCAAATAAATGCGTTTTGGTGTTCCAAGACTCCTTTCTCAGGGTCAGTTTCGTCCCAAACAGCGTAGGAAGATTAACATTAGCTTTGTTTTTTGTTTGAACATGACTATTTCTGTTTTCTGTGGGTTTGGAGATACTTTGACGTTGCCACCATTCCTTGACTATGCGAACAACCTGCTGCATTTTTTCGCAGAGGGTCGCCACCTGGTCCTATCTAAATAAACTAAAATATTTGCAGTGTAGGTAGGTAGGTACATTAAAAAATTGCCTATATAATATCAATCCTAGATAATAATAATAATATCTACATAATAGGTAATGTGTAGGCACTTACATTCGTTTGCAGGAAGAAAACTTAATGTACTTATCAGTAAATTAAAAATACACGAAATTAAAAATTCCTTGTTTAAATTTTTCAACACACATAATTATAATACCTAATATAAGTAGGTAACTGCTCATCATAAATCTCATACCCGCAAGCGGCAAGACTGGCGAGCGGGAGCTGCGCCTGGGCAGCCAGAAAATTTTGGTACATATAGCTGTAGGTACTGTCGAGCGATGGAGGCCTGGTCATAGTTCCAATTTATCATTTCACTTCTGCAGTTTGTATATATATATTCAGTTCCAGGGATGGATGATCGAGGTTTAAATCACACTCGTGGTTGAAATGATATATTTTAATTACTATTCTTTGTATTTATTTATTGTCTAAACATTTTTAAAACATAAATTATACTTAAAATTAGAGACTGCGGAAGCCTGAAGGGACATACATACAATTTACATACATATAATCACGCGTGTAAATACCTGCGTTTCGCCAATTGGGTTTTGGTCCCATGTAATAGGGGGCAAGCCTATTGCCATTCACCAGGCACAGTTTCAGAGTCATACTACAAGAAGATATTATTGTATGAAACCCTGCCAGGGCACTAAGATGGTATACAGCCCTTTTGTACGTCTAATTCACACCTTACTCACGTCCACATGAGAAGTAGCATGCTGCTCATTCGGCGCACTTTTCCCTTAGTCGGCTCTTACGACACCCACGGGAATAAATGGGGAGGTGACATTCTAACTTCTGGCATCCCACGGGTAATTGTGATTTTATAATCTTAAAATAATGTTTGGATGATAACAACCTACGAATAATAATGAAAAGAAATGTAATTCAAGCTCAAAAACAACAGAACGCAAACTATACCGCAGCAGGCGTGGCTTAAAAAGTGTACCGCGCGGCGCTGTCAGTTTGCCGCGTGGGTTCAAGTCATGTGGTTGTACCGCGGGAATTTTCAACTGAATTTATCAATGTTATTCTACGTTGTATAATTCTAAAAAAATACCATACTGTGTTGTAAAATGGTGGAGAAGCCATACGGATATAAAAAAATCGGGAATAACTTGTATAAACGAATAAATAACAATATTTTGGAAACCCATACTTGACTACCCTGGATAGTTTTATGCAACATGGATTTTACATTAAGTCAAAAATAACTTCGAAACATTGTTAGTCTGAGAACATTTTATGTGAAAACCATTTCCAATATTTTTTTCGTATGCTTATTTTTTATGTCAAACATGTACTACAAATGTCATAAAAAAACTTTGATGAAGGTCCTTAATTCTAATTTAGTATTTGTGCTTCTAATGACATAAAAATATCCTAGAAGTAGGGCTTAGATCTGACAACTGTCGAAGTGTCAATTAATGTCGTATTTCTCAGTATTGATTTAATTTTTGGGATACAAAGGACATAAAAATTGCAAATAAATTAATCTTAGTTCTTATAGCTGTCATACGTAAGAGTAATTTCTAGGTACTTTGTATGTCATTTTAATCCTAAATATGAAATAGAAACCGGAAAAATATGATGAACTGTCATTTTGAAATTTGTTTGTAGATAACTATAATGTCATGTGTACTTAAAACATAAAATTAAAACAGATAAATACTACATCAACTGCCACGTTGATTGTTGTCACACCTATGGCTGCGGTATTGTTAGTTGCGATAGGTATATTTAATCCATCTACTAAATTTGGTATAATGGAATACTAGAATAATGGTTCTGGGTATGCTGGGTACGCTGCGAACTGGTAGAGAGCTGGTGTGTTTAGACTGCCTGCAAGGCTGAAATGGTAGCTAGGTTGACTTAATGCTTTCGTTGTAGTAGCTAAAAGAATTTACAATAGTTTGCAGCATTTTATTAAAATACATAGCGCCAAAAAAACTTGATGTACTTATTAATGTAACAAACGCAATAAGAAATTTTTAAAATGTAATTTAATTCTAAGTACTATCAATATTAAGTTGAAATAAAAAAAATTACTTGAAATGCCTTTTTTTTATCTTAGCGCATTATATATACCGACTTTTAAATTATAGAATATTATTTCCAAGAAAGTAATTCCAATCTTCTGAAATAAAGTGCATTAAAAACTTAAAAAAAATATTTTTTTTAAAAAACCTGTAATAGAAAATGAATACGTAAACAAGCTTACATATTGTGGCATAACGCAATCCACGCGTATCTAAAGCTGCGAACGCACTACAGAATTGCGCCGCGACGCGGTATCTGGGGGCCAACTCGAACCTCTTATAGTAATAGTAACTTAATCTTACTGCTAAATTTTAAACCTCCACGGTCATTAAGCAAGCTTTACAATTGAATCGCTTAGCGTTTTGATGACGTCAAAATAAATTGTTCACTCTATTCGCGAACTCTGACGTTACAAATATTACTGTTACAACCACAAATCCGTCATGTTTATCCATATTAAAAAAGTTACTTTTTAGCAGCGGATTTAAACTTATATAATATATACCTAATTTACGATAAAAATGGGTTTAATTAACGTGTAAATTACGTATCATGTGTTTATTTCTATTATACTTTAAAATAAATGCAGCAAAAATATTTAATGAGTGAAACTATAAAAAAGCTACAGACAGTTATTGTGCAGTAACAATAAAATGTCGTAAAACTATGGTAAAACCGTTCCATAACATCGTAGTTCGTCGTAAGGAGAGAGAGTGCAAGCGGGATAACGCTATATTATAAATCATCTTGTATCTTGCTTGCACATCCGTGATACATATTTCATTTGTTCTTTAAGTAGGATCAAACCAATATTGATTGACGCGATTGTAGGTCGGTGATAGTTCGCGACTGCGAAAGATTATTTTATGCATGAAACAAAACGCTCCTTTTTTATGATGGTTTCGTAATAGGTGAGATTTGGCCCCCTGAGCAACTGTCACTACCTAATATGCATTTACAGAGGTGCAGAGCAGTGTTGCAGCGAAGTGGCGCGACTTTTTCGTTCACAATAGCAATACGGCGTAGCAGAACGGTTCTTCCAACTAATGGCAAAAAGTTGAAATGCATGAAATCGTCGAAGTAAAATTAATCGTGGTGTCTTGCAAAGAGGTAGATATAGCTGAACAATTAATAAGTAATAATAACAAATATTCTAAAGTACTAAAAAAAACACAATTTAATTATTTAATAAAACACAACTAGAAAATCTTTATAAAAATTATATATCTAGAGACAATTCCGCCTAATTTCCTGTTAAGACGACGTGACGTTACAAACGTTACACGCAGCCAAACCGGAAGAGTATTCGAAGCGTTTCGATTCTAAACGAAGCATCCTCAGGACGTCTTGACTCTACGAGCGCAAGATCGAGACAAAATTAATAAGTTTTATATTTGGGTGCAAGATATAACAAAATGCTCGTTCGAAAAAACTCTTTTTCATGACTATTCAGAGATAATAATCGATTTCACTCAGATTTTAAAACGTAAAATAAGGTCTTATGAATTGTTGAAACTTAGGTGGAACGTGAAGTGACTAAACAATTTACTGCATCGCGTCTCTCCGGTGCCGAAAGGCGTGGCGCAGGCGTGACGCAGAGTTGCCTTCGGATACATCTCTGTAGCACTGCGCCGTGCCTCTCCGAAGCCACATCAATATTGTGCGGTTTACGCCATTTAAAAATCCATACAAATTATGTTTCTTGAGCCGCGCCGTTTCGCTGCCGCGTTGTGCCGCAGTAGTGCGGTTTGGCCTTAGGCAATGACGGCGGTGACAACATCACCTTGACGCGACCAATCAGATGCGATCATTTCTAAGTGCCAAATCAATTAACCAATCCAATTGAATTTGGAAAATTGTGCGTGTTTTGTTACTTGTGAACATGATGAAGCCGAAATCAAAGCGGTCACTGTATCAGAGTTATACTTCTTTACTTTATTTATTCGTAGATAACAACACTTCGAAGGACACTTCCTGAAGAGACCTTCCACCTGGTATAATTTTCGTGATAATTTTGTTCCAGGTGAATCGTTCGGGCCAGGTGATCGGCAACCAGATAGTAGTGGGCGGCGTGGCGCGGCGACTAGTGGGGGGGCCACACGTGACACACATCTTCGGCCGCGACGCCAAGCATCTAGCGCACACCAAGCATCACGCGCATCGGCAACACACCGCCAGGTCAATATGCACTTTATATACATCAATTTAGAGTTTATACTTGAACTTGCTCTGCATTTAAGCATAGGAAGTGTGGCTTTTCGTCTTTTTCAGTATAATAAAAACAAGTCATCATCGTCTTCTTCCTCTTCTTATAAAATATATAAATAAATTCGATCACTATTCTCGAACACGTCAGACATCTTGTTTGACGGAGCACCCAAAACCGACTGGTTGCCATCTGCTGTTGCCGTCTGCAGTCGGGTTCGAAATCATGACTGCAGCGACATGATGCAATGACGTGTCGTGACGACATGAAGCGATGACATGTCGTCTGCTGCTGCTGCGTGCAGTCTGCTACCAACTTGTACCTTTAATTGTATATGTATCTTGTTACAGCGGTGATGTCAAAGAAGTAGGAGGCTTGGTCCTCTCAGCGGGCCGCGGACCCAATCTAATCAAGTACGAGATATCAATACCTCCGCAGAACTCAGTGGTCCAAGTGCAACAACTCGACTGAACCAAACATAGTGATCTTAAGTGATTAGTGAAGTGAATGTATTGTGAACACATAAGTGCAGTGTAGCAAAGTTAACTAACAAGCATTGAAGATAACATCCACATGCGGTGAAATTAAAGTTCCAGAAAAGTAGTGTATTTATATCTATATAAATACACTACTTTATATCTATCTAATAAAATGCAATGAAGGGCTTCAGGGTTGTTGAAGTCTGTAATATTTTTTTAATTTGATCTTCATCACAGACAACTAATAAAAAAGGTTTTATTGGTAGGTTTTTGTCTTCCTTTTTTCAACAGTACTACAGAATCACATTGGAAGATTGGGTTATCTCATTGGAACATTTCGAATTTGGTATAACTTAGATTACACATTAGTCCAGATTGGACACTGAAGGGTTAGTGATGTAAACATTAGATCATTATGGACTAATGTATAATCTGAATAAATAAAAATATAGTTGTAAAAAATTTGAGATAGTCACTAAAACAAAAGAAAGTGTAAATATTGTGTATAGTTTTTTATCATGATGATTAGTTTAGCTGAATAGTTGTTTAACATTTTGGAATTGGATGACATTTGATACAGAATTGCATTTTTTTTATAAATCTGGTAGATTAGTTGTGTTATAGTGTATTTTAGAATAAATATTTGGAAATATGCATTTTGTAAACAATTGTCATTTCAACTCCAACTTGTTTTATATGAAACATTTGATATGTTTCTCAATCTCGTTCGTGTGGAAATATACGCCTAAATTATTATTGATGCCAATAGATTGGAAAGCTTTATTTAACAAATAGACATTTATCGAGAGCCTTAAATTTTTATCTAATCTAATTAAGTTTTGATGGCAATAATTTGTTAGATTATCCGCCTAGAAATATAGCATAAAATATGAGAAATATAAAATCAATATGCATATTATAGCAAATTGAAACTAATAAAGTTATCAAAAGTTTATTTTGAGTGCTCCTCCATGTATGTGCTGTGATATTGGAGTCGTACAGTTTTTTTTTATGTTTTGAATATAGTGTTCTATATTTCTTAGCTGGGCAATAGTGCATGTAATATACGAATGTTCTAAAATTTAGAACATATTGGTGTAAAAAGACAAGTCTCCATTGTAAACTAGACCTTATTCTAAGGTAAGCTAAGTATAATCTTGTGTACATATCAAAAATATGATTTTATCAAGCTATTATTTTGTGTTAAATGTACAATCTCTTTGTAGGAATACAGCATTTAGGTTTTTTTTTTTATTATTTTAGTCGCCTCATATCGAATATAAGCTTTGTTTTAAGTACATGAAGAATTTATATGTTCTTTTTCCTATTTAAAAGTAATGGCAGGTATTGTAGGTATTTAGTATATGTAAAGTGCAATCAAAATTCAAGATATATATATTTTAGATCTGACTATTAATATTGTTTTATCTATGGCATGCAAATTAATATTCATGTTTGAGTATGATGTAACTGAATGTTATCACAATTTGAAAATATTTTATTCTTATAATTTTTTATTTAGAATTTATATAAAATCAAGGTTTATTGAGCATTATTATAAATTTAAATATATACTGCTAGACAGTTACTTATCTTGACAATTGAAGATTGTAATCAACTAATTTCTAGAAAGGGTGAGTTCACTGACCTCTACTTGTACAAATGTACATTGGACTTGCATACTTGCAGTAATTAGACCATTCATACATTCAGCAGCTCTTAAGTCGAAGTGAAGTAATTAGAATTTCAAATTTAGTTTCTGGACAGTTAGTTGCAAAATGTAGCTGTCCTATTTTTACTTTTAATCTTTTCACGTGCATACACATAAATGAAGGTCAGTTTTTTCATTGCAATGGGACTAGGTTATTACCGATTTCAATATTAAATTGATACTTGTTACATGGTCACCTTGCTGATATATTTTATTTGGAAAATAACAAGTTGTAAGACATCAGGTTGAACATGTCATGTTTTAGGAATTCTTTGGGGTCCTGTTAAAGAAAACACTTATAAAATGTCTACAGTATGGATCCCACGGGTAAGGTATTGAAGTTCTATGAAATATATTACATATTCCAAATTATTTGATCTAGTCTGTGATAGTGTATATGCGTTGGTCTATCATCAATTGAAGGATAGCAAAAATGTATTAGAATAATGTTCTTCAAAATTTTTATAGTGCATAAAACTTTATGGAAGTCAACCAAATTTTATATTGTACAATATTTTTTGATCAAATTATTTTGGCAATGATCTTTTCATACAGTATATAAAAAAACCTACATTGGTGCCTTGGTCTGCATAAGCAATATTAATTTACAATGAAAATAAATAATAAAAGGCACAATGGCAGACTGTTTTACCATACACCATTTAAACCAACAGACAACTCTTGTTTTTGCATGATAATGAGTCAGAATTCTGAAGATACAAGATGTATACAATTTATAATATTGACACTTACAACTAAGTGGTTCAAAAAGGCATTATCTCTGGAAGACCTCTGAAAAACAAAAATGTTTACTATCGACAAAATGTATGGTGAATTTACCAGTTTGTATCAATAATTGTTACCTAATGGTGGTAAATACGCCGTATAAACTGTACCTGACAGAACTGTCTTTAGAGTTGATTAGGTCAAAAATATAACCTTTATATGAAACTACCAAAAGATCTAGTATGTTTCATATTCATTTAATCTACAATTTAAATCAATGAGGTTCAAATTTCTCAGGGACAAGCTATACAAAATTTTGGTCCCAATTAGCATCTTGGCAACATATAATAAAATAAAGACTAAATTTGCAATTTGGTATAAACTTAACAACTGTTATACAGATGTACTACCATACAGATAAAAGTAAAAGCAGTAAAGTGTAAATGGCATTATAAAGCCATATTTCATGTAATCTTGCATGATATTCTAATTTTACTAAGCAAAATTTTGAGATATAGAAAATATTCATACAAAATAGACAGTGTTTATCTGTATTGTAGTATGTATAACAGTTTATGCGTTTATACTCATTTGCAAATTTACTTTCACACTAAAGAACGCCTATCAGTACACAACATAACATTTTAAAATTGGGGCCAGTCTGCGGTAATTTAATATAAATCAATTTGGCTTGTATTCCGTTGGCTGTAATGCATTTCAAATAGAACTGAACATGCAGCCCTAAATACTTGAAATGAAGGTTGTGTTTGGCTTTTCAGATAGTGGTTCAAAATTATTGTTCATAAATAATTTACAGAAACCTCCCGAGATAAATGCATTGAAATCTGCCTATGTTATATCTATTACGGATTTCTAGATTGCTATCCCAAAATAACAGGCTTTGGCCGTAAAAGATAGGCGGTAAATAAAAAGTATGCGTGAACAAGGAATTGTAAAAGAATATAAGTAACCTTTACATAGTATTTCCACAGAATTACAATAGTTACTCCGTATTACTACAAAGGGTATTGACTTCTGTCTAGATGGTATCTAGATACCTATTTGAACTTCCAGATATATATAATTATATTTTGTCTATTGTGTTGATGACAAATTGTTTGCCATTTACTGCATGTAAATATTACATTTTATATCTATAATTTTTATATTAAAAGAAAATATACATACTGTAATCCATTAACTTTGTTTCTTTTGTATGATGTTGCCACCATAGTAACACCAAATGAAGCAGCAAATAAAAAGCTTCAGATACATTTTCCTAGGTATAGTCGGCGCATACCGAAATATTATGACTTTATGTACATACATTGCTCATAGCATGTACAATGCGATTAAAATAAGAATAGGACGGGCTCTCGGCTAACTTCACTCATATTCACTCAAATAAGTACGATCAGCAGAACAAACTTAAAAATAGAGCAGTGCCATATATTTATACGTAATTTTAAATGCCGAACCCAAAATTTATATTTTAATAAATACATATTTTTACGACCATCTTGGTTTGATGAAAACGCGGGCGTCAGCGTCTTATTTCTCGGACAGTATACTAATACGCGACACGTTTCAGAGTGTTTATTGATCTTCTCGTTAAATTTGTTTTTTTGACTGTTGAACATGTTTTTGTTACCCGTTACGATGACAACGATGAGTCTGACTCAGTGGGCCATCAGAACATGCGGCATCGAAGAGCTAAGCGATTTAAATTAAGATACCTAAGTACAAAATATTGCTAATAAATAAAACCAGTTCAAATTATTTCTGTTTTTGCTGTACCTATAGTCACCTACAACTTCGTTTACCTCTATGACTACTTGTTTTTTGACACGACTGCCCACATAAACGTGTGTTAAGTTTTCAGGTTTCATGTATGTACGAGTATGTATGTTTGTGAGTTTCTTTATTTCACCGTAACTTCTAAGCGGCTTAACCGATTTTAATGTACGAGATACCGTTAGAATTATCTTGATAGCTCAAGTGACACTATGTACATAAAAAAAATAAAAAACAAACTGGTGGATTTAAGACGCCATATTATAGTGAGAAAAACAATTTATTTTTTGTTCCAAAGCCATCATGTTGGGTATCAAAATGATTGGCTTTAAAAAACGATTCCATAAATATATTAACTGGCAGTTCTAATTTTAATGGATCGATAAACGAAAATTAATTATTTGCAATTGGGTTTTTTATTTTCTTTACTAATTTATACACGTTTCATCATTTCTTTTTTGCACACTGTACCAAGTTCTTGTTTTGACGTCACAACATGGCGCTAGGCCGATCCTATTCTTATTTTAATCGCATTGTATTGTATAAATGGGGAAAATAAAATGTTGAAGGCGTATCCTGCCTGGCTAGCATGTGCAAATAAGAAATATGTCACGCACGACACGAGAGACAAGTGGCGGACGACAGCAGCGGCCGCACCACGCTAAGATCTGTTCATTGAGATTATCTGTGGACGATTCTCCATTGCGCTGTTTGCTGGTTGAATTGGGAACAGTTTTAGGTAACAAGCAGTGATGGACTGTGAACCAATAAAATACCATACTTTTATGAACGATTAATTTATTTTTCCGTTCTCGACACTTCATTAGGAATTATGTTAGGTATGATGACTATGAAGGTTATGATTGAAAACTGTTCCCGTTGATGTAATTTTCAAACGAATGATACATTGAATTGCCGACTTTTATGTATCAAGAATTTAATTTTTATCTTTTTTGACGATGATGGTTATGTTGCCATAAAATACCTATTATTACATACATTGTTTAATACATAACAAACAAATGGGACCCTAAAAACTAGTGCAGTAGCTGTGATAAAAACTTTTTTCCCTACTTAGCATTCGTCACCAAGAAAAACAGCTTATCTGTTTTTCTTTTTATTAAACTATATAAGTAATAATTTTTTATAGCAACATATTGGGTACGGAACCCTAAAAGTAGTTATTGATTTAGATTACCGTTCACTGCTGCGAATTTCATGAAAATTTTAATATTTTTTTAATACGTACTGATTTACTTATATATAACTGTTTTTTTTTCGTAATCAGCAACATATAGTATATAATAATTAAAAATAGTTGAAAACACTACCTACCGCTTTATTCAAAGATATTGAATTTAAGCTACGCACAAGAGTTCGTGAGTTGTGTTCAAATTCAAATTTCGTTATTGTATTGATTACACACACACACATATTACGGGTTTGCTAACACTGGACGGAAAGTAAATTTGTACTAAATCGTCGATCGCCCCCATTATACTGGGACCTGCGAGATAGACTACAGATTTATCTCGTCTCGTCCTCAAAAAGTAGGAAGAGAAAATTCACGCAAATACTCGCAGATAAGTGTCAAAAATCGATTAAACTGAGGCGCGCATGTTAGTGTTGGTCGACAAGCAGCCACCGGTAGCCAAAATGCAAGTAAACAAGGACGAGTTCTTTGCCCTGCCATGTTAGCACTCGTAGACATAGTGCGATATGTCTATTTTATACGAGATAAAGTGTAGACAAAATTTACTCGTGGCGCGCATGCTAGCCGGGCAGAGCTCACAATAGAGAATAGACTATTTGTAGGTACACGTCATAACTAGAGCCGTTTATGACAGGTGTCAAAAAATCATTTTTTTACGTAATTACGTTATACAAAGAGCCTGAGACATTCCTGAAGAATAGTCATGAAAGCACGTGGATGAATCCGAGGGCTGTAGCTAGTTAACTAGTAGATACCAAAGTGTACTGTATTGTACTGTATCAGCCGTATTGTACAGTGCTGAACACAGCCTCCCCATTAAGGGGCGGTTTGCCATAATCCCCACGCTTGGCAGGCGTCTTGGGGATCGCAGTTTAAGATAGCAGTTCCTCAGAAGGCGCTGCTGCCCACCTTCCGGTTTTTTACCGTTAGTCGCCTCTTACGATACCCACAGGTATTCCACGGGGCCGGCTATGTCACCAGTACATAGGTGTAGAAAGTCGGTACTTGCCCGTGGAACACCTCGTAGAACACCTGGGTGTTCCACGGGGGAAAAAAATCTCCCGTGGAACACCTACGGTTTTCGGGTGTTCTACGACCCATGGTTCAGATTTTTTAAAATTGTCGGTGGTGGAACACCCAACGCGATCGTCTTGGTGTTCTACAGGCAAACAATCAAGCAAGAAATTACAGAACACCTGCGACACAGATTAGATAATAGTTAGTATGATGCATTTATACTAGTGGTGTTCTATCGGGGAGTAACGTGTGCGGGTCGTAGAACACCTTAGACACAGATTAGGTAATAGTTAGTATGATGCATTTATACTAGTGGTGTTCTATCGGTGAGTAACGTGTGCGGGTCGTAGAACACCTTAGACACAGATTAGATAATAGTTAGTATGATGCATTTATACTAGTGGTGTTCTATCGGTGAGTAACGTGTGCGGGTCGTAGAACACCTGCGACACAGATTAGATAATAGTTTGTACTATGCATTTATGGTACTAGGTTTACATAAGGTTATTACTGTTTCAGCTGCCGAATGCCTTTGGAGGGGAAGGTAGAGACCAATAATTGTTTTTTTCTGGATATGGCATTTCCGTTACAAGCTCCGAACTGATCTGCATCGCCCCCCCATGGAACCCCCTTAAAGCTCTTTTCTTGTCATGCGTAATTTCATCCGCGCGCGGATCTGGTCCATATGTAGGACAAAGATTTCGTTTGCCGCTGCAATGTTATGCATGTCACACAACCGCGTTCCGCGCGCGTGCTGCCCGCGTCATAGGAAAAACATGTATGAAATTGAGGGTGCCGACAGCACGCAATCAATCTTTTTTTTAATATTATTGTGACGGAACAAGCTCGAGGCCCACCTGATGTTAAGCGAACTAACCTCTGTACTGCACCCGTCACCTTAAAACGTAGTTGTTAAGTCTCATGTGCCGTAATTTCACTGGCTCTCAAGGACAGCTGCCGGAACACACCGTTAGGTACTTGGCGACCGATTTTCTACTGGAGGGTGGTCGCTAGCCAGGCGGGCATTCGCAAAATGCCCTTCCACCATGCGGTGAAGCTCAAGCCTGCGGCAGGATTCGAACCATGGACCTGCTGCGCGGCAGTCCATACCCAATGGCATTAAGCCATCACTGCTTCAACTATACATCTCAATTCCATGGAAATTAAAAGTTATTTTTAAATAAACTATAAGTATTGGCTAGCGTTGTCACTTTTCTATCTAGATTTTACAGACTACGTTTTTACCAAAAAAAACGCGTTTTTTTAAGCAAAAAAACAGCTTATTTATGTCAGATTAGCATACAAGACCTTAAATCTTTGACCAGTAAGTAGGTGTACGTGAGGAGTTCTCAGTTTAGGTCGAACCACAAGGTTTATAGTGCCATCTTTCTAAAATATTTTAGGTGCGATGGTGTTCGACAAACTTAACACATTCAATTTTCAATTTTTAGTTCATCCATGTTTTAATACGTGCGTTTTTTCTTATTCCTGTTAGGTTTAGTCTTTGACCACTATCTCACCCGATGGTAAGTGATGATAAGGTCGAGTTATTGTTCAGACTAACCTAGAAATGGTATGATGTATTGGTTGAATGCTGGTTCAGTTCCCGTTCGAGATGAACAATTGAAAAATACACAGTGAAGTGACACCAAGTGTCACTGTGACAGCTGTTACACCCAAGATCTATTTCATTCTTATTATTAAGTCAAACGTAGCCCATATGTGAAATCAAAATCGAAAAATACGACACCAAGTGTCACTGTGACCGCTGTCACACCCAATATCTATTTCATTCTTATTTTTGTATTAATTGTGACCTAAATTGGAAATAAAAAATACTGAAGCAACAATGTGATGATATAAGTATTTATTATATGAAGCAAGAGATGTATGCCATATCCAGAAAAAAACAATTATTGGTCTCTACCTACCCCTCCAAAGGCATTCGGCAGCTGAAACAGTAATAACCTTATGTAAACCTAGTACCATAAATGCATAGTACAAACTATTATCTAATCTGTGTCTAAGGTGTTCTACGACCCGCACACGTTACTCACCAATAGAACACCACTAGTATAAATGCATCATACTAACTATTATCTAATCTGTGTCTAAGGTGTTCTGCGACCCGCACACGTTACTCACCAATAGAACACCACTAGTATAAATGCATCAAACTAACTATTATCTAATCTGTGTCTAAGGTGTTCTACGACCCGCACACGTTACTCACCGATAGAACACCACTAGTATAAATGCATCATACTAACTATTATCTAATCTGTGTCTAAGGTGTTCTACGACCCGCACACGTTACTCACCGATAGAACACCACTAGTATAAATGCATCATACTAACTATTATCTAATCTGTGTCTAAGGTGTTCTACGACCCGCACACGTTACTCACCGATAGAACACCACTAGTATAAATGCATCATACTAACTATTATCTAATCTGTGTCTAAGGTGTTCTACGACCCGCACACGTTACTCACCGATAGAACACCACTAGTATAAATGCATCATACTAACTATTATCTAATCTGTGTCTAAGGTGTTCTACGACCCGCATATGTTACTCCCCGATAGAACACCACTAGTATAAATGCATCATACTAACTATTATCTAATCTGTGTCGCAGGTGTTCTGTAATTTCTTGCTTGATTGTTTGCCTGTAGAACACCAAGACGATCGAGTTGGGTGTTCCACCACCGACAAATTTAAAAAATCTGAACCATGGGTCGTAGAACACCCGAAAACCGTAGGTGTTCCACGGGAGATTTTTTTCCCCCGTGGAACACCCAGGTGTTCTACGAGGTGTTCCACGGGCAAGTACCGTAGAAAGTACCAAACATTAAATGTCTGAGTGCTATATTTTATATAAGTAGATACGTTTTTACCTGTGGTAAATCGTGATTATGTACCTATACAAAAAAGGGCAGCTAGAGGTACGGCTTATAAATTCTTGAAGTTCAGCTTCGCCAATGCCTTCCCTAGAGACGTGTAAATTCCCCCGTTTTCTTGTCGGTGAAATTGTTTATCTCCCTTCGGTGTAGTTGGGCAGATTGTACTCGGCATGTAACGCGCTAGGTTTTGCGTTTTATAGCCACTTTCTGTGTTCGCTACGTTTGTCGGAAAGGTTGGAGTTTGGTGAAGAAAATAAACGTTTCTCTTGTAGCTGGAATGTTTACGGTTTTGTAACTTGGTTATGAATATACTTTTGGGGAGATAACGCTGCAGCAAGTTAGGTACGATTGTTTTGTTTTGAGCTTGTTCGTTGGTTATTTTCTTTGAGAAATATAGAATAAAAGTAGTTTACAATACACAGATACTCGTAACACATGCTAAAAAGTTCGAGCCACTAAGAGGCATTTTCTATAATGTACTTACCTAGTTGTAGAAACGAACGCTAATTAGTAAATGCAAAGAGTTAAGCTTGTGTCTGTAATAAATATAAAAACGATATCTAGTTAAAAAAAATAAGCTAAAAATATCATTATTTCCTCATATTATTGTCTGATTCAACTTAGGGATTGCTGATGGAATCTGTGGTTGGTAGCAAACTGGAAATGCGGGAAAATGTTGCGTTTTTGATGCAGAAAGTGCGCGACGTACGGGGAGTGGTTGTGCGTTTGCAATTTCTAGTTTATATAAGTTCCTCGTAAAAAAATATGACTTATATGTAATTCGTTTACCATACATTACGAGTCTGATGTCGTGACAGCAATTCTAAGATATTTAAATTATTCAGTTTTTAAATTATTTTACTGTTTCTTAAGGTTTAGCACATATGTTAGGATAAGCAAACATTTCTTAAAATATATCACGACCTGGGTGAGTTGTAACCTGTTATATCTCTCCTTAATATTTTTTTTATATGTGAGTATTTTTGTCGTTAGAGCTGGTAATGTCATAAATATTGCTAGCCTACTAGAAATTAAAAGCTAAGGATTTTTTTTTATTTTAGAAATATGCAGATCCTATTTTTGTGTATGAATGAACGGAACATTCGCCGAATTCCGGTACCGTCTTACTCGCGTTTGAAGTTAAAATTATAAGTAAAAAATTAAAAGTATGAAGCGCTCGTAGCGAAGTTTACTTAGCTGTTCTCAATTGATCAGCAAAGTTAAGCAACGTCGCGCGCGGTCATGAGTTGGATGGGTGACCGCTAGTGACATTACTACTGAGCGTTTCCGTGCTTCGGAGGGAACGTTAAGCCGTCGGTCCCGGTTGTCGTCTTAGGATGGCAGTCGTTATAGCATGGTGGTAGGGCATTTTGCGAATGCCCGCCTGGCTAGCTACCACCCTCAAGTAGAAAATCTGTCGCCAAGCACTTAACGGTGTGTTCCGGCAGCTGTCCTTGAGAGCCAGTACTTCTAGGTTAGCCTGAACAACATCTTCGACCACATCATCACTTACCATCAGGTGAGACAGTGGTCAAAGGCTAACCTATCAGGCATAAAAAAAAAATAAGTTGTAGTTAAGTCACCAAAGAACCGGATCTCCTTATGAAGCACTGAAGCTGCCTCTGAAGACTTCGCTGGTCTACGCTGGTGGAAACCTCTTGGCGGAGCCATTCTCACCGTGGCCTGGCACCCTATTAAACTGGAAGTCTGCGACTGAAGCTATATTGAATAAAATATATATCATATAATATATTGAATAAAAATGCATATTTGTTAATTTTAACCAAAGTATCGAAGAGGGTAATTTATACGCGTTATATTATCAATTTATAATATTAAAGGAGCGCAGATGTTTATTTTCTGCACGTAATACTTTTTAGAGAGAAATTGAGGAATGAGTATTTTTTGACATGAGATTTATCATAATATGACGCGCGTAAAGCACTGCGCACAGCAAAACATTTTTTGGGTAAGTAATCCTACCTACGATTATTGCGCTATTCCGGACTTATGGGGTCCCTGACACTCCCTGTAGGAATCGTTATTCGTTAGTAACTTTCCATGATAGATCCGCTAATACTAACGCTGGACTTTTATAACCGACTTCAAAAAAAGGAGTAGGCTCTCGCTTCGTCTGTAATTTTTTGTGTGTTGTTATCTCGTAACTCTTTACAAGGTATATCGATTTTGATGTTTTTTATACTCGAAAGCTAGTGCTGGTCATGTGGTCCCTTTAAAATTTGAGTGAGATTTGACGAGTAGTATTTGAGTTTTTTTTTAATATTGTTAGGTTTGCAATAACGCCTGCTATGCAGATTACATTACAAAATCACAAATATACGATAGGAAAAATTTAAGTCATGTGCGGGATTCGAACCCGCGTCCATCCACTCCTTGAGCCGGAGTAGGTATGCTCTAACCAATTGAGTTAACATGACATGACGTCATGACTCGAATCTTTCCTATCCTTCTGACTTAAATTGATATGACTAAAATTTTTCCTATCGTATATTTGTGATTTTGTAATGTAACCCGCATAGCAGGCGTTATTGCAAACCTAACAATATTAAAATTATAAGGTTGCGTCATCATTTACAAGTATAAAACCAATTGCAAAATTGGTCTTGTTTGTAGTACAACGCAAGTGGTAGGTACTATAGATTTCGCTCCATCCCAATACGATGGTTAAAAGAAGGATAGGAAAGATTCGAGTCATGACGTCATGTCATGTTAGATCAATTGGTTAGAGCATACTCCGGCTCAAGGAGTGGATGGACGCGGGTTCGAATCCCGCACATGACTTAAATTTTTCCTATCGTATATTTGTGATTTTGTAAAGTATTTGAGTTATTCCTAATAATGCGTATTTTATGTTTAAAGCCGGTTTCTTTCTGTTAAAATTTTTCTAATTACTGTAAAGGCAAGCAAACGTAAGTACCTTCAGACCTGAGATCCTGTTAAGTTATGCCTTCCATCAGATTCTTTTTTTACCAATTATTGTAGAGAAAAGCTTGTTTCTGTCTTCAAAATAAATACGTTGAATGAACCTTAGTCTTGTTAAGGGAATAAATATCTATAAACCTAAAGTATATTCTGTTCCCTGCTCTGGCTGCAGCGTCGTTGATAGCTGACTTGATGGGCACACAATCAACACCCGACCCGACCGCAGATTTACGAGGCAGCTGTGAATTACTTATTGCACTGAGGGACGTGCAGAACGGCGCGGCAGTATACTTGTAATTTTTTTAACACCTCACAATCTCGTAAAGGTGTTTATCATTCAAAATCTGCGCGGAAAAGTATTTTTATCCGGCTAGCGTGGAAAAGGTTTTTAAAATTCGAACCTTTTTATGACATGACCGTTTCAGAATAATACATTTTATTTTATATTACCAGTTTTAGTAGGTACCTACTTGTACTTTTAATTTTTTATGTGAATTAATTATTTAAACTGTAGCATAGCGTTTTCCTCGCTATAATGAGGTTAAAATTTGTGTGTTTCGCTCGGCATGTAAGTTATTTTGAATCTCGTACCTGTGAAAACTTCGCTACGATCAGGATTCCTTCGCTTCTTCAAGTTTCAATACAAGTACTTGCGCCATACCATCAAATATCATATCAGTAGCCTTGCTTATCAAATAACTATTGTTTTGATTGTATTTAAGTTTTTTCAGAGGTTTTCTTAATCTTATTAATTTACTATAGATTATAATTAAGTTCTCCCGTACTTTTACGAAAAAATACAGATGGAGGTGAGAGTACTATGTGAGTGCGACAAATTGATGCTCGATTAACGCTTGTCTCTCATTGTGTTCCAGTTCGAAAGTTATGGGTGCCAGTGAAATTACAAGCGAGACTTTATGTCTCAGGGTGATGGGCGCAAAGTCAAAGTCAAAGTCAAAGTCAAAATCATTTATTCAATTTAGGCGTCTATGACGCTCTTATGAAGGTCAATTACAAATTTTAGTATTGAAATATTCTACATTGTACTGCCACGTTCAGCAAATAAAGTGTATAGAGCCACTGCGAGAAGAACGGGCAAGAAACTCGGGGCCATTCTTTTAAACATCTTTTAACAATGTGTTACA
Source organism: Plagodis pulveraria (assembly GCA_963890685.1). Classification (NCBI taxonomy): domain Eukaryota; kingdom Metazoa; phylum Arthropoda; class Insecta; order Lepidoptera; family Geometridae; genus Plagodis; species Plagodis pulveraria. Next base: position 26,002,866 of record OY982960.1, on the reverse strand, counting down.
TACATACTATATAATAGAGTTATTACAATATTTGTTTAAATTATGTAGGTCACAGGCAATAGCTTGGCGGAGGCGGAATTGTCCAGGCATTTTTGTCGTTTATGTAATCAGAAACTGTGTAGTAGGATTTTTTAATCAATATGTTTTTCACATGCAACTTGAATTTCCCTTCTGTGAGCGTTGTAATATGTTTAGGAACTTTATTATAAAACCGCACACAATTACCTAAGAAGGACCTTTTATTTGTCTTTGCTAATCTAAAACCTGACACCGCTATTTTATCTTTATTCCTAGTATTGTAATCGTGATTGTCACTGTTTAATTTAAATTTACTCAAATTTTTACGAACATACATAATATTTTCAAATATATACAGACTTGGTAAAGTTAAAATATCAATTTCTTTAAAAAGATCCCTCACAGATTCCCTAGGACCCATTTTATATATGGCTCGAATTGCACGCTTTTGTATGATAAAGATTGTCTCTATCTCAGCAGCAGTTCCCCACAGCAATACGCCATACGACATAATACTGTGGAAGTACGCGAAATAAACTAGGCGAGCAGTAGCTACGTCTGTTAACTGTCTTATCCTAAGAACTGTATACAGTCCACCACTTGTGTATATTTTTTTGTAATATATACAGTGTTTTAAAATTTCGTCAAATACGTGAAACCTCCATCGAGAGTACTATGTGAGTGCGACAAATGGATGCTCGATTAACGCACACAATAATGCGAACATTAGTGCTTGGCGGTAGATCAGGTATGGAAGCAGTACTTAAAAAAAAAAAGTTACTGTAAACTTACTTTTGAAACTTACAAAAATAGGTTCTACTGCTACTAAATTATTGACAACATTTTGATGAATAAGTTGGCATCATCAGGACCACTATGTCCTAGTTATGAATGAAATTCTATTGTAATCATTATCGCAGATACCAATTGGTTAACGGGCTCTTCTGAAGATCGTGAAGCTCAAGCTGGCGGCGGGAATCGAACCATGGGCCTGCAGCACGGCAGTTCAAAGCTATTACTGCTCGGCCATCATTGCTTCATTGCTTCAAATCGGAGATAATAATATATTTCATAAACGCGGTTGTTCGATAAAAATAAAATCAGCACGTATTTCTTAAGGATATAATTGGTCACATTTTACCGTTAGTTTGACTCAAAACTCAGTATCGAGGTTCCAAAAAATAAAACTTTTTAAAATATTTTTTTATCCAGAGTTATGAAAAAACTTTCAGCGCAGATTTGTTGCCAAAATATACCTACATAGTATATTTTTTTCTGAATCCAAATTAAAGCAGTGATGACTCAGTGGCATTGGCTATGGACTGCCGCGCAGCAGGTCCATGGTTCGAATCCCGCCACGGGCTTGAGCTTCACCGCATGGTGGAAGGGCATTTTGCGAATGCCCGCCTGGGTAGCTACCACCCTCAAGTAAAAAATCTGGCACCAAGCACCTAACAGTGTATTCCGGCAGCTGTTCTTGAGAGCCAGTAATTCTAGGTTAAGCCTGTTAACATCTTGGACCAGATTGTCACTTACAATCAGGTGAGATTGTGGACAAAGGCTTACCTATCTGCGATAAAAAAAAATAAAAAAACACTGAGGAGTTCACCTTCAATGTGACCAAAATCCTTTAACAATTTCCTTTGAGAGAAAAGCTATACACATAATTCAGTATCTCATGCTCTGGCTGGTGCCAGCTCGTTGATGAGCGTTGGGTACACATCAACACCCGACCGCAATACCACTAGATTTACGAGCGACTTCCGAATTACTTCACAGTAGGGCGCACCGACCCAGCGACGTGCATTGTTTTCTTAAATTTATTTTGTTTTCTTCAAGGGAAGTTACTTGGTAGAGACTTACTTTTGTTTTATGTGATGAGTAAGATTTACTTAGTTCAAGTAAGATAGCTTGATAAATCAGTTTTTGTAACATAATATTACTGTACTGTACTGTATCAGCCGGATCGTCCACTGCTGAACACAGCCTCCCCTATAAAGAGGGTATTTGCCATTATCCCCACGCTTGGCAGGCAGCTTGGGGATCGCAGTGTAAGATGACAGTTCTTAAGAAGGCGCTGCTGCCCACCTTCCAGTATTTTTCCCTTAGTCGCCTTATACGACACCCACGGGATTATATGGGGTGGTGCAATTCTAACCCGGCACCTCACGGGAAACATAATATTAGGAAGACAATAATAAGAGTAATTCTATCTGTAATTCGATGATTTATCGGGGTCTTGTTCACTATCTGATTATCTATACTAATGTTTTAAAGAGGAAAGATTTTTGTATGCAACGAATAAACTTAAAATCTACTGGACCGATTTGAAAAATTCATTCATCAATAGAATCCTACACCATCCCTGATAAACATAGGCTATAAAATATTTTCTAAAACTAAGGAAACCGTATGAAATATTTGATAATGTAAAATGTAACCCATAGTGTAAAAATATACTAATGAAAACGTTATATCGCGTACGCTGCGGAAATTGTTGACAATAGTGCAAAGTGATGTACGACAATTTTATAGAGGACATCAATATCTACAAAAAAGTCCGCAATACCATACTCTTATGTTTTACTATAACAGTTATGTCTTAATAACTACTTTTTAAGTGTTTCAATTTATATTTTTTGTTAAATACCCATTCAAAGCCGGGGTGGGCCGCTAGTAGTACATAATAAGATTGTATTTAAAATTAGGAGTGACCTGTATGACGTCATAAGAACATAACTAGCTATTGAGAGCCAGCAATTCTAGTCAAGGTAAGCCTGGCCAACAACTTTGATCACATTTTGAAGCAATGATGGCCGAGTGGTAATAGCTATGAACTGCCGTGCCGCAGTACCCTGGTTCGATCCCAATCGCCGGCTTGAGCTTCACCGCGTGGTGAAAGGGCATTTTGCGATTGCCCGCCTGGCTAGCTACCAACCTCGATTAGAAAATCTGTGGCCAAGCACCTAACGGTGTGTTCCGGCAGCAGTCCTTGAGAGCCAGTGAAATTACAGGCACATGAGACTTAACAACTTTGTCTCAAAGTGACGGGCGCAGTGCAATTCGTGACTTGTGATGAAATGCATCTGTTAGAGACAGAGGTTAGTCCGCTTAACATCAAGTGGACTTCGAGCTTGTTCCGTCACAATAACATAAAAAAAAACATTATAACAGTAGGTACCATCACGTGAGTTACTAGTGACTTAGCCATACGATAGGCTATCAGAAAAAAAAGAAATACGTCCAATATTGAGAGATTGATATTAGTAGTTCACTAAGTAGAATTTAATAAGTGAAAAAATGACGATCATGATGAAAGTATTTTATGTGTTAATCCAGGTCCTAAACTCTATATTCCAAGTTTCAAACCAGTTTTGCCGTTTCATAGTGTTGAAGCAACAAACATATACATACTTCCACAATCACATCCCCAAAAACTTTCCCATTTATAATATTGTTATATATATGAAAGAATCTGTAATCCGTCATTGTATACAATTCCTAGCAAATGTGTACAATTCCTAAAATAGATAGGAAATCTATGATATATTTTGTAATATGTACTTTTCCTAGTAAATCTAAACATTTCCTGTATAGCAATCGGAAATGTTGCAATTTATACATACAAAATTACATTCTTGCTGTTTGTAAGTATAGCGGGGATCACTAAATCTCAGTCTTATTTAGGTGCGACGACGAGCAAAGCAAGGAGAAGCGTACAGTTAAAATTGCATACAATTCCTAGGAAATACATACATTTCACAGGTATTGTGTGCATGAAGGAATCTTTGAAACATTATTTTACATTTTAATATTGTTAGGTTTGCAATAACGCCTGCTATGCGGATTACATTACAAAATCACAAATTCCTATCGTATATTTGTGATTTTGTAATTATTTTACATATTTCCTAAGTAGGCTCGGAAGTGTATAATATATTTCCTAGGAATTGTGCACAATTCCTAGGTTTCATACATTTCCGGAAACATATACATTATAGACATGTATATTGATATGTATAAGTAGATAATCGAACCTATATATTTACAAAGATACGAGTGTTATTCTACTACTATAAGTCAATAAGTTTATTTTATTTATGCGATGATTGCGCCTAGGGGTTCCCTGCAGGCTTGTAAACAAAATTGCTCAATTTACGAGCATACATTTATCCAACGGGTACCTATCGTTTTATCTTCGCAATTTTGACGACAGTACATATATGTGCCAGCATATGTGCTTTCATATTATGCGGCGTAGCTGATTACGGCTGGACCCATATTCGCTGTTTATGGTTGATAAGACCAGGGACTTGGGGAATTGATTTGTAAGCGTTCGTGGCGTCAATATTTGAAAATCAGTGGTTGGCGTAACCAAAGTGAAATCTTGTAAAATATATATTTTATATTTAAGAAAACATTCATATAATATTTTACAAAAACACTTTAAGAATATATCTAGTGACAATTCCACCTAATTTTCCTGTTAAGCCGACGTGACGTCACAAACGCCACGCAGTCAAACCGGAAGGATCATGCGCTCGAAGAGTCAAGACCTCCTGAGGATGCTTCGTGTAGAATCGAAACGCGTCGAAAATTCTTCCGGTTTGGCTGTGTGGCGTTTGTGACGTCACCTCGGCTTAGCAGGAAAATTAAGCGGAATTGTCACTAGATATATTTTTATATATTTTAAGTGTTTTATTAAAATATTAATTTGATGTTTTCTTAAAATATTTTAAAAGTATTTGTTATTATTAAACCGGAAGGATTTTCGACGCTTTTCAATTCTACACGAAGCATCCCAAGAGTTGACTTATTAAGCGCGCGGTCATGAAATATTTAAAAAAAAAATAAGGTGTTTGTTATTTCTAAATATGGATTTTCGCCAAATAACACCTGTATCTATTAATTGTTGTATTTTTTTTCTTGGTAAACACTTGTATTTCTTTCTTTAACAAAAATGGGTTCCGTTTTTCATGCAAAAGTTTTGCTAACTTCAATACTCATTCACTACTCGTCAGTAATTATCGTTGCTTACACGATAGATGGTAATTTTTTTTTACGGATTTGACTATTACCTCATGTCTTGGGTGTTGGTTAGTAATGATGTCGAGGATGGTGAAAAGGCTTATACTAAGAAAAATTGACTCTCAAGCATGCTGTACTTGTTTCCGGAACGCACTGTTCAGCGCTTGGCGACAGATCTTCATGAAATCTGGAGTCGTAGCTAATCTTAGTAAAATACCCACAACCATATGGTGAAAATTCAAGTCTGCGGCAGGATTCGTACTATGGACCCAATGCACGGCAGACCTACAAGGCATGGCAGTCTCATTGCCACTGGCCATCACAACTTCTCCACAATAATGTTCGCCAACGCCATCGATAATAGTTGTAATGATCATGTCATCGACATATTATATTGACAAATACATTTATTTGATTGATATGCAAATTGGTGAAATTGAAATGAGACCAACTTTGATATACCGATATATTTTTTGTTTAAATATATCGGTATAAACCCAGTAAAAACAATTCATCAAGATCAGATGATCCAGAAAAAGGTGCTGCGTTGTCATATAAAAAAAGTAGGCAAGTACGAGTCGGAACTTGCTCTTTTAGGGTTCCGGATAGTAACAGCTCGTAAAAGGTAAAAAAAAAGTTTGTTCGTCGCAGCTTGAAGTTAATTTAAAACGGCAAATATATTGTAGTTTTGGTAAGTTGAAAAATACAAAATGTATATTTAAAAATAAGTTCTGTAGTTAAAATTCAGCAGTATAGGTAGTAAACATAAGGTTCGCTCCGCTCGCTCTGCACGCGCGTGTGCTGATCACCAGGAACCTAACGCTCTTCCTCGCTTCGCTCATCGTCGCACCTATCTTGACTTTCCTCTTTCATACTCCACATGATTCGTGAACTGCCGAACTATATATCTAACTGATTGGACCTATCATACTGCCAGCCAGGGAGATAATGATTTAAGTATGTCGTAATCCCTACGATTGGCAGGCGCTTTAAAACTAGAACGAAGTCTCGAATGTTCATACAAAAAGAGAAAAAGTTTCTACCCCCCGAAACAATTACCGATTTTAATGATTTTTGGAAATGTTACAGATGTTATCAATATCCATGTTTCTAGGTTTTGTTTTTTATCATTACATTAAAGGAATTTGAATTAATGGGTTTATTAATTACCGATACTTTCTCAAAACTTGTATCTTTAGTTTGTGAATTATTTATTGTATAAATAAAGAAAAAGGAAAACCTATAAATGTAGTTTATTCTATCAGTTATAAAATAAGACCATAGATTTGATTAATGTTTACTTTAGGAGAAAAGTTTTCTCCCGGAACGCAAATTATGCGCAAATTCTAAGTCAAAACTTGTAGAAGCTGCAATTCTCCTTATCGCACCATTCTGTACGGGCGTTTAGCGGTGAGACAACATCACTTTGTTAAAATACCTATTTTTCTTTAGGAGCTTCTCTTCCCGTTTCTCTTAAGAATAGTGGTATCATCAGCGGTCATTGCTGCTCAATGTGTGGTTTTCCAATAGATGTTTTTTACGACGATCGAGATTAGGGGTACATGCCTAAATTTTAGTCCAGCACCCTACGAATTGGCTCACGTAAGCTTAAATCTAGTTTACAAATATGTAAGTGATGATGTACGCCTATTGAATTCTTGACCCAGATGTATTTTGTTGGGTTAATTATAGTTTAGACTTAAGAAGATGAATAAATTTAGGTACAGCCAAATTATACATTACTAGTTTTCCGGCCACGGTCCGCCCGGGTTTATTTCGGTTATTGCGCAAAACCATTAACCTCTTTTTGCGCAGTTGGATAAAAAGTATCCTATATCCTTCCCCAAATCTCAAACTATTTCGATACCAAATTTCATCCAAATCGGTCCAGTAGTTTGTAAGTTAATTCGTGTCATACAAAAATACAAATCTTTCCCCTTTATAACATTTGTGTAGATATAGATTAGTGTAGATGTAAATTACATGGCTGATTTTTCCATTATTTTTAGAATTATTAGTTCGCGGAGCTTTTATTCAATAAAATCAATATAATATAAATAAATAACAACATAAGCAAAATAGTAAACCTCGGTGGCGCATATTTTAATCAAAATAAGGAAGGTGCAAGTTTTTTCAGAATAGGACATCGAAATAAACAAGTAATTATATAATAAACAAGTATACCAATTATATTCTTTAAAAGTAATTGCAAGTTTGATTTTAAAGTAGGTAAGGTTATACGTATGTAAAATGTTTAAACGTTTGTAAAAACATCCGAATAAAAATTTAAATTTCAAAAACTTCATCACCTTCTACGCGATTGTGGAGCACACAATTTTCGCCTCAGAAATCGAACACGCACTGGTCCAAGAATAATACCCGCGGTGCTCATACTTATCGCGCCTAACCTCTTGAGGACTAAAGCATCAAAACGTGAAAAGGGTATGCTAATTTTCTCTTCTAATTGATAGTTTTAACCGTTGCGTTTTAGGGGACGATGGACATGAAACACCGGACCAAGTCTGTGACTGGACTTAGTATGGACGAAAGAAGTGCTTCTTCAAAAACCGAACTTATGTCGCTACTGGAATATATTTATGGTTTTTTAATTTACCATTTGGCTCTGAGTTTCTTGTCAAACATTGCTTTTTAGGAATCCTTCAATTTGTGGGTTATTCACATAAACCTTTTGAATTCCTTCCTCTTGCGTAAAAAGCTTAAAATCATAGAATAAATCGAAACTGGTCAGATCACGCGATCTTGTAGGTAAAATAATTTTACCAAATCGAGACATAATACGACCTAAATAAGTGTCATTCTATAAGTCAAGCATTTTGTCTACATGTGCAGTGATACCCACTGTCCAATCCTAATTAATTAAATATAGGTATCAGAAAGTCCCGTAGCATAATTCTGGGTAATAAGAAATCAACATGTGAATAAGGATATATGACGTCAAGAAAAATATTCTGAGATGGTTCGACATGTAGAAAAGATAAACAGTGAATCAGATTGATACAATTTTGGTGTAAAAATAACGAAATGGTCGAAGATTTTAGATTGTTAACTTCAAGGCTGAAACCCATTTCCCGAATGTAAATAACGTTACCAACTCTTTGTATTTCATCTCGCGATTCAGGACCTTTTTTAACCAAATTCTGGAATGAACTTTAAGCAACTAAAGTAATCTAATAACTTACCCACTTAGGACGCGCTTTGCGTAGAGATGAAACTGAAAATGCTTTTAAAATACGTTTAAAAGCCGCGCTGTCTGCTGGTGACGTGTCTAGCAGGTATTCAACTTAACTTAACACTGTTATTCAACTTCTTAATTAGCATTTTGATTAAAATATGAAATAAAGTGACGCACAAACGTGCTTGTCAAGCTCTAAGTCCTTTTCCATTTTGATTTAACATGTAGAAATAGATGACGTATGAAATAGTGGCGAGACGGATCAATTGCTCTCCAAATCTTCAAGTCTTTATGTTTCGTTCGCCCAGTCATTTCACTTAGGTACAATAATGCCCTATAATCCTTAACAGATTAGTGTTTATTAAAGGCAGAATATCGAATACTGCGGTTGTACCAAATCTTGATATACAGATTATGAAGACTTTTTGAAGCGCTCGCAGCGATGTTTGCTTAGCAGTTTTTAATCGATAAGCTAAGTCGAGTGAAGCAACATTCGTCGCTGTCATGACTTGACCGCTAGTGACATTACTACTGAGCGCTTTCATGCTTCGGAGGACACTTAACGGTCGCGGTTGTTGTCTTAAGATGGGAGTCGTTACAGCATAGTGGTAGGTAATTTAGCGAATGGCCGACTGGCTAGCTATCACTTTCAAGTAGGAAACCTGTCGCCAAGCAATTATGGGTGTGTTCCAGCAGTTGTTCTTGAGAGCCAGGAATTCTTTATTAGCCTGAACAACATCTTCGACCACATCATCACTTACCACCTGGTGAGATAGTGGTCAACGGCTAGCCTTATCACCTATAAAAAACATATATCTTTAATGATTCCACCCAAAGACTTGTCGATTGGAACTCTCTTCAATACATATTGACAAATTGTCTTCAAATTAGGCCCAGGAACTCTCTTCAATACATATTTACAAATTGTCTTTAAATTAGTCCCTCCAAACTTCTATCGTATATAATGAAGTTCAAGTCTTCTGTTGCAATACGAATTATTTGCTCTTCATCCAAATCAATTCTTTTTTCAACCTCGTAGGTATAATAAATAGATTCAGGCGTTACTTTGCGGAAATCCATATTTAATAATAACAAATATTTTATGAAACCTCAGTACCTCAGGAGGTCTTGACTCTACGAGCGCACGTGGATGACCTCCTGAAGATGCTTCGTGTAGAAGCGACACACGTCGAAAATTCTTCCGGTTTAGCTGCGTGGTGTTTGTGACGTCACGTCGGCTTAACAGGAAAATTAGGCGGAATTGTCACTAGATATATTTTTGTATTTTTAAGTGTTTTATTAAAATATTAATTTGATGTTTTCATAAAATATTTTTAAAATATTTGAGGAGGTAAAGAACAAAACCTCACATTTCCACTTTTAAAAAAAAACCCTTTTTTTTTTGCTATGTGTAAATAATGATAAATTGATCGAAGCAAATAAGTCAAATCTTATCAAAAACATCACATTTCTCATGAAAATTTTCATTTCAAATCGAGAGTTTCGATCAAAACCACACATTACCGTCTAAAAAATTAGTAAGTCATTTACATTTTACTGTTTTCTCCAAAATAAAAAAAAGTGGAAAAGTGAGGTTTTGTTCTTCACCTCCTCATTTGTTATTACTCGTAGGTATATTTAAACCAAATTCCAGACTCTTGTCTACCTTAAGCCTATAATTACTCTTTGCCTTAGCTCAAACTTTGCTGAGTATTACTTAGCCTAACTCAAAATTCTAAATTGTTTTTACTATGACTACATGCATAAATCAACTAAGACCTTAATTAATATTAACTAGAATTCATACATAGTTGATTAAATTTAAATGCGGTTTGATTATAATTCGTCTTATTATCACAACTATTTTTAATTAAGTTCTAGTTAAGTTTTTATTAATCGAACTACGAGTGAGCATATAATTTTTTATTTATTTATAGCTGATTGACAGTGACCACTCACCTGATAGTAAGTGATGATGCGGTCGAAGATGTTGTTCAGGCTAATCTATAATTCAGTAATTTTAGTCTCAAGGACAGCTGCTGGATCCAACCGTTAGGTGCTTGGTGACAGATCTATTACTTGAGGGTGGTATATTGTAGGTAGCAAAACGCCCTACCAACATGACAGCATGTTGGTAGCTCGACTTCCATCCTAAGACAACAACCGGAACCGACGACGATGGCTTATCATGGTAGAAACGACAACGTATTATTTCGTTTATATATGACATAATTATAATTACATAAAAATTTAATTCTAGTCATGAATAATTATAAAAATAATATGAAAATTATTAATACGATTAATTTAAATGTTTTATAGTATATAATGTATTCGACTGTTGTTTTTTTTTTATGTTTTGTTATTCGACATTGTATTATTGTTTTTTTTTTATTTTAAGATTTTGTTATTCGAAATTGTTCGACTGAACCATAATACATATTTGTTTCTAAGCATATAATTTGTTTATATGCGTCTGTCTGGTTGGTGGAGTGGTAAAATCGTCGCTTCAGTATCTCGGGTTGGATGAAAAGTTATTGAATTTTTCTACCAAAATATTTTTATAGGGCAACGTCGAATGGCGTATAAAAGAAATTTAATCTTTATAAGTAGGTACTTATTATTAAATTTGTACAAATGTATCTCAAACAACTTTTTTTTAACTTGTTTGGTGCTTGAAGCTCTTAATTTGATTTTTACATGACTGCCTACAAAAAGGAGTATGTATGTATGTTTGTGTGTTTCTATATTTCACCATAACTTCTAAATGGCTTAACCGATTTTAATGTACGAGATATCATTAGGTTCATCTTGATAGCGCAAGTTACACTTAGTAATTATAAAATTCAAAAATCAAATTGGCGGATTTAAGGCACCATATTGTGAGAAGAAAAATTGTTTATCTTCCAAACCTATCGAGTTTGGTATTAAAATGAAGGGCTTTAAAAAGCGATTCCGTAAATATATATAACTTGCAGTTTAAGTTTCAATGGAACGATAACACGCTTAACGAAAATAAGTAATTCGCAGTCGGGTTCTGTAGTTTTTTTAATGATATTGTGACGGAACAAGCTCGAGAACGAGAACGGAACAAGATCCTGATGTTAAGCGGACTAACCTCTGCCTATAACAAATGCATTTCGTCACAAGTCACGAATTAAGTCACTAAGTCACTATATAACATACACAAAACTATATATAAAAAAAAAATGCACTGCGCCCGTCACCTTGAGACATAGTTGCTAAGTCTCATGTGCCTGTAATTTCACTGGCTCTCAAGGACTGCTGCCGGAACACACCGTTAGGTGCTTTGCGACTGATTTTCTACTTGAGCGTGGTCGCTAGTCAGGCGGGCATTCGCAAAATGCCCTTATACCATGCGGTGAAGCTCAAGCCCGCGGCGGGATTCGAACCATGGACCTGCTGCGCGGCAGTCCATAGCTAATACTGAGCCATCACTGCTTCAAAATGATGTTAATTAGATTAATGTATTCTTGTTATATTGCCAACGAAGAGAAAATGTCAGGCTGTAACAAAAGCCAAAATTTAAATCCAGCTAATTTCTAAGAGTTAGCTATTAAACCCTGTTGAGTCAGCTTTTTCTAAGAACCACCAAATGCGCGTCTCAGCTCCTTACGACATTTATAAATGGTGCTGGAACCCTCTCGTCATCTAAATTGATAGAGCGATCAGTCGATAATAGTAGTTTAGATAAAAAAGACGAATTTAGTTTTTTGTCCTCAACAAAAAACGTTTTCGTTCGTCCAGAAAATAATAGCGATTACGCGATGTAGGTACTTATTAAGTTACTAGTTCCTACGATTAAGAACGAGAAAAAGGGTTATTTATACCAATCGTAATAAAAATCTCATATATTAAGACTGATTAAGCTTTTTAGAAGTTATGGTGGAAAAAAGAAACTCACATACATTCAACACTTTCATAAAATCTGTCACTTTTATCACTGTTCTTATATGTTTTATAATTTTTTTTTTTTATTTTTCCATTAGTTTAATTAGGTTATTATATTTATTTATATAACCATTTTTTTATAAATTTAGTATAATTTTTGTTATTATGTATAGCATGTATTGTATAGTTACAACAGTATTTATGCATAAAGGTGTATATAATATTTTATATCTGTAATATTCTTTGTGTTTTCTGTAATAAGTATTTAAATTTTTAGATGCAAGATTACATCTTTTTTTCTATAACTAATATGTGGATGTCTGGTAGAAAATGCTTTAGCATTAAGTCCTCCATTTGTACTGTAGTGCAATAAAGAATTAAATAAATATATGTATTTATTTATTTAATTCGGGCAATTTTCCGAACACAAGGACGAACACACAAGGCATAGGTTGAATATATGGTGGATAGGAAAACAAATGGTGTCAGCGGTATATTTTAGGAATAATGGCGAAACATTATTAATTAGGTGCCCTTAGTTGGATCGAGCCTACGTAGTTCCGATTTGATATTTTCTATAATAACTATAAACTAACTCAAAAAGTAAAAAAGCTGATTGCAAATTATTTATTTATTTTCGTTAAGCGTTTTATCGTTCCATTGAACATAAAACTGCAAGTTATACTTATGGGATCGTGTTTTAAAGCCCTTTATTTTAAAAACCGCACTCGATAAGTTTTGAAGAAAAACTATTTCTGTAATCTCATAATATGGCGTCAATATCAGCCAGTTTGTTTTTATTTATTTTTACGTACCTAGTGTCATTTGCGTTGTCAAGACGAATCTAACGATATCTCTTACATTAAAATCGGACTATAACTCCTTCACGGTTAGACCGTTTAGGAGTTATAGTGGAATAAAGAAACTCACAATTATACATACATACCTGAAAACATAACTCTCCTTTTTTCGGGCAGTTGTGTAATGAAACGAACATCACTGATGATTAAATCGGACGTGTGATTATCTGCAGAAATATAAAACTTATTATTGCGGGGGGACTTTTTTCACATTTTTCAAGCGTGCAGTTTAGCTTTTAGAAGGGGGTGGGACGCCCTACTCAAACAAAAATGTGCACTTCAAAGTATTATATTTCGTAAATATAGCATTAAATCGAAAAATGGTATTAGTAAGTTGAAATCGGACTGACCCACTATGGCCAATTTATGAATGAAATTCTATTGTTATAATTATCGCCGATGCCAATGGGTTAATAACCCCAAAGTAATTTTAAAAGACCTATTCAACGATACCCCACAAGTTGGGGTAGACGACAAAAATATTCATCCCCACATCCACATCATCATCTAGGCACAACTTTAATAAACATTGCAATTCAACGGGACAATGCTGCCAGCATGCTGGGCACGCTGACAACTGGTAGTGGGCTGGAGCATTTGGACTGCCTGTGAGTCTGTAATGACTTATAGGTTGTCTAAATGCTTTTATTGTGGTAGCTGTAGTGTATAGTTTGTAGTGTTGTACATAGTTCATAGTATTTTTTCTAAATAAAGACATACTGCTGGTAAAAAAACAACTTTATATATCTCAGGGTGACGGGCACAGTGTAGTTCGTCAGTTATGATCATTGTTCCGTCACAATCACATCAACTTACGTGTTCAATTTTAATGAGAAATCTTCGAGAAATAGAATTACTTGGAGCTGGTCGTTATTATTTAATATCTAAGGAAATAATTGTTGCACTGCATTAAACTCTCAAATATTCTAGATAATAACAATTTTGTAAATACATACCTAAAATAGAACCAACTATTTTAGGGTCCAACTCCTCAAAGAGACAAGTTGCACGTCTGAGTAACTGTCTCGTAATCTTGGAAATTAGTTTAAAACTTTCCTTGAGTTACGTTTTGAGACAAAACTATTTGGTCTCAAATATATCTAATCTTCCCATTATTTGACAGTTAGCATAAAGTTAGCGCGGCTAACTTTGCTAAGATAACTTAGCTTTTAAGCGAAAGAAGCCTTTGGCCTAGGGTTAAAAAGTATTATTGCCATTTTACTAATATAATTTAAGACTTTTTCAACGTCTCAATTAATATTTAATAGGTAGATATTGAATATGTTCTTCTATCAATAAATATTTATGAAAAACGACTTTCCTTATATTCGTAATGAAAAGTGTTTAACACGGGTGAGGGTTATAAATTCCTACTTGAACATTCTCTGTTTAATTTTATAGAATAAGCTGGCCGATACCTACGGACTTACCTAGTGATAGAAACTCTTTGTGTTTTGACTTATGTCAGGTAGGCAGTAATGGTAGTTATAATGACCTATGTACCTACCTACTAATATGAAAATAGATAACTAAAGTTCTAAAAATAAAAACAAACACAGCACGTTAACAATGGATTTCCTACAACTTTCTCTCCCTAGGATGATTGTACTACAGAAATTACATACATTCTACCTCATTTTTCAACAATTAATGAACTTGGTAGTAATTAACTTTCCGAGCACCGGTATGTAAAGACTAAACTTTAAACCCATTTCTGCCATCTGGAGGGAATATCATAATAATAAACCAAAACAGTAGGTAGATTGTCCACAGACTGCATAAAACAAGGCATTTTAGGCGAGAAGTTTAACAGTTTGAATCCGAACCAAAGACGAGAGCTGATATTAGTCTAGGCTAAAATAGGTTTTATGTAGGAGTTTTGTACTCAGATTTTCACTTTTATTCAGGTTTTTTTTTTTTAAAGTAAATTAAACATCGTTATTGTAAGTACACATCTTTAATTAAAATTAAAACTCATATTTGTAAAATATTTAATTTTATTTATAGATAATTTTTTGAAAAAATATCTATGTCTCTAATAATAACGCTAACTGTGGGCACTAAATTGACGTCGCTGATTTTATAATGTTTTCCGCTTTAGGTTTACTATTGACTGTTTTTGTTGTCTAGGTTGGCAGTCTTCATAGCATGGTCCTAGGAAATTACTATCAGCCTGGCTAGCCACCACCCTCAAGTAGCAGCTGTCCATCAGAAAATGTTCCCAGTTTAATTAAAGTAATACTTTTTTCTTCGGACCAATTTTAAATGTTGTAACTGATTAGGTACTTGAATATAGCAAGATGCCCTTATGAAGGCCTCATCTATTTATAAAACCGGAATTTTGCAAGACATTCTTGATTTTATTACAGCGATCATGTACTCACACAATTAATTAACTCTGGTTGTCCCGAGCGCGGACGAGACGTAGACGAATTAGCGGCATAGCTCGATCGCTCTCTCGACCATTCCAAGACGGAAGAAACGAGCACATTAATAAAATAAATGATTACCACAAATGAGTTAAGCAAGGTTCTTCATGCACTTTTTTATTAGAGCATAGATATAATAATTTAATCTTTGCTCTAATCTGATTTGGACAATATTATAATTTAATAAAATTTGTACGTCTGCTTGCAGGCAGAATACACAGAACATTTAAGACCTTTATGACTGTATTCTTGCAAATAAACCATTGATTTGATTTAGAAAAGCATCCGCATGCAACTGCAGGTCCTTCCAGAATCTCCTGAACAAAATGACATTGTTGAGGTGACCCCACAGGATGTTCTGCAGCCGTGGCCTAGATGGCCTCACGCCTCAGCACTTAAAAGATATTTTATTTTTTAGTTCTGGTGAGGCAGGTGATGCACTACTAAGGGATGTGACGGGCTTGAGTAATTTGATGTCGTCGGGTCAGATCTACAATGAAATTACCGAAATTCTGTACGGTGCGATTATCAGCAAAACGTGTTGAAACCGCCAAAAATTATAATGTCCTGTCTACCTTCATCATGGACCTCGGCCAGCATATCAGTGCCAACTCCAAAACTTATAAGCGATTTTTAATAAGAAATCTGTATAAGACCATATTATTATAGATTCTATACTCTAGCCTGATAATTGAGATACCTCAAAAGATGGTAATTATACTATAAACCATACTAAGCAAGAAATATTTATATGTGATTGGATAGGAATATGACAAAAAGTATGAGTGCTATTGTGCAACCATAAACATAGTCCTAAAGCTGCACTCGAGAGCTAAAACAGTAATTATAGGCAAACAAGACAGGAAATGAAAGTCATTCGGATTTTACAACGAAGCTGAAGGTGTAGTTTATGAGTAATTGACATAAGAGTAAAATTACAAATATAAATCTGAGAGGAAACTAAACAAACAACAAAACATTTTGTAAGGCCTTCTCAATATTCATATTTTATATTCAGTTATTTATATTACCGATTTTGTTAACGAAAACTAGCCGTCCGCGTTGCAGAGTTGGGCATCTCCTTGGTCTCCTGTCTTGCGCTTTTAAGAAATTTTATTCATCATACAATGAACGTATGGTTGGTAAGGTCGGAAATACATCGAATATGATAAATTTCTAGCAAGGGGCAAGGCACTTGTTGATTGAATGTTGCTACGAAACATTTTTGGAATACTTAGTTAGCAGTTAGCATTGTGATACCTCCGAACAGCACATATTTAGAGATAAAAGGAGGAGGATGAGTGATGGATACTGAGGCCAAGATCGATTCAGTGTCTCTCCATGAAATTAGACCACCATCCGCACTTCTTGACTAGAGCTAATATATTCCTATTATTAGGTATGTCACAAAATGGTTACACGATAGCACTGATGTAGATTGAACTGAATTAAAAGTACTTAATATTGACAATTAAGAAGTCCTTAGAAAATGTTCTATTGTTTGTTTTCTTCTCGGATTTTAGATTTGTGATAGTATGTGTGGGTTACTCCTTTGTCAATTATATAAGACTATCGTTGAAAACTTGAATGACTTTCCTTACTTTTATTCCGTCCTTAATAATACAGTCATACAGTATGTTATTAACTTGTTAAAGTTAATAACTGTGTTATTAAAACTAAAAAAACTACCTTATCCCCTGTCAAGAAAGTTAAGTGACTTGTAAAGACCGAGCATTTTCCTATATCCAGGAGCAAGTTTAATTATGATGCAATTATATTGCACACCGCTATACCTTGTCAAAACTTGCTCTTCTCCATCCGAATGTTGTCTGGAAGAGATCGCTTTGAGCGATAAGGCCGCCTATTGTTCACTAATATAAGCTAAATATTTTTAATTTTGTTTTAGTTAAAGGTGTTCAATAAAGAGTTTATCTATCTATCTATCTATCAATTTTGAAGTTTATTGTATGGAACATCTGTCAAAAACAGCATCTTGATCGATCTCATTCTTGATGTACTAATATGAGCCTAAGTGTGGATAGAAATAGCATAGCAATAGGAGTCGTTTTTTTTCGTCTGTTTGAATGCATGTCTTTTTGACATTCAAATAATAACTGTTTTCGCTTTGCATATTACGTGCATGTATGATGCGCTCTTAGACCACCACTTGGTTGGCAAGGTCTTGTTTTCAATCTACATAATATGATATCTACTCAGATGCATCAAACTTCATGAACTCATAAAACCTACTAAGTTTAAGTTACTAAATAAAGTCTTAGCGCAGAATAATTCATAGATGGTTTTAGCTGAAAATAACTTAGTCTTGTTATTGAATATTTACAGAGAAACCTGCTAAGATTAATGTTATCTGATAACGATCGATTGTCGTTTCTTCCAAGGTTACGTATCTAATTTTATTGGGAGATTTCGATGTCAGTGTTGGATTACTAGCTGATCTTGTTTTACCTTGTAAGATTTTGATTTGTTTTTATTATAATGTTTTCGCGATTATTACACATAGTAATTAAACAACTTTAATTGGTTTAAATCGCGTTTATTTATTGTAATTTATTTATGTAGTTATCCATACAGCGTTACAAATAATATTACTAAGTTTACTATTTACTACAATATAGCCAAAATATTGTAGTAAATTTGACGGCGCCATGCAGCACGGGAAATATTAAATTTATTGGATGAGAAATTCGAAGGCTTCGTCATCTCGCGTGGTGGCGACATCAACTGGCCACCAAGATCGTGTGACTTAACACCGCTCGACTACTTTCTGTGGGTTTGCGTGAAGTCTTTTTTTGAAGCGCTCGTAGCGAAGTTTAATTAGCTGTTCTCGACCGATAAGCAAAGTTAAGCAACGTCGCCCGCGGTCATGAGTTGGATGGGTGACCGCTAGTGACATTACTACTGAGCGTTTCCGTGCTTCGGAGGGCACGTTAAGCCGTCGGTCCCGGTTGTCGTCTTAGGATGGCGGTCGTTATAGCATGGTGGTAGGGCATTTTGCGAATGCTCGCCTGGCTAGCTACCACCCTCAAGTAGAAAATCTGTCGCCAAGCACCTAACGGTGTGCGAGTGCCAGTACTTCTAGGTTAGCCTGAACAACATCTTCGACCACATCATCACTTACCATCAGGTGAGATAGTGGTCAAAGGCAAACCTATTAGGCATAAAAAAAACTCTAGTCCATGCAGACAAACCACAGTCAATTGGCGCCCTGAAGGCCAACATAACTCGCGCTCTTCGTGAAATTGAGCCCCATTTATGCCAAACCGTCGTCAAAAATTGGTCCACCAGGATACAACACCTACAGCGGAGTCGCGGCGGCCATTTAGCTGAAATTATACGTACATTCACTATATATATATATTTAGTATAGGTAAATCAGTGTATAAAATTGGTGAATGTACATAAATACTATTTTTTTTACTTATATCACACGATGATTTGTTCACCACAGTTTATCCTAAAATCAGTTATTGTCCACAACGTTGTCTGTAAGAAATCGCTATACCTGATAAGACCCCTCATTGTACTACCATAATCTAAGAGTCTACTTTTATAAAGACTATTTTATTCTTATTCTTGGTATGAAATTAAAAGTTTTGTATTGTATAACGCCGATTTTAATAAAACCCAACCAACTATTCCAAATATAATTATTTAGCTACTCTCTATCACAATTCCTTTCGTCACAAACAATTCAGTATATAATATTGCTTGCAGAGAGCAATAGGAAGACATAAACAAGGACATAAAACAAATAAAAATGCAATCATTATTTGATCATAACTTTATTGGAGTTTGGTATTCTTCTAATTATTACATACGTACATTTTAAACAAATATTCAAATCGTTACATACGATAACGTGGATGTTTTATTTGTATTAAGTAAGTATATCTTCCTTACAAATATTTATTATAAATCTACTACATTAATATGATATAAGACATTGCATTACATTATAAGACATTACATTTACCATAATTAATACAATTATATCTTTAAGAACAACACAAAAATAACATCATCTATTTATCTCCCCGATAGGGTAAACGAGATGTTAATTTAATTACTCAAAATACGAGTCAACATATTTGACAGTTAGTAAGTGAGACCTAATGATATGATTTATTTCCTTAAACTGGGTTATAACAAGAACACTTATGGTAAAAGATCAACATTCGATGATACCATAAACGTTGCCCTGTTTGATTCAAATGGAATAGCAGCAATCATACCTAAAGCTTATAAAATACGTAGTCAAATATAAAAATCTTATAAGCATAACATTAAAAGGCGGTTAAGTCGGATATTACAAGCTCGAATGCGTATCCAATCAATGCTCGTATCTTGGGCATAATTCATGTTTGAAACTTCACTTGACAAAAAATCTGACCATGGCCACAAAACAGGTACACCAATAGGTATCTTCTACAAATTATAAAAGCCAAAAGGTTCTTCAATCGCTGTTTTTACCTAAAGTCTAAACGGAACCCTAACTTAATAACAGATTTATGCCTGATAGGATTTTGCAAAATGCATGGAGTTTAATGTTTTATGGAATTTATAGATGTTTGGAAGTTGTAATGTACAAAAAAAATATTTATTTAAATTTATTTAAAATAAAGGCGAAGTGCGAGCCATCAATTAAACCAATATATTTAGTCTTGAAGTTATGCGTTCTGAAATAAGCACAAAGTCAAATATAGCCTGTTTTTTTTTCTATTTAATCGACAACACTCGAGCTTTTGCTGTCTAGCACTATTTGTGCCTCTCAACTGGTGGAAACTGGTTCAAGCCAAAGTTTATTTTGTTGTTTCATTCGTACCTTTTTCATGCCTGAAAATGAATATATAAAGTTAACCCTGATGCTTATCTCATATGCAAGTTTACAAAAGGTAAACGTTTTGTTTACAAAAGTTAAGTCCTTTTTATTTTATAAGGCCTGGAAGTCTAAATAATGTACTATAGTGTCGACTCCTGATATTGATCATATTTTTAATAAGAAGCTAAGGTCAACTGCCCAAGAATACAAGCACTTTCGTATAAATTCTTAATTAATGAGCATTCTGCAATACAAAATAATACGGAGATTGAAGCCTGTTCACTCCTCCTGTCACTACATTTGGCGCTGGTCCATGCCATTCAAGCCTATACTTATCCACTACTTTCATGACTAAAGTCTCCAACATATTTCCAGCTATTCCTGATGCTGGACAGGATTCCCCCAAAGGCATAGATGAGAAAGGATGGGCCCGTGAAGCGTTGAGAGGATCTAGCCTTTCAGCGCACCAACGTTCTGGCACGAAAGCTTTGGCGCGGCCCCATTGCTTCTCGGATTTACTGGTCACGCCATGCGCCAATACAATGTCAACCTGAAAAGTAAGACAAGGTCATGAGATATTGATACCTTCGTATTTGCTTCTTTATTTATACAGTATTTGCAACAAAACAAAATATAATTTAAGCCCTCAGATGAGCCTTAAGGATTACTATGAAAATAATTTAAAATTTTTGTTGAATTGTCTAACTCGACTTCCGAAATACAAAATACAGTTCTACATTTTAGTGTTAGGGTTTTAACAACACTCAAGAAGCTCAATGACTTTTAATGAGTACTTAGTCCCAATTAAGAATATTTAATGTAGATTACAGTTCGACAGTAAATGAGTGCCTCAACGACTATCAATTAACTAAACACCATTTATTATATACAATCGGTTGCTGTAGTTGCAGAGTGATAAGTTAGAGTGTATAAAACTAAAATAAAGTTCTTCAGACACGTTTAGCTGCTAAATAACTCACAACTCTACTTAGCGAAGTTTAAACAATGCTCAACAGCTTGAGTTAGAATAGACCATAATTGCACGGCGGCACACGGCGAGGCGTGAAGTTAGCGCCCGAGCGTAGTGCGGGTGCTTAACGCCGTGCAATTATACGAGTAACCTTACAAGCAAGACTATTGTACAGAGTTACGTCACATACTCTTATAAAAGAATTAACACATACCCCAGCCGGAACTTCATATCCTCCCACAATTATATCATCATAGCTCCTCCTGACAACTCCTCCAGTAACTGGATGTAGCCTCATAGCTTCTCTAACACAAGCTCCGATATAGGGCAGTTCTTGATTCCCAGCGCCGGCGTCTTTGGAAGCGACAGACCAGGAAACTTCGTCGTGGGCTTTTTGTTGACGAGCGGCGTGGAGAGAGAGGTGGTGGAATGTTGTGAGGGCTGTTTGAGCTAGCTGTAGAAGAAAAATGTTTGAACACTTTTAGATACCGAAGATTTCTAGTTTGGCGGAAGTCTTGAGACAAATTTAAATGACCGCACGTACACATGTATTTCATCGCGAAACGTTGAGCGTTGCAAACGTAATCTGGAAGCATTTTACAGACGCGTGATTTCTAGTAAAACATTTGTGTGATGAATAAAATGTTGAAGCAGGTCAGTTCAGATCCAATAATGAATAATATATTTCGTTTTCAGAGTTTGGATACTATAAGAAATGAATTTGAAGTCACGTGCAATATTTAAGTACTGACACGACGTAAAAATGAATAAAAAAAGTAAGTAAACATTTTTTGTGGTTCATCATTTAATTGACGATATAATGAGCGCTGAAGGCATACTGAATATACATCACGAATATACATAATGAATATGTATACGCAGATTTAACAATTATTAAAATTGTTCTACTAGTGACAAAATAACTTGACGGAACAAATATTTTTTTATGCACGAGACCCACCTGGTGTTAAGTGGTAACCTTTTTCTAAACAGATGCAGTTCGTCACAAGTGTTGAACTAAACTATCACCCTGAGACAAATTTGTTAAGTCACAAGTCGGAACTCGGTGAAGCGAACATTCCTGCTTCGCGGCAGAATGGGTATGGTGGTAGTACTTATATATACATCGAGATACGTAATAAAAAAAAATATAAATTACAGGCACAAGAGACTTTTAACATCAGGTGGTGCTCGTGCTTATTGCGTCAATTAGTACAATAAAAAAAAATAGGTATAAATTTTTTTTTGTTAGGACTAGCAGAAGTCCAGCCTCTTAGGGTTGTTAGCATTTTTTCAATAACCCTGATACTATGTCATTTATTTACCCCACTTATGTTAATAACATATTCAGGAAATATTGCAAATTATTTCTGACATTGCCAAATATCAGCCCTGCCCTTTAGCCATTGTTCCACAACAACTTTGTCAAATTACTCGCGGTTTATTCGTTTCGGACAATTAATTTGACAAGGGTACATAATATAAAACGTTATGTGAAAGCAAAAATTTGTTTATATTTAGAATTAACCGTGTTTGGTATGCTGCTTGTGTTAGATTGTTATCGTTGTAAAAGGGCATAAATTGCTATGTCCAAGTTTAACGACATTTACACTGATAAGCGTTCATAGGCAACCTTTTGATTTATGAGTTTGTTGTTTAATTACTAGTTTTAGGTCAAAGGACAGATTATGACGGTACAAAACAGATTATTATTGTATCGTTAAAGTTACGTTAGAAATCTTGTTATTAATCTGATAGAAGCAGTGATGACGTGGATTTACGAGTATTTAGAATGGATAGCATGTTAATGAATAGATTCAGGCGTTACTTTGCGGAAATCCATATTTAATAATAACAAATGTTTTAAAAGTATTTTAAGAAAACATCAATTTAATTACTTTTTATTTTAATAACTTAAAAATCTTCATACAATTTATATATATCAGCTATTATATATATATATATATATATATATAATTTTTAAAAAGATTTTTTAAGTGTTTTATTAAAGAATTAAATTGATGTTTTCTTAAAATACTTTTAAAATTTTTGTTATTATTAGCTAGCATGTATTAGAATGCAGACTATTGTCGAGTTGATTTATGAATAATAATGGCACGATTAACTTACTTAATTAAGTAGTTTTACCTGATGTAAGTCCTTAAAAACCAGTACATTTTTAGACGGATTAAAAAAAATTTAGACACTCAAATTTTTATTTTTTATGTGTATATATTCCGTGGGGTGCCGGGCTAGAATGTTACCCCCCATTGCTACCTGTGGGTGTCGTAAGAGGCGACTTAAGGTAAAATACCGGAAGGTGGGCAGCAGCGCCTTCTGTGTTCAGCAGTGGAAAAACCGGCTGAAACGATGTGTACTACGCATAACTTTTTACTGGATAATCCAACTTTAATGATTTTTTTTGGATAGAGTATACTTCCAAATTAGTCGCATTTTAATTTAAACGTCGGTTTAGTGTGTTTTTCATTTAACTAAAAAAAGTATTTACTAATGAGCCCTGGATGACAAGGTTTGGTTGCAACTCATGTTGCAATTACCACAATGCATAATACAATAAATACTAACAAGTATGATATAATAGCAAATATATTTGTAAGGATAGTTGGAGCAGTGATGGCTCAGCTGCATTGGCTATGGACTGCCGCGCAGCAGGTCCATGGATCGAATCCCGCCGCGGGCTTGAGCTTCACCGCATGGTGGTAGGGCATTTTGCGAATGCCCGCCTGGCTAGCGACCACCCTCAAGTAGGAAATCTGTCGCCAAGCACCTAACGGTGTGTTCCGGCTGCTGTGTTTGAGAGCCAGTAATTCTAGGTTAAGTCTGTTAACACCTTCGACCACATCATCACTTACCATCAGGTGAGATTGTAGTCAAAGGTTTACCTATCAGCAATAATAAAAAAAAACAAAAATCAGGCTATATATTCTTAAAGCACAATCATAGAAGTTGATTAAGATGGAAAGTATTTTTGGAAATTCTATTAAAATTACAACGTAAGTAAATGATTGTATCACTAGAACTCGAACTGGCGACAATAAAATCAAAAGTAAATAGAGCTGCGACACGCTCTCCTAACCTAACCGTTATTTTTGTAGAGATGAGTTGTAATTGGAACTTGCAAATTCATTCCTATTAATTAAATCATTCAGTGGAAATTCGCGTCCGTGGGAGGAAATTCACAATTTTAAACAGTTTTAACCCGCTTGTACAGGTTTAGTCGGTAACCATTCTAGAAACAGGATCATGGTATTCGCTAGTTTAAAATAACATATACAGGGTTATTGGTAAAATGCTAACAACCTCTTAGGGTTGACTTGTGCTAGTCCTAACAATTTTTTTTTTTTTTTGTTTATTTATGTGTATTTGACGGAATAAGCACTAGGAATATATGTTAAAAGTCTCTTATGCCTGTAATGTATTATATATTTAATAAAACAAAGTAATAAAAAATATATTTCATATTATTTATTACCTTGCTCGAAATTATTTTAATTTTTTTTATTTTAAGGAACAAGCACGTTGCCAACCTCTGCCTGTAACAGATGCATTTCGTCACAAGTCACGAATTGCACTGCGCCTATCACCTTGACACATATAGTTGTTAAGTCTCATGTGTCTGTAATTTCACTGGCTCTCAAGGACTGCTGCCGGGACATACCGTTAGGTGCTTGGTGACACATTTTCTACTTGAGGATGGTCGCTAGCCAGACGGGCATTCGCAAAATGACCTTCCACCATACACTCTATTCAAAAGGAACGCGGCGCGGTCCAGTGTAGCATTAGGCATTGTCTTTTACTCCCTTTGAATAGAGTTTGAACATTTTCATCGAATAAAGTAATAAAAAATATGAAATAATAAATTACAGCTACAAGAGACTTTTAAGCATCAGGTGGTTTCTAGTGCTTATTCCGTACACAAAAAAAACATAGAGAAAAAAAACAGAATAAAATTGTTTCTTAGGACTAGCAGAAGTCAACCCTAAGAGGTTGTTAGTATTTTTTCAATAACCCTGTATACAGGAGGCTGTAATGCGCAATTTATATTTTAAGAAGATATGAAACTTACTGGATCAACACCAGCCAGTAGAATGTCAGCTGCGAGGGGAAGTATTCGCCTTTCAAGTGGCCGTAATTTGTCCAGCAGTATTTGTTCTGGCTTTACGCTCCCAGAGTTGAGCTCCTGCAGCGCTTGAGAGAGGAAGTGTTCGGTCAAGCTGTGAAACGGAAAGACTTCAGTTAATTATTATTTTTTGAAGCGCTCGTAGCGAAGTTTACTTAGCTGTTCTCAACCGAACAGCAAAGTTGTCATGAGTTGGATGGGTGACCGCTAGTGACATTACTACTGAGCGTTTCCGTGCTTCGAAGGGCACGTTAAGCTGTCGGTCCCGGTTGTCGTCTTAAAATGTCAGTCATTATGGCATGGTGGTAGGGCATTTTGCGAATGCCCGCTGGGCTAGCTACCACCCTCAAGTAGGAAATCTGTCGCCAAGCATCTACAGGTGTGTTCCAGCAGCTGTCCTTGAGAGCCAGTACTTCTAGGTTAGCCTGAACAACATCTTCGACCACGTCATCGCTTACCATCAAGTGAGATAGTGGTCAAAAAGGCTAACATATAAGGCATAAAAAAAATTATATATTTATCGTTATGACACCTACTTACATAGGGTTTCGGGCTAGATTGCAGCCGAGTATCTTCCTGTAAGAGTCACAATAGGCGACTAAGGGAAAAATACTATATAGGTTTATTTTTTGTTTTTTATATCTGATATGAAAGCCTTGACCTCAATCTCACCTGCTGTTAAGTGAAGATGTTGTCGATGGTGTTCACAGACTCACCTGATGTTAAGTGATGATGTTGTCGAAGATGTTAACAGACTTAACCTAGAATTACTGGCTCTCAAGGACAGCTGCCGGAACATATTGTTAGGTACTACTAAATTTTATTATTCTTTCCTTAACCTATATCGTATATTTTGAAGCACTGATGGCTCAGTGGCATTGGCTATGGACTACCGCGCAGCAGGTCCATGGTTCGAATCCCGCTGCTGGCTTGAGCTTCACCGCATGGTGGTAGGTCATTTTGCGAATGCTCGCCTGGCTAGCGACCACCCTCAAGTAGA
Organism: Plagodis pulveraria; assembly: GCA_963890685.1. NCBI lineage: Eukaryota > Metazoa > Arthropoda > Insecta > Lepidoptera > Geometridae > Plagodis > Plagodis pulveraria. Next base: position 25,976,475 of record OY982960.1, on the reverse strand, counting down.
ACATCTGTCGCCAAGCACCTAACAGTGTGTTCCGGCAGCAATCCTTGAGAGCCAGTAAAATTACTGACACATGAGACCTAACAACTGTACGTCTCAGTGTGACGGGCACAGTGCAATTCGTCGTTGACGAAATGCATATGTTACAGGCAGAGGTTAGTCCATTTAACATCAGGTGGGCCTCGGGCTTGTTCCTTCACAATGACATAAAAAAAAAATATATAGATATAAATAGTTATTCTTACTTAAAATTACGATACTATACGAAACATCGAATTCGTGAATTTTCTTCCTATTATGGCCACGCACCTTTTCCTCTCATAAAACGAAACAGACCCACTACGTCGCTTCCCAGGATGTTGACACTACTACTACTACAAAATACCGTTCCATGCCACAAAGCTTAAGCCGGTAGTGGGGATTGAACCATGGACCTGTGGCATGACAGTCCCAACCTAAAATTCCCTACCTAAATTTCTCTACCCGAAATTCCCTACCTAATTTGCACTAATATTGCATGGATAACAAAATACATGGTGAAAACCAGTGAGGTAGGTATCAAATGTGATTCCTACAAACAGATAATGAAAATGACATGCGGTTAATTAATTTTGGCGTGTTCTAATTAAATGTCAACTCTGGACAATGCATTGATGTATTTAAATGATATGAAAGTGAAAAGAGAGAGAGGGTTTGTAGTTTTAATATTGCTGTGTTTTATTTATTTCCTACGACTCAGTTGTGATAACTTAAAGACAAGACGACTCCGTCTCTGCCAAGCTATCGCCTGTCACCTACGTACTTGAAACAAATATTAATAAATTATAATATAGTTTGTAAAACATTGTTTAAAGAGACATTTAAAAGAAACGTGTATCCTAATACGAATAAATGACTTGACTATTGAATGGCCCCGAGTTTCTTGACATTCTTCTCGCAGTGGCTTTATAATTTTTTTTGCTGAACGTTGCAGTAAAGTGTATAATGTGTGTGTATATATAATGTTTCAATTTTAAAATGTATAATTGACCTTCTGAAGAGCATTGTAGACGCTTAAATTTAATAAATGACTTGGGCTTTGACTTTAATTGATTCAACCGTAACAAAATAAATGTAAGACATCACGCTAGAGGATTTGTTAGCTGTTTGCCCAATACTCTATTCGTCCACATGTCTTTCGTCCATTTCCCAAGTCCTCAATGCTGCAGTCACAGCCAGTCCATATCGCGATTCGTCCATCATGCTGTTCGTCTATATATAACTTATATATGCTGATACTTGTAGAGAGGCTAGCTTTTGACCATAAATCACTACATCACCTTATAGTAAGTGATGATGTGGGCGAAGATGTTATTCAGGCTTACCAAGATTTTGCTGAACGTTTTATTGGCTTTCTGCCGGAACACGACGGTGTTTCTATGTTTTCTACTTGTAGGTGTTAACCAGCCAGGCGGACATTCGCAAAATGTCCTACCTTCATGCTTTAAGAAAACACCCTAAGTCACTAGCGCGGTCACTCATCGAAGTCATGACGGCAGTGGACGTTGCTTAACTTAGTTGATCAATTAATATCGACTTAGTAAACTACGCTACAAGCTACTCAACGCCGATAACATGTTTTAATACAATCAAACCGAAAACAAATTACACACACAGTAGCTACGAATAAATATTTAAAGAAATGTAAGTCAAGCAGCAGAACGCAAACCTTACTGCGGCGGACGTGGTTTAAAAAGTGTACCGTGGGGCGTAACAACATTACCTTGACGCGACCAATCGGATGCGATGATTTCTAAGCGCCAAATCAGTCAATTAAGGGTGAACTGGCCGGTCTCTTCTCCATACAAACGTAGTAGGGTGATCACTCCTTTATATGAGATTTTATTAATCTATATAACCCAGAATTAAGCATAATATCAATTGAACTCGTCATTATCTAGGTTTGTATGGTAACGAAATTTAATAAAAATAATAAACCTGGAGAGTTATGACCCTCGAAACATTTTCATATAAAGTTTTCAAGGCTCATAACATTCAAATTAATTAAATTTTTAAAATTTCTTTACGATAAAAACCTAGATAATGACGAGTTCAATCGATATTATGCTTATTTCTGCGCCTAAAATCTCAAATAAGGGACTGATCACCCTACGGCATTTGTATGGAGAACTGACCGGCCAGTTCAAATTTAAACCTATCCAATTGAATTTAGAAGATTGTGCATGTTTTGTCAATTGTAAACTTGATAATTCCGAAATCATAGCGGTAACTGTATGATAGTTACATTTGTTTACATTACAAAATCACAAATCTCCTTGAGTCGTTTCCCCAATGCTGGGGGTCATGACCACATCATGGTTTCAAAACCGTCTCTTTTATTATTTCTCTCCAATTGCTCCTACTTTCAGCAACGTGCACGGCTTCTGAGGCCAAATCTGAAACCAAATCCAAACCTCGCATAACATTAAATCAGCGAGGTTTGGATTTGGTCCGCTCAGCGCATAGGGCTTATACCTCTGGGTTGTTTTCCCTCGACTTTTCCCGTGACAATCACTTTAAGTAGGTCGTCATAGAAATCAATCGATATGGCCATAGAAATCAAATATCTGGCAGAGGCACACCTTCGATAATCTTGGCCTTTTCTCAATTTTGAGCTCCTGTAGTAAAATCACAAATATACGATAGGAAAAAAAACTTTGCACATTTATTCGCAGCACAGTATCTTGTTATCCTTATAACTTACCTAAAATGCCTGTCAAAAGCTTTTAGAGCGCTGTTGAAGGTTTTGGAGTCAGTCTTCAGGGTTCCCTCACTCCTGACGAGGAAGTTTTCATCTGCGATTTCTCTGGAGGTCCTCACGAGGCGTTCTGCGGGAGTCAGCTCTTCCAGGGACCGCTTCGAGAGAGAACAAAGGTCTGGGACGTGGTCGTCCATTGAGGTAATTTCTGGTGTCCTGTAATCAAATCAAAACGTTATGTCAGTCATGATAAAACTAGTTAAAAAAAAACGTAGAAAACCAACTTTCTTATAATTTTTACTAGCGACCCGCCCCGGCTTCGCAGGGGTGCAATGTTGATACTAAGTAATCTGTAATATCTTCGAAAATGTTCATTTCATTTATATTCTGTAAAGGGCCATATTGATCTATATTAAATGCACTATTATCTTATACTATATTTATATTTCCTGTGGGGTGCCGAGTTAGATTTGCACCTCCCCATATCATCCCGTGGGTGTCGTAAGAGGCGACTAAGGGAAAAATACTGGAAGGTAGGTAGCAGCGCCTTTTAAAGAACTGCCCTCTTACACTGCGATCCCCAAGCCGCCTGCCAAGCGTGGGGGTTATGGCAAATACCCCCTAAATAGGGAGGCTGTGTTCAGCAGTGGATAATCCGGCTGAAACAGTGATATTTATATTTACTTAATTGTATAAGGATCAATACTATATTGATTAAAATAGCTTCTTAAATAAGCCATTATTTCTCGTAAAAAGTAAAGGATTAGAAATGTTTATTGTGGGTGATCCCTATGAGATAGATATATACCATCGCGGACCTACCTCTTCCTAGGAGTACTATTTAACTACACCTGTGTACAACCTCATCCTTAAGATACAACTAGCTAACCTAACCTGAGCAACAAATACTAAAAACGGCGACTCAAAGCCTTATTAACTTTTACTTTCTTATATTGTGACGGATCACGCCCTGTACCATCTGATGCTAAGCGGCAACCTTTGCCTACAAATGCATTCCTTCACTAGTGACGAACTGCACTTCGCACTCTGGGATTTGGCATGCTGGTTGCGACAGAAAACAGAGTAACCGGCACGCCCGTTACGACAGATCAGAGATGTTTGAATAAAGTTGTTATTTATAGGTTACCAGAAAAAAATCAAAAGAGGCTACACACCTATTTTCAGCAGTGGGTATGTGTACCGAGCCATCCAGACAGCCAAGTCTGATGCCGAAAATCATCATCCCGAGGGTTTCGATGGCCCAACGATAGATCTCCGTCTCCAACTCTTCGTTCAGAGCATTTTCAGTATGACGCAGGTCGCCTAACCTGGAACCAATTAAGTCATATTGTATGTTGTATTATAAGATTGTATGGTGACGGGTTAGAATGTCATACCCCCATTTCTCTCTTTCAAATGGGGCAGACCTCGTTCAACAGTGGACGTTCCGGTTGATGTGTGTTGATGATTATATTTTACATAAAACTTCCTCTTTAAAAATTTGCGAGAAGCTTTTGAAAGAAAATGCTAATGATTATAAGGATAAAAGACATATGTACCTAAATATGAGAGGCGAGGAAATCCATCTAACTTCAATGGAAAGCGAGAAAAATAAAAAAAGCGTTGCATACGCAAATGCCAATGCTACCAGCATGCTGGGCACGCTGCCAACTTGTAGTGGGTTTTGGCCTCCCTGTAAAGCACGTAATGGCTTTTGGGTAGTTTCATTGTAAATTCACCTGTACGTTTTCTGAATATAGGCATACTGATTATAAATTCAGGTTTGTTTTGGCTCCGCTTACTAACATTGCAATCCAACGGGGCAATGCTACCAGCAACCTGGGCACGCTGCCAATTGGTAGTGGGCTGGAGCATATGGCCTGCAATGGACTAAGGTTGCCTAAATGCTTTCTTTGTAGTGTCGTCGATGTATAGAGTTTGTTGTGTGTTATTAATAAATGCATACTGCCGGTGAAAAGTAATTAGGTATGTCTTGATCCTGGCGTTGGATATATCTAAATAATTGTTACCCTTACCTTCTTGTGACGTCAGCTGCAATGTCGTCGAATGCTTTTTCGTAATTACTGATGAGGGAGCCGTCGTGCAGCAATGTCCGAATTGCTGCCCATATCGCCTTGGTTTCTTCGCTGTCAATGAAAACATGAAATTATGTATGAATATTTATTTAAGGTATTTTCTTATATTATGTAGAATTTAATAGGAAACAATATTTTAAAATTATTTTAAGACAACTTAAAAATTACTATTATAGAGGACACTTAAGAAATATGAAAAAAGTAATATATATATCTAGCAATCATTTCGCTTATATGTCCTGCTAAGCCGACGTGACGTCATAAACAACGCGTCGCCAAACCGGAAGAAGTTTCGACGTTTCTACACGAGCGACTTAAAAATACCAGAAGGCAGCAGCGCGTTTTGAAGAACTGCCATCTTACACTGTGATCTCCATGACGCCTGTCAAGCGTGGAGATTACGGCAAACCCCCCCAAACGTGGAGGCATTTGTTATGCATTGTTTGGACGATAATGGTAGAGCATTGAAAATTGGCAACACCGTTAGCTACTGATATGAAGAATTTGGTATGGAGAGGGATAGTATCTTAATATGGTTTAGTCATACGGTGCGAAGTCGGAGCATTCTGGTTCGATCTCGCCCGGGACGTAAAGTTTTGTGGTCCAACAATTTGTAAATGTGAACTTTTATTTTATTGCTGATAGGTAAGGCTTTGACCGCAATAGGCAAGGCTTTGACGCGGACAGCTGCCGGAACACACCGTTAAGTGCAGATTTTAAAGGGTGGTCATTAGCCAGGCGGGCATTCGCAAAATGCCCTTCCACCATGCGGTGAAGCTCAAGCCCGCGGCGGGATTCGAACCATGGACCTGCTGCGTGGCAGTCCATAACCAGTGCCACTGAGGCATCACTGCTAAAAGAGAACTTAATATGAGTCACACAACTACTTCTTTTTTTGAATGTGTAGGAATGCTGCTGACTTTTTTCCACTGGGTTCCAGGCGTATGCATATACAACACTCTGTTGACTACTGTTAACTAGCGACCACCCATGACCTAGACAACTATATCTAGAACATTATCAACCACCCAAATAAAAACAAATAAGTGTCTAACATTATACCTACTAAAAACATAAATGCCGTGCTTATCTCCACTATCAGTGAAACTTAAACTGCATTTACAGTTTATCCTCTGCATTAGCCTATCGTAATACGTTAATCCAGTATATATCTAAAACTGTACACAATATGAGATAAACACATTTTGGCTGACGCTACGAGTACATTAAGAAGCGACGCGATTTGCAACTTATCAGCGATTAAAACAAGTCAAGGCGCCTGACCTACACAGAGCGTTTAAGAATTCTGAGTTCCGAGTTTTGCGGTTCTCTGTGAAATATGCATTCGCTTAGTTTGATGAACGTACACATACCATTTCTCAGACCGCGGTGGTCAACGAGAGTGCGGAGATCTATTTGAGTCTGTTTTAGTGTAGAATCTTTTTAGTAAAAGGGTCTAAACTTTGTCATTCGATAATGTTGTTGCTTAACAACGATTTCTTATCTGTCTCTCTTCTTAGGTAAGTATGTCAATGAACAAGGAACTAAGCAAATGTCAACTCAAACTTTTCGGTCCAAGCCGATTCTTCGTGCCGAGAATCCAATATGCTCAAAAAGTTAGTTTCACTCGCCAGATTCGGCCAAGTAAATTACTGGCCAGCGGAGGTGTGGCCAATGCCCAAGCCTGTGAGCAAGAGGCGCCCGCTAACGTACTAACGCTATCCATCGCCGCCTAAGATTTTTTTACCTGTAGATGAGTTGTGATCTCCTTTTTTTATTACTGATAGGTATGCATTTTTTTTATGATAGGTATGCCCTTGACCACAATCTCACCTGATAAATAATGATGTGGTCGAAGGTACTAACAGGCTTAACCTAGAATTACTGGCTCTCAAGGACAGCCGCCGGAACCGACCGTTAAGTGCTTGGCGACAAATTTTGTACTTGAGAGTGAAAGTTAGCCAGGCGAGCATTCGCAAAATGCCCTACCACCATGGAACCATTTGTTGCACTCCACAGTAATAGCCAGTGTTGCTTTGTTTTAGTCGCTATTCAGTTGGAAATCGCGTTCCTGCTTAATGTAACTACAGCCTTTATTCTATAGCGTCCACGTGCACACGTGGGTACAGAATGCAATACACGCATCACTTCGGAACAGAGTGATCCAGATAATTTTTACCATTTTAGGTAAGTACAAATGATGTCTGATAAACATTATTGTGCTGGATATAAAGATTCACATATATTGTTAATGGAGTGGAGATAACGGAAAAATATTTGGGTTTTAGATAGCTGGTAATCGCTCGTATATGATAGAGGTTTGAAGTGCTCGTAGCGAAGGTAGCTTGCCCGATCATTTTTAATAGATCAATTAGTATAAACAAAGCCCGCTGTTGTCATTATATTAGAGGGGTGACCGCCTTATTTTGGATGGGTGACCGCATTATTTTGGATGGGTGGTCGCAGTATTTTTGGAGGATGACCGCTATTACTGGCATTTATTACTGAGAGCACGTTGAGCCTAGCACGCTGGAAGGTCATTTTACAAACTATACAACATAGAAAATCTGTCGCCAATCACCTAATGGGGAGTTCCGGTAGCAGTCCTTGAGAGCCAGTAAATTTAGGTTAGCCTGAAAAAGATATTCGACTGTATAATCTCTCTTACTATCAGGCGAGATAGCGGTAAAAGAAAATAAAAGGTTTGCCTTTGTAATAAAAAAAACACGGCCTCGTTGGAGTGGCGAAACTATTGTATATTATATTTCTAACTAAAACCATATTCCAATACCAATGGCATTCTTGTGGTCTTGGGTTCGATCCCAGGTCAGACAGTTATTGTTTTTTTCTGACAAATCAAATCTCAGTATTAGTCAAGATTCTAGAACCATGCCCGGTAAATTGCAATAGTCGTACTCTCTATTACACGGGAATATATCACGTTAGCCAAAATATCCGAGTTTATACGCCACTGTCTAGACCTTCGAGGAACGTGCGTAAACTTATGTTGTTCTTGATTAACAGTTTTACATAATATTGACAGGAAATGATGATAAAAGTTAAACTTCTATTAAATGTAAAAATAATTCATTTACGGGATTCAAGGCTTGAGTACAATTTAGTGTCCCACTGCTAGCTAATTATATATTTATGTCATCAGCACGCGTTTCGGTGTTCAAAAACTCAAATCAAAATCGATTTTTGCTTTGTAGGAAATAAGCAAATTTCAAACCTCAACTGTTTCTTAGTCGTATCTTGAAAAATAAGTAACCACACAATGACTTGTTATGAAACTTATTTACACCTATAGGCACAAATATTTAAACAGCAAGATATCGCGCCTCTGCTATTGGTTATTTGTGAATATAATAAATTATTGATTTATATATAAATATTATATCCGTGAAATGATTTTTGGTATCTACATGTTCGAATAGACGGCTCACGACCTTTGTATAAAGAATAAAGAAAAATACAAGGATAAATATCTAGCACATTGAACTCTGTTTGAGGGCTTCCAGTTTTTCTTTTTGTTTGATAAAAGTATTGCTTTTTATAAGAATGTAAGATTCCTTAGACAATTGTTCATGTTTTCACGTTTTATTAGAAGTGGTTCTGGCGCTCTGGACGTCTTCGTAAATATGTGTTTAGTTATATAAGTACTTTAATTCCGTTATACTAAATAAAATCAGAATTTACAAAAAAATATCCCCGTTGAGTACCGTAGAATATCAGCCCTATATTGCTACCTGTGGGTGCCGTAATAGGCGACTATAGATAAAATAGGTACGGGAAGGTTAAGATGAGTTGTCTATGATCAGGCAAATTGACAGGTCAGTAAATTTCAGATTTATTTACAAAAAATAATTAATTTTATTTTCAGATAGTAGATAGGCATTATCTGCCCATCAACCGCATTCTTCCTCTTGGAATTTTGCGAGGTATTGTTTGTAGGGCTCCTGTGGGCCTCTGTAGTTAGTTTCATTAGCTTATTATTTTCTAATCGGTTATTTTTTGTTTCCATGGCAACGCTGCCTGCGACACCTGCGCACTACGGACTTCGACGACGTTGTTGACGCGAGACTTCATCCGGGTCGAGACGTCACCCTAGAGATTCTAAGATAAGCTTTTATTTATTTTGTAAACAATGCTTTGTACCCAAACAATGAATGCAGTAGTTGGGACCTTTGTATCGCAAGACAGCCAGATGTTGTGTCCGCAGTGCCCCCAGGCTCGATATTTTAAAGGTCAAAAAGGCCTCAAAATTCACCAAAAAAGGTGTCATAAAAGTTCGGAAATTCCCCTTTCGGCACCAATAAATAATCAAACAGTAAGTGGTAGCAGTGTTGCGAGCCCTGCTACCCCTGCCAAACCGTTTTGGGAGGTTTTAAGCTCGTACAAAAATAATATTCCTGTTATAAAACGCATACCTCGGGGTGCGAGAATTTCTGTTGCCCAATCGTTATGTTCTTCAATTAAAAAAGTTTTGGCTACTAATACTAGGCAAGCCTGGGAGCATCTTCTAGCATTCCCGTACCACGTATTTCACGTAAATTTTGATCCTTCTAACAAAAAATCCCTTACAACTAGAGTAAAGGAAAACTGCGTGAAATACAAGGCACGGGAAGAGCAATCTTTTGGCTCAACTTTAATAATTCCGCCACTGCGGCGGAATACAAAAACAAATAATGTCGATTCAGCTACTATTAAAATAGTAGAAAACAAAATTAATGATGGTGACATCAAAAACGCGGCACGCATCTTGTTTTCGAGTGATACAATCGCCCCTTTCACATCTGACACGTTGAATTCCCTAATAGAAAAGCATCCGCCTGCAACTGCAGGTCTCCACCTTCCCGACTCTCCTGAACAAAATAATGACATTGTTGAGGTGACCCCACAGGATGTTTCTGCAGCCGTGGCATCTTTTCGAAGTGGCTCAGCCGGTGGTCTAGATGGCCTGACGCCTCAGCACTTAAAAGATATTTTATCTTTTAGTTCTGGTGAGGTAGGCGAGACACTTCTAAAGGATGTCACGGCTTTGGTTAATTTGATGTTGTCGGGTCAGGTCAACAATGAAATTACCGAAATTCTGTACGGTGCGAATTTATGTGCCCTTAATAAAAAAGATGGTGGTATTAGGCCTATAGCAGTAGGCACCACTTATCGTCGCCTCACAGCCAAATGTGGTTGTAGGAAAAAGGTTGCTTTTTTAAGTAATCTTTTTCAACCACTACAACTCGGTTTTGGTTCTCAGGGTGGTTGTGAGGCTGCTGTACATTCACTACGCACATTTCTTGATCAAAATTGTGGAGATGTGCTTTTGAAGGTGGATGTTAAAAATGCATTCAACTCATTAGATAGAGGCACCCTTTTGACCGAAGTGAAAGATAAAATTCCGGAATTATACCCTTTTCTTTGGCAATGTTACGGCAAACCATCAAAATCAACATTCCAAAACAACGTTATATTATCTTCCGTAGGATGTCAACAGGGTGATCCTCTGGGACCAGCCATCTTTAGCCTTGCCATCCACTCAATAATTCAACGTCTCCAATCAAAACTTAACGTTTGGTATTTGGATGACGGAACCTTAGGTGGCGATGCGAACACGGTATTGAATGACTTGCGAGTACTTATAGACGATTTTCGTCTTATTGGCCTTGAACTAAATTTTTCCAAATGTGAACTTTTTGTTTGTGATACTTGTCCGGATAAAATTTCGATTATTGAAAAATTCAACTTACTTGCGCCTAATATAAAATTAGTATAAAAACGTTCGCTCCGTCTTTTGGGTTCACCGATTTTTGACGAATCTTTGTCACCATTTGTCGAAGAACAAATTCAAAAGTTTAGAAATGCTTCTAGCAGATTATTCAAAATTAACGCCCATATGGCTTTTACTATTATTAGATTTTGCCTTTTCGTTCCTAAATTTACATACTTTTTGAGATGTTGTCAGCTGTGGAAGCACAGTGAGCTTCTTTTAAGCTTAGACAATTTATTAAAAGATACGTTAATTTCGGTTTTGAATGTTGAGATGGATGATAGGGCTTGGGTGCAAGCTTCCCTCCCTGTGAGGTTGGGGGGCATAGGGATACGCAAAATTTCTAGTGTGGCATTACCAGCTTTTTTGTCTTCTGCACAAATTAGTAGAAAAAATTCTTGCACAATCTTTAGGCTCTTTTGATGTAGCATATGGCTTGGCTGAGGCCAAAACCACATGGGGACTGACTTGTCCAAATACTGAGTTCCCAAAAATGTTGTCATCTCAGAAACAGTGGGATCGGCCCCTATGCGAGCTAGCACGGAAAGATCTTTTAAATACGTGCCCTAGTATCGCAGATCGTGCTCGTATTCTCGCTGTTTCTGTGTGGGAATCAGGTCTTTGGTTAAGCCATTCCTTCTTACAAAACTGGTAGCCTTATAGATCCTTCCGCTTTTCGTCTCGCTATTAGCTTACGCTTGGGTGCAAGGTGTTGTGTTGCACATCACTGCCAGTGTGGTACTGCAGTTGACCAACTCGGTCACCATGGCCTCTCCTGCTCTCGAAGTGCTGGTCGAATTTCCCGCCACGCCAGCCTTAACGATATCATTCGCCGGGCTTTTACCAGCGCCAATGTTCCAGCTGTTCTCGAACCGAACGGTCTGATGCGTGACGATGGTAAAAGACCTGACGGCATGACTCTGGTTCCATGGAAGTTAGGACGGCCCTTAGTGTGGGACGCTACATGCGTAGACACTTTAGCGCCGTCACACCTTTCTGAAACCCACGTGAAGGCTGGCGCCGCGGCTACTTCGGCGGAGCAACTCAAGCGGCGCAAATATGCTAACCTCGGTATGGGTTACATATTTGAGCCGTTTGGTGTGGAGACGTTGGGTCCGTGGGGACCGGGAGCTCATCGTATTTTCCAAAATTTATCAGAGCGCTTGGTCGATGCGACGCGTGATCAAAATGCTGGCACCTATTTGGCTCAAAGAATAAGCATTGCAATTCAACGGGGCAATGCTGCCAGCATGCTGGGCACGCTGCCAACTGACAGTGGGTTAGAGCATTTGGACTCCCTATGAGTCCAAATGCTTTTACTGTAGTAGCTGTAGTATTGTAGTAGCTGTACTGTTGTTTATAGTTTGTAGTATTTGTTTAATAAAGGCATACCCCCAGCATAAAAAAAAAAAAAAAAAAAAAAAAGGTTGTGGTGCGCCTTCTGAAGAACTGTTATATTATACTGCAGTCCTCAAGACGCCTGCTAAGCGTGGGGATAATGGCAAACCCCCCCTTAATGGGGAGGCTATGTTCAGCAGTGGACAATAGGGTTGATACAGTACAGTACTAAACCAAGATAAAACCATCCTAATTGAAACACCGGGCTATACAGGGTTATTGGTAAACTGCTAACAACCTCTTAGGGGACCTCTAACAATTTTTGTTTATTTTTTTGGTTTGTTTATTTGTATATGACGGAATAATCACGAGTACCACCTGATGTTAAAAGTTTCTTGTGCCTGTAATGTAATATTATATATTTTTTATTACTTAGCAGTAAGCGCATTACTGCTAAGTAATAAAAAATATATAATATGATGATGAGTTCGAAGTAATTATTCAAAACTCTATTCAAAGGGAGCACGGCGCGGTCCTGTGTTGCCGCGGCTGGCGCTCTTGGCTCGGAGAGACTCAAAACTTAAAACAATCGTCTGTGTCTTGTAGTAAAAGACGATGCCTACTCCGAACCAAGAGTGTTTGTTAGGACTAGCAGAAGTCAACCCTAAGAGGTTGTCAGCATTTTACGAATAAACCTGTATATGTATTTACTTTAAAAAAAATCCCGCACGTTATTTAAACGTTGCGTAGTTCTGTTTTGCCGAACGTGGTCTCTTCGTCCTACTTTTGTCTCATCTTAGTTGGTATTCATCTTAGTTGATAGTTAAAAAAAAATCTTCATGCATGTATAAGCCATAATATATTCATCTTTCATTACGGCATCTCAAAACAAAATGCAATAGTTCTTGAAAGTACTCTAGTAAGTATTATTATATATTATAATTCTGTTCCTACAAACTTGTGAGCTAGAACTAGTCTAGGACCCACATTCTATTGATAGACTACATACTCCGCAATATCCAGTTGGAAAACTTTCTCTTGATCTAATAATGTCAATACAGATACGTTTATTACACAGTTCCGATAGTTGTTTTGTTAGCTGTTTCTAGCTTTCTTTTTCAAGTTTTGCTAGGTTCTCAAAACTATATGCTGTATCAGCCGGGTTGTGCACTGCTGGACACAGCCTCCCCCATTATGGGGTGGGGAGATTGCCATAATCCCCACGCTTGACAGGAGTCTTGGGGATCGCATTATGAGATATCAGTTCCTCAGAAAGCGTTGCTGCCCACCTTCTGGTGTGGGTACACCCACGGGTAAAACTATACAGGGTTATTGGAGAGGAAAAATGCCAACAATCTCTTAGGGTTGATTTCCGCTAGTCCTAACAAACATTTAGAGATTTTTTTATGTGCATTTGGCGGAATCAGCACGTGGATCAGCTGATATTAAAAGTCTCTTGTGCCTGTAATTTATTATTTCATATACTTTTTATTACTTTGCTTGATGTAAATATTCAAAACTTTATACAAAGAGAGCGCAGCGCGGTCCAGTGTTGCTGCGGCGGACGCTCATGGCTCGGAGTAGGCATTCTATTTTACTACGAGACTCAAAACTTAAAACAATAAGTTTTTCTAGTACTGTCCTTTTTATTCTGTGGTACTGTCTGACATTTTTGTGCCTCGGAAGCCTCTACGGATGGTTCAGGCCAGGCAGAAAGCTCCAGTATGAAGAAATAAAAGAAGTAAAATGAAAAGCACAGAAGGTGCAAAAAAGAATCGCGCCTTAGCTTGTGGAGTATCGTATACTTCCTGTTTCGGTTAGGCAGTGTGTGTTTCATTGACGTTTTTGTTACGGTGTCTATCGTAAAAACTAAACTAAATAGGAATCTGCAATTCTAGTATGTTGTGAACACCTCATATTTAAGAATGATCTATAAATAATGCCAATATGTGATTTAGTTTAAAATCTGTTATCAAAATTAACAAATATACTTTTACGCTGCAATGTACAGCGCGACTCGCACTTCGCCAATTATTTATATATAAAGAATGATATTATTGTTATGTTCTAATAATACTAATATATAAAATTATTCTGATTAGAATTTCAGAAAGCCGAATTATAAGATTAGAATTGGATTTGTTCCTAGTGTCCAAGTCACGTTGCCTCATCGGTTCAACACACGTCGATAAACAAGAGTCATTGTTTTGGGGATATAAGCTGGGGCAGTAGCACATCAAAGATCTGATGTCAACTAAGCTACTTGTTATACAGTAACCGATTTGTCTAGTTAACACAGAACTGAAGCTGATGTTAAGCATTTGAAAAAATTAGAGACTTGCGCCACAGATAATATAAGAGCTGGAAAGAAACTTGCGCTCTTGAAATGCAACTAAACCTACAAAAATTCGTCTATATCTTTCAGGACTATGTTTATCTTGGGAATTGGTATCGTCTGGAAGCTGCACAGCATAGAAGAACTGTTTTAGCGTGGAAAAAGTACTGGAGTCTAAGGGAAATATTAAAAAATAAAGAAATAAAGTCAAACATATAAGAATGTTTTCGACAAAGCAATACTTCCTTGCCTAGCATATGGTTGTCAAACTTAGGCACTATGAAAGATGTAGAAAAACTAACTATATGTCAACGAAAAATGGAGAGGAGTATGTTATCTGACAAAGTTAATAACAAAATCATAAGCAAGAAAACAAGTATTTGACCTAAAGGAAAGATAAGAGATTTAAAATAGAAATGGGCAGGGCACATCTGCAGATTAGAAAATGCTAGGTGGACCAAACGAGCATACCTACCCCTGGAAGCATTACGGAAAAAACGGAAGACCAAAAAAGAGATGTAGAGATATTTTTACGGAACGATGCGGACCAGAATGGATGAGGAAGGCTAGAGAAAGGGACGTATGGAGAGATGTAATAATAATTATCATTTTTATTTGAAACCATAACACGATTTCGTTGTAAACACACCAGAAACTTTAATTTAAATGTAGGTGAGGCCAACGCCCCGCTGAGGCGACTACTACGGAAGAACTAGATAGTGATAATCAAAACCAGCTAATCTTAATAGTAAATACTTAATATTATGATAAATTGTACAAATTCTTTGTGTGCATCAGAAATAATGTTTTATTTATTTATTTTGTTTATGTGCCGATTAGAACTGATATTAAGTTTATCTATCGATTGACATAGTTTTAAAGAAAATTATCATTGTCGATTAGGAGCACACAAATTTACGTACAAATCATATTACCTTATGTATAAATACAGCAAGGTAGCGACATCATAACGTGTTTGAAAATTCACTTTCTTCAGTCAGATGAAGTCTAGTAAGCTGTTTGGCCACATCTTTCCTCATGACGGTTAGAATAATAAAGTTAGACCACCAAATTCACTTCTGTACTGTCAGTCTCGATCGCTGAGTGGTTAAGGCACCCGGTGTGTAAGGCCAGGGGACTCGTGTTCAAATCCTTATCGAGACTAAAATATTGTGCTTTTAAAATTGTAAATGTGATGTTCAATTAGCGTGCGATACCACTTAAAATTATATCTAGTTTTTTTTAATGGAAATGTGACGACACAATAGCGAATCCCACCCGATGTTAAGCGGGCTAACCTCGATCTATAACAGATACATTTCATCACAAGTGACGAATTACACTGCGCCCATCACACTGAGACATACAATTGTTAATTCTCATGTGCCTGTAATTTTACTGGCTCTTAAGGACTGCTTGTGGAACATACGTATTTTTACTTGAGGGTGCATGGTAGCTAGCCAGGCAAGCATCCGCAAAATACCCTTCCACCGTGCGGTGAAGCTCAAGCCGGCGGCGGGGATCGAACTATCGACCTGCGGCAGGACAGTCCGTAGCTATTACCGCTCGGCCATCAATGCTTCATAAATATGCTGATTTTGTTTACGTAACTTAACGAAATAAAAAATCCTCGAGAAGTTTTGGCACTATATACAAGTTACAAGGTGTTTGAAATGATGTCAAGGATATGACGATTGTAAGTATATCTTTTATTTAATTTTAATGTCTTCTGTGAAAGACAATGGCTCTTAAAATCAGGTTTGATTTGAAATTGAGGAATGTATAGGCCTCTTTTTCTAGGAAGGTACATCACACTGCTAGGCGATTATGTACCTTGACATTGGTAGATTGTAATCAATTAATTGTTAAAACTGGTTTCGGTACACTGACCTCTATTTACGCTAGTACCTTGAAGGCTTGCTTAAAGCAATATTGTATTATGTATTGGGAGCTATTCACGCATCCATTAATCAGTACGTAAGCCAAGGTGAGGTTCTACCCGTGGGTGTCGTAAGCGGTGACTAAGGGTAACACACCAGAAGGTGGACAGCAGCGCTTTTGAAGGAACTGATATCTCACACTGCGATCTCAAAGTCTTGCGGAGATAGAGAACTTTAAAAATTATAAAAAATCATCACTCTAAAATCGTTTCGTCTTAATTCCATTTCCGTTGCGTACGTAGAACTTTGAGTGTGAAAAAAAAACAATAGACAAATGATTTCCCGCCTATTTCTTTTATATTACTAAAAAGGTTGCAAGTCGTTTAAAAAAATTTAACATTCGAAATTCAAATAGTTCCGATGAGCTAGATGTGCAAAACTTTTAGTATGCCCCATGTATTATAGTACTAAGTTTGTTACACTTTGACCCTATCCGTCTGAAACCTCTTAACCCAGGATATAAAATACTCGTAGGTATAAACATTTGATAACGTTGGTTATGACAAGATCGTTCTAGGCTGTTTTGAAACTCTTGAGACGAATATAGTATATCTCACTACATTTGGTTTGCAAGTGATATCTTCATTACGACACAGTCGCTTGAAGAGCTTACTAGTGATCTTTCAGTGTAAATTCTAGCCCCTACACTAAACTTTATTATTTAAATGTGTGTGCTTATAACGATTTAAGTGTGAACTCGGACTCGTCCGACGCACACCACCATGACTCAATGATGTTGACGAGGTAGCGTATAATACGTCTGTACACTATTTTTCATGTAGGGGTCAAGAGGTTGGAAGAGCGTGCATGAAATATCTTACAATCACAGAGATCGACCTAGGTATAGACCTCAGTAGAAAATTGACCTGTCACAACTAATTATAATATCTTATCCTACTTTGCATCAATACCGGTATTTATTAGAAACGATACCCTTCAAAATGTTTATAATTCTATCTACATTGGACATACTGTCCAGTTAGGTGGGTCGAATTTCAATAAAGAGATCGTTTAAATAATCTTTTTATTTATTACTATTATTATAATTATTATTGTCTCGAATGGCCAAAATTCGAAAAAGTCAGTGACAATTACACGATATCTAACTGGTCTAGGCTATGTAACTCCAATGAGCAGCATTAGGAAAATTACGCGGTATCTAACTAGTGACTATCTACGAGTAACTCCAATGGCCAGCAGTCAAAAAATTACACGATATCTAACTAATCTACACTATGTTACTCCAATGAGCAGCATTAGGAAAATTACGCGATATCTAACTAGTGACTATCTACGAGTAACTCCAATGGCCAGCAGTGAAAAAATTACACGATATCTAACTAATCTACACTATGTTACTCCAATGAGCAGCATTAGGAAAATTACGCGGTATCTAACTAGTGACCATCTACGAGTAACTTCAATGGCCAGCAGTCAAAAAATTAAACGATATCTAACTGGTCTAGCATGTAACTCCAATGAGAAGCATTAGAAAAATTACGCGATATCTAACTAGTGACTATCTATGAGTAACTCCAATGGCCAGTAGTCAAAAAATTAAACTATATCTAACTATTCTGGACTATCTAACTGTAATGGGCAGCATTTTAAAAATTATGCAATATATCCTAAACTAGACAACTAGGTATATCTATAACTATAACTAACAAACTCAAAAGTCTGAAGACAAGAGCCGTGAAGAAAACTGAAATATAAAAAACGCGACCACATTATTTGATATTTCATGATAACAATGGAGGCTTCCACATTTTCTAGATGAAAAGAAAACTAATGCTTATATCAAAGATAAAGAGATTATTAGACATAATCGGCCCTTAAACGTACAAAGAAAATGAACAAATAATAGCTTCAAGGCTGAGCTACGAACTGCCTCAAGGTTGTTTCAGGTATGATCTTGTTATAATTCTATAAATTACAAGCAGTAATAAATAAGAAATTCTTGATGTAGGTATGTACATAATTAGATATTTTATGAAATATTTATAAGAATAGACTGATGTTGATCGTGACTAATAGTATTATTAAATAGGCATTTGAGTTATAAAAGTTGCATACAAGAAGGCGCGAAGAATGTACGAAAATACTTATCCACCAATACCACGGAACAATCGTTATTACAACGACTGAAACGTCTACCGTTGAACAAGTTTCCATTAGGGAGTATGCCATAATCCGCTCGTTAAGCACGCGTCTTGGGAATCGCAGTGTAAGATTGCATTTTTTATTTTTCTTATAACCTCTACAAGGTTAAGCAAATAACTTATTGACCGAGCGAGAACTTAGTTCGAGCGAAGCGTCTCTGCTTCAACTTAGACAAAAATGCTTTGGTATGTCCGGTTGTTCTCCTCCACAGGTCGCATTTCTAAACCGATTCTCACGAAATTTTGTGAGCAAGTTTGATAAGTCTATAAAATTCTTTTGTACGATTCAGTTTTTGGAATTTGTTCAAAATGACGGAGATATTCATTATAAGGTGTTGAAAGTATGGAAACCTGCGCTTAATTTAACGGCAATGTCCTGATACTCACGTCAGTTGCCTTAAAGTGATAGACTCTCTCTCTCTCGTATAATCAATTATTTATTTTCCATATTTTTGTAGCCAGTATATTAATTCGAGATAAATACATTACCAAGTATGTAAAATAATTGTATATTTACTACTTAACTACCTATTTCTGATACAACTAGCCTTCGCTGGAGCCAGGTAAATCTGCGACGGGCAGGAAAAGTCCCCGGATGAATACGAAACGTCAAATATCTTCAACCTAAGCGGATGATGAGATTTGAAGCTATAGCAATGTCGGGGTAGAGCTGTCAACTGCCAATCAAGCGGTCGTTGCTTCGAATTCCGTCGCAGGTTTGAGCTTCATAGTTCGGTGGAAAGGCAGTTTTGTAAATATGGTTTTGCTCTAAGTCTTTAACTACCTACTACTAGGTACTAGTATTTGGCTTCCTCCAAGTATAACCCTCACTCCAGTATTTAACTTCCTCTAAATATTTGACTACCTACAAGAATTAGACTTCCTCTAAGGATTTGACTATCTATAAGTATTTCACTACCTCTAAGTATTACACTACCTCTAAGTATTACACTACCTCTAAGTATTACATTGCCTCTAAGTATTACACTACCTCTAAGTATTTCACTACCTCTAAGTATTTGGCTACCTTCAAGTATTACGCTTCCTCCAAGTATTTGACTACCTCTATAGTATTTGGCTAGTCTGCTACAATCTAGATCACATCATCAGAAATAGATCAAGGTTAGCTTTAAGAATAAAAAACAATAGACATGTATCCTTGTAATTTTACACATTTGTACAATAGCTAATTAATATGTTTAGACTATTCTGTTTTTACCGTGTAATTTATTTTGTTACGATTATCATATTGTGATGTGACCTACTTAAATATTTGCGGTTTTATAATGCTTTGCACGCCATTAATTTACAAATTAACAGTTCACACAAGTTTGACAAGAGTATTATTTCCCAAAATATTGCTTAAACACCGACATTACAACACAAACATTCAAATGACAAGCGGGCATTTTAAAAATGCGTTATAATATTGTAATAAAAAAGGTAAACTAATTGGCAGCTGTTTGTTTTTTTTTATTTATAGTTGGTAGGTAGCTTTTGACCACTATCTCACGGTCTCACATGGTCGTCTACTATTGAAATAGTCTAGAATTACTGGCTCTCAAGGACAGCTGCCGGAACACACCGTTAGGTGCTTGGCACCAGATTTTCTACTTGAGGGTGATAGCTAGCCAGGCGCGCATTCGCAAAATGCCCTACCACCATGCTTTAACGACTGCCATCCTAAGACAACAACCGGGACCGACAGGTTAACGTGCTCTCTGAAGCACGGAAGCGCTCAGTAGTAATGTCACTAGCGGTCACCCATCCAACTCATTACCGCGGCGGACATTGCTTAACTTAGCTGAATGGTTAAGAACGGCTAAGCAAACTTCGAGCGCTTGATAGACCTGTCGCAATAAAACTATGATTGGCTATGAGTTTTATCTAATAGTTCTGACTTGTGTGTTTTATATGTTTTATTCTGTTGTAGATTTTGTTATAAAATAAGTTAAATTAAACTGTGTGATATCACCCCTCCCCCATATCTTCTTGTGGGAGTTGTCGTAAGCGGTGATTAAAGGAATAATACTAGAAGGAAACGCTCGTAGCGAACTTTGCTTAGCTGTTCTTAACCGATCAGCAAAGTTAAGCAACGTCGTCCGCGGTCATGAGTTGGATGGGTAACTGACATTACTACTGAGCGCTTCCGTGCTTCCGAGGGTACGTTAAGCCGTCGGTCCCAGTTCTAAGTCGTTAAAGCATGGTGGTAGGGCCTTTTGCGTATGTCCGCCTGGCTAGCTACCATCCTCAAGTAGAAAATATGGCGCCAAGCACCTAACAGTGTTCCAGCAACTTTTATTGAGAGCCAGTAATTCTAGGTTAGCCTGAACAAATCTTTGACCACATCAACACTTACCATCAGATGAGATAGTGGTCAAAGGCGAACCTATCAAGCATAAAAAAGGAGAGCAGCAGCGCCTTCAGAAGAACTGACGTCTTACAATGTGATTCTGCCGGCTGCCAAGCGTGGTGCCTGCAGTGAACTAGTTAGGACCCTCAGTGGGTATTAAATAAATACCTGTGAGCTGGGCAGTGGCTGCCGATTGTTGTTCTGTGGTGTGACAGTGGTGACTTATCAAAGCGAGGCGGTTCCGTCGCGTAGCTTTCGTACACCTGCAGACAATAGCGTTTATTATAAGCAATAATGGCCAAGCGGTAATAGCTATGGACTGCCGTGCTGCAGGTCCCTGCCCTGGTTTGATCTCCTTCAACAGCGTGAGCTTCACCTCAAAGTGGAAGGGTATTTTGCGATTGCCTGCCTGGCTACCACCCTCAAGTAGAAATCTATCGCCAAGCACCTAACGGTGTGTTCCGGCAGCAGTCCTTGAGAACCAGTGAAATAATATGGCTATACTTACTGGCTCTCAAGGACTGCTGCCGGAACACACTTATTGTGACTTAACAACTTCGTCTCAAGGTGACGGGCCCAGTGCAATTCGTCACATGTGATGAAATGCATCTGTTATAGGCAAAATTTAGTGCGCTTAACATCAGGTGGGTCCAACGAGTTTTATTGCTCGATGGGTGGGTCTCAAGTTTGTTCCGTCGCACTAACATAAATAACAGATATATATATATATACTAGCTGACCCGGCAAACGTTGTTTTGCAATATAAATAATTAAATGGCTATTAAAAAATAAGGGTAGATCGTAGAAGGGTGAAAATTGAGAATTGTATGTATTTTTGTATGTTGTATCATAAAAAAATAGAAATTAAAAATTTTGTCTAAAAAATAAAAATTTAGGGGTGGACTTACCCCTAACATTTAGGGGGATGAAAAATAGATGTTGGCCGATTCTCATAGATACCGGATAAGCACAAAAAATTTCATCAAAATCGGTCAAGCCGTTTCGGAGGAGTATGGCAACGAAAACTGTGACACGAGAATTTTATATATTAGAAAGATATATATATGTGTGTTATATATGTATATAATATCTGTTATAAAATATATATAACTGCTAGGCAGGCTTCGCGTACAAGCTCGTTGCTAACAAATTGCCTTATCAATGTCTTAAATCTTATTTCCTTTTCTGGAATATTGACGAAGAACTTAGTAGCAACACAAAACTGGCATTCCGCATCTGATTGTACATGCAAATAAGTATTTTAAACAACTGACCGGAAAGTGTTTATGATGTCATCAAGTATAGTAGAATAGGTGCAAGTTTATTTAAATTTAGAAAACGTATTCAACAAGAAACTAGATGACATTTGTCAAACAGTTTTTTTTATGACAGTTATTTTAGCCATTGACCATTATCTCACGTGATGGTAAGTAATGACGTGGTCGAAGATGTTGTTCAGGCTAACCTAGAAGTACTAGCTCACAAGGACAGCTGCCGGAACACACCGTTAGGTGCTTGGCGATAGATTTTCTACTTGAGGGTGGTAGGTAGCCAGGCGGGCATTCGCAAAATGGCCTACCACCAAGCTATAACGACTGCAATCCTAAGACGACAACCGGGACCGACGGCTTAACGTGCCCTCCGAAGCACGGAAACGCTCAGTAGTAATGTCACTGGCAGTCACCCATCCAACTCATGACCGCGCGCGACGTAGCTTAACTTTGCTAATCGGTTGAGAACAGCAAAGTAAACTTCGCTACGAGCGCTACAAATTTTCAGTACAATGTTGGATGGGGCGTTGGTGTCCTTCACCCACAAGCAAAGGGTTATTTACTCATTATGACAAACCATGTAAGTATGAGAAGGTATATGCGACATAATTTTTTTTTTTATATATTTTTTTTTTTTTATTTGGTCCACAAAACTGGATACACTCTTTATGCTTAACGAGAGAAACAAAAACAAAAACATGTGTAGAGCGAGTGTCACCTTCTCGAAGTGGACACAGCATGCAAAATTTTAAAGTACTTTAGTGAGAAACTTGAATTAAATCACACTTAATAAATTTATAAATTAGGATGACTTAGTATATCAGCCTCTCGGGCCCTATCCCAAGAACTCACTAATTCTTGAAGTTTCTTTTTGAAACTAGGTACCGAGAAGTCAAATATGTCCAAGTCCTGACATATGGTATTATATGAATTACAAATGCGATACAGTGATGAATGCTGACCATAGTTTGTGCGAGTTCTAGGTACACTGAGAAAAATCTAAAGTCAAAAGCGCCCCAATGACGGCCAATTTATATGGTATTAGGCGAAAAACCGACCAAACGTAAATACGTACAAAAACGCCTTCCAACTAGAAGGCGTTAAACGAGGTCAGTGAAGGCGAATGTTTCTTTTCGTCTTCATTTAAGGTGTATTTTGTGGTCTTACTTAAATATTGACTTTTGATAACGCTGATTAAGTCGTACGTTATAGTGATAATCACCGTATATAAACCGCCGTAAAAGTAAGGTATATTTTATGGTCAATACTGCAATTATTATCGTATAACAAGTTGCAATTCGGAAAATACTTTACGGAAGGCGTTTTTGACGGTTGTGTTTATTATAAAACATGGTACATTTTTATTGATTGGTGAAAATCATCTTAAGAGTTGTGAATTCATCTTACGTAGTTACAATTCAACGGTAAAAGGTCAAATTTGATTTAAGCCTTTAAGTCGGTTTTCTCAGTGTAGGCTGAACGTTTTTCTATTTCGGAGACGGCTACAAGAACGAGGAATAGCTAATTTTATATGTTCCAGCAACAGAGAACTATCGATAAATCCGTTAACTAGTTTATGTAGAAACATTATATCCGCAATATCTCTTCGCTGTTGGAGCGGAGACATATTGAAATGTGCCAATCTTGAGTCATAACTATCAAGTTTGCGACAGAGATTTTTTGAGTATGAAAGATGGTACAAAAATCTAGATTGAAGTTTTTCCAACCTCTCTATATGTCCTTTGTAGGACGGGTTCCAAACCGGGCTACAGTACTCCAATTGACTACGCACATAGCAGTTGAAAAGCAATTTTGATACGTCTGGGTCTTTGAGGAATTTAGTCTGCCTAATTACAAAACCTGACAGACGCGAAGCTTTTTTGGAAATACTGTCAATATGTTCTCTAAAATCTAATTTAGTGTCGACAATAACTCCAAGATCGCGCATAGAGTTGACCTCCTCAAGTGGAATATCATTTATATAATAGATAGCTTTGGTTGGATTTCTTTTTCTGGAAAATTTTAGATAAAAACACTTTGAGGAGTTCAACTCCATGTTATTGCGAGCGCACCAGTCATTAATCGTATTCAAGTCACGCTGCAATATTTCAAGGTATAGGGGAGACTGGATTTCTCGATATATCTTTAAGTCGTCGGCAAACATTTGAAACTTGGAGTTTAAATTGTAGGACAAGTCATTTACAAAGATCAGGAAAAATAAAGGACCCAGATGGGAACCCTGCGGCACGCCTGATGGTACTGATTTCGGTGCAGATTTAAAACCGCGAACTTTCACAATTTGCGTGCGATTCTTTAGATAAGACTCGCACCACCGCAGCAGCGACCCGCAAATTCCAGCGTGACCCAGCTTTTGGATCAGTAACTGGTGGTCAACAACATCGAAGGCTTTAGAAAAATCTGTATAAACTGCATGTACCTCATTGTTACAGATTATAAATAATTTAGAGTGGCAACACTGCTCTTTAATAATGTATATTTTTATCGTCTAGCAATACTCTCTCTTCCGTTCGATTCATGTGTGTGCTAGGCAGGCTAAAGAAAGTTTATCAAATAAATATTACAAAAAGTTATCGAAGTTTCACAAACCCATCCAAATACTTTACATAAAATTTATTGGTCCATACGAGCCAAATAACCACACCGGGATAATAATAAAGCTATATTTCGCTAAGAAGATACAATTGGCAGCCATTACAAGGACATCACCAAGGACAAGACTTTCAAGCCTCACAGCACATCACTGCGTTCCGCCAGCGAACACCTGCTACAATCTACAGTTCCACCAGCGAGCTTATACCACATTCTACAAGCGGCAACAGCCATACATACTACAACTTACAAACTGCGTTCCGACTGCGAACCACGCCACATGCAACAACCTACAATAACCACAACTTATTGCACGTGAATATTCCTTCAATATTGATGGTCAATCATGGCAACGTCAGATTCTCTGGACAAGCTAATATCACGTCGAAGCAACTACAAAGGTCGTCTCACACGAATATATAACTTTGTAGACAATGAGGATAATCATACTAAAATATATGAAATAAAAGTACGACAAGCTGAGCTAGCAGACTTGTTCAACAAATACAATGTAACACAAGAAGACATAGAAATGTTAGAAGAACAGACAAGCAAAAAGCCTTTATATGATATTGATAGAAGCACTATAGAAGACAAGTACTATCAATATCAAGCAAAGATTGCAGAAATCCTCAAGGATCATGACCATAATCAAACTACAAACTCTTTCCAGTCCCTCCAACGGCAGGAAAGTAAAGAGCCAAATCTAAAACTTCCTTATTTGCAGATCCCAACCTTTGAAGGCAACATAAGCGAATGGAGTAACTTTAAGGCACTATTTGATGGAGTCATCGATAACAACAACCAGTTGAATTCACTTCAGAAGCTGCAATACTTGAAGTCACTTCTACGAGGTGAAGCTGCCAGTCTCATAGGATCTCTCAGCGTAACAGCAAGTAACTACAAGCCTGCCTTAGATATCTTAAAAAGAAGGTATGAAAACAAAATATTATCGGTTAACTTCCATATTAAAAACATTATGTCGTTTCAAAATATCAATAGAAGCAATCTCAAAGACTTTCTAGTAACTTTACAACAAAGTACTGATTCATTAAAAGCTTTGTCTGTACCAGTCGATACCTGGGATATTATTTTAATATACTTAATTGTTCAAAACTTAGATCAGAGTCTCAGATCTGCCTGGGAACTGAATCGTAAAAATGATGATCTACCTACACTCAAAGAGCTCACAGAGTTTCTCACACATCGAGCAAGAGCCTTTGAACTCATGTATGATAAATCTCAACCTGTAACTAAACCTAATAACAATGTAACTAAATACAAACCAACTCGTGTCTCCACACATGTTAGCACCGCTACATCTAGCTGTACCCTATGTAAAATGTCTCATGAACTATATAAGTGTCCAACCTTTTTGGAAATGCCAATTACTAAGCGTAATGAGCTAGTAAAATCAGAAAGACTGTGTTACAACTGTCTCAAACCTTATAATCATCAGCATGTTTGCTCAAAGAATGTTTGTTCTCACTGTGGAAGGAAGCATCATTCAACACTTCATAGAACTTTTAACAACTATATGACCTCTGTTCCGGAAACATCAAATGCCAATAATAATACTACAGAAAAGGTAAGTTCTTCAGTGGTATTCTCCGACAATCATACTTATGATAATGTAAACAGTGGTACGCAAGCATCAGTCATGCATTTACAATCAAAACAATGTGAAGTTTATTTATCTACTGCACTGATAAAAATACAACAATATGATGGTAATTGGATTACATGCAGAGCTCTTTTAGATAGTGGCAGTCAAGTGTGTCTAATAACAAGCAATTTAGCTCAAAAATTGCAGTTGTCTCTCTCAGAACAAACTTAAAAAAAAAAAAACAAATTATCCACTTGTGAAAGCCTGTGTAATATCAGTATTATAAACTAGCATTCCCAAATCGACATAATTATGAACAGATCCTTATCAATGGGCTAACGATATTATTATCGTCGGGCTTCTAGATCATTAGACAAGCAATCAAATACAGTGTCTCTATATGATTACTCGAAGCCTTACCAGGGCCATGCGAAGATTTATAGACAAGGGTAGACTTTAGTCTGCTCTAATAAAACTATATCACTAACTATGTCCTGAGGGCCAACTCTCATCTCTTAATTCAGTCTTATTTTAACCTTACATTTACAATTTTAATTCGCGCTTCCACATATTGAAGCACCTAACGGTGTGTTCCGGCAGCTGTCCTTGAGAGTCAGTACTTCTAGGTTAGCCTGAACAACATCTTCGACCACATCATCACTTACCAACCGGTGAGATAGTGGCCAAAGGCTTAACTATAAGGCATAAAAAAAAATTTAATAAAAAATAAAAATACATATTCTTTAGTAAATTATTTATTGAAGGTAATTTGTTTTCTCGTTGTGCTTTATCATTTACGAGAAAACAATAAATTGTAAATAACAAGTTTACAAGTTGTTATCATTACTATTATATACACTATTGTATTCCTGTGACATTATCAAGGGCGTTTAATGAACGCGCGGCGGCGGCGGCGGTCTGCGAGGCACGCGGCCATCGTATTTGTATTGTATGTTAATTTGTAATGTATTCAGAAGTATAAACAATTTTGCCAAGTGTATCGCAGCAACGAAATCCTCTATAGTACCACCAACTTAACTGTGCAGTTCGCGAGGGCGCTGCTGGTCAAGGAAATCAACTACAAACTGTCACAATTTGAAGGAATGTTGTAGTTCTTTTTTCTGCCGCCTGAACAGATAAGTTGGTGGGACTGTATCTATGCACGCCATGTACGCATGCTCAAAATTAAACGCTTTGTTTTATTGCCCTACCCAGCATCCAGTGATTACCATACGAAAAAACTTTCAAGTTACTAGAACCCAGAATTTTATACTCTATATCAATAGAAATACATAGCAATGTTGCATTTGATCAATTCGTTAACATAGTACTTTTTGGATGGATGAAATTTGCACGTCGCGGAAGCGTGCGAATTAACCTACCTACCAGCTAGCTTGTTTGATAACTGGTATGCCTACAGTCGTGCACAAAAGTTTAAAAATATAAAGTCAATGATTGTAAATAAATACAGTGTCTGCGTCATCGTTGTGATAAGTCTGTTTACATTATTGCGGTGATAATGAGATACATGAGTTACTTGCAAATTATGGAGAGCGATAACAGCTTTTAATAAACAATTTGCTACTGTTCTTATCTTTGTTAAAAGCTTGTACGAGTCGTCAGATGGTTGCTGAAACTTACGCTTCACAAATAAAGTAATTAATAATTTTTAATACTAATATTTTTAATGCTATGTATCGACCGGAGTCGTTATCGTCCCTTTATGAATGATTTTTTATTTAATAACTTGCTTCCCAGCCGCGGCTTCGCCCGCGGGTATATCATTATCGCGCAAAACCATTAACCTCTTTTCGCGCAGTTGGATAAAAGTTATCCTATGTCCTTCCCCGTGTCTTAAACTATTTCCATAACAAATTTTATCCTAATCGCTCTAGTAGTTACAGAGCCTATTCAATGCAAACAAACAATCAAATCTTTCCTCTTTATTATATTAGTTTAGATTATCCACGATATGCATGGTCTATATGAAAGTAATATTTACCGCATAGAATTCCTGCTAATCCGTGACCTACTGGATCAAACCTATGAATAATAAATGCAAGGTTATATTTAACGGACGCAACGCAGGGATGTTCTCTTCCCGCCATGAAACCTCCTTTACGCAGAAAAGAAAATTGTATTTAAATACTATTCAATTTTGGTGTGTACAAACAACAGCTGTGTAAACTTTCCCAAACAAAACTTTATTTTTATTAACAATGGTAGGTGACCACGCGAATGTTACATGAAATATGAAAATAAACACTTAGTCAAATGGCATTGACTTATAATATATACTAACTAGAGATAAAGTGGACGAACACGTTTAATGATCATTGATCGATCACTCATTAATTTGGGTCAATTTGACAGATTAAATCCAAAATGTGATCAATTTTTCATTCATGTCTTCGATTAAATTGACCGTTAGGTATATATGTCAAAAAAGTAATTGTGTGGTTCGACTTTCAAGCACATAATGATTATAACATTATAGATAAAGGTTGTACAGACTAATATTCGATGTACAACAATAAAATACCACCTCGTTTTAAAGATTGATAACGGATAGTACCTATCTCGTAAGCAATCGTTCAAAAAGTAATAATAATTATTATTTATGGTATTATTATATGTACGTACTGATATAGAATAAAAAGAACCTGATAATATTATGTGATGTCTATGAGTATTCATTCATTAGGGGGCCAACTCCCATCTCTTAATTCAGTCTTATTTTAACCTAACATTAACAATTTTAATTTCCACTACCACATGTCAATATAGTAAACTTACATTATAACTTCAACGTGAGAGCGGGCGGCATGAATTGAATAAATACATTTGCGCGATAGAGATAGCGCTATATGAACATTATTGTTTCGTGACGGCCGTGGTACGAATAGTATCAATATTTTAAGTTTGAAATGATGATGTTGGTTTTCCAGAATAATTTTAATTAGGTGGGAATTGGGCCCCCGGCCGTCATGGAAACCGTGATTAAGTTCCCTCTACAGATTCACTTAGCAGCAATTCACAACTCTTAAGATGATTTTCACCAATCAACAAAAATGTACCATGTTTTATAATAAACACAACCGTCAAAAACGCCTTCCGTAAAGTGTTTTCGGAATTGAACTTGTTATACGATAATAATTGCAGTATTGACCATAAAATATACCTTACTTTTACGGCGGTTTATATACTGTGATTATCACTATAACGTACGACTTAATCAGCCTCATCGAAAAGTCAATATTTAAGAAAGACCACAAAATACACCTTAAATGAAGACGAAAAGAAACATTCGCCTTCACTGACCTCGTATAACGCCTTCTAGTTGGAAGGCGTTTTTGTACGTATTTACGTTTTGTCGGCTTTTTGCCTTATACCATATAAATTGGCCGTCATTAGGGCGCTTTTGACTTTAGATTTTTCTCAATGTATCAGCCAGATAGTGCACTGTCGAACACAACCTCCCCCAATAAGGTGGGGTTTGTCATAATCCCCACGCTATGCAGGCTATTCCTATAGAAATCTTGTTTGTGCAGCTTAAACACTTACCTACCTATAACATGTTTATCACTCTATCATAACTTTTGCCTTTAATAAGAATCAAACGATGGCATACAAAATATGATAAGAGTCCAGTATCAACTAGTTACATATTGTTAAGATAAGTTTTTTCCCAGGGTATTTTTGAATTAAATTATTTATATGGGGAAATATTTATTGGTATGCAACCTAATGAAACTATTCCATATGTGACGATGATGATACTAGTAATGTGGTTTTGTAACATATAGGCTGGTGTAATATGTTTTATGATATAGGTAAATAAATTGCAAAATTTTGGGAAAGGTGTGATATTAACTAACTTTATACATTGTTTGAATGAATACTTAAAAGTTTGAGGCGTTCGTAGCGTAGCTTACTTAGTCGTTCGTCCGCTGCGGTCATGACTTGGTGGAAGGGCATTTTGCGTATGCCCGCCTGGCTAGCTACCACCCTCAAGTAGAAAATCTGTTGCCAAGCACCTAACGGTGTGTACCGGCAGCAGTCCTTGAGAGCCAGTGCAATTACAGGCTCATGAGCTTGTTCCGTCACAATAACATAAAAAAAAACATGGTGGTAGGGCATTTCGCGATGCCCGCCCGGCTAGCTATCACCCTCAAGTACACCACAAGTTGCCAAGCACATAGTCAAAGGTAAAGTAAGAAATTTATTTATTTTTTATACGGTACCTACTTTAAGGTAGTAGTAAGTAAATAAAAAACAAGTTTTATATTTATTTAGGATTTGATTCTGATTGAATGCATTTATGCAATTAACTTAACAATAAAAAAACAGCGTTTACAACTGTAGTGAATTGTACTTACATATTGTTACTTTTGAAAGTGTGAGTACCGTTGGTGACCCAAAAATTTGCAGTGCTAAAAATGCAAGATTAGTGTTTAATTTGCTTTCTAAATTGATATGCAAACATACATATGAACTCATGTATAATGTATATACAGGCACGTGCACAGGCAACTTTATTTTGCGTCGATACTATGCAAATTTATGATAATTTGAGATGGTTTGATCTACGAGTCGTAAAAATATTTATAGCGACTGCATCATTGGTTATATGAAGTCAGTGGTTGATACTTAGGACTGCTTTTGATAAACAACTTTTCTGTTTTTTGTTTCATCGAACAGGATCCGTTTTAGGTGATGTCTATATATGTTTATTATAACTTTTTAGTACCTAAACATTGCCAATAGCGTTATGTACATACATGACTACCTATGAAAAAATTAAGCAAGCCAGAATAGAGAACGAGCTGCTGGGATAGAGAAAATCTTTATCTTACAAAAGCGTGCAATTCGAGCCATATATTAATTGGATCCTAGCAAATGTCTGAAGGGACTCTTTTAAAGATATTCATAGATTGAATTTACCAAGTCTGTATATAATTTAAAAAATATTATTTATGTTCGTTATAACTTGTGTCAATTTTGATTAAACATTGACAAACAGGATCATGATACTAGGAACCAGGAATGAATATAAAATAATGGTGTCAGGTTAACGACGCAAATTTATAGTACCTAAAGTTCCCAAGCATATTACAATGCTCACAGAAGGTAAATTCAATTACACGCGGAAATATTTTTTATTAAAAAAAAGCTTAATATACAGTTTGCGATTACTTAAGATAAAAATGTTTGGTTAATTCCGCCTCTGCCAAGACCTGTCGCCTAAGCTATTTAAATAAATATTGTAATTTATAATAATATTTTGTAACACATTATTAAAAGACATTTAAAAGAATGGACCCGAATTTCTTGATATTAAAATTTGTAATTGACCTTTATAAGAGCATCGTAGATGCCTAAATTTGATAAATGATTGTGATTTTTGGCTTTGAAAAGGAGTGTACGTATGGCCATCTTCATTTTTCAAACAACTATCTTATTGGAAATATACCTAACTTAAAGGAGTTGGTCTCATCTTTGACAACCATAAACAACTTTCTACTTAGCGACTACCTATCACATAACTTACTGGTAGAACTGAGTAGCAGACAAACAATGATCGTGGGCAGATAAAAAACACTTCGAAGCACATATGGGCTAAAGTTGCATTAGCGATCTCAACAATTTCGGACTCGTTTCGCTACGCTTTTTATAAAGTTGACTCTCCAAAGCGGTCGATCTGAACAATAGTTTTTCTTGCAGTATTTTTGTTGTATCCGCCCAGTAACATCTACTTTTATTATTTTGGATCGATAATATATCTCTTTCTACTTAAATACAACACTGGATCCATTTATATCCTCTATAGATTTTAAAAGTTTTGTATTCTGTTTTATATCGTAATTTTTTTTTTATAATATTGTCCCACTTCATTTGAAGCGTACCTCTGCATTACAGATGCATTTCATCACAAGTCATGAATTGCACTGCGCCCGTCACCTTGAGACATAGCCGTTAAGTCTTATGTGACTGTAATTTCACTGACCGGTACAGCTGCCGGAACACACCGTTAGGTGCTTGGCGGTAGATTTTCTACTTGAGGGTGGTCGCTAGCCAGGCGGGCACTCGCAAAATGCCCTTCCACTATGCGGTGAAGCTCAAGCCCGCGGCGGGATTCGAACCATGGACCTGCTGTGCAGCAGTCCATAGCTATTACCGCTTGGCCATCATTGCTTCAATAAATATTTGTGAACGAGTTGTATATTGCATATGCTACTGGTATCAATAATAGGCTAACAGTTACCTACTTAAACGTATGTATGATGCGTATGAACCGGAGATATCCAATCATGTAATCAGCGGTATTTACTGAACTGTGCCAGATCAATCAATTCAATAAACATAATGCACTTGGTTTGGTAGGGAAGGCTATTGTTGTAAACGAATCTCGTCAAGGCCCATGCCTTGACGCACAGCTCTTTGATTTCACGGTCGGATACAGTTCCGTTTTCAGAAATTATTTTTAACTTTTAGTATCTGTATCGATATAAGAATAATCCGTATTGCTGGGGTCAATCGTGCATAGATGATATGAAAGTAATTTTAACTCATAAATCAAGCTTATATCAGTGCTATTCTTTACGTAAGCAACGCTCCGCCGTTTTTTATGGGCGAACCCGGAAATCACTTCCGGCATATATTTATAACTTATTTTTCAACACCCTTGCTCGTAAAGTGAGCTTTATTATATCGTTCTTAGGGCCATAAACCGAACTATAACACCCTCGTACATAATAATATTATACACTAGTGCGTAATAGAATTATCCCTACAAAGTTAAGTTACTATACCTAACTGCAAATTATATGCGAATAAACAGAGCATTTTCAATTTAATCGGGTAATTTATCCCTACAAATTTAAGTTACTACCTAACTGCAAATTATATGCGAGTAAACAGAGCATTTTCAATTTAACCAGGTTATACAGATTTGTAACATCAAAGAGGTTTATATGTAATCAACCATCATACATTTGGCGCGCGCAATAAAAAAACAAAAACTTGCTGAACAAAGTACACGTTATGTATACTTAGAACCTCATTGTCTAACTATACATTGATGTTGATAAATGTAACACACATCATTATGACATTTGAACTTCTTGAACTGATAAGTGCTAAATAGCTTCACTTGAACCGATTATTTACAAAATGCATTTAGTTTGCAGCAGTAAGAAATTGATATGTTAATTTGATTACATTTTCTAGGGCAGAGTCAATTCTGAAATACGTTTCCTTAAAATTTTCTTGATATAATGAAATGGCAAAGTTGACTCGTAACGTAAATATCTTAATTATTTTAGCATGTATCTGTATCTAAATATATACATAAAATAGCAAAATATTATCATGAGGGACAAGATGTCACATTTTGAATTTAAGTTACTATAGTTAGGTGTTAATAAGGTTTCTTTAGTTTTTCTTCCAAAATGATCGTGATTTCCATTGCTGCCTCCTTTTCACTCTTACACAGACCGATAGTGACAGAATAACAGCATATGTCAAAGGAAAATGTCAAAATGAAGTTAATTTTCATTACCATTCTAGTTAGAAGATAAGGTAACCAGTATCGAATGTACTTCTTTTGCCATGTGCTTTTTAGCAAAGCAAAATCAAACCAATGTTTCGATGTTTAAGTAAAAAACTTATCCAATCCTTACGAATGATGCTATTTTGAAATGTTTAACATCTTGAATGTAACTGAAAAACGCAGGAGATGAACGCAAAGACGCTAGGATGAAATTTAAATTTAATAAGTTTGAGGTATTACCTTACCCAATAAAATATAACCATCAACATCAAATGGCCTAGTATAACAAAAGAATCGGATAGCCCAGAATCTCATTAAGAAAGTACGCGTCCATTTGTAAGTCATACTCATTTCTTGGATGTTAGTTAAATAGCAAAAACAAACCAACAAATGATCTAGATGACTGCAACGGTCTTGATGGCAAGATAAAACGTTGGTCCCGGTTGTTGTCTTAGGAAAGCAGCTATGGTATTTAGGCTATATATCGGCGGTATATGGGTGTCCTGAAAACTGGCACAAAGTGGTAGGGACCCAACTGCAACGAAAAATGACAGTATGTGAGTAGTAGGTACTTACTTCTCTCATCATCTGAGGATCAAAGACGTAGAGTACAGGCCGGCTTCTCTTAGCTTTAGCAAGCCGCACCAAGTTTCCGTACTTGTCGCGAAGACCCTCCAAAAGGCCCAGGCCCACTGTGTGGTGGAAACTACCTGTAGGGGAAAGATTTCAAACATAGTTATTTTGTACCTTTAATATCATCATATGATTTTGTTACATGTTTAAAAGGAACATTGACTTTTTTGTAAGAAAATAACCACACATAACAGTCCAATCATGTATTTAGTTTAAAACATAACAATATTCTTAATAGAAAGTATAGAACCGAAGTATTTTGTTGTGATCGTGACGGAACAATTTCGAGGTCCACTTGATGTTAACCGAACCAACCTCTGCTTATAACAGATGCTGCGTTCGTCACCCTAAGACATACATGTGCCTGTAATCTTACTGGCTCTCAAGGACTGCTGCCGGAAAACACTGTTAGGTGCTTGGCGACAAATTTTCTTTTTGAGCGTGATAGCTAGTCAGGTGAGCATTCGCAAAATATATACCCTTCCTTAATGCGGTACAGCTCAATCTGGTGCGCGGTGGTGGGGATCAAACCACGGACCACCACCACCGTGTCCCTGTCTCACGCCTCGTTGTAGTTGGATTGGTTCCGTGCTCTTGTCCTGTAGTCGAATCGACATGGTGGCGTTCCTATACAAACACGACGTACCTATAGTCGATTTGGCATCGCTGGCAAGACTGCAGTACGACCCAGGTTTCGATTGAATTGAAGGCTTTCTCATAGTCCACGAACGCTAAACATAATGGCCGATTATACTCCTCAGTCTTCTGTATAATATGGCGGAGCGTATGGATGTGGTCTATGGTGCTAAAGCCTTTTCAGAACCCGGCTTGTTCGGGAGGCTGGAAGTCATCAAACCTACGAGCAAGACGATTCGTAATGACTCTCGAAAACAGCTTATAAACATGGCTCTGAAGTGAAATGGGCCTGTAGTTCTTCAACAAGGTCTTGTCACCTTTTTTGAAGAACAGTACCACTACACTTCTGCTCCATGCTTCTGGCGTTTTACCTTCAAGGATGACGGAATTAAATAACTTCTGGAGGACTGAGAGTACCGGTTTTCCACCCGCTCTCAGAAGTTCTGTCGTGATTCCGTCATCACCCGGCGCCCTATTGTTCTTAAGCTGTTTGAGAGCCATTCTAATCTCGTATAGGCTGATGTCCGGGATATCTTCGGTATAGTGTCGGGTCAGTTTAGCTCTCTTGTCTTGAGCTGCACTGACAATGGGTTTTCGTGTCGAGGTGTATAGCTGTCCATAAAACCTCTCTTGTTATTTATTTGTATAAAACATATACAAATAAATAACAAATAAAACTAGCTTATAAATTAAAAACTATAAATAAACACCTCATGGTCGCCGTGCCTGACTGCAGGTAAAGTGTCCAAAAAGCTGGCGATATTACCTTGTTGATCGCGATAAACGCCAGCTCTTTGGTCACGTGTTGCGTCTACTCGTACATAACAAACGTAGGTATAATTGACAATTCTATTAGTATATGGAGCTTGGGTTAGTTACGCGAAGCAGTGATGGCTCAGTGGCATTGGTTATGGATTGCCGCGCAGCAGGTCCATGGTTCGAATTCACCGCATGGTGGAAGGGCATTTTGAGAATGCCCGTCTGGCTATCGACCACCCTCAAGTAAAAATCTGTCGCCAAGTACCTAACCGGCAGCAGTCCTTGAGAGTCAGTGAAATTTACGGCACATGAGACTTAAGAACTATGTCTCAAGGTGACGGGCGAAGTGCAATTCGTGACTTGTGACAAAATGCATCTGTTACATGCAGAGGTTAGTCCGCTTAACATCAGGTAGGCCTCGAGCTTGTTCCGTCATAATAATATAATATATATATATATATATATAACAGGTAGGTAGAGCTACAGTCAATGATACCATCTGATCCACGTGCTTCTAAAAGAGACAACATATTAGGTAGGTAGTAAACTTGCAAACAAAAAGTCGATGCTAAGACACTTCTCCGCCCACTCTTTCAAGGAATAGATAGACTTAACGATAAGTATGTTTTGAAACTTGCAAACAGGCTTTTGTACTTTGTAGTAGGTACATACGAAATCATTAGTAGAAAACCTGATTTATTACAGGTAATTTTGTATTGCTTAGTAGAGACCTAAGTGATAAAATGCCAGTTAATAATAAGACGAGACGAATTACTTAGCATTCCATGGATTCACCGTGAGGGTGCCGCGTGCATCGCGTTGCAGATGAAGAGGCTAGAGAGGCCTGGGACTTGCAACCCAGGAGTAGGGTCAAGGGGCCCCTTTATGATATATTAATGCTCCCCTTTACCGCTCGAGCCTCCTCCCCTACGTAACCAAATTTGATAAGATCCTACTAATGCCGCCTTGGATACACGTTCTAGGATGGAAGTTACGGTTGTTCTTGGTAGGCCAAGGCCTTTTAGTAGGTTATATAGGGATTTCGCTAGTATACCCTTTGCTCCAACTTCTACAGCATATAAACTAACCACATAACCGTTTTTGGTTAATTCATTTGTTAGGTAATTTTTTTTTTTTTTGTAAATGTTATACATATTTTGCGTAAACATGAAAAAAAATACACAAATAAATATATACAGTTCCGCTTCATACTCCTGCTGATCAGTTTTTATGGGATAGGAGGGCAAAAAGCAGGCGGCTCACCTGGTGGTAAGCGATCACCGTCGCCCACGAACATCCGCAATACCAGAGGTGTCGAGGATGCGTTGCCGGCCTTTGAGGAGGGTATATGCTATTTTCTTGAAGGCCCTAAGTCGTATCTGTTCTGAAATACTTCACTAGGTAGCTGATTCCAAATTGTGGTAACATAATAAACGCCACGTAGCCCTACCGAAATAATATTCGAGCACATTTCGAGAAAACTTCTATTTTGTGCGCTCGAAGAGTCCTGATGATGCTTCGTGTGCAGCGAAACGTGTCGAAAATTCTTTCGGTTCAGCTACGTCGCGTTTATGACATCACGTCGGCTTAGCAGGAAAATAAGGAGGAATTGTTACTACCTCACTATTTCTATATATAACTTCAATGTTTTTTTACAATAACCATTCAATTTTTTCCTTAAAATATTTCGTTTTCTATTTATTTTGATTAATTATGGATTTCTACAATGTGTCGCCTGAATTTATTAATACAATACCCTTGAAGAAATATAAAATACTTGAGTTATTAAGAAATTGTAATTTCTTAATAACTCAACTATACATATAAAACCAATTAGTCTTCCTGTTACTCCGATCACTGCAGTTTTGAAACGTCGGGACAAAAATAATGATTAATATACGCAATTTAAACCGTTTAAAGTTGTTTAATTATTAATATATTATATTTTATCGAAGTTAAACGCCAGTTTTTACATGACTGCCCAAAAAAGGAGGGTTCATGTATTATATGAATCATGTTAGTGAGTTTCTTTATTCCGCCATAACTTCTATTCGGCTCAACCGATTTTAATGTATGAGATATCGTTAGATTCGTCTTGATAGCGAAGGTGACACTAGGTACATAATAAAACTATAAAAAAACATACTGGCGGGTTATAAGCGCCATATTGTGAGGTAATTTTTTTTATATTCCAAACCGATCGAGATATGTATCAAAATGAAGGGCTTTAAAAATGGATTCCATAAATATATGTAACTTGCAGTGTTAATTTCAGTTAACGATAAAACGAAAATAAATAATTTGGTCAGGTTTTTACATTTTTTTATTAATTTGTACTAGTTGTGATTCTTATATTTATTGTACCTCTATAAAAGCTTAATTTAGTGTTCTACACCAAATAAAGCTTTTTTTAGTTTGGTGTTAACACTGGATAAAATAAATGGTATAGTAGATATTTATGTTTCAATTCATGTTTGAAGCAGTGATGGCTCAGTGGCATTGGCTATGGATTGCCGTGCAGCAGGTCCATGGTTCAAATCCCGCCGCGGGCTTGAGCTTCACCGCATGGTGGAAATGCCCGCCTGGCTAGCGACCTCAAGTAGAATATATGTCGCCAAGCACCTAACGGTGTGTTCCGGCAGCAGTCCTTGAGGGCCAGTGAAATTACAGGGACATGAGACTTAACAACTATGTCTCAAGGTAAAGCTCAGTGCAATTCGTGACTTGTGACGAAATGCATCTGATATAGGCAGAGGTTAGTCCGCTTAACATCAGGTGGTCCTCCTGATTGACCCGTCACAATAACATAAAAAAACTGACAAGATCATAAGGAAATACAAGTGTCATCATAACTCATATCATAACATAATAACTCCGCGGGCTAAATAACGAGAAGCTGGCACTCAGAAAACATCGAAGCTTTTCTGTGATAAGTATAACTTCATAAAACTCCTTTTATGAGAGTTACTTAGTAGTAACGATACTTCGTATGGTTTGGTTCTTTGCCAACTCTTTGAATGCCATGAAATAACGTGGCGGTAATGAAGACAAACGATAACTGGTGGAATAAAGAGGGGAACTAACAAGTGGCCATTGATAAACAAGTCGTAGGCGTTTTATGTGTGGGTGATGTTTTAACTTATCGTACACTGATTCTGTAAGAAAAATAGATAGATTTTTCTATAATGTTCTCCAGATTTAATATATTATATTACATTAATTATACAATAAAATAAATAAGTGGGGTGCCGTCCTAGAATTGTATTGTAACCCCCCATATTTACCTATGTAGTAGTGATTGATGAAAAATACCAGGAGGTGGGAAGCCTAAAGCACTGCTTCTTACATTGCAATCCCCAAGACGCCTGCCAAACACGGGGATTATGGCAAACCTCTTCTAAAAGGGGAGGATTTTGTTTAAAGGTGGCATCATCGCTCTTGAAAAATTAATTAATGAAATACAAAGACTTAGTCAAGCGTTATTTAGAATGTAAATAATCTAGACTAAAAATGTATAAAAATTAAAATATATATATATCCAAAAAATTATAGACACTAAAGGGAACTACTTTGGCCTTAACAACTATGTTCAAGGTGACGGGCGCAGTTTAATTCGCCACTTTTGATGAAATGCATCTGTTCAAGGCAGAGGTTAGTCCGCTTAACATCGGGTGGGCCTAGAGCTTGTTCCGTCACCATAACACAAAAAAATAAAACACATAGACAAAAATGGGTCATAAAATGTAACAACATCTATTATAATATGAACATGACTGCAGTAAAATTGATTTTTTGTAAATTGAGTAAAATTGGTTTCAATAGTTTTCGTACGTAATGGAACAAGAATGCTGTGTGCACATACATACTGGAGTATGTTGTGGTAACTTAGACCATACTTTATGGTCTGATTAACCTTTTTCTAGTAGAGTGCCTTGCTGGAATTAGGCCCCGCCCATCGAAATGGACAATAGCATCTCCTTTGAACTTCCAAAAACATAATTTACAATGAAGATGTATGGCCAGCATGGCACCATATAACTAATGCCATAACTTTCTACAATATCATCATATGTAGAAAGATATATCTTGTTGTTACACACATCATAATACAATATATTTAAATTATATTTAAAGAAATCATTAAAGATATATTTAAGAAAAATATTTTAAAATACAAAATTAACCATAATAATAATAGATGACACTTCCGCCTATATTTACTTCTAAGCTGATGTGACATCAGAAACGCTTGTAACTAGCCCAAATAGTTTTTGACGCGTGTCGTTTATATAGGAAGCGTCTTCATGAGGTTTTGACTCTTCGAGCGCATGATACAGTAAATCATCTTCTCAATCATGCACTCGAAGAGTTTGTCAACCGTGTTTTGACGAGTTTCTCAATCTATTATACCGTCCATGCATTCGTGGGATTAGGATAGAAAGATCATGGCTCAATCTCCTTCTCTTCCCCATGGATTGGGGAAGAGAAGGAGAGTGAATTATAACTTTATAAGCTTACCATTGAGCTTAGTCCAGGCCTGGCTCCCTCCTCACTTTGGGTACAAAGCTGCTACAAGCTTTATACCCAAAGTGCTATAAGTACTATGCTTATAAAGTTATAATTCACTTAGGTATACAACTGCATCGGCATATCCGTGCGGACGGGATTTTTCAACGGTAAGTGCCGCGTCAGAAGAGACCAGAGCTATACGTGGCTATGAAATAGAATGAGACACGCCTTGTATGTGAATATAAATATTAAGTACTCCGTGCTTTGCGAGCTGAAGTGCACTTTATTGCTTCGTAGTTAGAGTTGGTTATTTATTGGAATAGCTTTGCGGAGTGATCCTTCTGGTCCTTTTTATTCTGGGACTGTGTATACGTATTTAGTTTGGCTTTCTAAATTAATTGCGTTCAACAACAAAATAGTTATTTAAACTAAGTACATAATCTATAACTTCGCATATCGTGTGATATATTTATCTAATTGAAAACAATGGCACGATAATAATAGATTAATGTCATCTTACTCATGCTTGACTCATTAATTACGAGAAATTACGAGTTTGGTACGTCCAAAAAGTGTTTATCCATAATGTAATAAGAAAGGTTGACTTGAATATTTTATAAACAGTACAATTGAATTTTTTTTTTGTGAAAAATAATTCTAGTGTTTCTGCCAGCTGAAATCGCGACAAAAAAAATCGCGACTGAAATATGTTTTTTTGTTCTATATCACCATTTTCCCGCCGTTTTGATAAGTGTTTCGACAAATAAATTCCATATAATTATCGAACAACAAACAAGTCCATGTGAACCGGTTGTGAAATACGACCTATACTATACCTAGAGGAGAACAGCTAGATGTACGCCAGACAGACATACGAACGCATTTTTGCCCAAGCTGAAACGGAGAAGCTTCGTTCGCGCTTCGCACTCGCTCGGTTATTAATTTTTGATACCAATTGCGCTCGATTAGCGCATTTTAAATTTTAATACCAGAAGAACGCAAATAACCAAAATTACGAAAAAAGACAGTTTTCAGTGTTCAAAATGGCAAATATTTACCTAGTTCCATAAATCTACATCATCTTTCACTCGACCAAGGTTCAACAAACGCCAACGACCTAACTGGACTGGCGATAAAAGTGCTACTGTAAATATGCCTTTATAGATCGGATGCAATAAGGCGTTCCGTCGTCGTACTCCACCGTTAAAGGAACTCGTTAGTTGGAGGGCCACTGCTCCAGTTTATACAAGTCTTTTAACACGAGGTATGACGTCACCGAACCGCTGCAGGGCCGACTTAGAATGCATTAAGACCGCCACCACTAACCACGCCTTCAATTCTTTACCGATCTAAGAGAAGCTGAAGATAACAGCGTAAAAAAAGCTAGCGAATGAGTAACTTGCAAGGGTCATGTTTGAGTTAGTTACATCAAATTGCTTAATATTTATTATATTCCAAGATGTTGTACACAAAAAGCTGAAATCTGAAACACAATTGATGTATTTACAAATACATAATGAATTATAAGCAATACAAGAAATAACTCGTCGCATGTAGTGATTTTGTAAGTAAAAACTCACCCTAGAAATCTTTATGGTGTAAAAAAATAACTAGCCGTGTAACTCTAGATATTTGCCGTGTAGTAGTTTTAAGCCGTGGCTTTTATGTTTCAATCTGGGAAGATATCTATGAATATATTTTTTTTATCCCTCACAGGTTAGCCTTTGACCACTATCTCACCTGATGGTAAGTGATGATGTGGTCGAAGATGTTGTTCAGGCTAACCTGGAATGACTGGCTCTCAAGGACAGCTGCCGGAACGCACCGTTAGGTGCTTAGCGACAGATTTTCTATTTGAGGGTGGTAGCTAGCCAGGCGGGCATTGGCAAAATGCCCTACCACCATGCTTCCACCATTCTTAGGAAGATATACATTTACTAGCTGAGGCGTCCTAAATTCTATAAAACTAATCCTTACATTACAATTGTAAGCTAGTGAATGGTGTTCTCTTCCTATACAGTTCCCATAGTAACTTAGTCTGTGTCACACAACCTCTGTTTGTTAGTAAAGACCCAATCTTCCTCCAAACAGTTATTTTATTAAGCTACTCCCATAGAGATTTAAAGAAAAGGTTACAACATATAGCAATTATATTTACAAATACAATTGTATTTCTAATAATAACAAATATTTTTAAAATATTTTAAGAAAACACCAAATTAATATTTTAATAAAACACTCAAAAAATATAAAAATATACCTAGCGACAATGCCGCCTAATTTTCCTGCTAAGCAGACGTGACCTCACAATCGCCACGCAGCCAAACCGGAAGAATTTTCGACGCGTTTCGCTTCTACACGAAGCATCCTCAGGAGGTCTTGACTTCTCGATCGTATTCTTGATCGTGTATATTTTTTAAGTGTTTTATTAAAATATTAATTTGATGTTTACTTAAAATATTTTAAAAGTATTTGTTATTATTAAAAATGGATTTCCGCAAAGTAACGCCTGAATCTATTCATTAATTGTATTTCTCTTAGAAATGTCGGCAGCCTAGATTTTCTACGAGCACGGGACTTCCAAAAAGGACTCATTCTACACTGCTGCGCTGTACAATGAAAACGATAAGTACTACCTACAGTGACTAATTAAAATAGTCCCTTACAAGTAGTATTTATCACAATAAAATAAACTGCAATATAGGCATAAATTCTGACTAGAGAGACTGATGAATTTATTATTTTATTTCGTTTTATTTAAAATTTTACAAAACTTGTAGGCTTGAG
This sequence comes from Plagodis pulveraria, assembly GCA_963890685.1. Taxonomy (NCBI): domain Eukaryota; kingdom Metazoa; phylum Arthropoda; class Insecta; order Lepidoptera; family Geometridae; genus Plagodis; species Plagodis pulveraria. The sequence goes on along the minus strand of OY982960.1, from coordinate 25,933,387 downwards.
GTATTACGTCTCGGTTTGTTTGGAGGTAATAAAATGTAAAGTTTACTGCAATTGAACATGCAGTCGGGAATGGCAAACTAAAACTGAAATTATTAAATTTATTTCTTATATTCTATTTTTTTTTATATTATTGTGACTGAACAAGCTTGAGGCCCACCTGATGTTAAGCGGACTAACCTTAACCTATAACAGATGCATTTCGTCACACGAATTGCACTGCGCCCGTCACCTAGAGATATAGTTGTTAAGTCTCATGTATCTGTAACTTCACTGTCTCTCAAGGACTGCTGTCGGAACACACCGTTAGTTGCTTGGCGACAGATTTTCTGTAGTCGCTAGCCCGGCGGGCATTCGTAAAATGCTTTTCCACCATGAGGTGAAGCTCAAGCCCGCGGCGGGATTCGAACCATGGTCCTGCTGCGCGGCAGTCTATATCACTGCTTCGATATTAATTATGAGCGTATTAATAGACGAAAATTATTAATTAATAAGGGAATAACGAATTTTATACCTTCTATAAGATTTTATTTCAGTATTCCTATCCAAGGTTCAATATTGAATGGTAATATTTCCATGTATAATAATTATTGCCCATAGTTTTTTTTATGTTAAGTGATCAAAGCCTATCAATTAGGAGCTTGTAAGTTGTAAGGGGAACTTTAAAATATTGTTTTTTTAATGATGTACTTAGTGCGTCATTATATTACAATCTAGCCAACAACGAGGACTAATGAGCAATTTTATCTTGACTTGAACAGCTAATTAGAGTAAAGTTAAGAATGTGCCCATTAACACCTATCTTATTGTCTCTAAGGGGAAGGCACTATGAGTTCTTGTGTTCTTTATATGTAGCACTCACTTCCCTACTTATCACTGTCATTGAACTACACTAACTCAAAAGGTTTTGTTCTTTTTAGCCTTCTCACTATGTCTGTGTTGTCAAGGAGCTGGATTGCCTCAACATTCACGTGGTGGTGAGGTCTATGTTCGTGAGCTTCTGCGTGTTTTTTTTTGTTATATCCACAACGATAGCCATTTTCAGGTCTCGATGGAAGTCGACAGTTATAATGTACCATGTGCACCATGGTACATTATTAAAATATGAATTAACAAAGTTAAATCTCTATGCGCGCTGCGCGTGGTAGTTAAGACCAAAAGCGTTTGTCCAAAAAGCGTGAAAATTAGAGAAGATTTCACGCTTTTTGGACAAATGACTGCACAATAATTTCATTAGGTAAGTACGGGGCCCAAAATACCATTTTGATGGCAGTAACCTATCTTAGACAACATATCATTGGGTACGAAATACCATTCGCGGTTCAGTTGTTTGAGCACAGGATCTCTGCAAAAGCCTAGGCCAGTTTTTAAAACTACTGAAGCTCCGTACCGGTCGGTCTAATGGTAATGTTATGCAACACCAGAAAACTCAACAAGTTTTGGATGGTATCTTTTCAGGCAAAACTATTTAACAAAAGTTTTTTTTTTAATGTTATTGTGATGGAACAAGCTCGAGGGCCACCTGATTAAGTGGACTAACCTCTGCCTATAACAGTTGCAATTCATCACAAGTCACGAATTGCACTGCGCCCGTCATATTGAGACATAGTTGTTAAGTCTCATTGTACCTGAAATTTCACTGGCTCTCAAGGACTACTGCCGGAACACACCTTTCGGTGCTTGGCGACAGACTTTCTACTTGAGGGTGGTAGCTAGCCAGGCGGGCAATCGCAAAATTTCCGTCCGTCTTCTTACATAAAATGGGCATTATTAGGGATAACTGAAACGCAACTTGTCAGATCTCACTCAAATTTAAATTGGACCACATGACATACACTAGCTTTCAAGAATATAAAAATACATCAAAATCTGTACACCCTGTAAAGAGTTCAGGTAACACAATAAAAATCGAATTGAAAACCTCCTCCTCTATTAAAGTCGTTTAAGAACGTGTTCAAAAATTGTATAATTAAAGTTTTATCAAGCAAATTAAAAATCATGTACGCAACAGCGAGTCGAATTGTACCATATCGTGAAGGCAATACTACGCAAAACGCCTAACATTGATGCATGTCATAAAACGTGTTCTCTCAACTTCGTAAATAGTAATAATAATTATTGGTACCCGTTACGAAACTATATAAATTCTATTAAAAGTTAAAAACTTTAAATACATTCTGGAACTTGGACACAATCTACTAACTAAAGATTACAGAATTTATTCCTTGAAGACTGCGAACGGTTATACATCTTGGCTAAGAGGTCTAAAATGTCTAAAATATTTTTCTTGCATTTATTTTGTATTAAAATTGGATCAATATCTCAACTTTGGAAGATAAGATAGTTTGAAGGGTTCAGTTTTTGAGGATCCCTGATTAATAGAACATGTTTTTAAGGTAATGTTTTCCTCGTGCAAGCATTATATGTAGGTCATTTTGCACGCTGCCTATCTTTTGTAGTGTACTGTACTGTAACAGCCGACTCGTCCACTGCTGAACACAACCTCCCCTAAGGGGGTATTTGCCATAATCCCCACGCTTGGCAGGCGGCTTGGGGATCGCAGTGTAAGATTGCAGTTCTTTAGAAGGTGCTGCTGCCCAGCTTCCAGTATTTTCCCTTTGTCGCCTCTTACGACACCCACGGGATGATATGGAGAGGTGCAATTCTAACTTGGTACCCCACGGGGCCCCAATCTTTTGTACTTAGGTCATTTTGCACGCTGCTCGCTCATGAAAATAATTTCATAGTTTATATTTTCCGGCACCTAGTCTTCATTCTAGGTCTAGCCTGCTTAACAGAATCCACAACATCATCACTTATCAATAGCTAAGGCTTAAATCATTTATAAAATATGCATAGTTTTAGGCAGATCAGTGCATTAGGTAGTTTTGCAGCTGTTAGATTGGTATATTTTTTAATTTTTTTTGTTATTGTGACAGAACAAACTCGAGGCCCGCCTGATGTTAAGCGTACCTCTGCCTATAACAGATGCATTTCATCACAAGTCATGAATTGCACTGCGCCCGTCACTTTGAGACGTAGTTGTTAAGTCTCATGTGCCTGTAATTTCACTGGGTGTCAAGTACAGCTGCCGGACACACCGTTAGGTGCTTGGCGCCAGGTTTCTACTTGAGGGTGGTCGCTAGCCAGGCGGGCACTTGCAAAATGTCCTTCCACCATGCATAATATAGAATCTCTATCTCACCTGTTGGTAAGTGATGATTACTGTAGGATAGCTGCGAGAATAAACCGTTACGTGTGTGGCGACACATTTTAACATGAGGGTGGCATATTTATAAGCTTTTAACGGGACTTAATCGCGATAAAAACATGTATAAATTTCTTTACCTCGACGCGTTTTACTTTCCTTAAGACCTGTGGATGTTGTCAGTGTTTTGTGTCGAGACGATACATTTCTATGTCAAATGAGGGTAGTTGGAGAAAATACCCGCCTTTCAAGACGTTGATACCCGCCTCTTCAGTCCGCTCGTGACCACGACCAATGCAACTTGGTCGAAGCGTCGAGGTAAATAAATTTATACATTTTTTAAATCGCGATTAAGTCCCGTTAATTACTTATAAATATGTGTTCAAGTCGCGAAAGTCTTAAAGTTACTATGAGGGTGGCAGATACGTATAAAATGCACGCCTAGGGCCTTTGCAAAATCCATCACCACGATGCTAGTAACTGCACCCTTGAAGGATTTATCCGTAATAATGCGTTTTAAATTGGCTTCGGCTATATTGATGATTTCTCATTTTCACTTGTCGAAGTAAAATGGACAAAATAAAAACAAAAAACTGTATACGATGGTTTGGATTATTTAATTTTTAGTGTATTTTTGTTCTAGAATATTTTCTTTTTGAAGTCGTTTTGTTATGTTAAAATATTGTTTAAACAAGACCTAAAAAGACATACACTTCCCTAGCATAATTGGAAATACGCGAGAACGGTATTCTGGGCTTCCGGGTACCGCTGAAATTGCTGTTCTCTCCAAAATGATTTCTAAGAAAACTTTCTGTAAAATTAAGTAAGTGCATAGTTTCTTACCTATCCTGGGCAGTACGTGTGCGGAGTGCCGTAACATGGGCAAGGCAATCGGCCCAGGGATATCATTGAAAGGCCTCACAGCCGTCGCCACTGCTGGTGCCGCCAAGCCTTTCCGCTGAGGTGACGTAGATGTCCGCTGTGATGGGGTGACCGAGAGATTCCGTCGGGAAGGACGGTGGAATCTGAAATAGGGGGTTTCAATTATCATCTTATCATAATTGATATCATCTTTTTTTACTGGAGTATCTTACGCGGGCCGTGATCCCCGATCGTTTCCCGTTTGATTGAGCTCGATCAGAACAGTTCTTTTCAATCGTATATTTGTGATTTTGTAAAGTACTTTTCTAATTATAAGCAGAGTATTGGAATTTTCAAACCCAAAAGTTTGAGTTTAAAAATTCCATTTGGGAGATTTTCAGCACTAAAAAGCATGAAACAACTCGATCGTGTAGTAAGTCGGTACCACGCTGATTTAAAACACTGAACTCACATTTTCATAGTCAGACAAGTTGTTTCATACTTTTAGTGATATATTACATATCCATACTGCGGGAATTAAATATCAAGATGAGGCTGTACAGCGTCTGCTTGCAAAGTTTCCTGAAGTATTTCGGCCACATTGCTAGGAAGAGTAACGACAACCTAGAGAAACTAATTGTCACTGAGAAGATGGAAGGGAAACGCCCAAGAGGTCGCAGTCCCATGCGATGGTCAGACCAAATCCGCACTACCCTTGACAACAGTGTTCATGACGCTATTCACATCGCCAAAGGAAATTATAAAATTTATATATTATATAATTTCTAATATTAGGTAATTATTGTGTGTTGGTTCCGACACTAATATATGGTAGTGAAAGTTGGGTATGGCAGAAAAAGCATGAAAGTAGAATAAACGCAGTGGAGATGAGAGCATTGAGAAGCATGACTGGAGTCAATAGGAGTGACAGGATAAGGAATACCTAGTGTGATAAGGGAACGATGTGGTGTGAATGAGGATGTAGTGATAAAAATCGAGAAAGGTATGATAAGATGGATTGGTCATATGGAGAGATTAAATGAGAATGAATAAACAGACATGGGACAAGCACGGAAGTGTTGGAAGGGGAAGACCTAGGCGAACGTTCCGAAATCAGATTGAAGACGTTCTGAAAAAAGTCCAGGTCAAGAGTACCCTAATCCGACGCTTATGTATGAAAGGATTGATGAGTTTAGATGAATCGTAAGAGATATGTAAGGATCGTAGTAAGTGGAAATCTGTGCTCTCTGCCTACCCCAAGGGAAAAGAGGCGTGATTTTATGTATGTACCTATGTATGTATGATTATTATTACTTCTCTGTACACCTCTGCCTGCCCTTCGGGGATATACAGACGTGACTTTGTGACTATAGTGTCCTAGATCCATTGATCATTTCAGGTATTTTTTTCAGTAAATACCTACCTTTGACAGCAAACTTTATACACATTACAGTACCTATATATGGCTCCTAACAATTACATTATACAATGTATTTATTACGTTTCATATTATTTATGAAAAAACCAAACCAGTTTATTTAAATAGCTGGAGTCTGCTAATAAAACCAAGACATCAACACTCTCACATAAATTATGACTGCGCTTTTATTATACTAACAATAAAGTTCATATTGCATTGATATCTTGGTCATAAAATTGTATTAGGTGTATGGGAAAAGAATGCGGTCCGGGTACCGTAGAAACTGGTGCATATTCTGTGGCGAGGATTTTATATTACGCAGTTCTGTAACCAACTTGATTCTAAAACAGTCTAGACTCAAGTAGGTACGAGTGCAGCTACAGTTGAAGGCCAAGGTCAATTCTCCTAGTTGGATGGATTTTGGGATTGTTGAATCTCAGGGACGATTTTAATGGTAACTTGGAGAGGTCGGTATTTATATGGTAGTGTTGTAGTATCTCTAAAGTTTGTTTGGCATGTCAATAACTACGCAGAAAATTTTGAAATTAAAGAAACCATAAATATATGACTGTAAGATAATGAATAGATTCAGGCGTTACTTTGCGGAAATCCGATCCTGATCGTGCGCTCGTAGAGTCAAGACCTCTTGAGGATGCTTCGTGTAAAATCGAAACGCGTCGAAAACTCCTCCAGTTTGGCTGCGTGGAGTTTGTGACGTCACGTCAGCTTAACAGGTAAATTAGGCGGAATTGTCACTAGATATATTTTTTATATGTTTTATTTATTTTATTTTAATTTTAAGAAAACATTTATTTAATGTTTTATCAAAAAATAAAAATAATATTTGTTATTATTAATGATGACTGTAATTTTGTGACAACGATACAATTTTTAGGTTCGTAGACACACAACTTTTTTACTTGTTTTATGATATGAGCTAAATATAAATGAGGAGCTGGCGGCGGCTGTAGTTCTTGAAAAATATTTATCAGAATTTAAGACAAACCACAGTCGAGCCGCTGCTGTGCTGCTGCCGGTCGAGGATCATTGCCGCTGTCCATAACAAGTTACTTCCATCCATACATTAATACACCCATTATCAACACTGCGTTTAATACGACGTTGAATATTTACAAACAGGAAAGAAGCGATGTAAACAGCAGTTTGGATACTGAAGTGTTGCTGTTATTATTATAACTATGAAACTAGCAGAATTGGCCCATGTTATGTAACGCATGATATCAATATCTAAGTAATTAACACGTGCCACGGAGGAGATATAGAATTATATAATTCAGGTTTACCCGCAATTGCAAAGTATACGTGTGATTCAAGAAGATACCTAGCTAATTATATTTAAAATATAAAATCGTTTTGTAGCACCTCTTTGTTATTATTTATATATGTATAAGGTAATACATGTTAAACAAATAATAATAATGTAATTTTGAAATTATGGTAAATATACATTTTTAAATGAATAAGATATTTTTATAAACACAATATTATTATACAATAATTTAGACCTATATATATATATGATATTTTATACTAATACCTACATGCTCATCTATGTTATGTATTTGTATAATATTAGATACCTAAATTAAATGATGACTGCGAAACCCTGACAGGGTGAATGTACCTACTTAGCTATATGTAATATAAGCTATATTTAAGATCTTTATGTTATAGTACATTTGAGCAGAATACTACTCGTAAAAGAAACAAATATAACTGACATTTTTAAATTTAGGTTAAAAAAGTTTCTCAAAGATAAGGCATATTATAGTAAGTATAGATGAGTTTTTAAATGATAAAATATAGGAAATTGTATGGACATGAATGATACTATGTAATTCAAATATTGTATAAAATTAAGAGATGGAATGAAATAATATTATGTTAATGTAATTGTCTATTTTAAGACTAATGATATAATTTTGTAATTTATATAGGTATTGATACCATAATTTGCACGCCTTGCAGGTTCAGATATAGAGCAACACATAATTTTAACATAAGACCTGTTTAATGTACCTATATCTAGCAAAACAATAATTTTTAATTTGAATTTGAATAAATAAATTGAATTTAATTAATCACGGACATGTGCACGTAGAGTGCAGGGGCGCTGCACTGTTTCAGAGCTGTCTTTCATTTTGAACATGCGCTAAGCCCATGACCCCTAAGACATACAGTTGTTAAGTCTCATGTGCCTGTAATTACTTGCTGGGTCTAAAAAAACTGTGGCCGGAACACACTGTTAGGAGCTAAGCGACAGAATTTCTACTTGAGGGTGGTTAGCTAGTCCTGCGAGCATTCGCAAAATGTCCTTCCACCATGCTCATAGATAAATGTTCTATAATTTATCTATGACCATGCTGTGAAGCTCAAACCAGCGGCGGCGTGCGGCGGTGTGGATCCATAGATAAATTTCTATTCATTTATCTATGGTGGATCATGCCATAGGCCTGCGGCACGGCGCGCGGCGCTTCGTATAATTATAGCTTAGCTATCATTGCTTGGCACTACATTGACAATACATTGACTTCCTAAGTTTTTTGTGTTTTACGCTGTACCTGTGTATTACCTATGTCCAATAGTGATTTTTCATATAGAAGCAAGTGGTTGGTATATATCCGGGATTCAGGTGTGGAATTGTCATTCCGTACTTAATGAAAAATTTAAATATAACCAAAAGTTTTTTATTGAATTAATGTCTCACCATCGTAATATTATAAAAGGTAGATAAATAAAACTGTGTGGACCTGGACTTCACAAACTGTTTGAAAAGTATTTTGTATGTAATCTTGTCTTAGGTTTTCGCGATTATTACACATATTAATTAAACAACTTTAAACGGTTGAAATCGCGTATATTTATCATTATTTTTGCCCCGACGCGACGTTTCAAACACTTTGCAGTGATCGTGGTCACAGAGTGACTGCAAAGTGTTTGAAACGTCGGGACAAAAATAATGATAAATACACGCGATTTAAACAGTTTAAAGTTGTTTAATTACTATTTTGTAAGTGCTTTCTCACTGTTTTTTTTTTAAAAAGGCTAATACATCATGCCGAGTTTAAAATAATGAATGTAGCATGAATGTCATACGACTATTTTCAAATACATTTGATAGTAAAATTAGCCAAAATTCAATATTTCACAATATCTATTTTAAATTAAAATGCGCGCGCAAGGAAAAATAAACACGATGAGAAAAGGCCATTGCCTTTGGTATATTACCTACTGCCCAAAGCGATCGTATTATAATTCCAAGGGCAAGAAATCTATTGTTTGTTTTTATAAGGACAATAAGAGACACAACAAACTTCTTCGTGTCAATGCGCTGGCAGGTTGTATTAAAACTAAACTGTGAAATAAAGGCACGTGTGCAAAAAGAAGCACATTACGATGCAGGGCAGGAAATGTCTACGTAATATAGCTTTTACGAGCAAGTCTATTGAAATAGTAGATTGTAAAACGAGTTTGTAATACACATCATTTTAGCCGAGACTTTTAATTAAGTTAAGGCTAAAATGACTTTTATGCATGATTTATACACTCAGTATTTCACTATAATTGCGAGGAAACGCAACCATGCTATGTTATTTATATTATGATATTAATTATTTAAACCTATTTTTTTCGTATTTTTTATATCTGAGTCTTTATTAATAATCCTGATCTAAGCTAAGGGTTACAAAATCACATATATACGATAGGAAAAATTTAAGTCATGTGCGGGATTCGAACCCGCGTCTATCCACTCCTTGAGCCGGACTATGCTCTAACCAATTGAGCTAACATGACATGACGTCATGACTCGAATCCTTCCTATCCTTCTTTAACCATCGTATTGGGATGGAGCGATTTTTCCAATCGTTTATTTGTGATTTTGTAATGTAATACGCATAGCAGGCGTTATTGCAAACATAACAATATTAAAACTAAGCTAAGGGTGTTACTAAAGACCCATGCAAATTTCCTCCGTTCGATAAAATATGCAAACTGTATATTTTTTTACAATTAATAACTGCTTGTAATGTTGACTTTTATGCCCCAGCTAAACCATACATAGCCGTTTTAATCGGCTTACATCGGGCAAAAACAAGAACTATACGAGCATGTGTGAAATGGTTACCTATTTGTTATAAATGGCTGCGTAACGAGGGTTTCAAAGGTACGAGACGCATAATAACTTTGGTTCCGAGGGAAACACTAAATTGACCGAGCGAGCGCGAAGTGCGAACAAAGCGTCAAAGTTTCAGCGTGGGCAAAAATGTTTTCGTACCTATGTCCTACGTTAATAATGTTCTCCTCTACAGGACGCACTTCTCAACAGGTTTCCAAGACATTTTGGTATGCAGGTTCGATAATTATGTTTTTTTTATCCATTCATTTTATGATAATTTTTAAAAACAAGAGCTGGAATTTGAGCGTTGGAAACGTAAAAAAACTATTTCAGTCACTATAGGTCTTCAGTTCACAAAGGCCTCTAGTTTTTTTTTCACCAACTACAGCAAAAAATATGTGTTACAAAAACAGGTTAAAAATAGTGTAAGATCAACCGGGGCTATTGCGTTACAATACTTTTTACGGCATTTTTAACTGGTTATAGCAAGTTAATGGTTGAACTTGTAAGACTGTAACCTACAACTCAAAATAGAATATTTTATCTAATTTTATACTTTAATTTTATTTCTTGACATTTTGAATCCTTGTTGTATGAAAATAATTAATTATTAAAAGCAGAGATTTTTAGATGCAATAGCCCCACGTGGGGCGATGGCGTCTTTGTTTAGCATCACATAACTGGAAGAGTTATCAACAAAGTTAATCATGAAACTATGTAAAAGCACTAGAGATCAAGTTAGTTATTATATCATGAGCTAAATTCTGGGCATGATCTCTCATTACGGGTGACACAAAAATGTTCGGGGCTATAGCGTCTAATTTATACTTTCTCTTGTAGACGCATTCGCCCCATCCTAGATTCCAGGAGTAACAAACAATTTTCTTCTCAAAGGTTAAGTATTAATTAATAGTGGGAATAGAGATTCTTCCGAAGTAGAACTTTGCAGTTTTGCATAGAAATGTACTTGCAACCCTCTATTCTATGTGTTAATATAGAAATTAATAAAAACATACTACCAACAACACTGAAATTAGGTAAATAATATTTTATAAGGATATGGTGTTTCCTTTTACATGTTTTAACCATATAAGGTGTATGGACAGGGGCCTAAGGACGTAATAAACACAAAGAAAAAAAAAAACAGCAGTAAACGTTAATAATCTAACCTGGTTCGCAAGTCTTCCAAAGGCAAACAAAGGTAAACAAACACGAGTTTCCAAGCCTTTAAACCGAAAACCAAACTCGTCAATAATAACGTAACTTAAATATCGTACGAAGGTAGGCGATTAGTTAACACATAATGTTGCATCATGCAAATAGTTCCGAACAAATAGCAAACCTAGTGAAATAGTTTGCCTACCTATTTATAACTTTGTATAATCTGCTGGGCCCAATTAATTTATTTTATTTTAAAACGACCGCGTTTCCACTATCTGTCTATACAGCATAGATATACATACATATACCTCAATCACTGTTATCATAAAATTAAAAGGTTTAGGACCTCAGACAATGGGGCTGTTGCGTTACATAAGACGCAATCACCCCAACGGGACAGACGCGATAGCCCCAATGCAAAAATATAACCTACAATATTTTTATTGCACGTGGACTACAAATCTTAAGTAATGTCCTTAAAGTAATTAGAACAACACGTAAACAAATTCATATTACAAAGTATTCACCGTTAAAAATTAACGACCATCTTCAAAACATTGGGATTTCAGGATATTTATATATCACATGTCACTTACGTGAGGTTCCGAAAAAAATGTCATATTCAAGATGGCGGAAATTTAAACAAAAATGAGGCCTATTGCGACCTCTACCGATCAAATAATGTGGTTTTAGTATCAAACACGTTCAAAAGATGGCGGAAGTAGTTCTAGATTTTGTGTTTCGTATTATAATTGGATTAGATGCCTTAACCCCATAGACGCGTTAGCCCCGGTTGACCTTAATTAAAAATTATTGAAGTACCTACTTATAACTTTGAAGTTTTTTTAGCTTATATTTCCAATATGGAAATAAATATTAATTTGTAAATAAATTACTAACTATTATATATAGGTATAACATGTAAGTCATAATTATTATTACTTCCAAATTAACTTATTTAGCTTTAATCTATATTACCTAATCAATTATCACAATAAGTAAACAGTTATATTGCAGTACCAATAAAATTACATACATAAGTATATAAGAATTGATAACCTTATAATTTGAACTCAGTAAATAAAAAGCTAAATAAATGTGAGTAATATTCATAAAATAATGAGTAATAATAATAATTACTTACATATTCTATATACATTTTAGGAAGGATGATACCTATACAATTCTTAATAAAATCTAGCCAAAAGATAAATAAACATATAAAACTTTAATGTTTTAATAATAACTACATAACAAAAATATAGCAGAGTAGTAAAAAAAAAAACCTTGTGTGGCCTTACTTCTAAGAGCAATCTATTCCAGGCGAATGTAGGGTGGTGTTGTACCTACTAATATATAATAAAGAAATAGTTATTATATGTAAGAGTCAATAAAAATATATTGCAGTTCGAATAACATTAAATAAGTACGATGTCAAATTCATAACCTTATTTAGCATGGTGGTAGGGCATTCTGCGAATGCCCGCCTGTCTAGCTACAACCGTAAAGTAGAAAATCTGGCGCCAAGCACCCAACGGTGTGTTCCGGCACCTGTCCTTGAGAGCCAGGTTAGCAAGAACAATATCTTCGACCACATCATTAGGTACCATCAGGTGAGATAGTGGTCAAAGGCAGCCTATCAGCTATAAATAAAAAATAAAAATTTGGTAAATAAAGAACAATCCTAATCGGTGTAAAAGGTTTTAATCGGTCGTGTACTTTATTGTTTGTGTAAATAAACAAAGTTTTATTAATATTATAAACACAATAAGTAACCTACGTCTTACCTATTATATTATATATTATTGTTTCAAAATCAAACATGAAAAACAATATTGCAAATTTAATATTCAATATATATAATATATTCAATATATTCAATATATATAATTCAATAATAGAATTAAATAATCAAATCTACTTAGGTATACCTACTATTTATAAAGGTATTTTTACGAATGGTAGGTAGTTAAAAAAACATTACCAGGTTAAAAATATGGTCAATAGATACCTAATTGACAAATGATTGACAACATTTTATAAATTAATGAATATATTTAAAAGTAAAACAACTTACAATGAATGCCGGATCAGTATCGTCGATTTTGCCATTGTCCAACACTTGTTATTTATATAGAACAAAAACAAAAAGTTATATACGTACAACTTAAGGTCCAATAAAGTAGTACGTATTCACTACACGTATAAACACAGCATAATCAAATGTTTACTTTTTTTTTTAAATAATGGCACAAGTCACTGTTGACTTACCGCCGGGTCGCGCGATAATAACATCCACACTGGTCGTGTGCTACTCCCACTAGTTTACCATATTCGTGATTTAGAGTTGTCCAAGACACGTCGATATTTTATGAGATATTGTTCTACGAGTTTAGTTTTTTATTTCATACATTCTGATTTATAACATATTGTTTTGCTTGTTCAGAAAAGTAATTAATTATCTATATTACAATTAAAAGTTATATATATATCACTTAGAGCGATTATTGCCTTGTATGTGATTAAGGACAAATTTATTACAATAATAACTTTTATGTATATTATAAGATGAGTCATGTGATGCAAATAACTTTACCTTGTTCAAGTGTTCCTGTTTTGTTGCAGCTAGCCAAAATTCATTAGTAGGTAATTGTCCATTAACAAATTGTTTTAAATTATCAATTATCTAACATATTTATCATCAATTATGTGATCATGATGATATAACTGCGCTATTAATCTTTTGTAGGTACAATAGTAGCGATTACTACTAATATTTTAAATATGAATTATTTGTAGGTACGATTGTGTTTGTTACCACTCATTTTCGAAATGGATGAACAGATTTTGATGAAATTTGCTACGGAGATGCTTTGGATTAGGATTCTTTTTATCCCGATTTACCTACTAAGGAGTTTCCAAGATAGCACTATATGTGTATACGAATTAGGCAGGTACACACGGGTGAAGCCTCAAGATGAAGCTGGTACTTGTACATATTCATATATTATCGACCGATTACTAATAACACATACCTATTTGTTATCAATTACGTATTGATAAATTAACTACGCTATCCATTCTTTTATCACAATTATCAACTGGTTACCTCCAAGCACATGGTAAAATATCGATGCGTAAACAAAAGGACTCTGAGTATGTACAACACTAGCGGTTGAACTTTGCCCGACATCTTTGTTTACATCGAATCTAGACAGAGCTACCGGCGGCGGCGGCGGCTGCGGCGATAAGGTACTGTGACCAAGAAGGTATAGTTGAAGCGCTCCTGTCTTATTTATAAAAGAAGTTAACAACTCAAATCATTTCAGTATATACCTCGCGTATACAAATATACAGCATATGGTAAATCAATAGAAACGTTATAAACTTCAACCAAAACAGTGGATATAAAATATATTAGATTAACGTTTGTTTTCAGACGTCTTATACTATAAATTAATGTTTTTATTTCATGAATTAATATTTTAAATGTACCATCACGATGGTCTCAATATTGTATAAAGGTTAATTTCATTTACCCTGTATGGGTGTATCATGTCATGTTAATTATAAGATTATTATAATTGTTTATTATACTCAATGGAGTGTACTTTATTTAGAATGTTGACTGTGAAATTGTTGTTAAGTTATATTTTAATAACAGATTTAAATTCATTTGTCAAATGAATGATCACATTACATTATACCTTTAGTAATGCATTCGTTTTTGGAATAATAGGTATCAGTTTCTACAAGCTTAGAGGAACGTCACCAAATATGGTAAAGTATCCTAATATGGAATACTTACCTTGATTTCTCCGAAACTATTATTTTAAAACGCAACACAAGTCCACATTTTATTTCATTCGCTCTTTACCATCGCCACACCTTTGTGTCATTTGGGCGAATGCAACGAGCGCGTGTGGCAGGCGTTTTTTGTTTTGTCATCGGGCAGATTTTTTTCTATGTATATAATAAGTGAGTAGGTAATAATCGTTATTATGTACTTCTAAATACGTCTTTTACTGTTGAATATATCGATATTATGTTTATTTCAACATTTTGTGACATTATGTTATTAAAATAATGTGTCTTGAAAAAATATTGGCACTTACTAGTTTGAATTAGGATAAAAATCCAAATACGGATAGTCTTTGGAACCTAATTATGTAATATTCTATCATTAGTTCCTTATATTTCACGTGATAAGCATTTGCTACTATTTCTTTTAATATATCCTGTTTGTTTGAAGCAATAGCGACGAAAAAAGTATCTAACAAAGAAGAAAAGCTGCCATAGCAGCAGTCATAACACTATCACCCTACAAAAATGATTTAGTAGATAAAATATTAAGAGACAAGAAAAAGAAAACTTATTGACCAAGACAAAGAATAAGAAGAAAACTGCGAAGAGAAACAAACGAACAATGAAAAATAAAACTAATTGTTAAGAAGAAGATCCCGAAGAACAGGATGTTGACCAGTTTGACGAAGACAGTGAATCCGATGAGATGATGGGCCAAGTTTCTCCTGACTCTACTGATGCAGAATGTATGTTCTGTCAGATTATTTTATCCGCTGATAATAGATAGATTAGATAAACTCTTTATTGTTACACCATAATTTATACAACTAATACAAACAAATAATAAAACTTAGTGCTACAATGGGCGGTCTCACTCAAAGCGATCTCTTTCAGACAACCCATTTCGATTAGAGAGAGCGATTACATAAGATAAGGCAATTGAGTGGTTCAACAATATTAAACATCTAACAAACTTTAAGTAACTAAACTCAAACTTAACTTTAAAGTAATAGTGGAGAAAGCTGGATGAAGTGCATAATGTATATTCTCTTTTCACATAAAAATCCCGTTGTAATTAGTATCAAAGCTTTTTTTTTATTTATACCACATAACTAAATTAGTGAGTAGGTGTATCTAAACAATGATATGCTTAAACTATGTCACAAGATCTCTGACAAAAGTGTCAGTAGCTCTCGTGCTATGTTCTATCTATTATGTCATGTGTAGAATAGGTCAAATCATCGAGTTGTCGCATGCCGTCAAGGATGCTAAATTCACTATTAATAATAATTAGTAGACGGTATGAATTATTAATACCGTCTTTAGCTGAAACGGGATATATAAGGTGACATTCATATTTATTGTTAATAATATGTCACATTTCATTTAATGTTTTCACACTTAGCTCGTGTAGAATTTTATTTTTAAGGAAAATTATGGCTATTGCATAAGTTAGGTATATTAAATAATGGTACACAGTATACAGTCCCACCGACTTATATGTTCAGGCGGCAAAAAAAAGAACTACAACATTCCTTCAAATTGTGACAGTTTGTAGTTGATTTCCTTGACCAATAGCGCCCTCGAAAACTGCACAGTTAAGTTGGTGGTACTATAGTGCATTGTAATGTGTGACCTGTCAGTCACTGAGCAAGTAATACTATGTTTGTCCGTAATTTATTAAAACAATTCAGAATACCATCGATTCTGAATTGTTTTAATTATTGGACAGGATGTTATGTCAAAAATGATATTCCTAGTTGGTGTCCGAAAAGCGGAAATACAGAGGCAAATACTACACAGATAGTATTGGATTAAAAAAACTAAAACTTTGGGACTAAAAAAATTTGCTCTTATAATTATTAAATGTGACTTGCGATATTTAGACAAAAAAGCCTTGTTTATCTCTACTTTTCTGATTGCGTGTTCAATTTTATATAGGAGGATTTCTGCACGATTTCTGGCTCAGGCTCAGTTGATGTAGGTTTATAGTTAGTGTCTTCATAGTTCTTTCGATACAAACGTAGTTTCGTCATATTTTAAATACCAACGAAGTGTTCGAACTTTTTAAAATTTTGCCTACATGTCCTAGAGCCTATAATCTATACTGGTTTGCTAGTTTTTTGCTTCATTATTTATTTTAACTCTAAATTTTAAAAAGTAGCAGTCCCATATAAAATTATTTTCTCTAATTATTACAAAAAATAAATAAAAAAATTGGAAACTGACAAACCAGAAGCTAAAATTTTCTCAATTCTGTAATTTTTTACAGTGGAATCCACATATATACAGCCTTCCGGACTTAGTTACTTAGTTCTGCTGCATATGCATTTTTTTGAAGCAGTGATAGCTCAGTGGCATTGGCTATGGACTGCCGCGCAGCAGGTCCATGGTTCGAATCCCGCCCAGAGCTTGAGCTTCACCGCATGGTGGAAGGGCATTTTGCGAATGCCCGCCTGGCTAGCGACCACCCTGAAGTAGAAAATCTGTCGCCAAGCACCTAACGGTGTGTTCCGGCAGCAGTCCTTGAGAGCCAGTGAAATAACAGGCAAAATGAGACTTAACAACTATGTCTCAAGGTGATGGGCGCAGTGCAGTTCGTTACTTGTGATGAAATGCATCTGTTATAGGCGGAGGATACCGCTTAACATCAGATGGGCCTCGTGCTTGTTCCTTTCACAATAACATCCTTCACCTTCACATTCCTTACCTTCCTTCTATCATCCTTACCAGAAAACAGAACCATATAACTAACCCTTCTCTGCGCTTGTTAGCGTTGGGACATTTCAATCATACATTAGGACCTCCTTTTACGGCGCGTTCGTGTTATGGCATACATTGTACAGTGAATCAATGGTGTGTTTTCTGACTTTTGTGCTAATGCAAGCCAGCCTAGAACATTTAAAAAAAATGCAATTAGCGCAATAAATAAGCAGGAAATCATCTGTAAAGTTTTTTTGTTGGTGACACTGAGAAAAACGACTTAAAAGCTTAAATCAAATTTGACCTTTTACCGTTGAATTGTAACTACGTAAGATGAATTCACAACTCTTAAGATGATTTTCACCAATCAATAAAAATGTACCATGTTTTATAATAAACACAACCGTCAAAAACGCCTTCCGTAAAGTATTTTTAATAATTGAACTTGTTATACGATAATAATTGCAGTATTGACCATAAAATATACCTTACTTTTACGGCGGTTTATATACGGTGATTATCACTGTAAGGTACGACTTAATCAGCCTCATCGAAAAGTCAATATTTAAGAAAGACCACAAAATACACCTTAAATGTAGACGAAAAGAAACATTCGCCTTCACTGACCTCGTTTAACGCCTTCTAGTTGGAAGGCGTTTTTGTACGTATTTACGTTTGATCGGTTTTTTGCCTTATACCTTATAAATTGGCCGGCATTAGGCCGCTTTTGACTTTATATTTTTCTCAGTGGATGAACTATAATTCCTTTGATTCATACTGGCCACTTATGCCCGTATCTCTGGAAACGTTATAGCACGGAACATATATATTCTCAAGTTATAGCCAGTTGCAATTTTCACATGTTATGTCTATTAAATATAGCGCTAATTTCATATTTTAAAAGTATAAAATACTTAATAAAAAAAGTAAAAAACTTGACTGCAAATTATTTGCAAATTAAGTGAGTTGCCCCGTGGGGTGCCGGGTTAGAATATCACCTCCCATTGCTACCTATGGGTGTCGTAAGAGGCGACTAAAGGTAAAATCTGGAAGGTTGACAGCAGCGCCTTCTGCGGAACTCTTAAGGGTGAACTGGCTGGGTCGTTCTCCATACAAACGCCGTAGGGTGATCACTTCCTTATTTGAGGATTTAGGTCCAAAACAAAGCATAATACCGATTGATCTCGTCATCACCTAGGCTTGTATGATGCCGAAATTTTAATAAGATAATTAACTCGAGAGTTATGAGCTTCGAAACATTTTCATATAACATTTTCGAGGCTCATATCTTTCAACTTAATTATCTTTTTAAAATTTCGGCATCATACAAGCCTAGATAATGACGAGATATATTGGTATTATGATTAATTCTGGACCTAAAGTCTCAGATTAGGGAGTAGGAGGATCACCTTACGGCGTTTGTATGGAGAAGCGACCGGCCAGTTCAACCTTAAACTGCGAACTCTAAGACGCCTGCCAAGCGTGGGGATTATGGCAAATCTTAATGGGAGAGGCTGTGTTCAGCAGTGGATAATCCGGCTGATACAGTAAGGTGAGTAGGACCCCTGTTAAGGGTCTCGAACTGTGTTTGACTTATTTTTGATGTGAATGATGGCTTAGCACGAGACCCAACTGATGTTATAGTTATGTTGAGTGGACTAACCTCTGCCTATAGCAGACGCAGTTCGTCAACGACGAATTGCACTGTGCCCGTCACACTGAGACTTACAGTTGTTAGGTCTCATGTGCCTGTAATTATACTGGCTCTCAAGGACTGCTGCCGGAACACACTATTAGGTGCTTGGCGACAGATTTTCTAGTTGAGGGTGGTCGCTAGCCAGGCGAGATTTCGCAAAATGCCCTTCCACCATGCGATGAAGCTCAAGCCCGCGGCGGGATTCGAACCGTGGACCTGCTACGCGGCAGTCCATAGCCAATGCCACTAAGCCATCCCTGCTTCAAAACATACTGTAGTTTAGTCTCATGTGCCTGTAATTTTACTAGCCCCTCTAAGACTGCTGCTGGAAGCTGAAGCCGGCAGCGGTGGGGATCAAACAATGGGCCTGCGGCACGGCAGCTTTTACAGCACGATTACGAAATGCATCTATTCTTGGCAGAGGTTATCGCTTAACATAAGAAGGGCCTCATGCTTGTTCCGCAACAATTCCATATAAAAACACATATGTCATCATATAAACCATGTCTATATATGTAATAAATGTGTTTCCAAATAGTTAATTATACAGATAAGCTTCGAAAACAATCTGAAGGATAATTCGCAGGCCAATAAAAGTACCTGTTTACACAAACAGTTTTATATCAGGCCTACGTGCACGCTATCATGCATACACCATTTCTAGAACTCTTGCAATGGAAGCGAAGCAACGAAGGAAGGGACGACGTGACTATAGCCGCGAACGCAGAATATTATACGCATGCTTGACCCTTCCAAGAATGTCGAAAAAACTTTTAACAAACAATGAAACCGACTTATACACTCAAAATGTGTGAAATAACTGGTTTAAGTCGGCACCATGATGGTTCAAAAGTACCTATTATTATAATATTGTGCGCAGGGTACCGACTTCGACAAGTTATTTCATACATTTGAGTGTTGAATTTGGTTCCATTTTTTGGTAAACATTTTTACCCTTTTTAGGGTTCCGTAGTACCTACAAGGAACCCTTATAGTTTCGTCATGTCCGTCTGTCTGTCCGTCTGTCCGAGGTTTTGCTAAGAGACCGTTTGTACTAAAAAGCTGTAATTTTGTATGAGTATGTAAACTTTTCACACCGACAAAACGGTAAAATAAAATTTTGAAAAATATTTTTTTATAGAGTAGCTCCCATACAAGTGATGTGGGTATGAATTTTTTTTTCGTCGTCTATCCCTTCGAATGGGGTATCATTGAATAGGTATTTTGAAATGATTTAGAGATTGCTAATACCATTTTACGATTTAATGTTTCATTTACGAATTAATCAACTTTAAAGTGCAAATTTTTGTTCCAGTAGCGCGTCCCCCCCCCCCTCTAAAACCTAAACTGCTAGCTTGAAAAGTCTGAAAAAATTCACGATGATAGTGCAGCTCATGAACTTTCAAGGAAAATTATAGCGGTTAAGATAATTTTATTACTTTAGCAGTAATAGTCGTTGAACTTGGGTATTAGATAATTTTGCACCAAATACAAATTCTTAGAATAAATCCTTTAAAGTTACTAAGATGAAGTACTGGAAGGACTAGAATCGGTACATATAGTTATGTACTATAGGAAGGGGTGGAGGAGGAAGAGAGGGGGTTGTAGTATACCCTAGAGGGGTGGGGGATTACGGAAACTATTTTTAAAAATAATAATAATTAAAATATAAATGTGTATCTACGTACATTAGGACTTTAGGTATGGTATATATATATATATATATTTTGTGCAATGGGGAGGGGGAGAGAGGGTGAAATATTCCCCATTGATGGGAGGGAGTTAAAGAAACCTATAGTTTACACATTTATGATGCCTCTATGACTCCAAAACTAGGCCGATGGCCTGTATTTCAAGAGCCAGGTCCTTCCTGGCTTTAGAGTATCTGTTACACATCTATATTTTTCTTTTATATATACTATTTAGTAACAATTCAAAATTGAACCAATGCATTGAAACATATATACATATAGGAAAAATATTTAACGAAATTGTTTTTATTCGAAATTAACGTCATTTCGTATATTATTAATAATTAATATTTACGTGTAGTCATTATTCTGTGGTGTAGTATTGGTGTACGAGTTTAAGTGAATGTTTGTGAGGAATTTGAAAGGTGTATGTGTCGGTGTGTGTTTCTGTATGTTTGAGTATAGATGCACGTGAAAGGTATGCGATTTGTAATGCGTATAATTTTTTGATTTTGATGAAGTTCAAGTCATAAAGGAATAATATTAGATAGTAAATTAACCGTTAATGTAAATATTCAAAATATAATAATAGGACGTGGTATAAAAATATTTAATTTTGTCAGAAGGTCCTCTAGTAACTTCAACAATGATTTAACGTATTTATTGCATAATATTAAACCATTATGAAGAGAAGAGCTGCTAAACAAATATAAATTATTGCAATTAAACTCTAGGAGGCAACAATTAGATATTATGCTTCTGTATAACCTATAGATAGATATATATATAAACTCTTTATTGAACACCTTAAACTAAACTAGAATTAAAAATATTATGAAAATAAAATATATAGACTTAAAAATAGTGAACAATTGGCGGCCTTATCGCTCAAAGCGATCTCTTCCAGACAACCGTTGAATGAAGAGGAGCAAGTTTTGAAAAGAGATGGCGGTGTAAAATATATTTATTAGTATTTACACATATCCACAATACAATACATACATATACACTTACTCACATGAATAAATATAAATATAATATTTAAATGTATGGAGTTTATGCTAGCACGACAGATAAAGAGCTTTGACTTGGTCTTTAAAAACATTTAAGGATGGAGCTCGCTTGGTATCAAGTGACAATGCATTCCAGAGTCTGACGGCCTCAACCGAAAAAGAACGGTCATAAAACGAGGTAGTGAGTAGGGAGAACTTAAGCATAAGATTCTCTGATGAACGTAAGCAAAGAGAATTAGAGGCATCAAGATATTCAAAACTCTCTTTAGGGTATTTGGGTGTAGAAGGGTTAAACAAAATATTGTAGAGAAGAGATAGAATGTGAGCATTCCGGCGATGTCGTATAGGAAGCCACTTGAGCTTGGTACGAAATTCAGAAACGTGGTCGTATTTGCGCAAGCCAAATATGAACCTTATTGAATGTTTTGAAGACGCTCAAGTTAATTTAGCTGGTCTTCCGTAAGGTCTAAATAGCAGGCGTCTGGGTAATCAAGAATCGGTAACAAAAAAGACTGTGCAAGTGCAACTTTATCGGCTATTGGTAAAAAGTTTCTCAATCTTCTGAGTGAACCTGCGGCAGCAAACGTTTTACGGCTAACAGTATCCAATTGTGGGATCCTGGTAAAGCATTCATCAAAAATAATCCCAAGATTTTTTACTTTTTTGCTGTACGGTATTTTCACACACTCAAAGAAAATGTTTGGTAAAGTATCCCAATCTATTTTACAAATAGTCCGTGAACTGCCTAAAATGACAACCTGGGTTTTGAGTGGATTTACTCTTAAACCGTATGATTTGCTCCAGTCCGAAATGTAACGTAGATCATTATTTACAATGTTTACCACTTCATCTAAATGGTTAAGGGGGGGCTTGACCGTAAATTTGGAGATCGTCTGCATAGATGTGGTAGGAAGAAGTAAGACGTTGAGATATAGTGTTTATAAAAATTGCTAAAAGAAGAGGAGATAAAACGCCGTCTTGAGGCACACCGACTATGATGTTACACCAAGAGGAGACAGACTCATCAAGGCGAACCCGCTGTCGGTGGCCAGACAGATGACTGTGAAACCAGTCAATTGCCGTTGGAGATATGTTAATGGAGCGAAGTAGAGCGAGAAGGGCATCAAAGTCAACGGAATTGAATGCGTTGCTTAAGTCAAGTAAAGTCAACAATGTTAACTTTCTGTTTTCCATTCCAAAACGAAAGTCCTCAGTAATTTTTACTAAAGCTGTAGTTTTACTATGTCCAGGTCGAAATCCAGATTGGAAAGGATTAAAGAGTTGGTGATGAATAAGGAATGAGTTTAATTGTTGGTGAAATAGATGCTCGAGGACTTTGGATAGAAAAGGAAGTATAGATATTGGACGGTATTCAGAAAAGGATTTAGAATTGAGTTTCTTCGCTAAGGGAATAATTTGTGCTTCCTTCCATATTGACGGGACTGTAGCATTTGATATGGAATTGTTAAAGATATAGCAAAGCATTGGGAGTATATCATAAGTCATAACAGATATGACTGCACAGAGTTTATCGATTAGCTTCGGTATAAGATACTTTTTAGACCTCATCCTCGCCGTCTCATAATTATTATTTATATATATACATATATATTCAAGAACCGACACCTCTCTATAACGCCATAAAATGCACAGTCTTTTGGGACTGTGCATTTTATGTTTAAGTGGTTAACAACAGTCTACACGTGCAAGCAATCACAATTTATAAACAAAATAACAAATTGCTTTGAAAGTTATAGGTAGAGAGATAAAAAGAAAAAATATTCTTTATTATGATAACGGGCTACTACGGAACCCTATATTGCGCGTGGCCCGACACGCGCTTGACCGTTTTTTTACTTATAGGATCGATTGTCATTCCTATCCGAGACTATATCATCATGATAAGAAAATACTTTTCAGTTATTGGAGTGTAACTCAACTGGAGGAAATGTTAAGGAGAAAGAGGCACCCGGAGTCAGTGGCAGGGCCACCCGGGACAAATTGACTGTATAGATTATAGAATAAATTAATTTTAAAATTATGTGTAACATTTTAGAATAAAATAGGATTCAGCATGTAACTAACAAAATTTAGAATTAATTCATATAATACTCACTTAGTTTTTAAGATCTAACACCTTTTACAATAACTTACATCTAAGTGTAAAAAAGTCAATGATGTATGGAGAATGTAATTTGTAAAATTGGAAAATGTATGTGTGCAATCAAAAAAGAGTACGGACCAAGAGCCTGTAGTGCGTAGCATAATTATTAAAAAAAAAAAAAAAAAAAAAACATTAAAAATATATACAGACGAATTGAGTAAGTAACCTCCTCCTTTTTCAGTCGGTAGTCGGTAAAAAATAAATAGTAAATGTACGAGGGTATTAGAAAATTTTAGAAACTACAAGATATGTTTTTATTATTACCGCCGCGCGCCGGTAAGTAGGTAATTCACATTACTGTATTGCGGTTTGAAGGGTAAGGTAAGGGTAAGGGTAGGTGAAACAGGTGCATTCGAAGCGATCGTAGCGAACTTTGTTTTGCCGTTTAGCTAAGTTAAGGGTGGGCCCAGTGCCAAAATTACGCAAAAGGAGTATTTTCTAACACACTTTTTGATGGTAACGAACGCAAATATTCCAATAAAAAAAATATAGGTGGCAGGGGATAATCTTGAAGAAGTACAGTAATCGAATAGAATTTTGAAAAAAAACCTCATTGCACTGTAAAAAAAATAACAGATACCGCGCTAAAAAAAACTGTTTTCATTCAAATGCTCAGAATTATCAGCGACAACCCCACTTTATTTTTTATAAATATAATAGCTAGACTAATGTTCTAGTCGAATAGTCGATTACATTTTTTATTACTTGTTTATATTTAGAACAATTAAATAAAACTCCACCAAAAACTGTACCCCAAACCTCAAAACCATTACCATCATCAACTGAATCGTGCAATTTTCGACTTTAAACGAAGCTATTTAGACAAAAAATAGAGTACAGCATTCCGGTTAGCTGTCGGGCAGCGCTCGACGTGAAAGGTTGGTTCCGGCCGCTCTGTCTGGCAATACAGCGCGTAATTTTATTTGGGAAATAGGTTGTTTATTTTGTGAATAAGAACTGTTACATAGCCTGTATTATATGTTAAGTTTATAAACTTGTATAACTGTGCTAATAAAATATTTATAAATAATAAGTTATACTTCATTTGTGTTGTGTGTGAAGTTATAAGCCTGTAAATAGTATTTTGAAAATGGGGAGAAAGGACAAAATACGAGATTAAATTTTTTTGCGAATTAAGAACTATAAAACATGATGGAATGTTCGGGTAAGTTGAGTTTTGTATTGAATATAAATATCAACTTGTACTTATCTGATTTTGTTATATATGTATAATTAAATTCAATCACAAATTTATAATGCATATTATTTAGGCCCCATTCCAGCTAAATGCAATTTACATTATGTTTATTAACTGATAAAGAAGAACTGGCCTTTCAGATAAAATTAACGGCTGCACTGTATAATGTTAGGAATAAAGCCTACTTACTATTGAACTAAACACCAAAATTGCTTGACAACGTAGAACAGAGAAGAAATGGCTAGTTGCTAGTCTCCACTACGTTGACAAACATACTTCGAGTTGTAAAATTTAACGGTAGCACCCTATTCTCCTTCAAATTGAGTCTACATTTGATAATACTTAGTGCCATCGTAATTTGGGCTAACGCTCAGATGCGGCCGGGCCGTGCCGCGTTCTACGTTATCTACACAGTATATCCAAAAATGTTTATAAATCATTGTATGTATAGTCGACAATAGGTACTCGTATCTCATAAATTCATGATTCGTATTACAAATTAATTTCCATGTATATGATAACCATACGTTAGTACTACCAATGCTAGATGACGTTATATAAACTTTGTCATTTACCGAATTTATTATTTAGGTCAAAGAAGCGCAAAACCGATTCAGATATTGACCAACCTGGTACCTTTGCAGAGCTAATTAGTAATGAGTAAGTATCTCTCATAATATAAACATGTGTATATTTTATTTAAACTATTTATTTTTTTGGTTGTAACAACGTTACATCTGGGTCAAATGGAAGTGAAACATACCTACTTCACAGGAAAATAATTATGCTTTGCCGATTTGTGAGGTAAACAATAGATAAGGACCTTTTGTGTGATTACTCGGCCGCAACACCCGTTTGGGATTTCTAGGAAAGCGAAAGGGATTTCTAGGAAAAGACACGAAGCATCCTCAGGAGGTCTTGACTCTACTAGCGCACGATCGAGAATTTTGAGAATTCGTGTAGAAGCGAAACGTGTCGAAAATTCTTCCGGTTTGGCTGCGTGGCGTTTGTGACGTCGCGTCGGCTTAGCAGGAAAATTAAGCGGAATTGTCGCTAGATATATTTTAATATTTTTTAAGTGTTTTATTAAAATATTAATTTGATGTTTTCTTAAAATATTTTAAAAGTATTTGTTATTATTAAAAATGGATTTCCGCAAAGTAACGCCTGAATCTATTCATTATTCATAATTTCATACATTTTATTTACTTCAATTACTTTCAGAAATTTGTTGACAGTTTTGGACAATGTTGCAACTCAAGCTCAATTAGTAGCTCAAGAAAGGAACGTTACGTAACGTTACGTATAACAGCTGTGTAATCTCAATAGCTCGAATTGCTACGAATATCCTATAAATTTCGAGTTAAAAGGATATTCTATTGATATGTATGTCATATATGGACGCTTCATTGCGGATGGCGATTCGAGTACATATGCAAGAATTTTGGAAGTAAGTCATTACAAAGACATAATTGTGTGGGAAAGGTGAGTCCAAAAATCACATACTACGCAATATGTGCAATAAATTGGTCTCCGTCAGTAAAGATACGAAGTATCCATTAGACCAGAGAAAGAGAATTCTGAAGAAAGAACAATGGCGAACTTCCATACATGGTTTTATTTCATTAAAAAATGTTGCGAATTAGGATAAAAAAAATATAAATATTATAGCTGGAAATTTCCGATTCCGTTGGTAATAGAATTTTTGTCAGAGAAAGCCTACGTTTTAAGATATTATGATTTGAATGTTTGTATGTTATGTATTTTTTTCCAAAGTAGTCTATGATATTTAGTTTCATTTTGTTATTTATGCATAGGATGTAATTCTGCTAGTGTTATTTACCTAGATAAGTTTATGTTAGATACAAAACAAAAACAATTGTAACTGTGAACATATAAAAGTGATACTTACATCGCTTCATTTTATTACGTTCACATCGTATTTCTGTTTAAAATTCGTTTAGATAATTGTCTTAGCTTAGAGATTATGTAGGTAGGTACCTAGGTAATGTATATCTACTCTAAGATAAAACGATTATACATAACTTAGATTATGTATAATCTAAGCATCTTATCTTAATAGTAGTTATGTATAAGTAACTAAATATTCTTTAAACATTGTTTATTTATGTTGCTCACACCACCATCCTCACAACTTTCGACCACTATTTGACCTGTGGGTAGGTGATAATGTTGTTATCAGGCTAAGCATAAAATAGGAACTGGTTCTCCAGAATACAATGTAGGTGCTTGGTGACAAATTATTTACTCCAGGCAAGCATATATTTGTTAAATAACTGACCGAAATACTAAACTATGTTTACCTGAGTAATTGTTAAAAAGGCCATTTTGTACAATTAAATAAGAGAATATAACTCTAAGGTCTAATAAAACAACAATAAGTGATACTTATATTAATTTCGATTTATTCTTCATCATCTTCTCCTATAACGACATCATCTAAAACCTCTGCTGGTGATAAAGAGGCAAAGTCGGAATGCGATGTACATTAACACGTTAGGCAAAAATAAAGAATCCAAGGGCAAGCACAGGTCACAAATGAAATACTAGTAATATCAGCGTGAAGAGGCAGTCTGCGTCAAGTAAAATATAAGGTAAAGACGGAAAACTAATAAAATCGCAAAAAAACACATCAGATCATACAAGCGCGGAAGCATTTGTGGTTCGTTTTTTGTCATGTGATTTGATATGTCATGTCTGTAGGGATGATCGATGTTAGAAGATAAAACATCGATGTTTTAACATCAATGTTGCATTTACAAAACATCGTTTAACATCGATGTCACGCACACACAATCGAATGTCAGATAATTATGATACTTTGTCTCGTTCGTTTTGATCTGTGGACTACTGTATCTGTCTCGTTAATGTGCGACGTCTGCGCCGTTCATCCGTAGAAAATTAAGTTATTGTTAATTGGTATTCACACTAAACTTGGTATTAACAACATAAATAATAACTACACTTAAATCAATATCGAGTATTGTAATCACCGATTAATACTAGCGATACTTTCTTTGTATTCAATTCAAATGGTCTAAAGAGGCAAACTACGAGTACTTGAGTGCTTTCTAAAAAACCAAGACTTCATAACAGTAATTCTTGTCACATTTAGTTGGAAGTCAAACTTAACGCAAAAAAACTGAATAAATATCGATGTATAAATCGATACATGCTAGCTTGTAGTAGGACAGCTTTAGGGCATATTCCACTTGACGCCAATTTCGTTATTTTTGATAATTTTGACCACACACGTGTTTATGGTTCATATTAAATGTGGAACCATAGACGCAAAATGTGGTCAAAATAATAGAAAATAACTCAAGTGGAATACGGCCTAAAAGTAAGAAGTGTATCAGCCATTGTTGAAATATGTAACTATCGGAAATAACGAAAACTCCTTTTAAAATCATCATTTTTCGTAGGCTTTTACCAACAAATGTGTTTATTGGAAAAATACACAAAAAACATTCAAATAACATAAGCTACTCAGATATTTCAACTCGCTCAAAGAATTGCCAACTAATGTTTCGCCAGTGTTCTTTTACCAGAAAAGAATATACCAGTCGTGGGTATCTAATGACATAGAACATTTTAGAAAACTGTTAATTGACGTTACTGATATTAGTAATAAGTATTCTGACCATGATTTAATAAACGATGTATTGCACAGTTTAAATAACAAATATGATACTATGATCAATCAAGAAAGATCTAAATTCTACACCAGACTGATAGAAAGTAGTAGAAATACCTCAAAATCTATATGGAATGTGGTAAACCAACAAAAAGGAAAATGTAATGTATCTAATATTGACTTCACAGATCTTATTAGAGACGATACTGGCCAACCTTTTCAATCAAAACAGGAGGTCATAAATACGACGAACGCGAGATTTATGGCAGCTGCGGTTGGAAAAAAATTGAAAACATCACCTTCCAGAACCATCTGAACCTGGATCCTAAAAATTACCATGCGTGTAATTCTGTCCCGATATATCTACAGGTTCAGCTTTTCCTGGATTATTACATTACACAAATGAAAAACATATTTTGTCGATTGTTGAATACTGATTTAGAAATAAATTCTATGTCTTTTTGGAAGTATGTTTATTCAATAATCCTTTAATATTATTTGATTGTCTCACAATCTAACCTTATTTTTGCAATTAAATTTAATGTTAATTTTGATTCATCTCTATTCTAAATATCGTTAATATCAGTTAAGCTATTTTAATAGTAAAAAACAAATTAAATAATATTTTCAAACAATTTCAAAAAAGTAGGAAGTGTTTTAATGACTGTACTTTTTATGTATTTTACGTGATTATTCCACCATATACGAATTGATTTTGATGATTCTTTCTTATGACTTTTATCAAAATAGTTCCGCTAGTATGGTTTTTTAAAATCCACACAACTGGAACAATACCTATGTCATGCAAATAAAGTACTTTTCAGCAATAGAAGCCGTCGTTTTTTAAGTATTCATGAATAATACCCAGTCCTAGTTTTAGTGGTATAAATTTAATATATCTGACTGTAACGCATATACTGCGCTCAACGTCAGGGGCTTGAGCGAGCGCGGCGCAGGGCTGTTTGCGATCGTGACGCTGCCGCCTGGCTGTGGTTGTATTTCGCACTCGAGTGGGCGATGGAAGAAGTGGGGGTAAAAACTGATTTTTTCCTGGCTTTGGGCGCACTCTTAAGCAATGTCGTGCCGGTCATGAGTTGAATGGCTGATCGTTAGATTACTACTGAGCGCTTCCCTGCTTCGGAAAACGTTTAGCCGTTGGTTCCGCGGTTGTTGTATTAGGATGGCATTCGTTATGGCATGGTGGTAGGGCATTTTTCGAATGCCCGCCTGGCTAGCTACTTTGAGAGCTAGTGAGTTTGGTTAGCCTGAACAACATCTTCGACCACATCATCACTTTACAATCAGTTGAGATAGTGGTCCAAGGCTAGCCAAACAGCTATAAAAAATTAAAAACCAGTATACATTGATTAAAAATTAAAAACCGGACTGTAAATTATTTATTATCGTTAGGCGTTTTATCATTTCATTGAAATTAAAACTGCAAGTTATATACATTTATGGAATTGTTTCATAAAGATCTTCATTTTGATAAACCAATCGATAGATTAGGGAGAAAAAAATATTTTTTCTCTCAATATGGCGTCTTAAATCCACCAGTTTGTATTTTTAGTTTTTGTGTGTACTTCGTGACACATGCGCTATCAAGACAAATGTAATGATATCTCATACATTAAAATCGTTTAAGCCGTTTAGAAGTTATGGTGGAATAAAGAAACTCATAAACATATATACGAGATAGACTCGTACATACATGAGCCCCGAAAACATAACACTCCTTTTTTGGGCAGTCGTGAAATAAAATGACTTTCTGTGCATTAATTACTTCCAAATACCAGAATTTTTGATTATTACATACATTATACAGTTGTTAGGTCTCATGTGTATGTTATTTTACTGGCTCTCAATGACTGCTGCCGGAACACACTGTTAGGTGCTTGGCGACAGATTTTCTACTTGAGGGTGGTCGCTAGCCAGGCGGGAATTCGCAAAATGCCCTTCCACCATGCGGTGAAGCTCAAGCCCGCGGCGGTATTCGAACCGTGGACCTGCTACGCGGCAGTCCATAGCCAATGCCACTGAGCCATCCCTGCTTCAAAACATACTGTAGTTAAGTCTCATGTGCCTGTAATTTTACTAGCCCCTCAAAGACTGCTGCTGGAAGCTGAGGCCGGCGGCGGTGGGGATCGAACAACGGGCCTGCGGCACGGCAGCTGTTACCGCTAGATTACGAAATGCATCTGTTATTGGCAGAGGTTACTGCTTAATTAACATAAGAAGGGCCTCATGCTTGTTCCGTCACAATCCCATATAAAAACACATTTATCATCATATAAACCATGTCTATCTATGTAATAAATGTGTTTCAAAATAGTTCACTATACAGATAAGCTTCGAAAACAATCTGAAGGATAATACGCAGGCCAATGAAAGTAACTGTTTACACAAACAGTTTTATATCAGGCCTACGTGCACGCTATCATGCATACACCATGTCTACAACTCTTGCAATGGAGGCGAAGCAACGAGGGGACGACGTGACTATAGCCGCGAACGCAGAATATTATACGCATACTTGACCCTTCCAAGAATATCGAAAAAACTTTTATCAAACAATGAAACCGACTTATACACTCAAAATGTGTGAAATAACTAGTTCGGTACCATGATGGTTCAAAAGTACATATTATCACAATATTGGGCGCATGGTACCAACTTCGACAAGTTATTTCATACATTTGAGTGTTGAATTTGGTTCCATTTTTTTGTAAACATTTTTACCCTTTTTACTAATAGGATCGATTGTCTTTCCTATCCGAGACTATATCATCATGATAGGAAAATACTTTTCAGTTATTGGAGTGTAACTCAAAAACGGCGTTGCATGGGACCACTCGGCAAGCACCAGCTTTTAAATAAAAAAATAATCATCAAATTCTGTTCACTCAGTCAAAAATTATGGGTAACAAACATTAAAAAAATATACAGACGAATTGAGTAAGTACCTCCTCCTTTTTTCAGTCGGTAGTCGGTAAAAAATAAATAGTAAATGTACGAGGGTATTAGAAAATTTTAGAAACTACAAGATATGTTCTTATTATTACCGCCGCGCGCCGGTAAGTAGGTAATTCACATTACTGTATTGCGGCTTGAAGGGTAAGGTAAGGGTGAGGGTAGGTGAAACAGGTGCATTCGAAGCGCTCGTAGCGAACTTTGTTTTGCCGTTTAGCTAAGTTAAGCAACGTCGCGCCGGTCATGAGTTGAATGGCTGATCGTTAGATTACTACTGAGCGCTTCCCTGCTTCGGAAAACGTATAGCCGTTGGCTCCGGTTGTTATATTAGGATGGCATTCGTTACGGCATGGTGGTAGGGCATTTTGCGAATGCCCGCCTGGCTAGCGACTTTGAGAGCTAGTGATTTTGGTTAGCCTGAACAACATCTTCGACCACATCATCATCACTTTACAATCAGTTGAGATAGTAGTCAAAGGCTAGCCAAACATCTTTAAAATTAAAAACCAGTATACATTGATTAAAAATTAAAAACCCGACTGCAAATTATTTATATTCGTTAGGCGTTTTATCATTTCATTGAAATTAAAACTGCAAGTTATATACATTTATGGAATTGTTTCATAAAGCTGTTCATTTTGATAAACCAATTGATAGATTAGGGAGAAAAAAATATTTTTTCTCTCAATATGGCGTCTTAAATCCACCAGTTTGTATTTTTAGTTTTTGTGTGTACTTCGTGACACATGCGCTATCAAGACAAATGTAATGATATCTCATACATTAAAATCGTTTAAGCCGTTTAGAAGTTATGGTGGAATAAAGAAACTCATAAACATATATACGAGATAGACTCGTACATACATGAGCCCCGAAAACATAACACTCCTTTTTTTTTTCCTTTTCAGCATTGTCCGGGGAGCACGACGTGGACGTTGGCAGATCGCACTGGCTGGTGGTACCCTCTTGAAGCCTTGTCACACAGGCGTGGAATACGTCGTATCTCGGTACTTTATAGGTACCAGCTATCCTGTACTTAACTAGTCCCACCGAGGACTTCACCAGCTTCGACTGTACAAGGTGTTGATGTACAATGTCAGGAATTTCCTGCTGAGGCAGTGTACAGCAGTGGAAAATCCGGCTCATACAGTACAGTGCAGCTTCCGTGCTTGGGAGGTCGGAGGGCACACCTACGTTAGAAGTGGAGAGCGTCGGTTCGTTGTGTTAGAATGGCAGTCGTTATAGGGTGGTAGAGCATTTTGCGAATGCCCGCCTGGCTAGCTACCACTCTCAAGAAGAATATCTGTCGCCAAGCGTGACGCTGTGTTCCGACAGATGTCCTTGAAAGCCAGTAATTGTAGACCATCCTGAAGAACATCTTAGATGAGATGTCGAAGTCGGCAAAGGCTAGCTTATGTATAATTATAATATCATCACTAAAAAAGCAAAGCAAATATGTATATCTGATCCACAAAACCGCCGGG
Organism: Plagodis pulveraria; assembly: GCA_963890685.1. Classification (NCBI taxonomy): domain Eukaryota; kingdom Metazoa; phylum Arthropoda; class Insecta; order Lepidoptera; family Geometridae; genus Plagodis; species Plagodis pulveraria. The sequence goes on along the minus strand of OY982960.1, from coordinate 25,900,221 downwards.
CTTTAATAGGACAAGCTATGAGTAATATCTCCACGTAACCATAATCAAAGTAGACACGACACAACTGTTCAAATGGTACGTTATTCAATACTTATTTGTTGTGTCTACATACGTCTGGTGTTGGCATTCGATTGTTTTACCCAGAATTTGTATGCTACGTCTACGTGATCTGACTCACTCACCTACCAGCCAGACTGTACAGGAAGCACTTCTTATTACGTTAGTTAGCAGCCATATCTAGTTTCTGAATGGATCAGATATCAAGATTATTATTCTGTTGCATCAGGTATTATAGTACACAGCATAGAGAAACAGCAAGCTTACTCCATAGAAATGCGATTGAACAATTTGTAACTATCAAGTAGTTTATATTTCTACTCACCTAGTACTTTATAAATACCCCGTGGGGTTCCGGGCCAGAATTACACCCCCCACATCTTCCTGTGAGTGTCGTGGTGTCGAAGGGTGGAATACCAGAAGATAGACAGCACCATCTTCTGAAGCAATGGCAGCTTACAATGCGATCCCCAAAGACGCCTGCTAAGCGTGGAGATTTTGGCAATGCTCTCCTAATGAGGACGGCCTTTGTTAAACCGTGGACGTCTTGGATGTTGATAATGACGATCAGTTTTTTAATAATGAATAGATTCAGGCGTTACTTTGCAAAAATCCATATTTAATTAAGTTTTTTATTAGGATTCAGGAGACATCATTTACTGTCCTTATTACAGCTGTGCTTTTCGATTGTTGTCTTTTATATGCTTCGTATTTTGATAGGTTAGTATAAGTGGTCTTAGTAGGGCAAGAACATTTGATATAGGATTGCAACTTACTTTCAAAATCAGTAAGGAGCTTGGTGAAACATTTGTTTTTCAGGCCAGAATATAAATTACCCGATAATAATTTTTAATATAAAAAAAATGAGAGTAGGTATAATGAATAGATTCAGGTGTTACTTTGCGGAAATACATATTGGGAGCGCACGATCGAGAAATTCAGTCTCGATCGTGTGCTCGTAGAGTAAACACCTCCTGAGGATGCTTCGTGTAGAAGCGAAACGCGACGAAAATTCTTCCGGTTTGGCTGCGTAGCGTTTGTGACGTCACGTCGGCTTAATAGGTAAATTGGGCGGAATTGTCACTAGATATATTTTTTAAGTGTTTTATTAAAATATTAATTTAATGTTTTCTTAAAATATTTTAGATTATTTGTTATTATTAAATGAGAGTATCTTCTATACGTTTCTCCATTTTTATCTCCTTGTCATTATAGCCAGTACAAGCCCTTCTAGAACCGCAACAACTAGAAAACTTAGCCAACTAATTTTCTAAGTATATTTGTTTCGGTTTGGTTGGTTTCGTAGGTATAGCTCAGGCTTACAATAATTATTAACTGAAAATATTTCCCGTGAGGATAGCGAGTTCGACGTGTTTGGAGTAATATTTAACACAAATGTAAATTGGAATGCAAATTGGAACTTATTTACTTATGTTTTGGAAGCACAGTTACATAAAACTGGGAGTATCTAATTTTTTTTTTTTTTTTTTTCTTATAAGTAAACCTTTGACCACAATCTCACCTAATGGTAAGTGATGATGTGGTCGAAGGTGTTAACAGGCTAGAAGTACTGGCTCTCAAAAAGAACCTCCCGTTAATATTTAACACAGCCGCAGTGTTAAATGATGAACGCGTGGAACAGACTTTTAGCCTGGGAAATGGAAATTGTTGAAAGCGATTGTCGAGCGTTTAGTGGTCCCAAGTGATAAAAACTAGGTAAATCATGAAAAATAAGACATTAACGTGGTTTTTAAAAGTTTTTATGTATTTATGCGGGAAGTTTTGCAGTTAATATAATAATAATGTGCCTCGAAGTTAACACATAAAGTATAAGCGCAGATATTCAGGGTTTACTTTTTGGACAGATTTTTACTTGCTCAAAGGAAAAGTTTTGAAAATGATTTTCTACGTGTTTTCTCTTCTCTTCTTAGTCGCTACACTCTTGATAGAGTGGTCGTGGTCGTCACATCAGGAGTGGTGACACGCCTCACAATCCGTCGCCATTCCTCTCGCACCGCTGTCTTCCTGGTACACTCGTGGACGTGGACGATCTAGAGCAGCCTTCACTTGGTCCGTCCAACGCATGGGTGATCTGCCGCGAGCTCTTTTGCCATCCACTTTTCCCTGCACTACAAGCCGTTCCACAGACATGGCTCCTTGCCGCGAAACATGTCCAAAGAAACTGAGAATTCGACTCTGTACGATGGAAGAAAGGCGTTGTATGACATTGAGTTCGTCAAGTATGGAAATGTTGGTTCGATGTTGAGTCCATGATATGTTAAGCATTTTTCTCCAACACGACATTTCCAGAGCGTCACCTTTTTTTTTTCCCAGTTTCTCTAAGAGTCCATGTCTCAGCACCGTAAAGAAATATAGGAAACACTAATGCCCTAACAAGTCGCATTTTTGTGGCTTTTGTGATGTTCCTATTTCGCCATATTTTCCCGAGCCTATCCATAGCCGACCTTGTGATAGCCATGCGTCGTTTAATTTCTTCTGCGCATCCACCGTTGTTAGAAACCAGTGCTCCAAGGTATATGTATGATTGAACGACGTCGCAATTCGCAATTTTGGTAACTTCGGGCGAGTTTTCATTTGCTCGGGCGACAATCATCATTTTCGTCTTGCTGTGGTTGATTTTAAGGCCAAAACCATGGCTCACTCGTTCCATTTTGCGAAGTAGATCTTCAATTTTTCTTATACTTGTTGCGAAGAGGGTGGTATCGTCAGCGTACCGCAAATTAGAAATTTTATAGCCTCCGATAGTGACCCCGTCAGTCCAGCCTTCAAGCGCTATTCTCGTGTTTTCGTACTGCCTAATATGGCCCCCTACTTGTCTTGAGAGCCATTATAGGTAGTAAGTGATAAAGACTTAAGGCATTTTTATTTAAAGTGAGGTAGGTGCCTTTGTAGGGATGGTTCTATATGGGGGGTCGTACGAGATATACTGTACTAGTCGGATTGTCCACTGCTGAACACAGCCTCTTCCAATAAGAGGAAGTTTGCTATAATCCTCAAGCTTGGCAGGCGTCTTGGATCACAGTGTAAAAAAGCAGTTCTTCAGAAGACACTGTTGCTCACCTTCTGGTATTTACCCTTTGTCGCCTCTTACGACAACGATGGGAAGAGATGGAGGTTTCTCTGTTCCCTTTAAATTTTATTGCTAGGTTCTCCTGATCAAACTTAACACTGGTAATTTAAGACTTTTCTTTACTCTTATAAATTTATATAGGTATAAAAATCCTTCAATTATCTTTCACTTTTAAAAATATCAACACTCGTAACTTTGAGCTGAGTAAATGGCGTCAGTCAATGACCATAAGTAACTCGAAACAAAGCGCCTAAGCCAATTTGATGGGTGCAGTTTACGCGAGACTTCATCTACACGACAAAGCTTTCATGATTACGTCTCAGAACAAGAAAGACATAGAGACAGAACGAAAAATATATAATTTCCAACTTTTTAAGAATGTATTTTTTGTAAGTTATAAATAGGGATGCGGAATCAGTTTGAACCACAATATGATGCAATATAAGAATGTTTGCTCTTTGAGCGGTATCATATAAAAAACATTGCCTTGCACATTTGAAAACAATGTTAAGTATTTTAGATTCTAGTACCTGGCGCACCAATTTTTGCTCGGCGTTTTTTTATAGAGCAATCTCACAAAGTTTTGCGGTACCAGTAGGATAAAATACAAGAGCAACAATTTACGTACCTCGAACTCGTATGAGATTGTGCTATATATGAAATTGTGGAAAAGTATCTGTCGATTCATAATAAAATAAATCTTTTATATTGCTTTTTTCGGGGAGGATTATAGGTATATTTATAAAGTAATACCTTATCTATACACAAAATTAGATCCAAATCGTTAGTTGTTTCGGGGATCCATTTTTTTTGGGGGCTGTAAAAGTTTTATGTTATTAGATAGACTATTATTGAATTATTTTCTTTCGTAATAGGTAGGTATGTATTGCATAAAGTCCTATTTCGAAGTAAAACACTTAGTTAATATTACGTGTCGAATGGAGTGATTACTTTTTTTATAGCTGGCTTTGAAGCAATGATGGCAGAGCGATAATAGCTATGCACTGCCGTGCCGCAGGTCCATGGTTCGATCCCCACCGCCGGCTTGAGCTTCACCGCATGGTGGAAGAGCATTTTGCGAATGCTCGTCTGGCTACCACCCTCAAGTAGAAAATCTGTCGCCAAGCACTTAAAAGTGTGTTGAGGGAACAGCCCATGAGGGCCAGTAAAATTACAGGCACTTGAGACTTAACAACTATATATCTCAGTATGACGGGTGCAGTGCAATTCGTCGTTGACGAAATGCATCTGTTATAGGCAGAGGTTAGTCCACCGGGTGGGCTTGTTCCGTCAAAATCCCTAAAAAAAAACTGATTACAATCGGCAAAAGTTTATTCTGGAATGATTCGCAACGCTCCTTTTCTTTTTTCTGTACGTATTTTGATTACAATCGGCAGCGGCCGTCGCAAACATTCATCCAATCTTTTTAAAACTCGTTTCAACATCAGTCGCGAATTTTATCTTTTTCAATTTGTCTGGAATCCGACTTTTGGGTAAATATAATCTAATGGAAATGGATGGAATTGAAAATTAAATAAATATTTGTAATTATTGCATTACAATGTTCTGTTGACGTTTTGTAGAACATGATTGTACAAATATTGTAATTTGTTTGGAGTGCACACATAAACATACATATTTGTTTTCATACATATTTAAATCCTTTAAATTGGTTGTTGTAAATGCCGTCTAAGGGTAAATATTACTAACATGGCCATGTTTTTAATAAATTATATTTGACATTGTAGTAGGCTGTTGATGTGAAATAGAAAAACACACAAAAGCTTATGATATAACTATATTTTGTGTCTGACGAGTAGCGGGCACTATAAGCACTGTCCGAGTATTTCCAAAAAGGTATGACACAAGGAAGGCGGCTAATATCCAAAACCATATTTTTATAATAGTGCGTAAGTCTTTATTTTTGTTTAGATAAATATATTTTTCACTTCAGTAGCCCAAACATGTAGGTTTTCCTGCATGAAATCTGTGAGCAAAATGCGATTTTGCGCACCGAGTGAGACAAAGTAACTTCTTTTTTTAGATAGCCGCGTATAACTTATGCTGCCTTGGGTTAATCGTACAATTCGAAACATTCACACTCTATCTCTTTTCCGCCATTAGAAAGAGAGAGAGAGACAAAGACCAGCCCTTTCGAAGTTCCGATTTTGAATTAGACCTCAAAGACAAACAGGTGCGGAATTCCGTACTAATTAAATAAATTTTGCAAAAAAGATAATTATGTCTTTTAATGTAATTTATTGAATTTTTAACCTATTGTTGTATATAAACGAAAATAAGTATTTACTGCAAATAAAACTCATATTTAACCTGTAAATATTTATTCCTAGTTTCAAAAATATTACGTAATATATTTTGAATAATAAATATCATGGGTGCTATTTCCGAACACGCCTTAATTGAAATAAAAGAGCGGGAATAAAATTTCGTGGCAGGAGTAAAGATTTGAATAAGTTAATAGTTATTTCGATCTATTCCTGTTTATTATTTTATCTCCTAAAGTGTTCTCGCTGCTGAAGTGAAAAGTTATGTGTGTTACACGAGAGCAAAGTTTTTTGCATCTCGTGCCTACGAATCCTTCGCCACACTCACGATTCAAAATCAGCACTCGCAGCAAATAACGACTTTGCTCGCTTGTTGCACAAATAACTATTATAGACCTTATTGTTCGGACCGATCAACTTAGCGGCAAGTTTCCGAATGCTCCCAAGGTAGTCGTCTATTTTGATCTGTGGACTTTTTGAGTGAAAAAAGTGAAGTTGTTTTTGTCGCTTTGTTTTTGGTTTTTTTACTTTTGAATACTCTAAACATTTTGGAAAAAAGGGTTTTGTAAAAATTGATAACTGCTCGTGGCAGAATAAATTTGTTACTCTGAAAATTTGTTTGGTGCCTGGATCAGTGTTTTGCGACGTCGGGGTTGTGAACAATCCCTCCCTCGGCATACACCTAGCGTAAGTACTGTTATCAATTATTGGCCAATAATTACGTACTAGGAAAGCGCTTGGGTTATTAGGGATCATCAACGCAAGAAGAATATCGAAAAATTAAGGTATTTTATATGTATTAATTGATTGCTTGTGTATTTTGTACTTTTTATTTCAGCCCGGCGAACGGCCGGCAAGTTAAGTATTCAAAACAGATTGTCCAGGTGGAAGCCTCTCTTCTAAACATCCCTGCCTGGGCAATCTGGAATCTTAACACTTATTGTTAAAGAAAAGAAAATGTTGTTTAAAGTTTGTTAACATAGTGATTACATACTCATTGGTAAGTATTAGAAAATATATGGAAGTGTCAACTTGAATGTTGGTTTCCTTTACCTCTGTACTATTTAATCCATTTCAATACTTCTACCAAAATATCAGGGCATTTTTAATTCCTTATAGCCTAACTAACTAGAAACCAAAGCCATAGATGTATAAAAATAAA